>CM026417.1:40200536-40828282 GCA_014858505.1 Corymbia citriodora subsp. variegata | reverse complement strand
AACGTGACAGAACCACAAAAGCTGTGAAACTGTTTAGTGCTGAAGAGCTAGAGAAGGCCACTGACAATTATGATGAGAGCAGAATAGTCGGCCGAGGAGGATATGGTACCGTTTACAAAGGGTCGTTGCCAAATAATATGGTTGTTGCGATTAAGAAGTCCAAGCTCGTGGCCCAGAGCCAAATCGACCAGTTCATCAATGAAGTCATTGTGCTTTCTCAAATTAATAATCGTAATGTGGTGAAGCTTTTAGGTTGTTGTTTGGAAATGGAGGTGCCTTTATTAGTGTATGAGTTCATCAACAATGGAACTCTCTTTGACCACATCCACAACCCAAACAAATCATCGAAGTTGTCTTGGGAGACTCGATTGAGCATTGCTTCGGAAACCGCTGGAGTCCTCTCCTACTTGCACTCAACGGCTTCCACTCCCATTATCCATCGAGATGTCAAGTCAGCAAACATCCTTTTGGATGATAACTACACCGCGAAAGTCTCTGACTTCGGAATTTCAAGATTAGTCCCACTTGATCAAACAGAATTGTCGACTATGGTTAAGGGAACATTGGGATACTTAGACCCTGAATACTTTCACACAAGCCAATTGACTGAAAAGAGTGATGTTTATAGTTTTGGGGTTGTGCTAGTTGAGCTATTGACAGGGAAGAAGGCATTTTGTTTTAACCGATCGGAAGAACAGTGGAGCTTGGCAAAGCACTATCTTTCATCACTGGAAAATGACAAATTGTTTCATATTGTAGAAGAAGTTATTGCAAACGAAGGAAATAATGAGCAGGTGAGGAAAGTTGCCAATCTTGCCGAGCGATGCTTGAAAATAACAGGCAAGGAGAGGCCAACCATGAAGGTAGTAGCAACGGAATTGGAGGGACTCAGAGCAATGGCAAACCATCCATCGGTTAGTGGTATAGATGTGAATCTAGAAGAGATGGTTCATTAATTGGGAGAGAAGACCGACGTGTACATGGATAGTATTGTGATCACAAATACTGAGTACATGGATAATATGAAAACCATGTCATGCCCCTAGTTAGTAGTGGGAGATGACAATAACAGGTTTCTGGGCATTTTGTGTTGGATGTTATGGTTGCACTAGGTCTCTAATGACTGCACTTGTCATTGGGTTCATTCACGTTGAAACTACTTCACCAAATGGTTTCTATGCATGGAAGAGAACTCTTGAAAAGTCTAGCCTTATAATAAAGTCAGTGTAGTGATTCAATAAGTGTTTGTGTGAAGGCAGGATAATTTAGCTTTAGAAAGCTTTGGATCCTGTCTTTTGAGTTTGCCAAAGTTAAAATGATATGGAACTGCAGATTTGTGTTTGCTGAACAATGTAGCTTGCCGAACTTGGAGGGCAATTCCACGGTCTTGCCTTACAGTAATACAATGAAACTTTCGTGTATTGATTACACGTATGATATATCTTCAATTCCATACACTGCCTACCAAATTGAATTTCAAGTTCGGCTTTCGCTCGCGTGTTGCTTGTCCGCACGATCAGTGGGCTACGGTCATGTTTGCCTTACTGAGTTACAACTATGAACATCATCTATATCTGTTTGTAGTCAAGTTTTAATGTAGTTAATGTCCATATTAATAATCAACCAATCAAATGCATTTCTTACGATTAGCGATGGAGGAAATAAAGTCCAATAAAGGTACGTATTTCACAGGTGCAGGCTTTTTCTTGGGCACAACAGTCGTCAACCAGTAAAAAGCTATTCAATTTATGATATGCATCAACTAGCATCAAATGCGGCCATTTGCCATATATTTGATCATCTGGTTGGTCATCTTGAATCTTCTCTATTCAGTTTATCTTAAGTTTATCCGATAAAGGGAAGATATTGGTGAGTTATTCTTTTTGCAGTTGATTAATCGGAAATCCTAGAGGTCATTCTTTTTGCAATTGATTCTTCTTTTATGTAATTTTCTTTCCAATATCCCCAATTTGATAATTGACCTATGTATCAATAATCGTCATATCAAAATACCAACTAGTTTTAGTCACATACCAACGTTTTATTTTGCTTCAGTTTGAAAAATACCAATATTTCTTCACACTTCCATGATGACCAACTGTTTTAATAATATATCAAAGCTTGTGCCTGTGCTTACAAATACCTTTAAATTTACTTTCATTCATAATTATCATTTGATTGACATACCAAATCACTTTAAAGGTGTCGATAACCACAAGAATAGATTTTGGTAAGTTATTAAAGTAGTTGATAATCTTGGAGGTAGAAAGAAATGTCCGTACTTCTCAAAATGAAGAAAAAGATAAAAAGTTGGTATGTTACTATAATTAGTTGGTATCTTAATTTGATGATTGTCAATATTTCAGTCAAATTGAGGTTGGTAATTTCAAATAAAGTTAGTGACTTAAAAAAGTTGGTAACCACACTAGTCGACGCGAGATTAAGTGACTGGAAACTTGCTATATATCACGTGTCGACTATATAAGAAAGTATGTATCATCGACAAGAGACTTTAAGAAGCTATCTATGTATGGCGATGTCCATCATCAACCAATTTTGGCATTAAATTCCACAAAAAATGCATTAGATAAAAATGTTTGCCTGTCAACGGTGCATCATGTAGCATGATTATCATAACTGAAAATGCTCTCAGAAGATTCCATCGATGTCGTTGGCTAGGGCAACGGCGTATAATTATCACGATGAACCAACTTATGACCTTTAATCAGCTTTTAATTAATGGAGGTGGTAAAATTATGTCATTTCAAGGTTTGGCTTATGCAGACTAAAATGTTGAGATGTACAAATCCTTCATCAATACAAATATTTGGTTTATTTTAAAGCATCGCACCCTAGTTATCAGGTGGTCGCGGCTTTCAATGTCATGGCTTCACCTATTGAACTTAATTGCTTCTATCCGTGGTTATCGTGAGTCGTCATCTCAAGAACTTTTGCGGTAAAGTGGTTTCATCCTCTATCCTACTGGCAAAGTGGCAATATCTGTTCTCCACAAACTTAAAATGCAGAGTCCCGTGTCCTGAAGTTCCCACTAAAATTGTGTAGGTCCTATGGATGCGGTGATCGAAAAATTGGTGGATAATACAGAGTAAGTCCAGTGCATCCTTTGCTAGGGGTGTCAAATGGGTGGGTTGGGTCGGATTTGGATCGTGTCGAAAATGATCCAATTTATATCGACCCATTTAACTTGTTTTGACCTATTTTCATACAATGTAAATTTGATAACATATACCCGACCTGACCCATACCTAACCCATACCCGACTCATATTACCAACATTTATTAATATTTAACTTAATTTAAAAAAATCTACTCCCACTTATTTAGTCAACTTTAAACTTTTCACATATAAATTATTTGAATAAAAATTTCACATCAAATTTATAAAGTAAATTAAATAAAAAAAAATTAGTAAATAAAAAAATGTGGATACCTCTAAATTGAAATAGTTTGAGGAAAATAATTTTTTTTAAAAATCAAAATTTTAATTGTTTTAAAAAATTAAATTTATTATTTATTTTATTTTTTCTTTCTTTTTCTCTTTCTTTTTCTTTTTATTTTCCCTTGATTTTCTCTTTTCTTTCTTCTTCCTTCTTCTTCCCCATTTTCCTCTATTGGTGCTGCCTAACAGCAACTGGCCAAGATGTAGGCCAGTGAGCTCGAACTCAACCAAAGTCAACGAACTCAAGGCTCCGCCAAGATCGTTGGCAGTGGTCAAGCTCGGGGTCACCCAGATCTAGCGAGCCACAAACTTTATTGTGGCCACCGAGTCCAGGGCTCGCCAACCCAGATCCGAGCGAGTCGTAGCTTAGTCAAAGCCGGCAACCTTGCGACTCGCCTGTCCAGATCTAGGTTGAGCTTTGGCCAGCGAGCTTAGGGCTCGCTACACCAAGCTCTATCGCGACTCACCTGCCCATATCCAGGCTAAGCTCTAGCCGGCAACGGCAAGCTTGGGATCAATGATGGTGATGACGGTGTGATGGCAGAATCGGCAACGGAGGTCGAGAACGCATAGAGGAGGGGGATGAAAGGAGAGAGATGATGTGTCTACCTAATAACTCACTCAACCCATATTTGACCCATTTAACTAAAAGTGGGTCATAATATGGATTTATGACCTATATTGACACCTCTAGCCTTTGTGAATGCAATCAAACTGTTCCAAAATTCTTCTGGCCCAATGCATACGAAGAAGTAATGCTCATGCATGACTTCCAAGCACATGAGGCCACTAAAGATGTAATCTACTAGGCTCTAGAAGAACACAAGCATAATTAAACGGTTCAATTTATTTCTCTCAAGACCAATGAGACTTTGAATAGACATATATTTTATCCAGATAACATGTATCATACAGGACTCATTTGAGGACCCTAATCTAGATGTGCAACATGAACCTATCAACAAGTGAAAGAATTTTGCCAGATTGTCTATGGGTGAGCTTTATGCTTTGTAATTATATGCAGGAATCTGCCTAGTTTATTGTGCTAGTGTCACTTTAAAGTTATCAGTCTTGTATAAGGAAATCCAGCCCCATGATACATTTTTGAAAAATGGTCATATGTAATGGCCATTTACCTTATGCAATTCATGTAATGCCCTTGCTTTTAGTTATAAAAGGCGATGAATAGCTTTAATAAAATGATGGGGAACTTTCGGAAAACCTTCATATTTTCTCCTATCACGTTCTTGTAAACATTGTCGTTCTCTAGGCATATCGTTATTTGAAGGATAGGAATAAATCTTTGATAATGTGATACCCTAGTTCTGGGTGAAGCCAGTATGCTCTCCACTTACCAGTCAAAGTGATCCTGTGGATCAGAAAGGTAAACTCATACGAAGACTTTTGAGTTTCAAGGCGACCATTCTAATGAAATATGCAGACTAAAAGACCTATTTTGTTTGCTGAGGGAAGGGCCTACGTATTGTGATAGTATATTGGTCTTAAATCTTCTTCTTGGTAACTTTATCCCCATTAACTCTTGTTGTTATCCATGTTATTTCTTGCTTTTCTTGAATTCAAAGTTATATATTATTTTGTGAAATTAAACATGGCATATAGCATGAAACTTTGATGTATTCCAAAAGATGAATTTGTCATACATCAAATCAAATATAATCGTGTTAACATATATATAGTATTGAGTCACTAACTATCATGTCAAGTGATTTTATCTGAAGAGAAAAGAAAAAATCAATCTAGGAGAGCTTCAATGGCCACTTAATAGAATGGATATTGTCAATAGCCATAAGATATCCTTGAATTTGATGGTCACTTACTAAATTGACTTTAGTAGGTGGTTTGCTTTTTTTTGTTCCTTATGTAAGGGTAATTATGAAATGTGCAAGAAATGAGACAAACACCACATACCAATTGTAGGATTAGATATGTTACCATGCTGCATTCCTATATTTAGGTATTTTCTCAAGGCAAGATTTATAAATAGAGTACAACAACTAAGAAAGTATGGTTTCTTCTTCTTCTTTTTCTTTGGCAAGCAAAGAAAGATTTGAAAGGATCGGACTCCATATCTTCGATGTTACGTTGGAATGAGAGGATCTAACATATAAGTAACAAAGTGACTAGAATGAAATTCTATAACCACATTGCGACATAGCTTTAATATCACTATTCTGTACTTTAATTAGAAAAAAAAGGAAACTTATCTTACTAATAGTAACATTAATATATTAGGTTCATACTTAAATATTAATTGTGTATAGTTTTTTTGACCTATACATATTTTGCTTTAGCAGTTAATAAAGCCAAAAAGATCCATTGATTTTTTTTTCAAATTTTTTCGTTTAGTAGCCATACCTGATATTAGCCAAGTAACATCAGGAATCGGGAAAAGTTAAAGTGAAAAATCTATCACTATTGCTCATGATTTTGACTCTCTAAAGAAAAGCAACTGTCTTTGCTCCTTCAGCTAAAAACAAAGATATATTCAGTGCCATTCCTTGTCCAAAGCATCAATGCAATTGACGATGACTTTGACCAGAAAGCAAGGCCACGACTTGCGTAGCCAACTCATATATCTCCACGATCCGAACGCCATGCGACACGGCGTTGCCTCGACTTGAAAAGTCAAGTAGCGACTTGCACGGCCAACTAATATCTCTACAATTTGAAGGGCCTATGAGCTTTAATGATTTGGCCAATCCCGAATCCGAGGTTCGCTTTTATTAGTAATGTGATTCACCTTGTGATGTTACAATCGGTTGTAGGAATTTTCAAATTGATTTGAAACGTGAATAGAGACTTGTACTAATTCAATTTGCTTAGTGTGCAATGAAGATAACTTTACACCAAATGAAACGAAGAAAAACGTAAAAGGATGATTCTAGATAAAGAAGATAGTTTTTTTTATTAATATTGATTTCTCAACTTCCTTGATAGATATAGCAAAATAGTTAAAGTTTTCTTTGTCGGATATAATAAGGTAAAAATGGTACTGTCGTAATAGAATTGTACCCTACAACTCTTATCGGAGAATTAATATAGTAATATATCGACAAAGAGACTTTATAAAAGCTATCTTTACATCTGTTAAATTTCAAACAATTTCGTATGAAATTCCATGCAAAAGATGTCAATTTTGATGTGCCTTTCGAAGGTGGACCCTATAGCATGTCTTTTACTAAAGATGCTTATGTGAGAATTTCACCGACGATGTTGATTGAGGTAAAAACATGAATTTGCATGAGGAACTCATGTTTCTTTTCTTTTTTTCTTTTTAATTATTCCGTGATCTTAAATTGTAATTTCAAGCTTGCATTCAATGCAATACCTCAAAAACTTATGTTATTTTCAAGTTTAGCTTATTTGGTTTGTGAAATTCTAAACAGATACAAGAAATTAATTCATGTGAAGTGTCCTACCTTAGCCTATGACATGATTTGCAAAACATGTTGCTGCCTTTAGCTAACAAATTTTGCAGGAAATTTCGATGGAAATATGGTTAGTTCCCTTATTATGACATGATATATAACTCAACACTCCATTTCAATCCATTTCACCCTCACTGTCTTTAATAAAGAAGACCTCTTTGTCTACTAGAAGTGATGATCTGAATCGTTTGGACGATAAAAAGAGAAAACAACGAAACTATGAACTGATATGGAGTCGCTGTGTGGAATTGGCACTATAAAACAAGATTTATTGGAAAAGTCCTTTGCTTTTGGGTACAATTCTGCTACAAATCGGACGGATAAAGATAAAAGCAATTGAAATTTTTTGTGTTTTGATGATCATTTCAACTGTCAAACGAATCCCTAAAAAAAGAAAAGAATTTTTGACATGTAGAACACTTCTATTTTTATACGTTTTCTAGTTGTCATTGTGTTTATGCCTCGTGTTATTCGAGGGATGTGGCAATATGTACTAAAGTATTTAAACATTAATAACCATATTTTCATCAAATAACTTAAATTTTTTGAATAATTCACACCAATTTTACAAAATCCCCCATGATATTAGAATGTGACATGTTGAGTTCAGATCCTTTTTGGTCTATTTGTCTTCTCTACCATATAATTCAACGCTTTAATCTTATACAAAATCCAACCTATTTGTACAGGGAGTGTTAAATTATTTAAATAAAAAATAAGCCTTTTACTAACAATTTATAAGTTTAAAATAGTTCACAGTGACTATACGTACGTCTATTTCCTTCCTTTCTTTCTTTTTTTTTTTTTCCTTTTTTCTATTTTTTCTTTCCAAAAGTAACAAACTCAAAAAAGAAAAAACGTAAAACTTAAACACAAATAATAATAAAAATTTGATGGGAGGGCTGGGTTTAGCCCTCCTGCCTGTGGCCATTGAGGTTGCCGGTGCCTCGAGTGCCCACCAACCCTCATCCAGGTATGGGCAAGGGTTACCGGCCTATTGGTCCTCAGTAACCATAAGGGGTGCCCCAACTCTCCACCTATATTTTTTTAAAAATATTTTAGCTTTTTTTTCCTTTTTCGATTTTTTTTTGGAAAGAAAAAATAAAAAGGAAAAAAGAATTAAAAAAGTGAATGACGGAATTGCCCTTGATGAGTTGGTGAGATTAAGCCCTTCTTTGAGATTGACATGTCACTTTAGGCCCTTATTTAAAACAAGGTCCACTTTAAACCCTTATTTGATAAAACAATAGCATATCATGCCATTATTTGAAATAGCAATCACTTTAGACCCTTATTTAAAACAATAATCACTTCAATCCCTTACTTAAAAAAGTGAAGACACTTTGGATCTTTATTTGAAAATTTTCCTTTTAAATATTAGAGGTTAATTAGGCAAATTACATGATGTTCTTAAACATAAAATATAAAAAATACAATAAAATAAATCTTAGCAAACATAAAAACCCTAACACAATTTCCATATTATATCAATAATTATGACTAAATGCATAATTACTAATGACTGTTATGATTAAATGCATAGAGATATTAAAGTTCGGGGCCGTTGATATTCCACTAATGTGGCATGAATGTCTATATAACATATTAGATTAAGCACTAATAATGATCCAACCAAATTAAACTTTACAAAGTTGAGAAACAAATTATTCACTATAATGAATATTTGAATATTCTTATACTGAAAATAGATAAAAGAAATTCCAAATATGCCTTCTTGGGAAAAAAAATTATTGCGAATTTCTTTAGACGTACAAATTGAAGAAATCAATTGCTTCAAAAGGTCTTTAGGATGTGATAGAGCATATGATTTCGTCGCAAGATTACTCCAGTCTCTGGCCCAGAGTACCTTGTGTTCTGATGAGTGGCAAGGAAACGATTGTAGAACATATGTCTATATTAGTGATGAACTCTCAAATAAATCGTGCATTTGGAAAATGTCACGTGCACTACACTGCACTAAATTTATCACCCGAGGAATCATCGTGGAGTCGTCTCACGCATGTGGCTGGGGACCAGCTGACGTTGACTCCATGACTTGAACTTACCGTCGGACTTCTTTTGATCAACCGATAAGTACACGTACCTGACCAAAGAAAAAAGCAAAAAAAAGAAGAAACCCATCTTCCTTCTCCTTACAATGCCTCGAGCCCATCGAGTTAATTCATCAAAAAAAGAACATATTAGAAGAGAGTTGAAGGAAGAGCCATGGTCATCTATAATCTTCTCTTGAAGGTTGTCGTGCTTGGGGCTTTATTGGGTTCATGCCCCAATCGCATAACAGAAGCTGCTGATTCGATGACGAAGCCCGGATGCCACAGTGCTTGCGGAAACCTCTCGATTCCATATCCCTTTGGAATGAGGGACAGCAGATCTAAACGCAGCATCAATCACCCATCTTTTATTATCGATTGTGATAACTCTATTGACCCTCCTGTACCTTACTTGTATAAAAAGAGTAGTAACATTAAAATACTCAACATTTCTATTGAGAACCATGAGATGCGAGTAAAAGTTTTTTCCACTCGAAAATGCTATAATGCTTACGGGCGCACTGGGTCTTGGAGCACATATTGGAAGCTCACCCTAGCTGATTTCCCCTATCCAGTACCAAGAACAAGTTCATCGCTATTGGTTGCGACACGTTGGCCTCCTTCCTAGATCTTGATGGGAATTTCTCTTTCAGGTGTATGTCTTCATGCAGCAGTGTTTTGGTTGTCAGCAACGGTTCGTGTTCCGGTATCGATTGCTGCGAGACTTTGGCTACAAGATCTTCATTAGCAGCTTTTACAAGCATACCTACGTCCTGGATTTTAATCCTTGTAGCTATGGCTTTGTCACCAAAATTGGCTCCTACAACTTCTCAGTTGGTGATCTTAAGCAGCTTGAATTTAACCAATCCACTCTACTTCTCGACTGGACAATAGGGAATCAAACATGCAAGGACGCCAAGAAGAACAGTGTTAGCTACATGTGCACCAACAACACCATTTGCACTGATGCCAAAAACGGATTTGGGTACAAGTGCACTTGTAAAGTAGGTTATTGAGGCAATCCTTACCTTGCGAATGGTTGTCAAGGTACGTTGATAAACTCAACTTTCTTTATCTTACACTTCATATTGATATGATATGAGAAGATTAGATATATCTGACGTGTGTGTTTGATTTTTATAGATATTGATGAGTTTGTGGATCCAAAGAAGTACCATGTGAGGCAAAGTGTCATAATATTGACAGGAGTTATAAATGTTTCTACCCAATGAGTTATCATTGGAAATGGACAAGGATGCATTGCTAATCCTAATTCACTACATTTGATGGAGATTTTGGTTGGTAAGTTCTTTCTTTTGACTTGGAGTGCCTGACTAAAAACCATAATATTCTAGCTGATATAGAGAATATATAATTTAATTTCCCTTTGGTTTAGGTTAAAATTAATTATTCCGAATTTCGGCAGATTTTTCTTCCACTATTTCCCTTGCTTGGGGAAATTCAAAAATGAAATTTTCATCCTTCTCACTGAAGTTTCTATGCGGAACAAATGACATTATATGATGCATCGAGTACATAACATATTACTAGTCACATCACATTTGAGCTCTTTGAAATTTCAAAAATAGATTAGTCTCACTCACGTCGATGTCTGTACTCATAGAGTATCTTTTCACTAGGCCACTTTGGGATTTGGCTAAATATGAATACATTTTCCAACCATTGAGATCATATCGTGAATAATATTAGTATCGTGTGCGAAAACAGAGTTTTACGACGTGTGCAACCTTTGATGTTCAATCAAACGGAGGTACGCATCCCCCAATTTGACATCATGACCTTTGGAAAGAAAGGGGGAAAAGGCGATGGTCGGAACAGCAATCGGTGGCGCATTGGCGAGGACTTTTTTCGGTGAAAACCGGTGGAGACGTACGCTTTGGGATGGCTATTTTATCAATCCAAGAGGATATCCTTTCTTCTTTGCCCCAAATAATAAGTGAAACCGATGATGGATGCACTTTGTGGCCGAGATTCGAGATTGGGTAATACTTTATGCCCACATCCAGGCCAGGGCGAGGGATGGATGTGGCCGGCCTTCTTTTCCTTTTGCCCTTTCTTCATTCCTCCTAAGATTTTCTAGTTGAAGTATTATTTCCTATATTCTTTCCTCATTTAACCTTGAAAACTTTATATAATAAAACCAGTTTAATTTTGCACAAAGTATAGGGATTGACCGAAATTTGGCCCGAACTTCCAAGCATGCCAAAATAAAGTGCTAACTTTGATAGTAATCCCAAACTTGATACCCGTAGTTCCAAATACTTACGTCATTCTGACACGCCGCTTTTATCTTTTACAATGTGACACATTCTTTTATTTGTTTTCTCTTTACATCTTTCTATCTTCTTAGAATTGTGAGTTGTGTTTATTGATTTTTTTAAACTTGGTATTATCATGAGAATGGTGATGGTATAAAGAAACTGGTTCCACATGAGGCATAAGGTGGTACGGACCATCTTATTAATTTTAAAGCGGGGGCGGGCGGGCCTGTCCCGCCCCTCCTCATTGCGTTCCCTTAGTACATGCTTAATGTCAATTGCTGCTTCCTTTAGAGTCCCCTATTCCAAATGCAATAAGCGGTAAAATGAAGAAGGTGATTGACTGAATTATGGATTTTTCATGTGCTTTGTTTCTTTCTTTTCCTCCTAAAAGTCAAACTTTTCCTTTCTTCTCATGTTTGATTAGATCTAAGAACCGATAGAAATGGTTCAATGGGTTGTTTCATCTTTCTTTTATGTGTGATACACAACCTATACAACATTTTATTTTTTGCACATATTATTCAGATAGATTACTAGTGATTTGACAACATCTATTCAAGAAGATGACCGAGTAAAAGAGGAAGTTATGCTAATCCATTTAACAAAATTTCTTCTAACCTACTAGTCCTTGCCAGTTGCATGTGATGAAAAGATTATACTGGTTATAGAGATAGGACTCGTATTGAGTTAGTTAGACTCATGCATAGTTCGACGCAAAAGTCTATACGTGCATTTTTAAATGACATGGATTCAGTTGCGTAAGACCTAAAAAACTATAAGCAAGTACACTGGAGTACCACGAGAAAAGAAAGTACGTATTCTTGTGGCTAGTTTGAACGCGTTACTTCTTTCACATTGAACGAAACCTATTAATTAATGACATTCTTTATAGGTCGTGCAATTTGTGTTTTCTTTTTTGGTTGATTAGCTTAACCAAATCCATTGTCCTAATTCAGACTCAAATTGTTCGAAAACTATTTAGTTTTCGAGGAAACCTCGAGATATTATTCTGCAGGAAGTTTCAAAGTGTGGCTGCTTTTGCACGATTCGATGATTTACTGTGCAATTAATCATATGATTTTATTCTGAAAAACAATGTCGTATACAGGTGTTGCTGGGGCCACTATAGCTCTGTTACTCAGTATAGGCTTTCTATATTTGGGACACAAGAAAATGAAGCTCACTAAGCTCAAAGAACAATACTTCAAGCAAAACGGAGGATTGCTTTTGCAGCAACAATTAGATGGATCAGACAGAACCACAAAAGCCATGAAAATCTTTAGCTTTGAAGGGCTAGAGAAGGCCACCAAGAATTATAATGAGAGTAGAATAGTCGGCCAAGGGGGATATGGTACGGTTTACAAAGGATCATTGCCAAATGGTACGGTAGTTGCGATTAAGAAGTCCAAGCTTGTGGACCGGAACCAAATTGAACAGTTCATCAATGAAGTCACTATGCTTTCTCAAATTAATCATCATAACGTGGTTAAGCTTTTGGGATGTTGTTTGGAAACAGATGTGCCTTTATTGGTGTATGAGTTTGTCAACAATGGAACTCTATTTGATCACATCCACAATCCAGACAAATCATCAAAGCTATCTTGGGAGACTTGGTTGAGAATTGCTTCAGAAACAGCCGGAGTTCTATCGTACTTGCACTCTGCAGCTTCCATTCCCATTATCCATCGAGATGTCAAGTCAGCAAACATCCTTTTGGATGCTAATTACACTACGAAAGTCTTTGACTTTGGAGCTTCAAGGTTAGTTCCACTTGATCAAACGCAATTGTTCACTATGGTTAAGGGAACATGGGGATATTTAGATCCTGAATACTTGCACACAAGCCAATTGACAGAAAAGAGTGATGTCTATAGTTTTGGGGTTGTGCTAGTCGAGCTATTGACAAGGAAGAAGGCACTTTCGTTTGACCGATTGGAAGAAGAGAGGAGCTTGGCAATGTACTTTCTTTCATCACTAGGGAATGACAAATTGTTTCAGATTGTTGAAGATATTATTGCAAATGAAGGAATCAATGAGCAAGTGAGGGAAGTTACCAATCTAGCAAAGAGATGCTTGACAATAAAAGGAGAGGAGAGACCGACCATGAAGGAAGTAGCAATTGAATTGGAGGGACTTAGAGCAATGGTTAACCCTACCGGTGATATATGTGAATCTTGAAGAGATAGTTCATTTGTCGGGAGAGAAGACCAACATATACATGGATACTAGTGGGACTATGACTAGTGGGTACCCGGCTACCATGGAAGAACATCTCATCCCAATAGTTAGTAGTGGGAGATGAGAATATTTAAGCTACCGATATATATTTGTGTGTGTTGTGATAGATGTTATGGTTGCACTATGTCGCCATGGATTGGACTAGATCATGTGGTTCTTTCACGTTGAAAGGTAGAAGCATTTGGGTTGTCTCTTGTTCATCAAATGGTTCCTATGCCTGATTTTAGCTTTAGAAAGCTTTTGGATCAAACTCAGTGACATGATGTAAAAGATGGTCTAATTCCTTCTATTCCCTGTTGGGGATGCTTCTTTTGGGATTTGGGAATTGTCTTGTCTCTGAGTTTGCTCCAGGGTATCGTCTGTCCAACTTGGATCAATATTTTTCTTGGGCTATTCAATGGTCTTGCCTCTTGCCTTGCTAGTTATAGTGCGAATTTTTTGGGTGTCGATTATACACGTGACATATGTTCAATTCCACGCACTACCGACCGAAATGAATTTCACATCTGGGTCTGTCATTCAGTGACTTGTGCTTATGTTACTCATCCATAAAATCAGTGGGGTAGATTCATAGTTTCCTCCAATCCGTCTTGTGATTACTATGTTACAAGTATAAACATCATCTATACTTATTTCTAGTAAATGAAGTATTAACATCCATATTTTTAACTAACCGACAAAAAACATTTCCTTCAACAGGATGAAGGAAAATAAAGTCCCAAGTATTAAACGTATTTTATGGGCTCACTATGCTCTAAGCTAAGGCGGGTCTTTACATCTAGAAAAAAAATATGGCCTCAACAAAAGTATTAGATGCAGCCATTTGCCATATCTAAAAACTGAGAATTTGTGCTTACATAATCCTAATTCCTCGTAATTATGGTGGTCTAGTGCAGGTATTATAGTTAATATCACATTAGAGCAAGTACAATCGGTTAGCTAATTGGTTCATTAAAAGAACTCTAGGTAACCGTTGGTTTTCCATTATTACTGTAATGTGAAGCAAGGTTAGGTTTTTCTTCTAGTTTTGGTAGAATATGCACCGAAAAAGTATCAGAAGAGTTTTAAATATATTAAATTGGTATTAATTTAGTCTTAAACCTTTTAATGATGCCAATTTAACCCTAAAAATTTTGACTTGATTCTAATTCAGTCCTAAACCTTTTATTGGTGTCAATTTAGTCCTAAACTTTTTAAATTAATGTCAATTTAGTGCTAAACTTTTTGACTTAGTACTAATTCAGTCATTCCAACTAATTTTGGTTTTGTTGTGGATGCCAATGACTGATTGATACTATTGGTGCTGTGATTGATAATTTTTAATATTTTTTCGATTTTTGATATTTTTGATATTTTTTTATTGTTTTTATGATATTTTTTCCTTTTTATTTATTTATTTTTTCTCTCCTTCCTTTTTCTTCTTTCTTTAGGCAGTGGCTAACCACTACCCATGCCCAGGCGAGCTGGCCTTCTCAGATCTGGCTTGGGTAAGGTTGACCCTCGCCTGGGCAAGGGTAGCCTTGCCTTGGCCTGGGCAAGGCGAGGTTGACCCTCACTTGGGTAAGGGCAACCTCGGCGAGGCCAACCCTTGCCTAGACCAGGGTAGCCTCATTGAATTTGGCTTGGGTAGCCTTGTCAGACATTGCTTGGGTGAAGGTGACACTCAGTGAGGCCACCCTAGCCTAAGCAAAGGACAACCTTGTGAAATTTGGTGATGAGAAGCCTTGCCCAAGTGAGGCTAGCCCACCCGGCCATGGTTGGTGGCTAGCCACTGCTTGTCGGCTAATCAACGCTCAAAGGAAGAAGAGAAAAAAAAGAGGAAAAACAATAAAAAAATCGAAAACTTATTAAAATATTATTACAAATTATCCATGTTAGCACCAACAATATCACATTAGCCGGCCAGCATTTACATCAACAAAATCCTACCAAAATTAGCCGTAATAATTAAATTGGCACTAAGTCAAAAGATTTAAGACTAAATTGACACTAATTTTAAGGGTTTAGGAATAAATTAGCACAATTAAAAGATTTAGGACTAAATTGATATTATTAAAAGATTTAAGACTGAATTGACATCAATATAATAGATTTAGGATTTTTTTGATACTTTTCCTGAATATGCACATCATTAATTGGCAGAAGGCAAAGGTTTCACGAAACACACGTCGTGCGAACGTTTGGCTCTATACAGCCTTTCGCGTTGACGACTCTAAAGACGAAAAATGTACCCAATTATGATCTACAAGCATAAATGCATTCGCTGTGGAAAGCACACTTCATGCCCAAGACCACTCGCATAAGCCTCGGCTTCAAGTTAACTGCGGCTGAGAAAGCGATCAACACTGACTCAGAGTCCGAATACGTTCAATCTCAGGCTAAAAATGAAAACTTATCACGGAGATTTCCATAGCAGCTGCACACGACAGATGGCAGAAGTGAAGATTTCCGACAAATGGACAAGACCTATTGGTAAGAGAGGATTTACATTTTTACTTTATGTTTTCACATTCGTATTGACCCGTATTATTTTGCATGCTCGAAATGTTGCATGGGCTTACATTATCATTCAAAAGATATTGCAATTTTTTGATTCATATCTTCTTTCAGTCGGAGAACATATCTAAATGATAAGGTCGGATCCATTTGAGTAAAACTCCTAGTGAACTCTAGTGGAAAACTTAATTGATGTGACGATTTGTTGACCTGTGCAACGTACCGCCATATTGCTAGTTTAGTTATTAGTTGGGACTTGGGAGCCTTGGGGCTCATTGATTCTATAGCTGTTTTGAGCAAGTAAGCTAAATTTAAGGAATTTGGTGCCTCAACCATAGTAGAAATTGACAACTCTTTATTAAAGTGTTTTGGGACATCTAAATGGAATTGTGCACAATGTTTTGAATGATTTTTACTACTTGCTTCCTCACTTTTTTAATCTTTCCATTCTCATAATTTGACTTTGATTGAACCCGATTTTTCAAATGTTTCGAAGCACACAAAGTAAACATAGGATCGAATATTATTTTCCATAATCGTCTTCAAAATATAAAATTTGTTTTGAGTTTATTGAAAAACTTAAAACAGAACGTTCGGTTTTAATTTAAGATATCAAAACTCAAGGGCCCTAGTTAATTGTAGTTGCTTGTGATGGTGAGAGTCGGAGTCCTAATTATAAGTTAATACGTTTGGACGCACGTGATTTCTCAATACGTCATCCAATTACGTCCCCTGGTATTTACAAACTATCTACCAAAAGAAATCTAAGAGTGTGTTTGTATTGGAAAAAACTTCATAATAAAGAAAAATATTTTCAGGAAAATGTACCTTTCTGGGTTAGGAAATTTAATTTCCCAACTTTAAGCATGCACATTTTCTTTATTTTAAATAGTTTTTTGTTGACTAATCATTTTTAGCAAACTAAATGGGTGAAAATCCAAAAAGCTAAATTGTGAAAATTCTTGTTGAAGTGCGGTTCATACTCCTTATCAAAGGGAAGGCACTGTGGTCCCACTCAAAGGGTTATCATGTAAGGTGAAATCAATTCTATGCAAATCAAACCCTAATATTTGCATAAATATCATACTCAAGATTTTAGAACAACATCATTTCACAATATCATAATAGACGAAAGACATACCTTGATTCATGATGATTTTTTGTGAAGAAAGCAATTGCAGATGAAAAATCTTGATTTTTCTCTCTTGACCCTTTTAGGCTTTCTGACGTTCTTGATGGAGAAAAAATTGCTGTTTTTTTTAGGGTTGAGAGAGAACCAATTTCTAATTAAGGCTTTTTATAGTTACACCATTCATCAAGGTGTATGGTAATTAGAATCCACCTTTTTATTGATCAATAGGAATTTAGTACTTAATAATTATTAAACCAAAACTACATATGGGCCATTAATCATGGGGTCACATTAAATTATAATATATAATGGTGAATGCGAGAAGGGTCGGGAAAATGGACAAGTATGCATTGCTAATTCATCACATTTGGTGAAGATTTTTGTTGGTAAGTTCTTTTCATTTTACTTGGAGTCCCTCAGTCAAGAAAACATGCTATCCTAGCTTATTTTGACAATATACAATAGATTTCTTTGTGGTTTAGGAGAAACTAACCACTCACATTTTACTTGGTATATTCAAGTCACTAAAGTTTCTACGAAAAAGATAAATGAGATTATCTGATGCAGTAAGCACATCACCTGTTACTAATTACACCACAATTGAACTTTCTTAATATCCAAAAATAGATCAAATTCACTCATGTCCATGTTTCTACTCTTAAAGCATCTTTTAACTCGGTCACCTTGGGTTTCGGTAAATGTTTATGCATTTTCCATCAATGGAGATCACATTGCGGATATTAATATCTGTACCAAATAAGTTGTAGTTGTGTCATCTTCAGTGTTATTAATCGTATAGCTACAGCACAAAATTGTAAGTTGGTCACCGACCTTCCTATATCATAGCAAACCTTAAAGATATTCTAGCTCAAGTGTTAGTTCTTGTATTCCTTCCTTATTTAACTGCGAAAACCTTATACAGTAAACACAGGTTAATTCCACACACATAGTAGAGATTGACCCACCTCCCTGAACTTTCGAACATACCAAATTAACACATTAATTTCGACAATTATTCCAAATCTGGCACGCCATAAGCTCTAAATTTTTACATATTTCTAGCACAACGTTATTATTTTTTAATTACCTGTGACACATTCTTTTATTCTTTTACTCTTTACATCTTTTTTATCTTCTTATAAGCATGAATCATGCTCGTGGATATTTTAAAACTTGATATTATAAATAAGAAAAACTTCTTTAAAAAAAATTCAAGAGTTCTTTAAGGTTGGGCCATGTTAAGGGTAATTGGTTCTTAGTCCAGTCCAGTCCTGTCCAAGAACCGAGAATGGGACCGAGATGATCAGTTCCCAATTTTTGGGACTGTGGACTGGATTGACTGGTCCTAGAACTGGGGACCGATCGAACTGACCGGTCCAATCCGGTTCCAATGAACCAAATTATTTATTATCATTACATTAAATAAATATATATATATATATATATGTACACGTCCATTTGGACTTCCAAAAATATACATCCCTTAATTCAAACACGTATTATTAAAGAAGCAAAAAAAGAAGAACCCCAAATCAACAAAATTTCAATTCACACTTCTGTCTTGGTTTTGCTGAAATTAGGGTTAGCAAGAGGAAGAGAAAGAGAATTGGGAAAGTAAAATAATGACAGAATTTAGAGGGTTGTTCTATTTTTTTTGGTCTAGTAAATTTAGAAAGTTGTTCAAAAATTAAAATAAATAAATAAAAGTGATCGGCTTGGTTAGTCTAGTTCCCACCTTGGAATTGAAAACTAGACCAACTGGCCATCAGTTCCAAAAATGGGAACTAGGGATTGGACCGACACCCCTTAGGGTCGCCCATAATCGATCGGTTTGGTTCAGTCCCGGTTCGGGCGGTTCTATTGCACACCCCTAGGCCATGTGGCCTGGCCAACCAAAAATAGTTCTGGAGCCTGGATCAGTCATTAGAGACTGTGGGTGATAGGCCTCACCCACAGGCCCAAGATGGGGCACGGACCTTATTGAAACGGTTTCAGCTTGGTGCTGGCCCAAGCGGGCCAGGCCATGCTCCCGGCATGGCCCATTGTCCTCCTCTAGCAGATAATGAGAGAGAAAGAGGAGGAGGAGAGCTTTGACTTTTTACGGAATCTTTGACCAATTGCCTCCGGCAACCTGCCTGCCGTAGTGGACGATTTCAGAGAACTCAAAAACATGAGAAAGTGCCGTATCCAAGTCGGTTCATGTTTTCTTCCTTTCATAAGGAATTGTCAATTGGCCACTCATGTTGGATGGGAAAGCCAAATCGTCCTCTTGTTCCCAAAAAATTGTGACAATTTGGATCCTAAATGGATGAAAGAGTTTTTATGTGTTGTTCAGTAGGGGAGGTTTCTTGTTGGAGGTCCTCAAGTATATAGGGGTGTCCCAATAACCATCAAGCGGTCATGAATTTGAATTCAATGCCTTGAGTCTTCAGCACGTTTCTTACTTTTCCGTCAACTCATTCCACAACTACTCTAATCGTGCTTCCATTTACTATGGATGACCCTCCAAGTTGAATTTTAAATTATCCACCGCCTTACGTTCATGCCTTTTGATCTTTATGATTTACTACCAAAATCCATACCATGCTATTCAAGCACGTGGCTTTCCATTATTTATAGTTTAGCTTCCTTCTAGATGTCCATCGATGGCCAGTGATAGGGCCCTATGCATCATCTTCATCAGCCTTTGAGGCGGATTTTACTCACATGACCCACATGTGAGGCTTATTCAATTCTAGGTATCAACACCGCTTCAACTGATTTCTTTTGGCTACTCGTTGTAATTCGCGGCTCCTCAACTCAATTCCATTTGTCTTCTAATATTATTATGTTATGCTAATTAGGGTGCGTTTGGTAATATTTTTACTTCCGGGAACAATTTCTTTTGAGAAATAGTTCTTTTCTATTTTTACTCCTTGGAACAATTTCTAAGTAAAATAGGGTGTTTGGTAATTATAAAAATTTCTTATTCTTGGAATAGAAAAAGAATAGAAATGCGTTTGGTAGGGACAAATTTTTTTTATTTCTTTCTTCCCCAACAGTGGCGGAGACCGGCGGGCAGTGATGGCGTGCGGACGGCGACCGGGGGTGGCAGCTGGTGACCGGCGACTGGCGGGCGGTGGGCGGGGGCCGCCGCCCCTGGTCGCCGCCCTCACACTGCCACCGCTGGTTGCCGCCACCGCCTGCTGGTCACCGTCGCCAATCCACCAATGCCGTCCCACTGGTCGCCACCGGAATCATATATAAGTTCAAGAGACATAGTGTACCAGTGCTTTGCGTTCCAATATCCATACTGGACTCATTATGGACATGTTGTATTGATTATAAGTTTTTCAAAATTTCTGAACTATTTAAGTTTCATGTTAGGTCTTAACAATAAATATGTACAAAATCATTTTGGTGCAAATATCCGCACATTGCATTACAACGGATCTATTTTTTATCCACATCAGGCTCGTCATAGGCAGATTGTGTTCAGTAAGAGCTCTTAAAAAAGTTTCGAACTATAGTTTCGTTTTAGGTCTCTGCGCAGACATGTATGAAATTTTTAGTGCAAAATATAATAAGCATGAATTTTCTAAGTACAAAATGTAACAAGAACTAAAAGGCAGATTGCCAAAAGGAAAAAAAACGCAACTTCCCTAGAAAGGCATATGTAGATTGGCATAGGATGTTGAAAATGAAGATAAAAATTTATCGAAAAGAAGTCTCATAGTTGAGGGCAACTGCCAGGTCAAGGGTCCATCACGTTCCAACACAACAAAGCTTTCACCGATACCACTACCTGACATATATCTATCTATTTATCTATTTATGGTCGTATATAAATGCAAGTGCTCGAACTTTCTTTCTTAGCAACCTTTTCTATGCTGGCTTGACTATAGCTAATGACCATAATTTTTCAAGTCTTCAACATTAATCTATTGAGATACCAGTCCTCAAAAGATGTTGGTCACAGATACCTCAATCGAGTCTCCATCAATCCGTCTCTACGTCAAATTTTCCCTTAACTCCGAAGGAGCAATTGTGTAACCTCAAGGCGTATTAGATCAACCCAAAAAATTAAATAAAATGCAAAATCACTTGCGACTAATGTCCTCATTCACAAGAAAAATTATTCAAAAAGTTCTAAACCCCTTATATGACAGTCAACTCAATTCTAAACCTTCAAATATGTTAAGTTAGTCCTAAACCTTTTAACAATTTACCAAGTCTTAAATATTTTAGTTGTGTTAATTTAGCCCTCAACTTTTTGAGAATTTGCCTATTTAGTTCTAACCATTTTAACAAATTAACGTGGTGGCTCAGTCAGCACCACTCATCATACATGGCACAGTTAATGCAGACGTACACAATTGTAATTTTTGATAAAAATTTTAGAAGTTTTTCATTAATTTGCAACTTCCCTTTTTCTTTCCTTTCTATCTTTTTTCTTTTCTTTCTTTCTTTTTTCTTTTCACATGATCGGCAGGACCGCCGAAAACCTCTGCTAGCCCCTGGGTGAGTGCCACAAAGCCCTTGCCAGATCAAGGCTAGGTTGTCCACCCTCACTATAGCCAATGAGGGCCGCGATGCCCTTGTCTTGCCAGATATGGAGAGGATGTCATGGCCCTTGCCCAAGCCTTTTTGGGCCCTAGTGAGGGTGTTGTGACCATTGCTCATGTTTGGCAAAGGCTTGTAGCCCTTGCCTTATGGCCAAGGAGGTTGTCAGCCCTCAGCTGGTGGACAACAACCTTATGAAGGAAAAAAAAGAAGAAAAGAAAAGATAAAAAAGATAAAATAATAAAAAGCTGAGAAAAATTTTAAAAGAACAAAAAATTGTCCACATTAGCTTGATGGTGCCACATAGGATGATTGATGTTGATTGGACTGCTATGTCGACGATTTTCAATTGAAATTATGGCTATGTTTGATAGTTACCAACCGCATTCGAAGTCACTATGTACCATCATGGACCAAAGTTACATATTTATGGCAATGAACGCTTCCAATCTACTAAGCCTTCACTCGTTACATGATAAATGAACTCTATGCCAATGCTTCTCTTTGGATATACCATGCTAACTATCTGTCATGTGTGCAAGAAAAAGAAGTAAAAGTGGGGATCTTTATGAATATGCTACTTTGATTAATATTAAATCTTCGAACTCATTCTGGTAGAAAGCAAGTTAAAGTTTTTAGTATCAGATAATCATTCTGGTAGAAAGCAAGTTAAAGTTTTTAGTATCAAATAAAAGAAAGTAAAGATGGCACTATTTCTCATCCATAAAAGAATTTACAGAAGTTATGTATGGTGATGTCCATTATCAACCACTTTCGCCAATAAATTTCACGAAAAGTTGCCGGATTATAATGTTTACCTTTTAAAGGTGGATCATGTAACATGTTTATCATCACTGAAAAAGCTTTCAGAAAATTCCGTCAATGATGTTAGCTGAGGCAACGACATATAATTATCACAACAAGCCTATTTGTGACCTTAACCGGCTTTTTAATTAATGGAGGTGGTAAAATTAATTTATTTTCAAGGTTTGGCTTATGCAGATTAAAATTTTTGAAGCATCACGCCTTTATTATTAGGTGGTCGCAGCTTTTGATGCTGTTGAACTTAAGCAATTCTGTCGACAGTTTTTTCGTAATTATACAACTGGAGTCGAGTTTCCCTATCTGCCGCCTCAGTACTAGTTTTCTTGTGAAGGATAATCGAATCATCATTTTGTCACTTTGCTGAGATAGTAAAGTGGTTTCTTATTGGCAATATCTGTTCTCCACAAAACTAAAATGCAGAGCCATAAATTCTGAAAGTTCATGCTACCATTATCTTCATAAAAATTGGAAACGGTTCGTTGGACGACCAGCAAGCTAAATAGGTTGTGCATGTCCTATTCCGAAATTGCAAATGTCCTACGGATGCAGTTTTCGAGAAATTAGTGGACAATACAGAGAAGTCTAGTGCATCCTCTGCGAATGCAATCGCTCTGTTCCAAAATTCCTACGGCCCAATGCATATGAAGAAGTAATGCCAAGGTATTATTTTCAAGCACATGAGGCCACTAGAGATGCACACTACTAGTCTCTAGAAGAGCACGAGCATAATCAACCAGTGTCAATTTATTCCTCTCATGACCCTTAGTCACTCTGAATAGACATATATTTTATCCAGATAGCATGTGTCATAAATACAGTGACTCATTCAAGGACCCTAATCTAGTTGTGCACCATGAACCTGTCAACAAGTGAAGGAATTTTACCAAAGTGTCAATGGTTGAGCCTTGTGCTTTGTAATTTTATGTAGGAATGTTCCTAGTTTATTATGCTAGTGTCACTTTAAAACTATCGGTCTTGTATAAGGGAATCCATCCCCAAGATGTATTTTTGAAAAATAGTCATTGGTAATGGCCATTGGGTCTCATGCAATTCATGTAATGCCCTTGCCTTCAGTTATAAAAGGCGAAGAAGAGCAGTCATAAAATAGAGGTGAACTTCCGGAAAACCATCATATTTTCTCCTATCGTGTTTTTGTAAACTTCGTTGTTCTCTAGGCATATTGTTATTTGAAGGATAGGAATAAATCTTTGATAATGCGATATCTTGACTCTTGGTGAAGCAAGTATTCTCTCTTTTTATCGGTCAAAGTGATCCTATGGATCAAAAAGCTAAACTAATATTGAGATTTCGAGTCTCAAAGTGATTATTTTAATGAGATTTTCAGGCTAAAAATCAATCATATTTTGATTGTTGAGGGAAGAGCCTATGTATTGTGATGGCATATTGACCTTAAATCTTCTTCTTCTCGGTAACTTAATCTCTTAGGGTTGTGCAACTGGAACTGAATGAACCGGGAATCACTTGAACTAGATCGGATTGGTTGGTCATACGTAGTTCTCATGTGTGCTAGTCTGGTTACTAATTCCATAAAATCGAAATCGATAATTGACAATTTGGTTTCTAATTTCAAAATGGGAAACGGACCAATATTGAAAGTCCCCAATTAGCTCAAAGCATAAATGAGCCCAGCAAGAATAATGGCCCAGTCGAAAGAGAAATAAGTTGAGCTTAGAGAGAGTAAAAGCCCACAACAAAAGGAAAGCTCTAGCTCTCTCTCTCCAAACGTAAAGAAAAAAGATCCATTAATTTTTATTTTTTTTAAAATTTTGTTTTGTGGCCATACCTGATTTTGGCCAAATAACATTAGGAAAAGTTTTAGTGAAAAATCAATCACTATTGCTCTATTTTAACTCTCTAGAGAAAAGCAACTTTTTATTTGCTCCTTTTAGCTAGAAAAGAAGAGATATCCAGCGTCCTGTCCAAAGCATCAAATGCAATGACGGTGACCTTGACCTTGACCTGCAAAGCAACGACTTGTATACCAAACTCATATCTGTAAGATTAGAACGAACCTGCAACACGACACTGACCTTGACCTGAAAAGCCAAGCAGCGACTTGCATGGCCCAACTGAGGTCTCTACGATTTGAAAGGCCTGTGTATGATTTGGGTCCGCTTTTAGTAGGATCATGATTCACATTGGGATGTTACAAACCATTTTGATAATTTTTAAATTAATTTGAAATGCAAATAAAAACTTGCTTTAAGAATTCAGTTTGATCGTGTGTAACAAAGCTCTCTTAAACTGGATATGAAACGGAGAAAAAATAAATGAAAGCAGGATTCTTGACAAAGAAGATAGTTTGATTAATATTAATTTCTCAACTTCCTTAGTAGATATAGCAAATTAGTTAAAGTTTTCTTTGCCGAAGATAATAAGGTAAAAATGGTACTGTCATCATTGAAGCTATCGACAAGAAACTCCAAAGATATCTCTATTTCTGTTAAATATCAATCAATTTCGTATGAACTTCCATGAAAAAGTGTCAATTTTGGTGTGCCTCTAGAGGATGGGCATGTGGCATGTCTTTTCACTAAAGAAACTTTTTATAAATTTTATAAAAATAGTGTCAATTTTGACGTCTACCTTGATTTGAAAAGCCAACTCATATCTCTAAAATTCAAAACAACATGACATTGGCCTTGACTTGAAAAGCCAGGCAGCCACTAGCATGGTCAGCTGATGTCTCTACGATTTGAAGTCTTGTGAGCTATAATGATTTCCTTGATCTCGAGTCCTAGATTCACTTTTATCAGAAACGTGATGTTACAATCGGCTGTGGAAATTTCCACATTGATTGGAAACATGAATAGAGACTTGTATTAAGGATTCAATTTACTTGTGTGTACCGAAATGTGGCATTTCCTAATTCTCTCTCCCTCTCTCTTGAAGATCATATGATATATCCACATACAATTACTGAAGTGATTAGAATAATTTATTAGGTGATATTTCCACGTAGCTTTATTCTCACTATTGTTTACATTAATTAAAGAAAAGAAAAGGAACTCGTCCTTGCTAATAGTTGCACTAATTTATTAGGCGAGTACTTAAATATTAATCTGTGTATTGTTTATCAACCTAGACCTACTTTGCTGTAGCAGTGAATAAAACCAAAGAGATCTTTTTTTTCTTCGCTTAGTAGCTATACCTGATTTTAACCAAGTAACTCTAGGAATTAAAGTAGATATTTCTATTGCTTTTGCACTTGATTTAGACTCTCCAACAAAAAGCAACTTTCTTTTGCTCTTTTAGCTTAAAAACAAGATGCATTCGGTCCCATTTCCAAAACATCATATACAATTGACATCCACTCTCTCTCGCTCTTCACTAAAAAAGCCTTGCCAAGACATTCACATTGTAATGTCACAATGTGGCTACCTCAATTCGAAATGAAAGGAAAAGTAAAAGTAGGATTCTCGATAAAGAAGATAGTTTGATTAATATTGAATCCTCAATTTCCGGGACAGACACAGCAAAATAGTTAAAACTTTTCTTCGCTGAAAATCGCAAAGCAAAGGTCTTGCTGTCATCATTTGTGCACGAGAACTATAAACCACAACTTTGATTGGAGAATTAAAGTGGCAATTATATCGACAAGAGACTTTATTAAAGCCCTGTCTATGCCTGTCAAATATCAACCAATTTCGTATGAAATTCCATTAATAAAGGAGTCCATGTGGTGTGCCTCTCGAAGGTGGACCCCAAAGCAAGTCTTTTCAAAAAAGAAGCTTTTCTGAAAATTCCATTTCACTCCTACAATCCTTGATGAAGGGGACTTCTTAGTCTATAAGGAGTGATGATCTGAATTATTTGGCTGACAAAAAGAGGGAAACGAAAAAAGGTGAACTGACATGGAGTCGCTATGTGAAATTGGCTCAATCAAACAAAATCTAATGGAAAAGTCCATTGCTTTTGGGTACAATTCTACTATGATTTGGAATAAAAGAGAGAAATAGTCGTAATGGTTTTTCTATTTGGTTGGTCATTTGAAGCGGCAAAGCAGTCCCGTTCCGGAGAACTCCTTTTCGGAAAAAAGGAAGATCTTTTGACATCTAAGAAAATGAAGGTCAAGAGCTTAAATGGAACACATCTTATTGTTCTTAGTTTCCTCGTTGTGATTGTACTTATGCCTTCCGTTATCTATGAAATGTGGTAATATATGATAAAGTATTTAAATGAAAAAAATAACATTTCCTTCTAATAACTTAAATTTTTGGAATAGTTGACACTAAATTCACAAAATCTCACATTGTGTTAGAATTAGTGATCTTCTTGGGTCTTACTTGTCCAATATTATTTGGGAATAGGATCCAACATACAAGTAGTGAAGTGACTAGAAGAAAATTCTATGGCCACATTGCAACATAGCTTTATGGGAAAAGTGAAAAAAAAGTCCTAAGCCTATTACATTGATATCAATTCAATTTTAAACATTTTAATTGAATTAATTTAATTCTAAATATTTTCACATCAGTATTAATTCAATCCATCTAGCAAATTTAAGTTAGAAATTGTTGATGTAGACATCAGTTATCCAACGTGGCATGATTGGTATTGATGTTGATAATTTTTTTAGTTTTTAAATATATTTATCTTTTCTTTTCCTTTTTCTTTTCCTTCCATTGTGGCTGACAAGGTCCGTGGAGCTTGCTAACCATTGGGCAAGGGCCGCAAAGTCCTCATCAGCGACTAGTGAGCGTCAAGGCCCTTGCTCGGATGCAGGTGAGGTGCAGGTGGCCGCGGGAGAAGATCTTCGTGTACGAGGTTCTAGAGTTGGGGCATGGCCTCTGCAGGACTGCGGCATTTCTGGAGATTTCAGCCGCTTCCTCTTCACCATCGACGCTCACATCCCGGCCCAATTTTGGTTTCAGTTTTCCTTTCGCTTTTGCTTCTTTCACGACAGTTCTTTTTTCTCTCTGTTTCCTTACTCCTCCAGCCAAACCACGGTCGCTCCAATTTCGAATGGTCTGAGGAGCCAAGCAACGGTGGAATCGTGGCCACCGAGCTACTGGGCAGCACAAGCCTCTAGCGACCTCGCATTATGGGTTGTCCGGATCTGGGTGAGGCCGGGTGAGGGCCATGATCCTCACTGGCCACTAGCAAGGGCTTTGCGACCTCGCCCGGTGGTCAACAAACTTTGATGACACTTGCTAGCCACAGTGAAAAGAAAGAAAAGAAAAAAAATTAATAAAAATTTCAAAATTTCAAAAAAATATATTAAAATCATTTAAAAAATATCGGCGTTAATACCAGCTGTGTCATATAAGACGGTTAGCATCCACATTAGCGATTTCTGGCCTAACTTGACCGAATCAACTGAATTAGTATCAATATAAAAAATGTTTAAGACAAAATTGTTTCAATGGAAAGATTTGTGTCAATGCAAAAAATTTATGACTTTTTTAGTACTTTCTCCGAGCTTTATTCTCACTCTTGTCTACATTAATTAGAAAAAAGGCACTTGTCCTGCTAATGGTAACACTGATTTATTAGGTGAATACTTAAATATTAATTTGTGTATGTTTACTAACCTAGACATACTTTGTTGTAGCAGTTAATAAAACTAAATAGATTCTTTCATTTTTTTTTTCTCGCTTAGTAGCCATACCCGATTTTAACCAAGTTACTCTAGGTAAAATCAAAGTAGAAAATTTTAACGCTGTTGCTCTTGATTTAGATTCTCCAAAGAAAATCAACTCTCTTTGCTCTTTTAGCCTAAAACAAAGATGCATTCAGTCTCATTCTTAGTACAAAGCATTAGACGCAACTGACATCCACTTTCTCCCACTCTTCACTAAAGAAGTCTTGTCACAAGACCATCGTGATTCACACTGTGACGTCGAAATCGATTGTAGGAATTTTCAAAGTGACTTGCAAATAATGAATGAACTCTCTACCAATGCTTCTCTTTCGATAAATGGTGCTTTCTATCTGTCACGTCTGAAAAAAAGAAGAAGAAGAAGTGGGAATCTTTATGAAGAAAATACTTTGATTAATATTAAATCTTTGAATTCATTGCGGTAGAAAGCAAGTAAAAGTTTTTGATATCGATTATAAGAAAATAAAAATGGTATTATATATCATCGAAAAGAGAAATTACACAAGCTATCTATGTATGGCTATGTTCATGATCAACAAATGTTTGGTATTGAATTCCACAAAAAAAGGTGTTAGATTATAATGGACGCCTCTCAAAAGGTAGATCATGTAGCATGTTTATTATCCCTATAGAAGCTTTCAAAAATTTCCATCAATAATTTTTTTTTTTTGGTTGGTCCATCAATGATGTTGATTGAGGCAACGGCATAAAATCATCATGATGAACCTATTTGTGACTTTAATCAGCGTTTAATTAATGGAGTTGGTGAAATTATGTCATTTTCAAGGTTTGGCTTATGTAGACTAAAATTTCGAGTAGTACAAATCTTTCATTACATATGAATATTTGATTTAATGTGAAGCGTCACGCCTTAATTATTAGGTGGTCGTAACTTTCAATGTCGTGGCTTCCCCGTTGAAATTAAGTAGTTCTATCAGATGTTTTTCCATAACTACACAATTGGAGTCAAGTTTCCCTATCGACCGCCTCATTACTAGTTTTCTTATCGAAGGATACTCGAATCATATCTCATCAGAGATATTAAAATAGTTTCATCCTATATCCTATTGGCAATATCCGTTCTCCACAAATCTAAAACGCAGATCCCTCAATTCTGAAGTTCAAGCTACCATTATCTTTATAACAAAAATGGAAACAGCTCCCTGGACGGCCAGCAAAGCAACTACTTGTATAGCAAACTCATATCTGTAAGATTAGAACCAACCTACAACATGACATTGACCTGAATCTGAAAAGCCAAGCAGCGACTTGCATGGCCAACTGAGGTCTCTACGATTTGAAAGGCCTGGGACCTTATGATTTGGGTCCGCTTTTAGTAGGATCGTGATTCACGTTGGGGTGTTACAAACCATTTTAAGAATTTTTAAATTAATTTGATATGTAAATAAAGACTTGCTTTAAGAATTCAGTTTGATCGTGTGTAACAAAGCTCTCTTAAACTGGATCTGAAACGGAGAAAAAAATAAAAGCAAGATTCTTGAGAAAGAAGATAGTTTGATTAATATTAATTTCTCAACTTCCTTGGTAGATATAGCAAATTAGTTAAAGTTTTCTTTGCCGAAGATAATAAGGTAAAAATGGTACTATCATCATTGAAGCTATCGACAAGAAACTCCATAAAAGATGTCTCTATTTCTATTAAAAATCAACCAATTTCGTATGAACTTCCATGAGAAAATGTCAATTTTGGTGTGCCTCTGGAGGGTGGGCATGTAGCATGTCTTTTCACTAAAGAAGCATTTTATAAATTTTATAAAAATAGTGTCAATTTTGACGTCTACCTTGATTTGAAAAGCCAACTCATATCTCTACAATCCAAAACGCCCTGTGACATGACATTGACCTTGACTTGAAAAGCCAGGCAGCCACTGGCATGGTTAGTTAATGTCTCTACGATTTGAAGGCCTGTGAGCTATAATGATTTCCTTGATCCCGAATCCTAGATTCGCTTTTATCGTGATTCATGTTGTGTACGTTACAATCGGTCGTGGGAATTTCCACATTGATTGGAAACATGAATAGAGACTTGTATTAAGGATTCAATTTACTTGTGTGTACCGAAATGTGGCCTTTCCTGATTCTCTCTCCCTCTCTCTTGAAGATTGTATGATATTTACACATACAATTAGTAAAGTGATTAGAATAAAATTTTACAGCCACATCACAACATAGCTTTATTCTCACTATTATTTACATTAATTAAAGAAAAGAAAAGGAACTCGTCCTTGCTAATAGTAGCACTAATTTATTAGGTGAGTACTTAAATATTAATCTGTGTGTTGTTTATTAACCTAGACCTACTTTGCTGTAGCAGTTAATAAAACCAAATAGATCCTTTTTTTCTTCACTTAGTAGCTACACCTGATTTTAACCAAGTAACTCTAGGAATTAAAGTATAAATTTCTATCGCTTTTGCACTTGATTTAGACTCTCCAAAGAAAAGCAACTTTCTTTTGCTCTTTTAGCTTAAAAACAAGATGCATTCGGTCCCATTCCTCGTCCAAAACATCATATACAACTGACATCCACTTTCTCTCACTCTTCACTAAAGAAGCCTTGACAAGACATTCACATTGTAATGTCGCAAAATGAAAGGAAAAGTAAAAGTAGGATTCTTTAAAATAGTTTGATCAATATCGAATCCTCAACTTTCAGGATAGACATAGCAAAATAGTTAAACTTTTCTTCCCTGAATATTGCAAAATAAAAGTCTTATTGTCATCATTTGTGCACAAGAACTATAAGCCACAACTTTTATTGGAGAATTAAAGTAGCAATTATATCGACAAGAGACTTTGTTAAAGCCATCTCTATGCCTGTCAGATATCAACCAATTTCGTATGAAATTCCATTAATAAAGGTGTCCCATGTTGTGTGCCTCTCCAAGGTGGCCCCCAAAGCAAGTCTTTTTAAAAAAGAAGCTTTTCTAAAAATTCCATTTCACTCTTACTGTCCTTGATGAAGGGACTTCTTAGTCTATAAGGAGTGATGATCTGAATTATTTGGCTGACAAAAAGAGGGAAAAAAAAAGGTGAACTGACATGGAGTCACTATGTGAAATTGGCTCAATCAAACAAAATTTAATGGAGAAGTCCTTTGCTTTTGGGTACAATTCTACTATGATTTGGAATAAAAGAGAGAAATAGTCGTAATGGTTTTTCTATTTGGTTGGTCATTTCAAGCGGCAAAGCAGTCCCATTCCGGAGAACTCCTTTTCGGAAAAAAAGGAAGATCTTTTGACATCTAAGAAAATGAAGGTCAAGAGCTTAAATGGAACAAATCTTATTGTTCTTAGTTTTCTCGTTGTGATTGTACTTATGCCTTCCGTTATCTATGAAATGTGGTAATATATGATAAAGTTTTTAAATGAAAAAAATAACATTTCCATCTAATAACTTAAATTTAATGAGTTAAGACACACATCATATATCCAAGCATCATTCAATTTAGTCGGCATTTCGGATTTTCCAACCGTTGATGGAAAGAAATCTAAGAATCTTATAAAGAGAAATTTCTAAGGTTATTAACTGATAAAATTGTCAACAAGTTTGCTTTTTTTTCATTGGTTATTGCATGTAACAACCAACAGTTATGGTCCAACATTATGTTTTGGAGATGTGCAAACATAGAAAGCGTCTGATCTTGTCCTTTCCCTATCAAATTTTAGTTTTCGCATTAATGTGAACTCTCCAAAAAAAAAAATATCATGCACAGATGCAGCATCCCCAATAAAATCGATAGAGAAAGGAGAAGACTAGACTTTTTCTTATTCTCATTAATGGAGAGACATTTTCTTAGACTCCAGAATCCTAGATTAATCTTTTGTAGATTATTTGAAATGTAAGAGCAGCTCTTATTGTGACAAGAGTACTCAATCTTCGGCTCAAAATATAGCTTGTCTTCTGGATGAGTACGTCAAATTTACGTCAAATTTTGCATTATGAACTTTCGTAAAGAGACGTGCACTGTATTGCTGAGGAATTATCGTTGAATAGTCTCGTGCAATTGGCTATGACCACTTGATGTTAACTCCGCAACTAACTTAGACAATAAGTACTGTTACTTGACAAAAAAGAAGAAGAAGGAAAAACCCCATCTTCCTTCTCCTTATAAACCCGCGAATCCATCAAATTAATTCGCCGAAACAACGAAAATATATGAAGCGAGTTGAAGGAAGAGCCATGATCATCCATGAGCTTCTCTTGAAAGTCGTCGTGCTTGGGATCATCATATTGGGTCCATACCACAATCACATGGCAGAAGCTGATGATTCAATGACCAATTCCAGATGCCGGCGTTTCTGTGGAAACCTCGAAATTCCATACCCCTTCGGATCGAACGACAGTGATCCCAAATGCCGCAACGAACATCCCTCATTTAGAGTCGTTTGTGATGAGTCTACCAAACCTCCCATACCTTACATGAATACGAAGGATAGCGGCTTCCAAATACTCAACATTTCTGTCCAGAACCACGAGCTGCGCGTTAACGTTTCAATTGGTCGAGACTGCTATGACTCTTCCGGGAAAGATAGGTCTTCAAGCAACCATCCAGTTCTCAAATTAGCAAAGTTCCCCATATCCAGCACTAAGAACAAGTTCATTACAGTCGGTTGCGACACATTGGCTCAATTCCAAGGCCGAAATAGGAACTTCTCTTTCGGTTGTATGTCTTCGTGCAGTAACATTTCAGACGTCATTAATGGGTCTTGTTCCGGTATCGGTTGCTGCGAAACGCGCATCCCTAAGAACACCTTAGGCTACGAAATCTCCATTGGGAGCTTTTCCAATCATTTCAATGTCCTAAAATTCAATCCTTGCAGCTATGCCTTCGTCACCGAAAATGACTTCTACAACTTCTCGATTGATGATCTTTGGCGGCTTAAATTTAACGAGTCTGCTCTAGTTCTCGATTGGGCAATAGGGAGTCAAACATGTGAGGAGGCCCAAAAGCACAGCAAAAGCTACATGTGCACCAAGAACACCAATTGCACCAATGCCGAAAATGGATTTGGTTACAAGTGCAATTGTTTAGAAGGTTACGAAGGCAATCCTTATCTCGAGAATGGTTGTCGTGGTAAGTAGATAACATTAACATTCTTTAACTTGCCATTTGTATTTATATGATTTGAGAAGATTAGATACATTTGATGTGTGTGTTTAACTTATATAGATATTGATGAATGTGAGAATCTGAAGAAGTACCCATGTGAGGGAAAGTGTCATAATATTGAGGGGAATTATACATGTTCATGCTCAAATGGTTATCATAGTGACGGCAAGAAGGACGGTGGAGATAGACAAGAATGCATCGCGGATTCATCAAATTTGATGAAGATTTTGATAGGTAAGTTCTTTCATTTAGTTTGAAATTCCTGACTCAAAAAATATACTATTATCCTGGCTGATTTTGAGAATATATAATTCAATGTGTCTGTGGTGTAGGAGAAAATTAACCATTCACATTTCCGCCCCAATTTTCTTCCACTGTTGCCCTTGCTTCAAAAAATCCAAAATGAAACTTTCGATGTCCTTCTCACTGAAGTTCTCTATGCAGAAGATAAATGAGATCATCTAATGCATTAAGTACATCACGTGTTACTAACTACATCACGATTGAGCTCTCTTGAAATTCGAAAGTAGATTAATTTCACTCTTGTCAATTGCTGAACTCTTCGAGCATCTTTTGACCTGGTGACCTCGGGCTTTGGGTAATTGAAAATACATCTTTTATCTCTCTCTTTTCTTTTCTTTTTAAACTTTCATATTATCACAAGAATGGTGAGGTATGGACCTCTGGAGTGCCAAAAGTTGGCACAAAGGGATACTTAAGTGCCAAAAGTTACAAAAAGTACACTTAAGTGCCAAAATCGAAGCAAAATGGATCACTTAAGTGCCAACGGCGAAAAATTTCGGCTAAATTGCCACGTGTTCATTTTCTGGCGACTTCATTTGTTGATGGAGCATTTGTTTCAAAATAAAAATTCCACGTGACAATTTTTTTTAAAAAAATTGCCCACGTCAGATTTTTGAAAAAATTAAAATCGATTTTATTAAAAAATAAAAAAGAAGAAGAAGAAGGGGAGGAGGGGATTGGCAAGGGCTCCCCTTTTTTTTAAAATAAAATTGATTTTATAATAATATATTTTTAATTATTTAATATTATTTAATTAATAATTTTTAAATTCACGTCAGCCAAAACGACGTTGTTTTGGCTAATTTTTGGCCGATTCAATTTCCAGCGAGCCACGTAGGCAAAAAAATTAATAAAAAATTACCATGTAGGATTTCCGGCAGGGTTCCGGCGACTTGGCATTTAAGTGATCCATTTTTTTTAAAAAGTGGCACTTAAATGTACCTTTTGTAACTTTTGGCACTTAAGTGTCTCTTCGTGCCAACTTTTAGCACTCCTGCTGTACTTATGCCCAATAATGGTGATAAGATAAAGAAACTTGTCCTACATGAGGCATGAGGTGGGTATGGAACATCTTTACTAGTTTTAAGCTGGGGGCGGGGAACGTAAACCCCCCCTTGTCCTGCCCACCTCATTGCGTTCCCCAAGTACATGCTCAATTACTTCTTTTTCTGGATTCCCCTTTTCCCAAAAGCAGTAAGGGTAAAACGAATAAGGTGATAGATTCAATTGTGGATTTGCATGCGTTCTTTTTCTCTTTTCCTCCTTAAAGTCAGACTTGTTCCTTTCTCTCTCATGTTTTGATTAGCATCTAAGAACCAATAGAAATGGTTCAATGGGTTGTTTTGTCTTTCTTTTATATGTGATGCATGACCCATACAACTTTTCTATTTGTTGCACAAGCCATACTTAGCACGATATATTCAGATAGCAAGTTAATCATTAGTGATTTGACATCTATCCAGGGAGATGACACAAGTAAAAGAGGAAGTTATACTAATCCATCTTCAAAAATTTCTTCTAAGCTACTAGTCCTTGCCATTTTTATGTCATCGAAAGGGATACAACTGGTTATAGTGATAGGACTTGCATTGAATTATTTAGACTTATGCATTGTTCGACGAATAAATCTCTATATTTGCATGCCTTAAATGACATGGATTTGGTTGCGTAAGACCTATAAAACTATATGGGAAAAGAAAATACATGATTCTTGTGATTACTTTGAGTTTATCATTTTCGTTCATAGCGATTTAAAACTATTAAATTGATGACATTCTTTATAGGCCATGGAACTTGTGTGTGTGTTTCTTTTTTCTTTCTTTTTTGGGAGATTAGCTTAACCAAATCGGCTGTCCTAGTTTAGACTCAAATTGTTCCCAAAGTACTACGATTTTCGAGTAAGCCTCATGATATAAATTTGCATAAAGTTTCAAAGTATGACTGCATTCATATGGTGCGGTGATTTGTGTACAGTTAATCATAAGGTTAATGAATAAACCGGTGTTGTATGTAGGTGTTGCTGGGGCCATCATAGCATTGCTATTCAGTATAGGCTTTCTATATTATGGACACAAGAAAATGAAGTTCATTAGGCTCAGAGAACAATACTTCAAGCAAAATGGGGGTTTGCTTTTGCAGCAACAATTAGATGAACCAGACAAAACCACAAAAGCTGCTGCAAACATCTTTAGCGCTAAAGAGCTAGAAAAGGCCACCAACAATTATCATGAGAGCAAAATAGTTGGCCAAGGAGGATATGGTACCGTTTACAAAGGATCATTGCCAAATGATACGGTAGTTGCGATTAAGAAGTCCAAGCTTTTGGACCGAAGCCAAATCGAACAGTTCATCAATGAAGTCATTGTGCTTTCTCAAATCAATCATCGTAATGTGGTCAAGCTTTTGGGATGTTGTTTGGAAACAGAGGTGCCTTTATTGGTGTACGAATTCATCAACAATGGAACTCTCTTCGATCACATTCATGATCCAAAGAAATCATCAAAGCTGACTTGGAAGACCCGATTGAGAATTGCTTCAGAAACTGCCGGAGTCCTCTCTTACTTGCACTCCGTAGCTTCCATTCCCATCATCCATCGAGATATCAAGTCAGCAAACATCCTTTTGGATGCTAATCACACTGCGAAAGTCTCTGACTTCGGAGCTTCAAAATTAATCCCACTTGATCAAACGCAATTATTCACTATGTTTCAAGGAACATGGGGATACTTAGACCCTGAATACTTGCTCACAAGCCAATTGACAGAAAAGAGTGATGTTTACAGCTTTGGGGTCGTGCTAGTTGAGCTATTGACAGGGAAGAAGGCACTTTCATTCGACCGATCAGAAGAAGAAAGGAGCCTGGCAATGTACTTTCTTTCATCACTGAAAAATGACAAATTGTTTCAGATTGTTGAGGAAGTTATTGCAAATGAAGGAATCAATGAGCAGGTAAGAGAAGTTGCTAATCTTGCAAAAAGATGCTTGACAGTAAAAGCAGAGGAGAGACCGACCATGAGGGAAGTTGCAATTGAATTGGAGAGACTTAGAGCAATGGCTAACCATTATGGTGTCAGTAGTACAGATGTGAATCAGGAAGAGATGGTTCATTTGCCGAGAGAGAAGACTGATGCGCACATGGATACTAGTGAGATCATTAACACTGGGTACACGAATAGCATGGAAGACCCTATCATGCCAAAAGTCAGTAGTGGGAGATGAGAATATTTAAGTTAGTGCTACGTATGTAGGTTTGTCGTGATAGAAGTAAGCGTGTATTTTAGCTTTAGAAAGCTTTTATATATAACTCAGCGACAAGCGTGTATTTTAGCTTTGAAAAGCTTTTATATATAACTCAAGCGACAAGATGCAAAAATGGTCTCTTCCTTCTACGTGTTTGTCGGTGATGCCTTTGAGATTTAGGAGCTATCTTTTCTTTGAGTTTGCTCATGGATATAGTTTGTCCGACTTGGATGAATATTTTTCTTGGGCAATTCCATGGTCTTGCCTAGAACGAAATTTTGGCAAGTCGATTATACGCATGACGTGTTCAATTCCACACACTTGCCAACCGCAATGAACTTCACGTTTAGGTCATTCATCCGGTGACTCATGCTTTATGTTACTCGTCCATAAGATCAGTGGGGTAGGGCCATATTTTTCTGCAGCCTGTCTTGTGGTTACTAAATTACAAAATAAACATCGTCTACACTTACTTCTAATTAAGTCTGTGAAGTATACTATCCATATTTTTAACCGACCATCCATATTTTTAACCAACCAATAAAAATTATTTCCTCGAATCAGTGATGGAGGAAAATAAAGTCCAATGAATATATGTAGTTCATGAGCTCATTATTCACTTACATAAGGCATCTCTTTTCATGGGCAAAACAAAAGTCGAGAATTTGTGTTTATGATAAAAAGAAAATATTGGTCAAGACTATTTTTCATGTGATAAATAGAGCCAATTAGACCATGCAATGTGGGTGCGGCATGCAACACTGCTCAGCAGAGTCGAATTAGCTTATTGATTCATTAAAGTGCCTCTTAGGTAACCGTTGGGTTTCATTGTTACTGCAATGTGAAGTAAGGTAAGATTTTTCTTCAAGCTCTGATTGAATATACAATTTATTAATTTGCAGAATGCAAGAGTTTCGCGAGACACACGTCGTGCTAATTTTTGGCTTTATACAACCTTCTCATTGACGACTCTAAAGACAGAAAATATACACATCGATCTACAACCATAAATGCATTCCCTGTGTAAAGCACACATCGTGCACAAAACCACTCGCTCAAGCCTCTGCTCGAATGTTACCTCAGGCCACGAAAGCGACGACCATCGACTCAGCGTTAACCTGAAACCCTTTTTGTTAGTTTGATAATATATGAAAATCGCAGGTGAGGAATGCAACAACTCTTTCGTGACCCTCCTTGCACGATGTAGTCGGGAAAAAGATGGGTTTAAAGGTAACGTCGAATGGGGTAAGAATGTGATTCTCCCAAACTCTTATCTTGTGCGACATTGGGATTTTCATTTTAATTCGATTAATCTTATGAGAATTCTATATAAGGAGTCGCACTAACTTATTTGGATCGGTTAAAAATAAATGAGATATAAGAGTATACCTCATGACTAAAAATCTAGGACCGGGCACTTGATTGTATTGGTTATGTTAGTTGTGCTCTTTCAATACCTAAATTTTATTATTTTATAGCTAAAATGTCTGAGTAGTCTTTTTACTAAATTATGAATTCTAAGGTTTTGTCCACAAAGTGTCCATACAATGTTTTTGTTTGTATAATGATAATTAAAAAAAAAAGTAACATAACCATTTAACTAAAACAAGTAAAGCACAACATTGAAAAGCAATATAAAAGTACAATTAATTTTTTTTTATACCGAGGAACCGTCGGAGCCCCCTTTTGCTTACACTATTAGGGGTCACACGACCCACCGGTACCCGATGATATCTGACAAGTCTTGTCGCAAGCCGCTATTTAGATGTAAATCTCGAGAGAGGCTAGCACATAAACCCAACACCCATGACCCCCCACTTAAGTCATGTTAGCAACGCGGAGATTTGAATCCTTGACCTCAGCAGTGAGGGAGAGTACGAATACCAACGCAGCTACCCATGGTTGGGTATAAAAGTATAATTAATTCATCTAGGATAATAATGACAATTGAGTAAAAAGTAAATTATAGTAAAGTAATTAAATATAAGTCAAGCAAAAAATATAACATGGCATTGTTATTCATCCTCAAGACAACAACCCTCATGAGTTTAGTTCAAATTGAGTTCTTTTTCTAAATAAACTAATCTATTTAAAACTAAACTAGAGAGGATCATGAATTTCCCTACACCATGTACGTACTATCTAAATGAAACTAAACTTATTCAAATACCAAAATATAACGATCTAATCAAGGTTTATTTTCCTAATCAAGTTTTCCCTTTTTTATTTTATTATATTTTTATGGGATTATATTTATTATTATCATTATTATTTATTATATATTAGAAGGGGCACGGGTCGGGTCGGGCCCTTCAGCCCGGTCGGTATGTGAGCTTCCATAAAATTTCGTAAGTTTGGGCTATGGACACAAGTTGGGCTTTATTACACAAAGCCCACTTTTAGACACAAACTCTTGAAGCCCAGTTTTTAGAATAACAACATTTAGCCCTAAGCCCAATCTTATGAAGACTGATTTGAACCCCTTTTCACTACGTTTCACTAAGCCTATTTCTGAATATAGCCGAAGTCAGCCCAAATCTAACTAAACTAAAGATTCATTCATTTCACAGAAAATATTTTCCCAACTTTCTTGCATTCGTCTCTCTTAGGTCAATGGGAAATATTTTTCAAGTCAACGGAAGACTATAAATAAATTCAGGAAAATGATTTCTTCTTAAAAAAGTCGAAATTCTTTTTCCAAAATATAAATAGCTAGTGGTGCTTCAACCCGAAACTATGCATTTGGATACAGAAACCTCAGTGCTGGTTTCCAAGTGTCCAACTGAAATTCCTAAAAACTGAAACGAGCCCAAGCTTGCTAAGAAACTAAAACCCAAATTCATTGAACTTAATTAATTCTTTTTTGTAACATCGTGTAATCGAAAGGCCTTCATAGTTTTCTTCTTCGGCCACCTTCCACAGTGGACCACGATTGCTTTTTCTTAAGCCAAAAACGATTTTCTTTGCCGCATTAACAGCCACCGCGGGTCACAACCTCACGGATTCAAGGATGATACAGCCACCTTCCAGACATGAACGATCTACCTCCCATCATTCCTCGCTAAAATCAGCCCACCAAATGATGCAGGATCACACGAGAACATAAAATAAAAGAAACAAAAGAGTTGTTCTAGATTCGGCCTTGGTGAATGACGATATATGTCCGAAATCAAATCTAAACACTAACAAAGTGAGTGATAATAATCAATCTACGTTGACACATCTTCAGATTCAGGCGAAATCATAGGCCATTTTTCAGCATGTTTTGAAGGCATTTATCGAATGTGTTGTGTGCAATCCGCAACGAAAGAGGAAATGAAACACCAATGGCTTCAGATTAGAGATTGAGTTCAAAACAAGGTTGATTGAAGATGTATAAAAGCACGGCCTTGGATTCGAGTTGAATCAAATTCGATCCTAGTCTAGGATATGTTCTCTCGGTTCTATTACTCCTCCCTCAAAACAGGGCATTACGGGGAAGATAGGTTACCTGATTAGTGAAGCAAGGCGAAGCTACGAAGATCGATGAACGAAACTTGGACGTTCAACAACATTGAAGATTCGCACCAGCGAAGGAATCTCGAACGGGAGTAGAGTCTCTTCGTTTCCGACCGAGGAACGGAGCAGGGTGAAGGCCTGATGCACGGCGCCAGAAATGGCCGGTGATGGCGGTGATCGGTGTCTGAACTCTTTCTCAGACGTCTATTTCTCACGCCTTCTCTTTCATCCTGGAACGAGCCGAAGGAAAGAAGAAATGGACTGGGGTCTTTTTCCTTTGTTATTTATTATTTATTTATTATCTCACCATCTTTACTATTGTACTTTTACAAGAAAGAAAATTTAAACCGTTGACCAAATCTTGGGTTTCAATAAGCTCTTATGGCTACTGATGCACACATTCGATTTCAAGCTAACACGAAACTTAATCATGAAAATTTCGATAATAGCCGCACACGACATATGGGAAAAGTGAAGATTTTCGTCAAGTGGACGAAACCTATCGAAAGGAAAGGATTTGCATTTTCTACTTTATGCTTTCTTGTTTGTAGTGACTCGGATTATTTTGCATGCTCGAAATGTTGCATGTCCCTACATTATGATTTGATAGATATTGCAATTTTGTGATTCATATCATCTTTCAATCGGAGGACATATCTACATGATAGAGACGGATTCATTTATGTCAAACTCCATGTAAACTCTAGCGGAAATCTAAATTAATGTAAAGATTCATTGACCTGTGCACCGTACCACCATCTTGCTAGTTTAGTTAATAGTTAGGAGCCTAGTGTCTCATTGAGTTTAAAGCTGTTTTGAACAAGTAGGCTAATTCAAGGAATTTGGTGCTTCAACCCTAGTAGAAAATGGAATGCCTTTACTAAAGTCTTTACGGAGATGTAAGTGGAATTGCCACGCACGCACACTATGAAAAATCGATTGCGGAAGGAGAAGACCATACTTTTTTTTTCCCACGGAATGAGACACATTTTAAATGCATTGAAAGTCATAACACTCAGGGGCTGAGGAACAATGGAAAGCAAAAAATCTTAACCCCACCAAAGTGCTTTATATTTAGGGGCTCCATTTTAGTTGTCTGTGCAATCGTTACGAACTTTTGTAAAGAGCCGTGCTCTGCACCACATTATCGATTTCGATCGTTCAAAAACTCTTCTGAGTATGATAAGTCTTCCAGCGATTATTTGCAAAACTAGACAAATTCCCCCTGGCCGGCACCAAGTACACATGTTCTCCATAGTCGGTTGCGACACGTCGGCTATTTGCTGAGACCGCCACGATGAACTTGTTCTCTGCAAATAGACGACGATTGGTCACAACAATCGTGACCAACTGCAATGAATTTGTTCTCCGTGCTAAATATGGGGAATTCAGTTAATCTAAGCCACGGATAGTCGCTCGGAGACTCATCACACCTGGAAGAGTTATGGCAGTCTTGACCGATCGAAACGATAACGCCCACCTCATGATCGCAACCGACTGCAGTGAATTTGTTCTTCGTGCTAAATATAGGGAATTCAGCTAATTCTGCCTCTTCGAGTGCTTGCCCGACTTCAGATCGGGGCCCATATGAAATCCGCGGTCGATTTGCAAGGCCTCTGGTCGTGGATGGAAATCGGAGATGATAGCACCTCGCTGAAACGGAACGAGAGTGATAAATGGATTTAAGTTGGGCTTTGTTTAGTTCATAGTCGGATTAGTAAGCTTTGGATTTAATTCGGTTTAATAAGCTCTTGGGTTTGGTAAATTTGGGCTTGCTTCGGCTTGGGAGAATTCGGGGTTTGAGCTTGAACAAATAAGCCCATTGCATTTGTAAAGCCTTTCTTCTTTTCTGTGACCTGGACCTGTGAGGTCCAATCGGGGTCCAAATTCGGACTAGGCCCAAGGGCCCAGGCCGAGTCTCTATTTCCAGAAAATAATAAAAAATTCGGAAAAAAGAGAGGATAAAATTGGTTAGGGAAACAGGCCTCGATTGAGTTGTTAGATTTTAGCATTAAAATTATTTTTAGTTTCATGATTTTCTCTAGTTTAGATTTGGGAAAACTAGTTTCTTTAGAAAATTGAATTTGATATTAGCTAAGCTCATGGGGGTTGTTGTCATAGAACTTAATAAATGAGGCCATGTTATATTCTTTGCCCAATTTGTATCGGGTTATCTCACTACACTTCACTATTTTAATCACTTTTCTTCATTATTCTTGATTTGTTTATTTCTTGCAATTGCTTTTATATCATTTTTGTATTGCAATTCACTTTCTTAGTTGAATAGTTAGGTCATATTCAATGATCATAATAAATACAAAAAACATTGCATCAACACTTAATGGATGTGAATCTTAGGATTCACAATTTTGTCAAAGGATTGTGTGAACACCTTAGTTGACAAATAATCAAGTTTAGATATAAAAAATGCACTAGTTAAATAAACCAGTATTAAGTCCCTAACCCTAAATTTCTGGTTGTGTAGGAAGTGATTTATACTTGTATATCTCATTTGGTTTCTAACCAATCTCAACATGCTAGTGACAACTCTTCATTTAGAGTTCTCATAGCATTAATCGAATTAAAATGAAAATCACAATGTCGCATGATGTAAAAATTTGGGAGAGCCCATGCCGATTGAGGACTATCAACCCTCAACTCAACATTACCTCTAAACCCCTCCTATCCCCAACACCTATTCAGGAGGGTTGTGACAAGATGCATACATAGGGATGGCTATTATACCAATCCAAGTAGATATCCTTACTTCCTAGTCCCAACAAAATGAATGAAAGCCCGTGATCAACGAATTTTGGGGCGGCTATGTGGTAAAATCTTTCTACTCCCCATTCAGGTAGGGGGAGGAATAGGCATGGCTAGGCTTCTTTTCCTCTTGTTTTTTCTTTATTCCTCCTAAAGATTTTCTAGCTTTGGTGGTTTTAACACTATTCTTTTCTCATTTAACCATGAAAACTTTATATAATTCCTAACAAAACGTAAGGATTGATCAAATTCCGACTCGAATTTGCAAACTTGCAATATAAAGCACTAAACTTTTACAATTACCGCAAATCTGGCAAGCCGTTAGCTTCAAAGATTTGCAAAATTCTAGCACACTGATATTATTTTGTCACGACCTTGAAGGTAGACCATGAGGGAAGGCTAATGGATTATTAAGCGTGGTACTTAGCACGGACTTTCTCAAGCCCTACCAATCACAACTTGGTACTTAATTCGAAGTGTAATTAACCTTCTTCTTTTGGAGTCGCCATTAATCGGTTATGGATCAATTAAATATTCATGTTAAATGTGGGAGTGCATTTTACTTTTGCGAACTAGGGATATAATGAATTTGGCGACTTGATTACGTTAGATTAATCTAACGCCCTTTTGATACGTTTTCTCGTTATTTCAAAAATGTTTTGTATGCAGTTTTTATTTATTTTTTACCATATGTCACTAACATATGAGGGGTGTGCGCAATTAGGGAATATAATACCCAATAATCAGTAAATGAATTGCAGAGAATTTTTAAAGAACCTGAATACGTTAAGCAAGAAAGCAAATCGCTATCCATCGTCACAGAATTTCTGCAAACTATGATAGAGAAAATATGCAAGCGAAATGCATGCCGGTGCCGACTGAAAGTATTTCCCTGGCTTCTCAAATTCAAGCACGATGGAGCTAGGTCAAGATGAAATTTGTTGGATGCGGAAATGCTTTATAATGTCTAAATGCCTAAATTGCAATGCAAAAATATCAATATTTTTATTTAGGGATTGATTTTGATGCTTAATTTTTTTTTTATTTAGGGGTTGTTTTTTATGCAACGTGAGTTGATCCCTTGACTACCAGCAAGGGCTGACCTGGTTTGTAAGGACTCAGGTTTATTACTGTGTAATATTGTCCATTTTAGGTCAAGACCCGCATGGCTTTGTTTTTGGGCTTTGCCCAAAAACGCATTACATAAAATACAGAACTCAAACCTTATTAACTAGCTCAGGACTCCTCCTAGGTGATGTGGGACAAGAGGAAAATTAATTTATTTTCAAGATTTGGCTTATGCAGATTAAATTTTTTGAAGCGTCACGACTTTATTATTAGGTGGTCGCAGCTTTTGATGCTGTTGAATTTAAGCGATTCTGTCAATTGTTTTTTCGTAATTATACAACCGGAGTCGAGTTTCCCTATCTGCCGCCTCACCACTAGTTTTCTTGTGAAGGATGATCGAATCATCATCTTGTCACTTTGCTGAGATATTAAAGTGGTTTCACCCTCTATCTAACTGGCAATATCTGTTCTCCACAAAGCTAAAATATAGAGCCATAAATTCTGAAAGTTTATGCTATCATTATCTTCATAAAAATTGGAAATGGTTCGCTGGACGACTAGCAAGCTAAATTAGTTGTGCATGTCCTATTCCGAAATTGCAAATGTCTTACGGATGCAGTTTTCAAGAAATTAGTGGACAATACAGAGAAGTCCAGTGCATCCTCTGCGAATGCAATCGCTCTGTTCCAAAATTCCTACAGCCAAGTGCATATGAAGAAGTAATGCTAAGGTATTATTTTCAAGCACATGAGGCCACTAGAGATGCACATTACTAGTCTCTAGAAGAACACGAGCATAATCAACCGGCGTCAATTTATTCCTCTCAAGACCCTTAGACACTCTGAATAGATATATATTTTATCCAGATAGCATGTGTCATAAATACAGTGACCCATTCAAGGACCCTAATCTAGTTGTGCACCATGAACCTGTCAATAAGTGAAGAATTTTGCCAAAGTGTCAATGGTTGAGCTTTGTGCTTCGTAATTTTATGTAGGAATGTTCCTAGTTTATTAGGCTAGTGTCACTTTAAAACTATTAAACTTGTACAAGGGAATCCATCCCCAAGATGTATTTTTGAAAAATAATCATTTGTAATGGCCATTGGGCCTCATGCAATTCATGTAATGCCCTTGCCTTCAGTTATAAAAGGCGGAGAAGAGCAGTCATAAAATGGAGGTGAACTTCCGGAAAACCATCATATTTTCTCCTATCGTGTTTTTATAAACTTTGTCGTTATCTAGGCATATTGTTATTTGAAGGATAGGAATAAATCTTTAATAATGCGATATCCTAATTCTTGGTGAAGCAAGTATTCTCTCTTTTTATCAGTCAAAGTGATCCTATGGATCAAAAAGCTAAACTAATACTGAGATTTCAAGTCTCAAAGTGACCATTTTAATGAGATTTTCAAGCTAAAAATCAATCATATTTTGATTGTTGAGGGAAGGGCTATGTATTGTGATGGCATATTGACCTTAAATCTTCTTCTTCTTAGTAACTTAATTGTCGTGACCTAAAATTTCTGGAAAATAATAGGTTTAGGGGTATTGTTAATTTCAGGCCGACGACCCTTAATTAACTCAGGCTCTCCTAAGCCCATACCCCGCGCGGTGTTGGAATATTCGCAAAAATTCTCAAATAGGGAGTCGCCACTAGTCTATTAAGGTCGACTAGGAACCAAGCGAGACATGGGAGCGTGTCTCGCTTTTTACGCAACTAGAGAATCTAGGGTCGAGGACTTTGTTACGTTAGTCATGCAACTAACGCCCTTTCGGTACCTAACTTAATTGTGCATTAGTGAGATCTCGGCAATGTATTCGAGGAAACTAAGGTCTGTCATAACCATTTTGAGGTACGAAAATAGTATCCAAAATATCATTATAAAACAAAGTGTAGGAATGACCTAATATCGTAAATCAAGAAAACCTATTGTAGAGCCCTAATGGCTTATTCAATTTTTTTATTTTTCTTTTTTAAGGGTTTTCTGAATTTTTTGCAATTTTTCTGATTTTCTGAATTTTTATGAAATTTTTAATATTTTCAATATTTTTTAATATTTTCCAATTTTCCAAAATTAAACAAAACAGGCTTTCAATTTTTTTATATACATATTTTTGACTTTTCTTATTTTTTAAAGAAAACATTTATTAATGTTTCTTTTGGAATTTTCTAATTTTTTGCTAATTTTTTTTGGAATTTTTGAATATTAGGAAAAAGAAAAATAAAATAAAATAAAATAAAATTAAATTAAATTAAACTTTTAAAACCTTTCTGAAATTAAAAAAAAACATTTTTTTAATTTTTGATGGTTTTTCGAGAATTTTTTAAGATTTTTTTTTAACATTTTAATTTTTATTTAAAAAGTGATTCGGACCGGGTCGGGCGACCCGGCCCTACCAAAACGATCCGGACGCTAATGGTCCGAATTGGGCTAAAAAGAAAACTATACTAAAGCCCATCTTGAATTAATCCTAATCGGCCCACGGAATTACTATTATTATTATTTTTTTAAGAAAACAGCTCACTCGAATTTTAGTCTCAGCCCAATCAAATTCGGCCCATGCCTAGCGTAGGCCCGCGGCGAACCTAGCCCAACGCTCGCGGGCCCAAGGCGCAGCCCATCTCCTTGCTTGATTTTCTTTCGGCCTTTTCTTTGTTTTTTTTCTGACTTTTCTATTTTTTATTTGTTTTTCATTCTTTAATCTTTTTTTATTCCCCACTTTTGTTTTTTTCCCCTGCAGATTTCACCTTCCTGCACGCACGCTTTTCCTCCCTATGCACGTCTTCATGCAGCCCCTTTCTTTTCTTCTTATTTTATTTTTTTTTCCAATTTTTCTTTTTCTCTTTTTCCTTACTTTTTTATTCTTTTTGGTCTTCTTCCTCCTGGTCTCCACGCTTCTTCACGTGGACTTCTGCTTGCTTCCCTTCATGCGGCCCGACGGAAGCTCCTCTGCAACTCCGTTCGCCGAAGCCGGCCTCCACGCGCAACGAGTCGTTGCCGGCTTTTGGGGTTGTCACGAGGCCATCCTCTGGCGTCGGTCGTTCAGTCCGACCGACGCCGAGTACTGCCGGCCGTCGTTGGACGGCAGTCCGAGGATCTCCGGCGACCTCCTCAAACATCTAGTCCGACGTGCCCATCCCAAGACAAGCCGCCGAAAGGTCGAAAAACACATCTAGGGCGGCGTGTGACAAGGACGTGATTACTAGCAACGCAGAAAAATCGGAGCCCGAGCTCAGGTCGGAGATTGAGCTCGGTTTTCTAACTGCGGCATTTCCTCGAACACCTAACGGGCGCTATCAGGTTTGAAGGTTTCCAGTTCGACCGAGCTTGGAATACGTTCTAAGGTCCTTAGAAATAACATCAGAAGAGTGCAGAAGCAAAACGAAGGGGCAACAAGGGCCGGGACCAGCGCGAACTGTTCGGCGCGAGCTCCGGCCCGCCTCTTTGTCAAAGCGAAACAGAGAAAAGAAAAGGCGAAACCTACCTGGTTCAAGGACGAGTCGCGGCAGACGACGGCAGCGGACGAGCCTCCGACAACGGCGAGCTGCTTGTCGAGCTTTTTCCTTCCCCCAGTTCGCTTTTTCCCTTGTAAAATCTTCCTGGAACTCTCTCTCCTCTCTCTTTCTCTCTCAGGTTCAGCCTCCTTCTTTCTTCTCTCGGTTCTCCGTCTCTTTTTCTGCCTCCTCCTCCTCCTGATTTTTCTCTAAAGAACGTCCCCCTCTCTCCTTCCTTTTCTCTCTCGGATCTCCCCGATCTTTTTTTTTGTTTGGTTCTGACTTCCTCTTCTTCTTTTCTTCTTGTTCTTTGCGTGCCGTTTCTGCCCTGACCTGCTGCCTTGCTGCTTCTGCTTTGCTGCTGTTCTGACTCGCTGCTGCTGCGCTGACTTGCTGCCTTCTCCTTTTGCTACAGGTCCCACACGTGGAGGAGAAAGAAAGGAGAAGAAAGATGGACGGGCCGGGCCGAGAAAGGAAGGGAAAACAAAGAAATGGGCCGAGCCCGTGCTAGGAAAGGGAATGGGCCACGTGGGGGAGGCTAGGCAGCCCCAGCCTTAGCCCGTCCTCTTTTTCGATTTTTTTTTAAATTTTTAAATTTTTTAAATTTTCGATTTTTTTAATTCTTTTAATTATTATTTTTTAATTATTTTTTTTGATAAATTTTAATACTACTAATGCAAGTGCTCCTAATGTCTATATGCGATGCAATTTTAATGAAATAATTTTTTTGTTAAGGGATTAGAAACTAATATCTAATTTTCCAATGTAGTTAATAAATGCTAAAACAAATCGCCAAAATTTAAGTGTCAACACTCATATGTTGTCATTAACAATCAACAATTGCTTCTATAGGCATCCTTACCTTGTTTCAGCATATACGACCTATATGATACAGTTTATCACATGCCCATCTTAATGCGACTGATATATCATATAATTAGAATACACCTCAGGCTTTCCCATATACAATGTACACATTCATGTTCTGATTATTTATAACATTTGGGGAATACTACCAAAGCAAGAGTTAATAGTCTATCGACATAATCGGGTATCATTCCACCCTATTGGACATGGCTACATCATAGGATCCTTACCAATACGACATTTCATAAAGGAGCATTGGTCTAGCCTCTACTGCAACTCGGCTTTTGGACCCTTGCCAGGAATTCCAATAAATAGGACTTCATCAACCACAGACCTCCACTAGGTGACGAGTCCTCTTTGTGACCACGCAAACACATTAATCACTCATGCTCATTTCATTATCTTTCATTTTAGCTAATACAGACATAATTCGTGCTCGCATACAATAGTTCATCACAAACTTTAAGCACACAATGCAACAATATTTTGCACGTAGTCACACAAACATGCCAAACATATCAACTTTCTGAACCTTCCTATTTTTTTCAGATTTTCCCACCCTATTTTACAAGTAGATAGGACAATCAGATTCAATTGCTCATAAACTAACTCGTAAGATTCTTCTTAAATAACGCCCCTCATTTACTTGTAAGATAATCACTTTAAACAGCAAAACATGTCCTCAGATAGTAAAGTAAGTGCATAAAATTTGAGTGGGAACTACACATAAATTCACCTACTATTCTAGGTTAATAATAACAAACCATGATAATTAATTCACCTTCAAGGATTAATTATTTATATCCCCTTAGAATAATCAATTAACTATTATGTGAGAGTAATTCGCCGATTATCGACCGAGAATAATCAATTATTTATGTCACCAAAATAATCTGTTACTGAAAAATAATTAATTAAGTCTAATTGAAAATAATTAATTATTTATCACCCACCAAATAATTAATTATTCAATATTCGAAATTAATTTGTTACCCTAATTAATTAATTAATATCCAATTAATTTATTAATTATTATAAAAAATGTATTATCATAATTAATTCCGAAAATAAATCATTATTAATATTAAAATAAAATAATTAATTATAATTAATTATTATCAAAAAGTAATTAATCATACTTAATTATTACTAAACATGATTAACTATAATTAAACCTCACAAACCAATGTTAATTAGGCTAATTAACCTTAGTATAGTTTAATATTAAACAAGATTAAAATGCTAATTTATTACTAATAAGGATTCATTATAAATAAATTAATCTACCATAAATCAAAATTAGTACAAAGGAAAATTAATTAGCACTAAACTGATCCTAACCAAGATTAGTCGTAAACAAATCACACATAATAGAGTTTAATATCCTAATCAAGGATTAGGAAATTAACTCACATGCTAATCAAATTCAACAGTATTGGGACAACGGCAGTGGTGAGGACATGTAGCTGGCTTGGGGACGAAAAAGGATGATGGACGGTGGCCAAACCCCAGCGAAACAGCCTTGTGTGGAAATAGGAGAAACAACGGCTGACTTGGTTGGATGTGTGATTGGTGTGGCTAGATGGGTGAACGATGTAGCTGGATAGCGGCTAGCGAATGACAGTGGAGCTCCAGACAGTGGACTGCACTCTGGCACGATTGCAGCAACTCCGTCCAGCAATGGCAGCAGGTGGTGTGTGGCGGAAAAGAGGGAGAAATAAAGAGAAAAAAGAGAAACCAGAAAGAGAGTGGGCCGAGGGAGGGTGGTCAACAGCCAAGGGGGAGAGAGAGAGGAGAGAGAGAAAATTTGATGGGCTTTCCCAGGTTCAATAGGGACCAAGTCTTCAAGAATCCCGAAAGACCACACAAATAAAGGTTTCTAGAAGCTAAGGGCAAAATGTTAATTTCACCCTTCCTATGGGCCCTTGATTGGCTAGCCACGGTGGCTGCAAGGCCCAATGGGCCTTCGGTTGGGCCCACTTACCATAGCTTCAATTTGTTGGCCCATTATTTGCTTTTCCAAAATTTCAAGCCTTTCCGAAAAAATTGAGAATTAATGAAGCGATATCCAATAAGTTAATTGTGAGGCCCTTGAAAGTTCGATATCTAAAATCGCATTGAAAATCAGGGTTAAAATCTATCAATTGCAACTTTAGTGTGTGACCTAAACTATTTGGCGATTTTAGGATTTTCATGCAAAATTGACCCTTGGTTAATAATTTTCAATCCACATTTGTGTCTCTTCAATTCAGGGGCAACCCTCGATTGTTATATATTCTCGAGGATCAATTACTCATCCTGTATACAAAAACCAAAAAGGAATCGATTTATCATCGTTCGTTATTAATATCGAAATCATGTGGAATCACCTAAAATCCAACTTCGCACCTTCACCAAATTGATTTATTTCCGATTGCTAATTGATTTGTGAAGGCATGATATTATTCCTCTTTGATCTTTATGGTCAAAGGGTATATTCCTGTTGAATTTTCTAGTCATGCATATATCGATCCCTAATCACTTTTCCATATAGGTTAGTTAACTTGTGAGTGATCAATTCAGAGTAAACGTAATTTACAATGCATTGATAAATAATTGTTTCATTTATCTCAACATTGATAGAAATTTCAAGACGTCACATGATGCGTATGATGCCCTCAAGCTTTGATTGACAAGAAGATTTCAATATATTGCTTGTTTGTTGAATGCAAATTTGGTGATCATGTTGGCTTCTCGAAACAAGAAGTTAAAAGTTGAGGATCAAAATAATTGGAGTCAAGTAACATGCATCCTTTACAGTCAACTTTGCCATTAGGATAGTAACATAAATGCGGTTGATATGGCTGGCATAATTACAGCAAGCCAATAAGCCAAGTACTACTAAGGAAAATTTTGTTGGGGCTAACAATACAATCTTAAGGGGATAAATAGCTTGTTTTAGAAACTTGACAACCTTTCATGAAGATTAGCTAACGCTAAGAAAGATTAGATTAAGGCAATATTTCAAAGCTCATGATGGAAATGTGTGCTAGTGAGTGTAGAGAGATAGAAACAACAACACACAAAAATGTATAGTGGTTTGGCTTTATCCTAAGCCCATGCCCACTCTTCACTCTTTAGACTAGTAGTCATAAGTTGGGTTACATTGCACTAATAATTTGTTGAGAAAGTTACAATCAGAAAGCACCGGTCTTTTCACAAGATTGATCACACTAGTAAGTTTCATCTCCTACTCTTACTCTTGTGTACTTAATCTTTAACATAATTACTTAGACAATATGAATACAATACTCAGTGAAACAATTGGAAATGGAGCATATCGTTTAGAACACACCTAGAAGCAAATTATTAAATCTTAGTATATTGCTTTCTCTAACATTTGGCTTATGAGGTATTCCCTTTTATAAATCTTCAATCTATCCATTGGAGGTGGATTAGAGAAGTAAAGAGCTATTAGAGTTACTATTGAGCTGCTATCTAGAGATAGAATTACCCATACAATCTTTTTTTCCTGAACATTTGTAGTCTACTTAAAAATAGACTCTACTGCCATCTCTTCGTTGTTGTCTCTAACAAACTTATCAGACGACCTAGCTTCTCGATTATTGCTTTCATTTGGATTATGCTATTATGCAAATCTTTAGCCACAAACGGCTAGTTTGCTAACCCAATGAATATATCAAATGTGGTTGCTACAACACCTACGACCCAATATTTGTAGCTACGACATAAATATTGTCTTTATTTGATCTTTAGGTCCATTGGTACTATTTACAGAAAAACCCTTTATGGACTTATTGCATACTACCGCCCATTAGACCACACCATGAATATTACACAATCCTTTGATATGAACATTTGCACATTCCATAGTAAATATTATATTGACGATAGTTTGAGCATCATCAAAATCACTTGGAGATGTATCTCTAACAAAAGATACTATGAGAAGATGCATCTTTGCAATGTCAAAAAAGATCTCTGTGGAAAAAGAAGAAGAAGAAAACTCAACTTGGTAATGCATCAAAGATGTTAAACAACCACCATGGTACTTACTCAAATGAGAATAATGCATTAGGGTAAACATCATCGAGTGACGAGGATGGATTTATTTTCTCGAGATGCACCATTGAGAATGATAAAGAAAAAAAAAGAATTGAGAAATTTTTGAGGTGCACCGAGTGCAAAGTACACCGAGTGCAAAGTATACCGAGTGCATTGGGATTGCCTCAGGAACGAAGGCTTTGACATCAAGTTGAAAATAATAATGGAAGATAGATTTGAGGAATTTCTCTATAATTCGATATCTGAAAAAAGTACATATAGAGCCTATTTATAAGCTTAAATAGAGGAAATCTAAGGAAACGAAATTAGATATATATAATCAAAATAAATATCGAAATAAGAGGAAACATTCTAAATATCTCTAACAGATATCTAAATATCATTATATTGTTAACAACTTGTATGGATTAGACATTACGATAGCTTGCAAGTGATAATGTTCATCTACATGCATGACTATTACCCTTGCCTGATCTTGCAATGGGCTATCCTTGCCAACCATAGCCTAGGCATCCTTCCCTCGAGAGCGGCCCTTGCTTGAGGCCGGTAAAGGAAAAAAGTGACATGCTTCTAATTGAAGAGGGACCTTCAACCAAGACTTGTAGTACTTTAAGGCTTCCACTAGTGTAGTCACCTATGCCTGTGCTATCGAAAATGCCTCATATCTCAAATTTGTGCCATCAAACAAAATCCAATCCGTAAAAGAGAAGTACAAAATGGACTTTTGTACCTGATCTTGGTAGAAGTAAATACGGATGTTGTTGAAGTTGTACATTAATTGAGGTTGGATTCCTAGTTTGAATTGCCTAAACTAGGTTTCCTATTTTTGATGTATGTATGGATAAATATACAGTTTCTGCTGTCTGAAGGCCGTGATTATGGAGAAGCTTGCAATGGTGCACAATTTTTTTTGGCCATCGCCAGTGTTTGTAGCCATAAAAGTTCCATGGTACTATTTTTCACATTTATCCGTGAGAACAGGTGATTGTTTCTATAGGAATCCGAGTTATGACACTAGGAGTGCCATGACTTTCGTACGGCGCTTACTTTGGTGCAAAAACTTTTTTTTCGCTCACTTGAGTGCTAAATCGGAGTGAAATTGGTCACTTGAGTGCCACTCCCCCGGAAAAGCTGCGTGGTCGCTGTTGACCCTCGCCGACCGCGGAACCCTCGCTGTCAACCATCGCAGCCTCCACACGGCTGTTGAGGGCCATTGCGGCCTTGCCCAGGGCCAGATCTAGGCAAGGGCTGCCTGGCCTTTGCCATCGCCACCGTGGGTGAGGTCGTTGACGGCCTCGCCGACCTCACTTAGGCCCTTCCTTCGGTGGCCTCATCGGCCCTCACCCAAGGCCTTCGCGGTCAACGACGAGGGGACCCTCACCCACTCTGGGCAAGAGTTCGATGGCCGGTGAGAGTCAACAGTGGCCCTCACCGGCCCTTAAAAAAAAGGCAAAAAAAATCAAAAAAATCAAAAAAATTAATTAAAATATTATTTTCCGGCTACCACGTCAGCATTCCGGCTGCCACATCAGCTTTTCCAGTGAAATGACACTCAAGTGAACGATTTCACTTTGATTTGGCACTCAAGTGAGCGAAAAAAAAAGTTTTTGCACCAAAGTGAATGCCGTATGAAAGTTATGGCACTCCTAGTATATTTATCCCATAGGAATCCTAAGGAAAAAACATAGTGTGAGATTATTTAGTATAAATGAGGCTGTGAAATTATTTGAATGACTTGAGTATAATTATAATCTTTTATTACTTAATATGGTGGAATTCCCTATTGTTTTTTCGATACAAAAATTCATATTGATCAAGTTATGTAAATCTGATAACCGATTTTTTTGATCCACTTGTTCACGTGACATGAGGTATATATTTGATGTTTTTTTGTTATTCTCATAAACATCACATTTTTATTTATTAAGCTTAAAAAACAAAAAGTAAAAGGTCAAATCAAACCCCATTAAATGAAGAAAATGTTAAGGATTTGTTTGGTAATGCCCTCGGGAATAATTGATTCTATTATTTCATTTTTGGGAATAGGTTTGGAAAAAATCCGTTTAGTAAATATTTTGTTCTAAAAAAAAATTTGGAATGGAATCAAGAATAAACAATAAAATTACTTCTTGTTCCTGGGAACAATTTCAAGAATCAATTTTCACTATCTTCCATTTTCCTCTCTTCTCTTTTTTTCTTTCCCTTTCTTCTTCTCCTTCCTCCTCCTAACCCACTGCCGCCCCATCACCGTCCCCCGACCACTACCACCACCGCCGCCAAGTAGCCGGGTGAGGTTTGGCAAGCTCACTAGGGCCTTCCCAAGCTAGGGCTAGGTTTGACAAGCTCACCAAAGGTTCGCCTAGCAACTAACGAGGCTTAACCTCGCAATTTAGGTGAGGATGAGCCTCATCTAGCCTCATCCTCCCCCAGGTGGCACGAGATTGGCCTCGCCTTGGCCTGGCAAGGCCCAACCTTTGTGAGGATAAGCCTTGCCGGTGGGCATGCTAGCTCGCCAGACCTCGCCCTGCCACTTGCTGGCCATTGCCGACGACAGTGATTGGCCACTAAAGGATGAAGAAGAGGAGAAAAGGGAAAAAAAGAAAGAAAGAAGAGAAACATAAGAAAATTATAATAAAAGTATTAAAAAATTAAAAGAATCAAATTTTTTTTTTGAAGAGTTCTATCAAATGCATTTCTATTATAGGAATAAAAAATTTGGACAATTTATCAAACGCTTTTAAATATTCAGAAATTGTTTTTGGGAACAGAATAAAAAAGAATAATTTTTTATAAAAAATTGTTTTCAGAAATAAAATAGTTACTAAACAGACTCTAAGTGTGCTTTTGGACCCCATAGGGTCGCAAAAAAAAAACCTCACTAAATTCTCCGCCAAACCGATAATAACATTGTGATAGGAAAGAAACGCTAAATAATTACTATGTTAGTTTACCTGCCGTTTAAAATAATCAGCAGTAGTGGTTCTGATGTTACTACCGGCTCCAATTACTATGTCGCATCGACGCGCATTACTGCTGTGTTACGTAATGCATTTACGAGTATATAAGTGATTTGCACGAAAAATAACGGGACAACTTATCTGAATGGGTCACTTCCCGATACCAATGGAAGTACTTGCAACATCATTTGAGTTAGCGATGTGAAACTAGGTTGTTTCGTTCTGTAATACAACACGATGTTAATATGCTAAATAATTGCTATGTTAGTTTACCCACCGTTTAAAATAATCTGCAGTTAGTGGTTCTGATGTTATTACCGGCTCCAATTACTGTGTCGCATCAACGTGCATTACTGCTGTGTTACGTAATGCATTTACGAGTATATAAGTGATTTGCACGAAAAATAACGGGACAACTTATCTGAATGGGTCACCTCCCGATACCAATGGAAGTACTTGCAACATCATTTGAGTTAGCGATGTGAACTAGGTTGTTTCGTTCTGTAATACAACACGATGTTAATATGCTGGCTGCCCTGCGATTCGCATCCAACGATTGAATACACGTGCGCTGGTTTCGAATACCACCCCGCGCTTCAAGAGACAGTATTACTTCATTGCAGAGCAGTTCCCAGCCATTACGATCCTTTCGTTGTTGCGTAGTCATAAAGAAAAGTCTAATTACGTGCGTATGTATAACTTAAAATAACGTACGTATGCACAAGGACACGAGATAAATAGCAATTTATCGTAATCGGTACAACAAGAGAATCATGCATTCTAAAAAGCTTAGAATACGACAGAAGCATCACGAATTCCTCGGCTGCACGTTAAGTGAATAAGTTTCAGTGTCAAGATTCTAATCTAGCAAGAACCAAGCATGGCAATCATCGATCAAGCAAGGGACGAGCGATGATTATTAGGTGAAACACGTAATCGTAGGCATCACTAAGAAAAGGGAGGGCGTAACAATTAATGCTGCAACCGAGCTGAGCATTTTAAAAGGCCTGGGGAATTCCAGCATACGGACGTGTTTCGTATTGTCTAGTGCAACAGCAAAGAAAACTGGAAAACAGATAGAGAAATGAAGATGGCTTCCCTTGAGAGAATCATGGCTGCCATTATCGGTCTGCATTGCATCTGCCAGATTGTGAGAGGCATGCCAGACGAGACCGTGGTGCAGCAAATATGCAATGGAGAGAAATACCAAGAGGGCGATGATTACTATTTCTGTTTATGCGAGCTTATGAGGGATTTACTTATCCATACCACAGAATCTGGATATAACTACTATGCACATAACACGGTTTTCAACTTTCAGTGCTATGGTCATGCGGCTTGCAATGGCGCTCTCGCTGATTATGATTGCAATAGGTGCTTGGAGCATGCTCACGACGTGCTCCTTACGCAATGCTCAGGAGTCGGGGCTCAGCTACAACTCAAAGACTGCAGAACGAGATATGAGGCGTACTCATTTACCGAATAAATCTTGTGTGTGTGTGAAGAAACTGCTCTTTGTGCATGGTCATTACTATACTTCCTTAAATGAATAAAGACGATACATTCTTGCCAATCCCAGAATTTTCTAACGTTTTTTTAATTTGAATTTATTCAGTAGTGGGGGCGTGCGTCACTGAATGCATGAGAATTAAGACAAAGTGGATTACATCACGATACCTTGGTTTGCAACCTCCTCTGAATATGTATGGGCAAAAATTTGCGAAGAAAATAAAGGTAGAACATAAGAAAAGGTCAATGGAGTCAACTTGGACCATCTTCCTGGCCCTAGTTCTCCAAAAAGATTCTGTGGTCGAATATGAGGGGCGTTTTTCATACGTAAGCTCGTGTCATCCAGTAACTCTCACGGCTACAAGCTGCCGGAGACATCTATGTCATTCCAAACTGGTAAAATTTGATAGCTTTTGTGAAATATCGTGGGTATTTGCCATGCACATGGACAACATTACATCGTGCACCCTCCCGAAGCCGACCCCTCTTTGCATTTGCATGTGATTACAGGTGTAAAATTGTCTTAAACACCAACTACATTTGGGTTCGATAGATCTGTACTATACCCACTTGCTACCCATGTTAATCAAATATGAAAGTTGAAAAAGAAGAAACAAGTTTGAAGGCTGGAAAGAACAAACGCAGTAAAGCTAACAGAGAGATATGGAAAGGCGTCAGCGGCTATAGGATAGGGCCACCCCACCGAGGCCGCACGAGCGTAGTGACCATCTGGTCGCCATCTCATGCATGGTGGTCACCGTCCAGAGGTGACGCTTGTAATATATGGGTTTTGACCCAGTAAAAAAAAAAAGAGAGAGAGGAAGAAGAGGTGAAAAGTCAAAAAGGAAAGGAAAAGAAAAGAGAGAGAGACTGAGAGTCTTCCGGAGAGAGAAGAGAGAGAGAAGGGAAAAGTAGAAAGGACAAAAAGAAGAAAAAGAAAAAAAAAAAAAAGAGAAGTATATAAAAGGATAAGAAGGGGGGGAGCTCGAGCAGGACAGAGGGAAAGGAAGAAAGAGAGGGAGAGGGAAAGAAGAAGAAGAAGGAAACAAAAAAAATAGAGAGAGTTTTGCACCACGGGGACCTCACCAAGCCGATTTAACTTGGCATTACAACACCTGGTAAGTGCTCGCGTCCCTTGTTCGTTCAATCAAAGTAGTTTTGAATTTAGGGCTCAAAATTCGGAATTATTGGATATTTGAACGGCGAAGATCAATTTTTGAGTCGTTGAGTTGCACATTTTTATAGAAATGCTAGTTTAGGATATTGCGGAGCTATAGGATTTTACGGATCTTAATTTGAGCTTATGGTTTGTTCGGAATGAAATTTTGAAGTTTTCCGCGCGTGATGAACAGTGCGCGTCGAACACTTCAGGACCATATTTTGTCGATTTTTGGCTTGATTTTGGGATGGGTAATTTAGGATTCTTAGAGTACGTGGAAAGAGATTTCTATTGATTATAAGAACATTTAAAATGGAGCTCGGTGGAGAAAGTTATGACATGATTAAGTTGCACGTTCAAGCTCCACATCATTTGGATATGCGATTTGTTAGTGCGTAGGCGTCGTTTTATTGACAAATAAGTATGGTTTAACTAAGTTGTAATTAGGATAGCGTTTTACTCAATGTCAATATTATTTCTCACCTATTTGTTAAGATTATAGGTCCTAACGGTTCAAGTAATCGTCGTCATTTAAGCATAGGCTTTCTAAGGTGAGTGGTGCTATCTCTTCTAAAAATTTGTAAATTCATATTTTCAAAGCGATATAGATAAAATTTGGATCAAACATTTACTACATTTTGACATATGTGAACGGTGTGAGAAGTATTTGGTGGAAATATGTATTTTGTTCGATGAAGATGTTAAGAAACATTATATATTTTGGGTTTGCGAAACTTTTTGGGAAGAGACTCATGAGGAGTCATTGATTTTAAATATGGCATATGAAAAGTTATATATTGATTTGTGAACTGATTTATGAAGTGGAATTTGGTATAGTTTAGGAAATGTATTGTGATTTATAAAGTGTGATTTTGTAGAGATTAATTAATGGACTCGACCATTGATATTTGAATTGCAATTGTGAAAAGTTGCGATTTGATTATTAAATCTGAGTTGTGAAATTGTTTTTAATTTGGGCTTTATGGCTTATGGATAATATTATCATTGATTGGTATTGATGCTCAATATCGCTATGAGCCTAATGAGGTGCTTGTGGGTATGCGCATACTAGTCTAGAATATCCTTATTGGCCGAGCTATCGGCTTATAGTAGGTGAAGACCTAACCAAGAGGGAATCTTGGTCGCTTTGTCACATAGCGTTATTCGTGACCATGGCTAAATATTTGAGCTGAGTTTAGTCAATGGAGTGGACCATTGATTTGTGATATGAGTTTGGTCAATGGAATATCCATTGACATGTGATTTGAGTTTAGTCGATGGAGTGGATCATCGAGTTGTGGTTTTATATAAGATGGATCAATGTAATAGACCATTGATATTTGGCATGAGATTAACCAATGGAATAGACCATTGATGTGAGTTAATGAGATTAATCAATTGATTAGATCATTGATGTTTGTTTTGATATTATTGTGAAATAAATATTTCTGACATAAATATAGTTATGTTGAAACAAATGTGATTTATCCTCTTAGTACATATTTGTTTTATTTTGAAATTAGGTTAAAAGAGTTGTGATTTATTTGTAAATATGCATAGTGGGTGTTCGATCCGTTTAGAAGAGATGCATTACTCACTGAGCTGTGGTTTGCTCACCCCTCTATTCTTCCAATCTTTTTAGATTTTTCTGCTAGTGATGAGTAGTACAAGAGCGATAGTTATGGGAGGACTTTTGGGAGTAGGTTTTTGGGAGTTTAGAGGCTCCGTCCTTCAAGAGGAAGGACGGCCATGTCATTCCCCTTTTTGGCTAGGATTTGGGGTGTGACAACGCTGAAGACATAGCGACTACCCTGTCTTTGACCGAAAGGACCACTTTTGTTGCCTTATGCAGCCATAGCTTAGTGGCCATCGTCAAGCGCGCGTTGCCACCTTCCTCAGTCACGAGGGAGAGAGAGAGAGAGATCTTCAGCTTGTCCACCGGCGAATTACATAGTTCATTGCACATGTATAGGGGAGTTCCAAATCTTCAACTTTGTCATTAATTTCTTACTTTACTATTTATTGGTCAATATTTGGTGATCTCTTGGTGGAAAAAAACATTTAAAGGCTTTTCTTAATTCAATTTTTTTTTTCAGATTTACTATTTTTTAAGTTACAAGATTTCCAATGTGCTGAGGGTGGCTGAGTAATGGTATTGCATCCAAAATATGGGTTATTTAGGTTATACATGTCGAGTCATTTATAGGTCATTGAATTGTATAAGATGTACCGACAAAAAAAAAATTGTATGAGGTGAAAATAGGTGAATATGAGTTAAATGGGTCAATATGATCCTTATTTATATTTGATCCTCCTAAATTTGAATGTGATCTTTCCACATATGGAGTTAGTGTTGCTATCCACGACAGTTTCATAAATCAGACATTTAGAATGTGGAGAGAGGCCTTCACCACCGGCTATTGTCCATCTCTTGTCTCCATTTGTGGAACCATTGGACATACACTGAATTTCTATTTATATCCAACATTTTGGTTTGAATTTTATGGTACCATTGTCACTTCTAAAAATTTAAGCTTTATCATCTAAGTACTTAAATAGCCCACCTCACGCGGCTACATTTTGGCCTAAGAATGAGGGCTTGAAAGACTAGAACCTTTTGGTTTGATACCACATGTGATTGTGAGACCAACACTAACTATTTAGAAATGTAGGTAGTTGATAAAAGTGTGATTTTTAATACTTCAATCCTTAAACATTTGGCCAAATCGGTAAAGGAATGGCATACATAAGAGCAGCCATGGGTCTTGAAAGAAAGCTTTGAAGAGCCAAGGTCTAAGGTGGTCGCTCTTGGAAATTAATAAAAAGATAGCTCATTAAGTTAATGGATGCCAAGATGACATAAATGTAAGATAATATGGGAGTTCTAAACCTATTGTATTTGTGTTAATTTAGTTATAAATATTTTAATTATACTAATTTACTTCTAAAATTTTGACCTAGTGTCAATTCAGTTATTTTAACTAATTTTGGCTAAATATATTAATGTAATGCTAAATGCTAACTAGCCTATACGATACCATAGGAGCTAATGTTAACAATTTTTGATAATATTTTGTTATTTTTCAATTATTTTTTTCTCGTTTTCTCTTTTCCTTTCCTTTTCTCCTTTTCTTCTTTATTTTGCCAGTGATCAGCCACCAACTTTAGGAGATGGTTGGGTGGGCTAGCCATGCCTAGGCAAGGGTTGTTGTCACTTGCCACATGTGAGGCTAGCCGGGAGAGGGCAAGCCTTGGTGAGGGTCGACCTTACCTAGGCTAGATCAATCGAGGGGAGCCCTTGTTAGGGCTCGCCCTCTCCTAGTTGGGCCTTGCTAGTGGTGGGTGACAGTAACCCTTGCTAGATAAGGCCGGCCCACCTAGCCAAGGCTTGTGGCTGGTGGCTAGTCATCGACAAAAGGAAAAAAAAAAGGGGGGGGGGGGAATAACTAAAAAATTTGAAGAAATATTAAAATTATTTACGTCAATACCAACCATGCCACGTGAGCCAGCTGGCATTCACATCAACAATATCTAGCCAAAATTAGTCAGAAAGACTAAATTGACATTAGATCAAAAGGCTCATGACTAAATTGACACAATTAAAAAATTTATAACTAAATCAGTACCAATGCAATATGATTATAACTTTTTTGATATTTTTCTTGACTGTCAAGGTTCTAAAAACTTAAGCTTATAGATGGAGGGCGACCATATGAATATAAAGAGAATATTAGACACATCGTCCAGCGATATGGGACAATATCTCAACACCCTTTATCATGTATAAGTTGGATTAGAAGTGGCACATGAAATTGAGTTATGGAGGTGGATGCACATACATGAAAGAGGTAGCATTATTTCCGATACCATGTTTGAAAGCCCAATCCAAAAGTTTATACTTTTATAACTATTGACAATGGTACTTCAAAGCCTAACATCTTTATTAGGTGATTTTACAAGTTAACATATCAATCAAGGACATTCACAATCAAAAGAAGATATATGCACAATTTTAAAAGATACAAAGAATCAAGAGAAATATACTTGATCTCTAACCTTGGAAAATATTCTAAAGCAATATCTTTAACATCCCCTCAACCTTGAGGTGCATAGAAGATGTCAACTTGAGTTTGAATAAAAGATCTGAAAAATGCCTAAATGGGCTGCTAAAGCGGTTCGATGTGATGAAGAGTGAATTCTAAAGCAATATCTTTTACATGGCTGTTGTGTGTTGTGGACAAGAAGTTGTTTTCATGGTAGGTGGCTGCCGCCGCTGTGAAATTCCGAGATTTGCGCGATGAGTTTGGTGGTGGTGTTCATCTGAGGACAATAACACAACTAGTGCGGTTAGTGTTTGTTGTGAAAACCATGGAGAAACATAGTCAATATAGCTAACGTTATTACAAAACAAACTTGATGGGCATTTTCCAAATAACATGGCTCTCCACACTACGTGACAATGGAACAAGCCGGTGTTGGCTATTGAATGGAAATTGGACCGGAGAGAGCCGAAATCGACAAGTTTTGTGTGGTTAGTAGGAAATCAGTCCAGTTCTTGATTCCAAAAGCTTGCAACTGTGAACAATCAGTCCAATATCCGGTTCCACATAAAGATTTGGGTTGATAGACTGGCCAAGATTTATAATTTTTATTTATTTATTTTATTTTGAAAGCCAATACTAATTAGTAAATTATTTTTTCTTTTAATGTTGGGAATTTCCACTTGTAGGGAATAGAAGAAACTAAAAAATAAAAATGTTGGTTTAGAGACCAACTTTGGAATTGGATTGGACTAATTGGTTTGGTTTAGTTCGGTTCTAGGATTGGGCGGGCCACTTCCCTATTCCACAACGTGAACCGACCCTGCCTGGTTTGGTTCCAAGTTCCAGAGTGGGATTTGACTCACTCTAAAATTGATTACCCAAGTGTCGACGGTCCTCATTGTACCATGTAGAACAATCAACATGTATGTCAGCGATTTCCAATTAAAATTAGCTAAAATGATTAAATTGACAAATTGTTAATAAGTTTATGATTCAATTGGCCAAATTCAAAGAATGTTTGAGACTAAACTGGTATTTGTATATATGTTTAGGGCTTTTTTGATAATTATCCAAGTGTTGAGCTATATTATATATGCTAGAGCATGAGAGGAATGCCCGATGAGATTCTGGTGCAACAAATATGCAATAAAAACCAATACGGTGAATGTGTTGTTTGTTATTATTGTGTATACATATTTCTCCAAGATTTATGAATCAATATAGTGGATTCTGGATAGCTATTACAATCATGACAACGTCTTCAGTTATGGCTATTATGACCACGCGGCTTGCAAGGAGACCATTCGAATTACTATGTACTATCTATAACATCTTGAAATTCGAGTACTTTAAGAGATGAATGAATGTTAATTTCACTAATCACTCCTGAGATACTGACCTTGAGGGGAAAGACTAATGAGGACAGAACTCGTGCGACTAAAAAACTTGACCTAGGAAAATGACTCGACTATGAGACTTGCGCAAAGACGATCTTGTAGATGCAAGTTGATTCTAAGGACGACTAGAAGTTGATTCGTAGATAGAAATAATGGGACAACGGGTGATTCCGTTCTACTGTTATTGAACTCGCGAATGGCCCTATGTTGATTTTTGATAATCATGTATTTCAAAATAAGAATCAATCCTTCGCAATTTCACAAAGTCAAGGATGTCCACGTGTCGAGAAGTCTTGAACGTGAATTGGCACGAGTCGATTACGCGTGAATCCTTGAAATTGCTTGTCAGTCTGAGTTGTATCAAAATGGAATTTAGACGAAATTGACTAGGAATGAAAATCCAAGATTGGACTTCGAATTTTCGGGAACGTCCGGAATGGACTTTTGGACGATGCTTTTTAGATGGTCGATAGTGCCAATCAAGCCGGGTATTTGGAAAAAGGGATTTTCGGACTGAGGAAACGAGGTTATGAGGACGTGGACCGGGCAAGATTAGTGTGGGCCTCACACTTAAAGTGGGATAGCCATCGTAGTAGACCCGAGTTAAGTAAGTGAGTTTGTTGGGCCAAACCGACCATTTACCCTCCTGAGCTCGTTGTCTAATCTTGACCCGTTTCGAGCGTAACAAATTGCTGAGCCCGTTCCTATTCATTTTCAAGCCCATTTCTTAGGCCTGCCTTTCATTTTCAGCCTAAGGACAGATTGGGAAATGTGCAAGGTGGAAATGACCAAAATGCCCTTGGATATTTTGAAGAAAAGTCAAAAGAAGAGAGAGAAGATGATGTCATCTTTCTTGGAAGTTGGGCAAGCCATTTAATGGCCTTAATTGAGGCGTATCTCCAGCTCTCATCTCCCTCTCTCTCCTCCTCTTTAGCCCCTCCCAATTCACACACCTTTTTCCCTTGTTTTCCTTTAGTTTGTGCAATTTCAATTTTTGACCTTCCTCCGAAAATCGAATTATTCATGGCCTTCATGTGTGAATCTTAGCCCGTGATACCCACTGTTGTGTTCAGGAGAGAAAATCTATACGGATGGTATTGGCCGTTCGTCGAACGGAGCCATCGGAAGTCACTGCTCACCGGACTGCCTATTGTAGTGGCAGCTTTGCACAATTCCACATTTTCCTCCGTTTCTCTTCCATTTTGACCAAACCACCATCCACACTAGCCACCAGCAGTTGCCCCTCGACCTCCAGGTGCCGCTGGTTGTCGGCCCACCGCTTGCCGAAACTCTGGTGAGCTTCGTTTAGCCGTTTTCCTCTCCAAGCAATCAGTTTTTTAGTGTTACAGAGGGGATCCGAGTTTGTTGTTACTATTCTCAGCCTCGGGACTGCCTTGGATTGTCGCGGTAGAGGTCCCCGGGTGTCGGGTTCGTCGCCACCGTTGTGTCCGTGTTGCTGGCCTGTTTAACAGGTGAGTTTAGCTCTAATCCCTAATTTGTTCCTAAACTTGCTTAGGGTGGATTAGTTAGTGTAATGTTGGTTTAGATAGTTTAATTAAGTTGTATTAGCCCTAAGATAGGTGGTTAGATAGACGATTAAGACTCTATTAGCTTAATTTTGCTTATTAAGCTTAATTGTGATTAATTATTGCTTAATGGTGGATTATGTGATTTTTGTGGATTAATTAAGCATGTTTAGTTTACATTGCTTGATTAATTATTTTAATTAATGTTTTTTTTAATTTCTGAATTTAATGTATTGATTAATTAAATTATTTTATAATTTCGAATTATTAATATTTATAAAAATTAATTATTTTGGGGAAAATAATTAATTGAGTATTTATGGGAAATGGCTTTAATAGAGTAATTTTGTGGGAAAATTACTATGGTCTAATTTTCTAAAGTCCATAGTATTTGTATACTACATTATTAAATGGCATTGGTTTATTAAAGAATGGTTTTTATTAAATGAAATTATTTGGGTTGGATATTAATTATTGGATTGGAAAATAATTATAAGTATTTTGTGGGACTTAAATTATTTTATCGAGACAATCAACTATAGTATTACATGCTTGTTAAATGAGAATGGTTGATTGTCATAGTTGTGAGAACACGTGGTTATTTATTATTGAACATTGAGACACGTGATTGGGTACCGATAATTATTGAGGTACATGATTATTTGGAAAAGAGTGCATGTATCGTCACGTTGATTGCTCAGAATTGATTGACAAACTATAACTTGAATTGTTAATTGTTGCAACTTTCGTGAATGATTGAACTGTTGTTATTGTATGTGATTGCTGGATATTGCTGCATGACATAATATGTGTGTTAATTGCAATGGCATGTCGTATGAGCATAAGCAATGTGCATTCATGACCAAGCAAAAGTAAAGATGGGAATGAACTGTTTGCTAATGTGTTGTATGGTCAGATTAAAGTTGATAACTTGGTTGAGTTGGATGATTGCCAATCCTTCGGGGTTGTGCCGTGACCATCGGGTCGCCTAACAGTGGTCAGATGTGGGGCTATGGTAGTAGGATGGGCCTCATGCTCCTTAGAGAATGCCGTCAGTGGAAGAGAGTCCATGACATCGTTGTGCCTTGAGGTAGAAGACGATGCCTGGTCTATGACCAGCTGACCACCAACCATAAGGTTGTGCTGTGGCCTAGAGGGTCGTAATAATTGGAGCATATGTGTAGATGTGAGGCATGAAAAAGTTGTGTGAGATGCTCTGATTATTCGTATGCTCTTAATGTCACGGTTATTTATGGCACGCATGCATGAGTTGATAGTTGTGCAGGGTGTGGTAATAGCTAGGTGAAATTGCTTGTGACGTAATTTGCATGTGATTGATGAACTGTTTCATTTAACGGCCATGTGCCTTGCTTGCATAGTATGAGATTTGACGTACAGGGTATGGTAGATTGGGTAAGGTTGCATGCAAACCGAATATTGATTGTTGGTTTCCCCTGTCTATTATTTGGTCTACTTTGCTGGTTGTCTGTTGTTGGGTTGAGTGAGGGATGGTTCTGGAGAGATACCCTGGGTTGAGTTAGCATAATAACCTAGGCTTAGAGAGAGAACTTGTTGAGATTTTATTTCAACCTGTCATTATTAACCATTTTTAGGTCCTTAGAATGGCACAATGGCAATGGAGAATTCTGCCCCCGCTTCTCTAGAGATCGACCCAATGAAGCCTAAGTCTGATGGGTCTGAGTGACCGTGGTGTTGAACCCGAGGGTTTTTTGTGTACTGTTGGATTAGCCTAATTTCTTTTTGGTTTGGCTTAGAAGATGGATCGACCCTTTTTGTCGGCTTGTAATTCGAAAAATGATCCTCTGTTGATTAATCCAATAAATTGAATAATTGAGTAGTTACTGTTGTTATTGCTATTCATCCTTTTATCCCTATTTGATTGTTTGTTTATCTGAGGATGGTTTGTCTTCCGCTCGCGCTTAATGAAAGATAAAATGAATGGTCGTTGATGGGTCCTGAGACGTCGCTTTCAATTGACCATAGAAATGGGATTGCCGCGAGCTTGAAAGTCGGGCGTGACACTACCAGCTTGGAACAAAAGCTAATTTGGGAATGTTATGGAATTGAGGCCTAGAGTCAACTTGAAGATTGCAAAATGAGATATGAGGCGTAGTCTTTTCGTCCAAACTAATGCGGTTCACTTATGACTATTACATTAATGAACTACGTTGCGTGTTAATTGCCATTTACAATCTTTGGTTCCACCATTGTAACAGTCGTAATAGGTGTTATAGTTTGGCAGTAATGGCTATTTTCAAAATGCCCCTTATTCTTTTCTTCCTCCCACTTTGTCGACGTTGGATGAGATTAAGTGAAAGTAAAAATTTGGAAGTCAATCCGACTAGAAATAGTTGGCTCCTTTTGTACAGAGAGAAAGAAACGATCGCATTACTACCAATTTATTGGTGACTATACAAGCGCTCTCATCAAACAGTTCATGTAAAACTAAACAGTACCACTGGACATAACATCCATGATTCCACATAATTAGCTCGAGAAGCAGATGAAATCATGCCGTGAATAGATGGTCATGTGTTTCATCGAGGGTAGACTTCGGTGACCGACAGTTCATTGATCGACAAAGGCATGGAGCTACTGGTAATTTGATCACGTCCCTGGTCATTCCTTATGATTTTATTTGGCAGTTCTGTTTGGAGGAAAAAGGCGGGTTCTCGTGACTCTGGCAGACTAAGAATTTGGCCGCTCAGCGCAAGAACTATGTTTGCCATGGTCGGTCTACTAGCTGGATCTTCCTGAATGCATAAGAAGCCGATATGTATGCATTTGAGCACTTGGCTTGTAGAATAAGATTCTCCCAATGCCGGATCCAATATTTCCAAAGGCGCATTGCCTCTCCAACGTTTCCAAGCCTAGAGCAGCTCAATTGGACACAAGTGAACCACAGATAATATTGTTTGATGGAGAGTGCAAGGAATGATTAAATCATACAAAATACTTACATAGCTCGCGAGATCTTCATGTACATCAGAACGGTGGTAGTAGTAGTTATTCCTCTTGCCACAAATGATCTCAAGGAGGAGGACCCCAAAGCTGTAAACATCTGACTTTTGAGAGAATTGTCCATGCATAGCATATTCTGGGGACATGTAACCGCTGAAAACCACCACCAGAAAAATATATGTTGAGATGCCTTTCATCTGTACTCATTCCATTATCAATTTTAAACCTAAAGCTACCTTTTGGTAAACTTTGAAGAGTGCAAGACTTACTAGGTTCCTACAATTCTTCCAGTGCTTGCATTATTTTGATTGACTTTGAAAATCCTCGCCATGCCAAAATCTGAAATCTTTGGGCTCATATCGTTGTCCAGCAAGACATTGCTAGCTTTTAAATCCCGGTGAATGACTCGGAGTCGAGAATCTTCATGAAGATAGAGCATCCCTCAAGCGATGCCTGATATTATCTTGTAACGTGTTGGCCAATCCAATTGTTTGCTTTTCGCGGGGTCTGTAGTGATTTTAGATGAGAGTATCATCTAGGAAGCTTAGGAGCTAGATTAAAAATGTCATATATGGTTGAGTAAACAAGTACATGATTATATGTTCAATCATCTATGTCAAACATTAACTTAAAGCCAGTGAAGTAGAACAAACCGAACAAGAAGTAGTCGAGACTTTTGTTAGGCACAAACTCGTATACGAGTAGCTTTTCCCTTCCTTCCAAGCAAAATCCAAGTAATCTCACTAAATTCCGGTGTTGAAGCTTTGCCACCAACACAATCTCGTTCTTAAATTCTTCCCCACCTTGTCTTGAGCTTTGGGATAGCCTCTTCACTGCTATATTTTGTCCATTGGGAAGCCTACCCTGTAAAAATTTGTGAAAGATGACAAGATCTTGAGAACTCTTCACTTTCTTTTTTGGATTTTAGGATAATGACTTTCTGAAATTTTAACTGGTATGCAGTGTTACTTTTAACTATATTTTGACTCGATAGGGTTCCCAAAGATATAAAATTGTTCGGTCACGTTTTCACACTATTATAACATCTACACAATAGTGCCATGGACACTATTTACGATCATAAGTAGATATTGACCACGAGTCACTCTTATGGCTAGAGAGAGAAATTTTTTATTATGGAAATTCTTGAAAAAAAAGGATGATATAGCTCATCTAACGTCCATTGCGATGTAAGTGATCTGAAGGTTCATGGCATGGAATTGGTTCAATAATGGTTGATATTGGAATATTTAAATATCAAATCACACATTTATCTATAACTTAAGATTTTGAATGGCTGTAATCTCACTAATCTCACATGATATCAAAGATCTTAAGTTCAAATCTTTTCAAATCCCTTTTTGTCTCCTTAACATATTTTCACCCTTGTGAAAGGGAGTGGTAGAATATTTTAAATATTAAACCATATATTCATATAATAGCTCAAGCACAATGCCATTTAATTGTCAAAATACATCAATAAAAGTACATTGTAACTAGCTTTCTATTAAGCAAAAAAAGGACTTTGGAAAAATTTCAGGTGCCCCACCAAATCGAAATAAAGTTCAAGGAGATTAGATATCATCATCTTTTCAGATTCAATTCCAAACCAAGCATCAAGCAATTTCCGAAAGTATTTTACGATATTAACGATAACTAATGTACCTGGTAAACCTCCCCGAATCCACCTTTGCCAAGCTTGTTTTCTTGAGAAAAGTTGTCCGCAGCTGAAAGTAAAGTATCCCAATCGAATTGCAAGGACTTTAAGGATGGGATCTCGGTTACACCTTCATGAGTGAACAACAAAGTCGTTTACACTTGTACTTGTTTTTCACACAATTTTTGAGTTTCTCAATTAAAAGCTTCAATCTTTTGAAAACTAGAGTTTTACCACATTCCTCTTCTGCCGCTTCATATTTCTTCTGTGCTCGCCTCCTCCGAAGGCAACGACAACCGATGAAGAGAAGCATCACAAAAATGGCGACTGAAACGATCATTGCAGCCAAGGTACCTGATCAAATAGTAGTCGAGGTAAGTATAGCGGGAGTGCCAAAACTTGGCACGGAGGGATACTTAAGTGCCAAAAGTTACAAAATGTATACTTAAGTGTCACTTAAAAAAAAATGGATCACTTAAGTGCCAAGTCACCGAAACTCTGCTAGAAAACCTATATGGCAATTTTTTATTAATTTTTTTGCCTACATGGCTCGCCGGAAATTGAAGCGACCAAAATCAGCGCAAAACGACGTCGTTTTTGTGCTGATGTGGATCTTAAAATTTATTAATTAAATAATTAAAAATATATATTATCATAAAATCGATTTTATTAGAGAGAGAGAGAGAGAGAGAGAGAGAGAGAGAGAGAGAGAGAGAGAAGGGGATCAGCGAGGGTTGTGTAGCCCTTGCCGCCGCCGCCGTTGTTGCCCCACCCTTGTCGGGAAGGGCTGGCGACGGTGGGCGAGGGTCGGCTGAGTTCGCTAGGCCCGATTTTAATTTCTTTTTAAATCTGACGTGAACAATTTTTTTTTTTTAAATTACCACGTGGATTTTTCATTTAAAAAAAAAATGCTCCGTCCGCAAATGAAGTCGCCGGAAAATGGACACGTAGCAATTTGGTCGAAATTTTTCGCTGTTGACACTTAACTGATCCCTTTTGCTCCGATTTTGGCACTTAAGTGTAGCTTTTGTAACTTTCGGCACTTAAGTGTCCCTTTATGCCAACTTTTGGCACTTCAGAGATCCATACCTCGATAGTAGTCTTTCTTAGCATATCAAAAACCATCAGTTAATTGCAATCATAAAAGACTGGATACTCAGATACCCAATAGGGATCGATTTGACTTCCAAAACTAACCCATTAGTTGTTACTCTACTCACATAAGCCCATGAAGCCCATTAGCTGTTACTCTACTCACATAAGCCCATGAAGGTTCTTACTCTTTTGGCCTTGCACATATTGCCCGTATTAGCACATAGACATAGGCCGATTCTACTATTGTGTGTAAGAAAGGACTTTTCTTTTGTACCAGTAGATTTCTAAAAGAGTTGGTAAGTATCAAAAAATTATTGGGTTAAAAGGAAAATACCATTCACATGATCTTTCGGTGACTTATTGATATCTTATTAATGTTATTATGAAATTATCAACTGTTTTTCATATATTGCAAATTACCAGTTGTCTAGGAAAATTGTCCAAAATATCCTGAACTTATTATATGATTTTCAATTTTATCCTAAATTTTTTAATTTAACCATTGTAGTCCTAAATTTTTTGATGATTCCAATATATTCCATTTTGCCAATTTATGTTGGAAATTGCTGGTTTAGCACTCCAGTTAGCACCGATCACCTATTTGGCACAATCAATATCTGATGTGGATGATTTTAAGTGAAACGATGCAGGTTTGAGTTTATTTTATCATTTTTTTCTTTTTCTTTTTTTCCTTTTTTCTTCCCTATTCTTTCCTCCGCCGGGGCCTTGGCGATGGCCACAAGAGACACTTTCTCTGGGGCACATCATACGTTCACAGAGCATTCGGTTAGAAAGGTGAGAGATTGGTTGACCGTCCAAGAAAAGCAATAGCGTTGAAGAAGAAAGTGCGCACACCGAACGCTCTTCAAAAAAGACAGAATTTGGAAGATCTCTAAGGGGACAAGATGTGGGAAAGTGGTGATGTTGTGAAACTGAAAAAAACAAACGTTAAAGGAAGAGGACCAAGCAGACTATGAAGCGATGATTTTGTCCTGCTTAGTCAAAGAAAATTCTGAGCATTCGGTGACCTTTAAGAGGGACAAGAAGCAAGCGACGCACAAGCTCGATTGCTTTCGGTTCAGGGATACACACTTGAAGGCCAGGGTGTTGGATCTCCATTGAAGTTTCCTTTCACTAGCGAGGGCATACAGACCCTTGCTTGAATTTGGGCAAGGGCCATGACCATTGCCTGTGGCCATTGCCGAGGCTCTGGCCACCACCGCTGGCCTTTTTTGGTGGAGGAAAGAAGATGAGCATTGTAGAGAAGGAAATAATATGAAAAAAAAGGAAAAAGAAAAAAAGAAATTTAAAAAAAGAAACTCAAAATTACATCGTTTCATTTAATCAAGATAGGATCCAAAACAAAATAATGATGAAAATTATAGCATTGACGTGTTTGTTTTGGTTTTGTCAGTAAACCTAATCAGATTAGTAAAAGAGCACTCCTAATTCAAAATGAAAATAAAGAAAGAACAAGTTCTTTACAGTCATGTCATGTAGGATGGCATGCGCTAACTAAATCACCCTGTTAACAATCTTCAACATAAATTGGCTAAATGGACTACATTGAAAAAAAATTTAGAAGGTTTAGGATTACATTAATTAAATTGAAAAGTTTATGGTTGAATTGATGGCTGTACAATAAATTTAGAATTTTTTGGAAAACTTCCCCCTCAAATGTTATTATCTTTTTATTAGTTGTTATTTTCCCTAATAGAAAGCGTTAGCCTCAACGCAACGTACCTTTCCCGAAATTTCCGCCAGAAGCCAGCAGAGCAGCTGGAGGTGCTGGTGGACTGAAGCTTGACTGCTGCACAAATGGGTACAAATCCCACCGGAAAATACAGCTGGGCTTATAAACACCGCTGTCTGGCTTTCCGCGTCCGTGCTTATCATAATAGTCAATGGCTTCGCGCAAGCAACTCCTGCAATTGTTTGCCGACAAGTCAGGACTACACTGCAACAACGAGTAGATCGTACGGTTGTCGGGCAAGTTGGTCTGCCCCGTTGCGAACTTGAGCTTCAAAGGGCTGTCCACAGCTTCGTTCACTACTCCTAACGTCAAGTTCCACCATACTGCTGGGCTCATGCTGATGATGTCATTGCTATCAATCATAAGGGTAGGCTGCGTTTGCAGTATGCCATATATTGGGGTGTCCGAGTATCGGATAAAGCATGGCTCGCCTCCAGTCCCCCAGGAGAAAGCCGCCTTCTGGTCAGGACACCTCTCAACCAAATCATGGAACGCAGAACTCACACAGTTCTCGCAGAGATTCAGTGTCGTATCACCTCGGCAGAAAGCGAGACCGAAGATGGTATCTAGGTTCTGGCCCGTGGTTGTGGTGTAGAACCCATCATGTGAAGATACGTTTTCAGAGAGAGAGCTGATGATGGTGTCCCGGTTCTTCCCATAGGTGCTGTTCGACGTGAAGTTTCTGGTGGAGTTGCAGAATTCTGCATGATGTGTGGAGGCTCGGATCAGAACAGTCAGACAAATGAGGAAATAAAGAGTGGATGATGAGCGAGTCATGCTATGGTTTTGGTGTTTTCGGTGCTTTGAATGGTCTTGCTCGATGCAGAGTCTGGACGTGTTGGAACCAAAAAAACTAAAGAAAAAATGGCAACGTTTGGAAAGTTTTGGAATGAGGCACGAATGAATACTGGAGGAGAACAATAGAAATGGAAATGCTTTCTAGTAAATTTTTTGGTGTGTTTACAAGTCTGAACTCCTTAGCCTTTTAAAGAGGTTGGACACGTACATAGTAGACAAACATTAAATGAGGAACACACAAAAGTCTACAACAATACAAGAAAGTCTACAATAGGAAACAAAAGAGCAGAAAGCAAAAAACAAGTTTCTGCAAGACAAGTCTTTTGCAGCACAAATAGCACCATTCAACAAGGCATGCATTAATGAAGGAGAGAAAAATTGGACGTAGAACCTTCTCTCCTTTCCTTTCTTTTCCAAAGCCCTCTACAGTAGCATTTATGAGGAAAGAACAAAGGAAGCTCACTTTTGACTTTGGAATCCTCTTTGCAGAAGTTGTTCACTTTGTTCTTTCCATTTGTCTTCATGCAGCAAGACGTGCAAACGAAGTAAGTCTTCAATAATCAATTTTATATTATTCTAACATCCTCCCTTAAAATTGGTCGTTGAATTCAACAACATTGAGCATCGTCTTTAATTTTTCAAACAATTCCGCCTTTAGTGGTTTTGTCAAAATATTTGCAATTTGATCTTCTAATTTGCAGAAATTTAGTTCAATCTCACCATCTTTGACTCACTTGCGAATATAGTGATACTTGATGTCGATGTGTTTGCTCCTGCCATGAAAAACTGGATTCTTGGCTAATGCAATAGCGACTTGTTGTCACACATTATTTTGGTAGGACCTGTTTGCTCATGTTTCAATTCACACATCATCTGACGAAGCCATATTGTTTGACAAGCTACCGAAGCTAATGCCATGTATTTTGCTTCAACTGTCAAGAGTGCAACAACTTGTTGTTTCTTCAAGGACCATGAAATTACTCCTGATTCAAGAAAGAAAGCATATCCATAAGTGCTCTTCCGAGTCTCAGTGTCACTGGCCCAATCACTATCTGTATACCAACCTAAACTGAAATTGTCAGTATAAGAATATAAAATTCCATGGTCACGAGTTCCACTGACATACTATAAAATTCTTTTTGCTGCCTACAAATGTGATTGGTACGGTTTTTCCATAAACCTACTAATAATTCCCACTCCATAGGTAATATCTGGTCTAGTAGAAGCCAAATATCTCAAACTACCAACAATGTTTTTGAAATAAGTGGGATTTACCAATTCACCAATTCCTTTTTTCTTCAGCTCCAACTGTTCCACTATAGGAGTCCGGATTGGTTTGAGTGATTCCATTTTCTATCGCTTCAAAATATCATTAGCATATTTTTGCTATGAAACAAATATGCCATCATTTGTCTGCTTCACTTCAAGTCCAAGAAAATAGGACATCAATCCCAAATCTATCATCTCGAACTGGCTAGTCATAGCCTCCCTGAATTCAGCAAACATTTTTTTACAACTCCCTGTAAATATCAAGTCATCAAAATAAAGACACACAATTATTATGTCACCATTAGAATTTGACTTGATAAATAGTGTATGCTCATACGGGCACTTTTGAAAACCATGGTCTAACAGGTACGTGTCGATACGTGTGTACTAAGCACGAGGTGCCTGTTTTAGCCCATACAATGCCTTCTTCAGCTTGTAAACTTGATTTTCATGCCCTTTCTTCACATAACCCTATGGTTGCTCCACAGAGACTTCCTCTTTAAGGACACCATTAAGAAATGCCGATTTCACATCCATTTGATGAATCCTCCAATGATTTTGAGCTGCAAGTGCTAAAATCATCCGAATGGTATCCATTTGAGCCACTGGTGCAAATACTTCAAAGTAATCAATTTGGCTTTTGCTTGTAACCTTTTACAACCAATTTGGCTTTGTAACAATCCACCTAACCGTTAGATTTGTACTTCGTCTTGTACACCCACTTGACACCAATGGGCTTTTTATTGGGAGGTAAAGAAGTTAGCACCCATGTGTCATTCTTCTCAATAGAGTTGATTTCTTCATCCATTGCTTGAATCCACTTCTCATCTAGAGCTGCTTCATCATGGGATATAGGGTCACATTCAACAAATAGACAAAAAATTGCCATAGTTTCATCAGTGATTCTATCACTATCACTATCATCATCTCTTGTGACCACATAATCCTAGAATTTTGTTGGAGTCTCTTGTAATCACTGTGAACGATGTAATGGTGGTTCTGAAGTTGCTATTGGTGAAGAAGATGCACCACCAGTCGAAGATGATGAAGGTTTTTTTGTGTCTCCCTCCAATGGTTCATCTTCGATGGTAATGCCTTTTTGTTCACCCTTTTGGTTCCAGTCCTAGGCTTCATCTTCAAAAAATTGGACATCCCTACTGGTGATTACCTTTTCAATGACTGGGTTATACAACTTATAACCCTTAGTTGTGTCACTATAGCCAATGAAGATGCACTTTCGCTTTTGTCATCCAACTTCTTCCTGTGGATATGCCACGCACCCAAATACTCATAGGAATGAAACATCTGGCTTGTTGCCGCTCCAAGCCTATTCTGGGGTTCTTCCTAGAACACTCTTTGCTGGACACCTGTTCAACACAAATACAGCACACGCAACTACTTCTGCCCAAAAGTTCTTGGGTAAATTTTTAGCTCTTAGCATACTTCTTGCCATTTCAAAAATTGTCCTATTTTTCTTTTAAAAAACAATGTTTGCAGGACAAGTCTTTTGCAGCACAAATAGCACAATTCAACAAGGCATGCATTAATGAAGGAGAAAGAAATTGGATGTAGAACCTTGTTTCCTTTCCTTTCTTTTCCAAAGCCCTCTGCAGTAGCATTTATGAGTAAAGAACAAAGGAATCTCACTTTTGACTTTGGAATCCTCTTTGCAGAAGTTGTTTGTTTTGTTCTTTCCATTTGTCTTCATGCAGCAAGACATGTGCAAACGAAGTAAGTCTTCAACAATCAATTTTATATTATTCTAACAGGAAGTTTGCCAGGGTAAATATTGCAGAGGTTATGGTTCTTGTTCGTGTAGTAGAATTCACTTTCAAGGGATAAGAGAGAAGTAGTAGTAGATGTCGACAATTTAAAAACTTTATCCAAGTAGCTAGATTTAATGAAGTTAGTTTACATTGATTTTACTAAGACATTAGTTAGATTTTCGGTGATCCTCGACATAATTGAGTCATTTAAAGTCAATAATAGCTCGACATATCATTTAATAAACTAACTATAAATCCCTTTTAATAAGTTCAATAATTTTTAGAGTAATAAACCGTGAGGTTGACATAATTAAAATGGATTTTTTTTCGTCATTTAGAAAATAAAATCTTAGAAATAGAATGAAAATTATCAGGATTGAAAGGAGTGGCATAGAGTTGGGGGAAGCCAACTCTGTCACGTTGTATTGATTGTCACTTGGCAGACACGGTCAAGATAGGGTGGTTACCCGCCAATGCCGTCTAACATGACGGGCAGCAATGGTTCTGATGCTAACATTGATTTTTTCGCATCAAGTTGCTTGACTATCACATCACATGGTGGTTTGTAAGAACTTACGAAAAACATTGCGGCAGAACTTGCACCAATTGTCACCTCAGGCTATGCACACGGACAAGATTTGGATGGTTAGCCGCCGATGCTGTCCAACATAACCTGCAGTAATGGTTTCGGCCTTAACGTCGATTACTCCACATCGACTTTCTTGACTATTGCATCACATGTCATGTTTAGTTGTTACATAAGTGATTTGTATGAAATAATTGCGGGAGAACTTGGACCGATAATCACCTCCTGATGCCAACGGAAATACTGGCAATGTCAATTGAGTCAAGGGTGTAAACTAATTTCTTTGGCTCGGAAAAGGACGTGGCTAGGAATTGCTACCATTGTTGCTATGTTGTGAGGGTAGTAGTCACATCCTATTACTGGCATCTCATTTACTCAAGGGCAAAGATATCATTCGGATGCAAATGCGACTCTTATCCCCCAATTTATAGTAGTCTGCCTCTTTTCCCAAGTGCGATGCTAAAGTTGATTATTCCGCATCAACTTCCTTGACTATCGCATCACATGTCACATTTAATTGTTACATAAGTGATTTGTACGGGGTAATTGTGGGAGAACTTGGACCGATTATCACCTCTAGATGCCTATGGAAATACTAGCAACGTCGATCGAGTCAAGGGTGTTAATTAATTTCTTTGGATCGGAAAAAGGACGTAACCGGAAATTTCTACCATTGTTGCTATGATGTGCGGCTGGCAGTCACATCCACTACTAGCATCATCTCTTACTCAAGGACAAACATATCATTTAGATGCAAGTGCGAGTCTTTTTCCCCAACCGTCGACTTGACTCCGAGATGGCGCATAGGTGTGACTATTGCATGTGTAGAGAAGTTGCTTGTCCAGGGTGTCATTGTGTGGGGGTATGTTCCCGGGCTTTATTTTCAATTTGATTCCCTCGTTTTCACGAATTATTGATAGCAATTCCCATAATTTATATCCATCACTTGATGCGACTCGCTTATCTTGCCTTGCGCTACAGAGGAAGAGTATTTCTTGGAGAGAATAATCTCACTTTGGTAGGAGTAATTCGATAAAAAAGAAAGCATCTAAATAATTATGAGAGAAAAGAACTAAATTCATATAGCGATTGAATTAGTATGTTGTTTGAATGCTACATAGGGAAAAGAAAGGAAAATAATGTATTATGACATAAGAAGGTTTGTTATGTATTTAGAAATAGATTTTTTTTTGGTCGGTACTTAGAAATAGATGTTAAACTAGGGTATTAGAGAGGAAAAAATAATATAGGCAGGAATAGATGATAATATTAAGCACAGACTGCTTCTATAAGGTAAATAATTAAATAAGAAAAGAGATGACAAACCATGTGCACAAATCTTTATATTGGTTAACTTAGATCAAATCTATGTCCACTTTCCTAGACTAATAGCCATCAATAGGCTAGCATCCACTAGTAAAAGTGTGAACAGTTACAATGGAGCATATGCAATTTCTACCCAAAGCTGATACATCCCGCTTTCACTGTACAAGCATTGCCTACACTTGTCCACTTCTCAAATTGAGGATTACAATCAATAACAAATACTCTCAATAGGACACAAGTGAATATATTTACACTCACAACACAATAAGAATGTGACAATATCAAAGTTTTCTAGCTATCCCATTTTTTCCATTGTATATCCCTTTAGTTTCCAAAGTAGCTGTTGGACAATTTTCATGAGAATCAATTTGCCACTAGAAATGATGAACATAATCACTGAAGATTTGCTTGTCCATATAATCAAATCTGGTTCTTGTAATTATGAAGAACATATCTAGTACTAAGTTCCAAACCCTATAAATAGTCTTTAACCTTCTTTATTGTCGATTTATGTCAGAATCACTAGTTGGACCTTTTATACACCTCATTTAAAAATATATATGGGGAGATGCAAGTGAGAAGAATGGAACCCGCGACTTCACTAGTCCTAGGCTAAACTAAATAATATATAAAATCAATCATGTAAATTTTACAAAATCCAGCCGATTTGTTTCTAGACTAGTTCCAAGTATAACTGGTTCGATTTTTTGTTCTAAGTTTTTGGAAGCAATTTGTACTAAAACCGATCACCCCCAACAATGATGATGTCATATCAATGTGTATTATTTTGTGTTATATAATGCGTTTACATGTATATACGTGATTTGTATTGAACAAGTTGTAGGAACGGTCACTTCCGGATGCCTATGGACACACTTGCAATGTCAATTGAGCTAGGGATGTGAACTAATTTGTTCAGTTTGGGAAAAAAACACAACGAAAAATTACTACACAAAGTTTTTATGTTAGTTACCCAGCAGGCAGCAATTAGCATTTAACTCTTGTTCAAGATGCACTTCCCGTGGACATTCGGTACCTGTGCCACTAATTTTCACCGCAGCTTTGTGATCCTGCCCCGTCGGCCGTACCGGATCACAATGGCTATGGGTATTCCCATGTTAAATTGGACTCGTCAAACAAAGTGAGTATTAAAATATGTCTTTGATTACGTAAAAACAATCTAACCTGAAATGAATTGTCAGTTACGGATGTTTGAATGTGCGCAGGGAATCCAGATATCCTATCTTGTCTTGATATCAAATTAATGTGCAAAAATGTTGGCCAAACAATTATATATAGCAAATCGGCCAAGAAATTCAAAAGGGAAAAGTCCAACTCGGACTTGGGGATTGACCGAATTCGGGTTCTGAACATGGGTTTCCACTGAACGGATTGTGATATTTCTTTTCGGGCAATTGTTAATTAAAAGTGTCGGAGTGGTTCTTCGCTCTGTTCATGTGCAGTGGAGGTTTTTCTTCGTTGAATTACACCGAGAATTTAAGTATTGACACTGATGATATTCCTGCAGTAAAATGTGTGCAGTTACTTCATGAGATCGATCGATTATTTCATAAGGAATTGTGGGATTAAACATTATGTAGGTTAGCACTTATCAAGTTAGGCCAAAGGCGAAGTTCTCTCACCTTGGGCGAAGTTCTCTCACCTTGGGTGAGATTCTCTCTATCCCTCAGGTGACCCCTTCAATCGAACAACAATCCCTTTGCTCCAACAAATCAAGCTCAGGGATCCCTAATGGAGAGTGCCCAAGCAAACCAGCTCCGATTGCAAACCAGCTCCGATTGTTGGCCCTTTGTAAGAAAATGAGAGACCTATGGGCCGACGACGAAGTTACGGTTCTCACTAATGCATCACCTGAGAGTCAACCACTGGAAAATGAATTTATATTGTATGGTAAGTTACTTTCAAAGCCCAATGTTAATTTTCAGGCATTCTACAGCACTATGAAGAGATCCTAGAAACTAGATGAGGTCAAATGTGAAGTGATTGAACTTGGGTATTATGTGTTCATATTTAAGATGAAAGAAGAACGGCAAAGAATACTACAAACAAGTCCTTGGTTGTTCACCAGTAACCTATTGGTCCTATATGAGGGCAACCCGTACATTCCCGAACATTGTTATGACTTTACGCACTCCTTCTAGGTGCATATGGTTGGATTACCACAAGCAAGTGTAACAGTGGATTCAATTAGAATGATTGCTGGCAAACCGGGAGTTGTGGAGGCAGTTAGAATCGAGGCAAGGAACAATAGCTCTTGTAAGACCAAGAAGGCACAAGTTAAACTAAATTTATTGAACCCACTAAAAACAAGAACTATCATACAGGTTGGAGACAAAAAGTGGTGGATTGACTTTAAGTATGAGAGACTTCCACATTTCTATTACTCGTGTGGTTATATGGGACATTATGCTAATTATTGTCCCAAAATACCTTATGAAGAGTCGGGTTTACTACAAGATAAGGCAGGGAAATATGGCTCATGGCTGAAAGCGGAAGTTAAAGAACCTAGTCTATGCTGGCAGACATTTTATGGAGAACTTGATGTTACCTTGGAAATGGAAGACATGAGACCAGATGCTCGTACTCCACCTGTTGGGGATACCTCAAGTTGCCAAACCCAAATGGAGCATACTTAGGCTTTAGTGCTGTATAACCCACCAATCAAGATGGATCCTACCAATGTGATGATGGTGGACAACATTTCTCTGAACAAGGGGAAGAGAATACAACAAGATGAGGGGGTTATAGCTTAAATCTGAAAAGTCCCATTTCAAAAGACAAGCTGTTAAAAAACTGAAATGGTTTGCTCCATATGAAAAACGAGACTCTCTAGCATGTCTTGTGGATGTGGATAAACTTATGGACACCCCAATTCAGGCATGCAAAGGGGTGATGGCAAGGGCTTTGGTGGCTAACTCTAATAAGCCACCAAAACAACCATGAAGATACTAAGTTGGAACTGTTAAGGTCTAGGCTCTCCCTTGATAGTCCAACATTTTAGAGCCTTGATGGCTCATGAGAGACCTAACTTAGTTTTTCTTATGGAAACTAAGAATAACGAGAGGGTGGTGGATCAAATCAAAAGGAGGTTAACTCTATCTAACTCTTATATTGTGAATCTGGTGGGGATAGCAGGTGGCCTAGCTTTATTATGGGATGAGGATATACATATTAATGTGGACTATGCTAGCAATGAGCTCCTTGAGGTTGCATGCAAGGATAGGGATAGGGGGTATCTATGACAATCTCCTTTCTTCATGCGTCAACCTGTTTAAATCAGTGACTTACCTAATGGAATCTCCTTCGGGAGAGACATGCTTCATCGGATATTCCTTGGTTATGCATTGGCGACTTCAATGAGGTGTTGTAAGGCTGGAAAAAGACTGGAAAAAGACAGGTTGAGCGGTCCAGGATTATGGCTTTCAGGAGCTTTGTCGATGATTGCTCCCTAATGGATCTAGAAAGCATAGGTTGCGCTTTCACTTGGACAAACCATAGAGACGGGGATAATTTAGTTAAGGAAAGGATAGATCGAGCATTATGTACTTTGAACTAGCGAGTGCTATACCCTTGTGCTGAAGTTCTTGTTTGTCTAAGGATGGTTCGTCTTCTACTTGCGCTTAACAAAAGATAAAATGAATGATCGTCGATGGGTCCTGAGATGTCGCTTTCAATTGGCCATAGAAATGGGGTTGTCGTGAGCTCAAGAGTCGGGGCGCGACATATAGTGGTTTGGCTTTATCCTAAGCCCACGCCCACTCTTCACTCTTCAAACTAGTAGTCATATGTTGGGCTGGATTGCACTAATAATCTATTGAGAAAGTTACAATCAGCAAGCACCAGTCTGTTCACAAGATTGAGGCATAAGTACAGCGGGAGTGCCAACAGTTAGCACGGAGAGACACTTAAGTGCCAAAAGTTACAAAATGTATACTTAAGTGCCACTTTTAAAAAGATGGATCACTTAAGTGCTAAGTTGCCAGAACCTTGCCAGAAATCCTACGTGGCAAATTTTTTATTAATTTTATTGCCTATGTGGCTTGCCAGAAACTGAATCAGCCAAAAATTAGCCAAAACGACGTCGTTTTGGCTGACGTGGATTTAAAAATTATTAATTAAATAATATTAAATAATTAAAAATATATTATTATAAAATCGATTTTATTAATAATAATATCGATTTTAATTTTTTAAAAATCTGACGTGGAAAATTGTCACGTAGTTTTTTTATTTTGAAAAAAATGCTCTGTCAGCAAATGAAGTCGTTGGAAAATGGACACTTGGCAATTTGGTCTGAATTTTTCTCTGTTGGCACTTAAGTGATCCATTTTGCTCCGATTTTGGCACTTAAGTGTACCTTTTGTAACTTTTGGCACTTAAGTGTCCCTCCATGCTAACTTTTGACACTCCAGAGGTCCATACCTCCAAGATTGATCACACTAGTAAGTTTCATCTCCTACCCTTACTCTTGTATACTTAATCTTTAACATAATTAGTTAGACAATATGAATACAATGCTCAGTGAAACAATTGGAAATGGAGCATATCATTTAGAACACACCTAGAAGCAAATTATTAAATCTTAGTAATTGCTTTCTCTAACATTTAGCTTATGAGGTATTCCCTTTTATAAATCTTCAATCTATCCATTGGAGGTGGATTAGAGAAATAAAGAACTATTAGAGTTACTGTTGAGTTGCTATCTTGAGATAGAATTACCCATACAATCTTTTTTTCCTGAACATTTGTAGTCTACTTAAAAATAGACTATGCTGCTGTCTCTTCATTGTTGTCTTTGACAAACTTATCAAACGACCTAGCTTCTCGATTACTGCTTTCATTTGGATTATGCTATTCTACAAATCCTATCCTCAGCCACAACGGCTAGTTTGCTGACCCAACGAATATCATCAAATGTGGCTACTACAGCACCTACGACCCAATATTTGTAGCTACAACATAAACATTGTCATTAGTTGATCTTCAGGTCCATTGGTACTATTTATAGAAAAACCGTTTCTAGACTTATTGCATACTACTGTCCATGAGACCACACCATGAATATTACGCAATCCTTTGATATGAACATTTGCACATTCCATAGTAAATATTATATTGAGGATAGTTTGGACATCATCAAAATCACTTGCAGATGTATCTCTAACAAAAGATACTATGCGAAGATGCGTCTTTGCAATGTTGAAAAATATCTCCATGGAAAAAGAAGAAGAAGAAAACTTGACTTGGTAATGCGTCAAAGATGCTATAAAACAACCACCATGGTACTTACTCAAATGAGAATAATGCACTTGGGTAAACATCGTCGAGCGACGAGGATGGATTTATTTGCTTGAGATGCACCATTGAGAATGATAAAGAAAACAAATAGAATTGAGAGCAGGTGATAAAGAAAAAAGAACTGGTGCACAATTTTTTTTGGCCATCGCCAATGTTTGTAGCCGTAAAAGTTCTGTGGTACTATTTTTCGCATTTATCCGTGAGAACAGGTGATTGCTTCTATAGGAATTCTAAGGAAAAAACATAGTGTGAGATTATTTGGTATAAACGAGGCTGTGAAATTATTTGAATGACTTGAGTATAATTATAATCTTTTATTACTTAATATAGTGGAAATCCATGTTGTTTTTTCAATACAAAAATTCATATTGATCGAATCACGTAAATTTGATAACTGATTTTTTTTATTTATTATTGTGTTTGATCCACTTGTTCCCATAATATGAGGTATATATTTGAAATTTTTTTTGTTATTCTCATAAACATCACATTTTTGTTTATTAAGCTTAAAAAACAACAAGTAAAAGGTCAAATCAAACCCCATTAAATGAAGAAAAGGTTAAGGGTTTATTTGGTAACGCTCTCAGGAATAACTGATTCTATTATTTCGTTTTCGAGAATAGGTTTGGAAAAAATCCGTTTAGTAAATTTTTTGTTCTCGGGAACAAATTTGGAATGGAATCAAGAATAAAAAAAAGCTACTTCTTGCTCCTGGAAACATTTTCAAAAATGAAATTTCACTATCTTCCTTTTCCCTCTCTTCTCTTTTTTTCTTTCCCTTTCTTCTTCTCCTTCCTCCTCCTAGCCTACTGCCACCCCATCACCGCCCCCCGGCCACTGCCGCCACCGCTGGCAAGCAGCCAGGTGAGGTTCGGCGAGCTCACTAGGGCCTTGCCAGGCCAAGGTTAGGTCTGACGAGCTAGCCAGAGACTCACCTAGCCACCGGTGAAACTCAACCTCGCAGATTTAGGTGAGGACGAGCCTCGTCGATGGCCAGGTGAGGCTTGAACAGCCCAGCAAGGCTCGTCCTCCCCCAGGCGGTGCGAGGTCAGCCTCGCCTTAGCCTAGCAAGGCCTAGCCTTTGTGAGGCTAAGCCTTGCCGGTGGCCATGCTAGCTCACTGGATGGTGGCCATGCTAGCTCGCCGGACCTCACCCCGTCACTTGCCAGCCACCACTGACGGCAGTGATTGGCCATTAAAGGAGGAAGAAGAGGAGAAAAGGGAAAAATAAAATGAAAAAATAAAAAAAGAGAAACATAAGAAAATTATAATAAAAGTATTAAAAAATTAAAAGAATACAAAAAATTAAAGAGTTCTATCAAACGCATTTCTATCATATGAATGAAAATTTTGGACAGTTTATCAAACACCTTCAAATATTCAGAAATTGTTCTTAGGAATAGAATAAAAAAGAATAATTTATGATAAGAAATTTATCAGAAATTATTCTCGCAGATAAAATAGTTACCAAACAAGTTCTAAGTATGCTTTTGGATCCCATAGGTCGCAAAAAAAAGCCCCCACTAAATTCTCCGTCAAAGCGACAATAACATTGTGATAGGAAAGAAATGCTAAATAATTGCTATGTTAGTTTACCCGCCGTTTAAAATAATCTGCAGTTAGTGGTTCTGATGTTATTACCGGCTCCAATTACTATATCGCATCAACGCGCATTACTGCTGTGTTACGTAATGCATTTACGAGTATATAAGTGATTTGCACGAAAAATAACGGGACAACTTATCTGAATGGGTCACCTCCCGATACCAATGGAAGTACTTGCAACATCATTTGAGTTAGCGATGTGAACTAGGTTGTTTCGTTCTGTAATACAACACGATGTTAATATGCTGGCTGCCCTGCGATTCGCATCCAACGATTGAATACACGTGCGCTGGTTTCGAATACCACCCCGCGCTTCAAGAGACAGTATTACTTCATTGCAGAGCAGTTCCCAGCCATTACGATCCTTTCGTTGTTGCGTAGTCATAAAGAAAAGTCTAATTACGTGCGTATGTATAACTTAAAATAACGTACGTATGCACAAGGACACGAGATAAATAGCAATTTATCGTAATCGGTACAACAAGAGAATCGTGCATTCTAAAAAGCTTAGAATACGACAGAAGCATCACGAATTCCTCGGCTGCACGTTAAGTGAATAAGTTTCAGTGTCAAGATTCTAATCTAGCAAGAACCAAGCATGGCAATCATCGATCAAGCAAGGGACGAGCGATGATTATTAGGTGAAACACGTAATCGTAGGCATCACTAAGAAAAGGGAGGGCGTAACAATTAATGCTGCAACCGAGCTGAGCATTTTAAAAGGCATGGGGAATTCCAGCATACGGACGTGTCTCGTATTGTCTAGTGCAACAACAAAGAAAACTGGAAAACAGATAGAGAAACGAAGATGGCTTCTCCTGAGAGAATCATGGCTGCCATTATCGGTCTGCATTGTATCTGCCAGATTGTGAGAGGCATGCCGGACGAGACCGTGGTGCAGCAAATATGCAACGGAGAGAAATACCGAGAGGGAGATGATTACTATTTCTGTTTATGCGGGCTTATGAGGGATTTACTTATCCATACCGCAGAATCTGGATATAACTACTATGCACATAACACGGTTTTCAACTTTCAGTGCTATGGTCATGCGGCTTGCAATGGCGCCCTCGCTGATTATGAATGCAATAGGTGCTTGGAGCATGCTCACGATGTGCTCCTTACGCAATGCTCAGGAGTCGGGGCTTAGCTACAACTCAAAGACTGCAGAATGAGATATGAGGCGTACCCATTTACTGAATAAATCTTGTGCGTGTGTGAAGAAAGTGCTCTTTGCGCATGGTCATTACTATACTTCCTTAAATGAATAAAGACGATACATTCTTGCCAATCCCAGAATTTTCTAACTTTTGTTTAATTTGAATTTATTCAGTAGTATGGCTCATATCCCGGAACCGGCTCCCTACCCAGGTACTTCTGATGTCCTATGGTAGATTGCCATCCGTGCATTGTGCTTTTTGTAATACAAGGCCGGATTCCATAGAACACCTGTTTTTTGATTGTCATATTCCCAATTGCCTTGCTGATTTTTGGGCTACGAAATGTAATCTCGTGTGGATTAACCGACCCTGGATGGAAACTGTGCAATGGCTTATCACCACACTCTCGGGGAGTGGATTCTACGTTGACATAGCTAGGTTCTCCTTTGGCATGCTTTGTTATGTCATTTGGAAAACCAGGAACGACCTCATATTCCGGTCCTCGAGCCTCTTTGTGCCATCGATGAAGCAACATCTCATTAAGGCAGTCAAAGATAAAGCCTTAACTCTCGGTATGGTCCCTGATTCCCCAAGACACAGGAGATTACAACGTAGTTGGGGCATAGACCCTATCATTTTTGGGTAGCTTGCCATAGAGGGTTTTATTAAACCGCTCCTACTTGTTGTATTTTACTTTGTGTGAACTTGGCCCTCCCACTCCAGCGACGTGTTGTCTCGTTGAGTATGGGTCGGAGCCTTGACTCACTCCTTGTACAGTTGTTTGGTTGAAAATCTTCTATAATACTTACTTTTACCAAAAAAAAAAAAAAATCAAAGCATTTGTGGAAAGTGTGGGCTTCTAGAATTTACGAAAAGAAACTAATGAGCCGGCCATAGAATTGTGATAGGAAATTAAGAGAAAGAATCACGCTTGTCATTGAATCGTGAATGGAGATGAGTGAATTTGGATGCGTTCATGGGAATGTGAATAGAAGCTAAAAGGGAAATCAAAAGATTTGAAGCACTAATTTGGAAGTGAATTAGAGTGATTCACAATCAATTCTCGGTAACAAATCAAAGCCAAAATTGAGCAATTTTCTGAGAATCATCAATTGGCTCCACGGATCTTGACTTTCCAACAATACACGGGAGAATTTTTGTTATTAAAAGACAGCAAAAATTTCCAAACAGGGGGACACCCAGAGAGAATTCATGAAGGAGAGAGTGGGGCACAATGGAAAAAGGGAGCGGCCATGCATGGAGAGAAGGAGGAGATGGTGGACCCCATGAGCAAAAGAGATGATGAACACTCGATCCTTTCCATTTGTTGCGGTGTGCCCTTATTACCGTAGCCACATGGTTTCANAATTACGTGCGTATGTATAACTTAAAATAACGTACGTATGCACAAGGACACGAGATAAATAGCAATTTATCGTAATCGGTACAACAAGAGAATCATGCATTCTAAAAAGCTTAGAATACGACAGAAGCATCACGAATTCCTCGGCTGCACGTTAAGTGAATAAGTTTCAGTGTCAAGATTCTAATCTAGCAAGAACCAAGCATGGCAATCATCGATCAAGCAAGGGACGAGCGATGATTATTAGGTGAAACACGTAATCGTAGGCATCACTAAGAAAAGGGAGGGCGTAACAATTTATGCTGCAACCGAGCTGAGCATTTTAAAAGGCCTGGGGAATTCCAGCATACGGACGTGTTTCGTATTGTCTAGTGCAACAGCAAAGAAAACTGGAAAACAGATAGAGAAACGAAGATGGCTTCTCCTGAGAGGATCATGGCTGCCATTATCGGTCTGCATTGCATCTGCCAGATTGTGAGAGGCATGCCGGATGAGACCGTGGTGCAGCAAATATGCAACGGAGAGAAATACCGAGAGGGAGATGATTACTATTTCTGTTTATGCGGGCTTATGAGGGATTTACTTATCCATACCGCAGAATCTGGATATAACTACTATGCACATAACACGGTTTTCAACTTTCAGTGCTATGGTCATGCGGCTTGCAATGGCGCCCTCGCTGATTATGATTGCAATAGGTGCTTGGAGCATGCTCACGATGTGCTCCTTACGCAATGCTCAGGAGTCGGGGCTCAGCTACAACTCAAAGACTGCAGAATGAGATATGAGGCGTACCCATTTACTGAATAAATGAATAAAGACGATACATTCTTGCCAATAAATTAAACTGCTCTTTGTGCATGGTCATTACTATACTTCCTTAAATGAATAAAGACGATACATTCTTGCCAATCCCAGAATTTTCTAACTTTTATTTAATTTGAATTTATTCAGTAGTGGGGGCGTGCGTCACTGAATGCATGAGAATTAAGACAAAGTGGATTACATCACGATACCTTGGTTTGCAACCTCGTATTCTCTGAATATGTATGAGCAAAAATATTGCGAAGAAAATAAAGGTCGACCATGCGAAACACGTCCGTATGCTGGAATTCCCAAGTTCTTGGACCATCTTTCTGGCCCCAGTTCTCCAAAAAGATTCTGTGGTCGAATATGAGGAGCGTTTTTCATACGTAAGCTCGTGTCGTCCGGTCGCTCTCACGGCTACAAGCTGCCGGAGAAATCTCTGTCATTCCAAGCTGGTAGATAATTTTAATATTTCTTCCAATTTTTTAGTTTTTCTTTTCTTTTTTACCAGCCCGGTCCAGTTCCAAGTTCTAGAGTGGATTTGACTCCCTCTAAACTGATTACCCCTAAGTGTTGACGGTCCTCATTGTACCACGTAGAACGATCAATGTGTATGTTAGCGATTTCCAATTAAAATTAACTAAAATGACTTAATTGAAAAATTGTTAAAGAGTTTATGATTCAATTGGCCAAATTGAAAGAATGTTTGAGACTAAACTGGTACTTGTATATATGTTTAGGACTTTTTTGATAATTATCCAAGTGTTGGGCTATATTATACGTGCTAGAGCATGAGAGGAATGCCCGACGAGACTGCAGTGCAACAAATATGCAATAAAAACTAATACAGTGAATGTGTTGTTTGTTATTATTGTGTATACAGATTTCTCCAAGATTTATGAATCAATACAGTGGATTCTGGATAGCTACTACAGCCATGACAACGTCTTCAGTTATGGCTGTTACGGCCACGCGGCTTGCAAGGAGACCATTCGGATTACTACGTACTACCGGTTTGGAACAAAAGCTGATTTCGGAATGTTATGGAATTGAGGCCTAGAGTCGACTTGAAGATTGCAAAATGAGATATGAGGCGTAGTCATTTCGTCCAAACTAATAAGGTTCGGTGATGACTATTACATTAAGGACCTACGTTGCGTGTTAATTGCCATTTACAATGTTTGGTTCCACCAATGTAACAGTCGTAATAGGTGTTATAGTTTGGCAGTGTTGGCTATTTTCAAAATGCCCCTTATTCTTTTCTTCCTCCCAATTTGTCGACGTTGGATAAGATTAATTGAAAGTAAAAATTTGGAAGTCAATCCGACTAGAAACAGTTGGCTCCTTTTGTACAGAGAGAAAGAAACGATCGCATTACTACCAATTTATTGGTGACTATACAAGCGCACTCATCAAACAGTTCATGTAAAACTAAACAGTACCACTGGACGTAGCATCCATGATTCCACATAATTAGCTCGAGAAGCAGATGAAATCATGCCGTGAATAGATGGTCATGTGTTTCATCGAGGGTAGACTCCAGTGACCGACTGGTCATCGATCGACAAAGGCATAGAGCTACTGGTAATTTGATCATCTCCCTGGTCATTCCCTATTATTTTATTCGGCAGTTCTGTTTGCCGGAAAAAGGCGGGTTCTCGTGACTCTGGCAGACTAGAATTTGGCCGCTCAGCGCAAGAACTATGTTCGCCATGGTTGGTCTATTAGCTGGATCTTCCTGAACGCATAAGAAGCCGATATGTACGCATTTGCGCACTTCGCTTGTGGAATAAGATTCTCCCAATGCCGGATCCAATATTTCCAAAGGCGAATCGCCTCTCCAACGTTTCCAAGCCTAGAGCAGCTCAATTGGACACAAGTGAACCACAGATAATATTGTTTGATTGAGAGTGCAAGGAACGATTAAATCATACAAAATACTTACATAGCTCGCGAGATCTTCACGTACATCAGAATGGTGGTAGTAGTAGTTATTCCTCTTGCCGCAAATGATCTCAAGGAGGAGGACCCCAAAGCTGTAAACATCTGACTTTTGAGAGAATTGTCCATGCATAGCATATTCTGGGGACATGTAACCACTGAAAACCACCACCAGAAAAACATATGTTGAGATGCCTTTCATCTGTACTCATTCCATTATCAATTTTAAACCTAAAGCTACCTTTTGGTAAACTTTGAAGAATGCAAGACTTACTAGGTTCCTACAATTCTTCCAGTGCTTGCATTATTTTGATCGACTTTGAAAATCCTCGCCATGCCAAAATCCGAAATCTTTGGGCTCATATCGTTGTCCAGCAAGATATTGCTAGCTTTTAAATCCCGATGAATGACTCGGAGCCGAGAATCTTCATGAAGATAGAGCATCCCTCGAGTGATGCCAGATATTATCTTGTAACGTGCTGGCCAATCCAATTGTTTGCTTTTCTCGGGGTCTGTAGTGATTTTAAATGAGAGTATCATCTAGGAAGCCTAGGAGCTAGATTAAAATGTCATATATGGTTGAGTAAATGAATACATGATTATATGTTCAATCATCTATGTCAAACATTAACTTAAAGCCAGTGAAGTAGAACAAACCGAACAAGAAGTAGTCGAGACTTTTGTTAGGCACAAACTCGTATACGAGTAGCTTTTCCCTTCCTTCCAAGCAAAATCCAAGTAATCTCACTAAATTCCGGTGTTGAAGCTTTGCCACCAACACAATCTCGTTCTTAAATTCTTCCCCACCTTGTCCTGAGCTTTGGGATAGCCTCTTCACTGCTATATTTTGTCCATTGGGAAGCCTACCCTGTAAAAATTTGTGAAAGGTGACAAGATCTTGAGAACTCTTCACTTTCTTTTTTGGATTTTAGGATAATGACTTTCTGAAGTTTTAACTGGTATGCAGTGTTACTTTTAACTATACTTTGATTCGATAGGGTTCCCAAAGATTTAAAATTGTTCGGTCACGTTTTCACTCTATTATAACATCTACACAATAGTGCCATGGACACTATTTACGATCATAAGTAGATATTGACCACGAGTCACTCTTATGGCTAGAGAGAGAAATTTTTTATTATGGAAATTCTTGAAAAAAAAGGATGATATTGCTCATCTAACGTCCATTGCGATGGAAGTGATCTGAAGGTTCATGGCATGGAATTGGTTCAATAATGGTTGATATTAGAATATTTGAATATCAAATCACACATTTATCTATAACTTAAGATTTTGAATGGTTGTAATCTCCCTAATTTTACATGATATCAAAGATCTTAAGTTCAAATCTTTTCAAATCCCTATTCTCTCTAATATATTTGCAAATCCCTATTTGTCTCCTTAACATATTTTCACCCTTGTGAAAGGGAGTGGTAGAATATTTAAATATTAAACCATACATTCATATAATAGCTCAAGCACAATGTCATTTAATTGTCAAAATACATCAATAAAAGTACATTGTAACTAGCTTTCTATTAAGCGAAAAAAGGACTTTGGAAAAATTTCAGGTGCCCCACTAAATCGAAATAAAGTTCAAGGAGATTAGATATCGTCATCTTTTCAGATTCCATTCCAAACCAAGCATCAAGCGATTTCCGAAAGTATTTTACAATGTTAACGATAACTAATGTACCTGGTAAACCTCCCCGAATCCACCTTTGCCAAGCTTGTTTTCTTGAGAAAAGTTGTCCGTAGCTGAAAGTAAAGTATCCCAATCGAATTGCAAGGACTTTAAGGATGGGATCTCGGTTACACCTTCATGAGTGAACAACAAAGTCGTTTACACTTGTACTTGTTTTTCACACAATTTTTGAGTTTCTCAATTGAAAGCTTCAACTTTTGAAAACTAGAGTCTTACCACATTCCTCTTCTGCCGCTTCATATTTCTTCTGTGCTCGCCTCCTCCGAAGGCAACAACAACCGATGAAGAGAAGCATTACAAAAATGGCGACTGAAACGATGGTTGCAGCCAAGGTACCTGATCAGATAGTAGTCTTTCTCAGCATATCTAAAACCATCAGTTAATTGCAATCATAAAAGACTGGATGCTCAGATACCCAATAGGGATCGATTTGACTTCCAAAACTAACCCATTAGCTGTTACTCTACTCACATAAGCCCATGAAGGTTCTTACTCTTTTGGCCTTGCAATGCACATATTGCCCGTATTAGCACATAGACATAGGACGATTCTACTATTGTGTGTGAGAAAGGACTTTTCTTTTGTACCAGTAAATTTCTAAAAGAGTTGGTAAGTATCAAAAAATTATTGGGGTAAAAGGAAAATACCATTCACATGATCTTTCGGTGACTTATTGATATCTTATTGACGTTATTATGAAATTATCAACTGTTTTTCATATATTGCAAATTACCAGTCATCTAGGAAAATTGTCCAAAATATCCTGAACTTATTATATGATTTTCAATTCTATCCTAAATTTTTTGATGATTTCTAATATATTCCATTTTGCCAATTTATATTGGAAATTGCTGATTTAGCACTCCAATTAGCACCAACCACCTATGTGGCACAATCAATATCTGATGTGGATGATTTTTAATGAAATGATGCAGGTTTGAGTTTATTTTATGAATTTTTTATTTTCCTTATTTTCCTTATTTTCCCTATTCTTTCCTCCGCCGGGGCCTTGGCAATGGCCACAAGAGACACGTTCTCTGGGGCACATCATACGTTCACAGAGCATTCGGTTAGAAAGGTGAGAGATTGGTTGACCGTCCAAGAAAAGCAATAGCGTTGAAGAAGAAAGTGCGCACGCCAAACGCTCTTTAAGAAAGACAGAATTTGGAAGATCTCTAAGGGGACAAGATCTGGGCAAGTGGTGATCTTGTGAAACTGAAAAAAACTAACGTTAAAGGAAGAGGACCAAGCAGACTCTGAAGCGATGATTTTGTCTTGCTTAGTCAAAGAAAAATCTGAGCATTCGGTGACCTTTAAGAGGGACAAGAAGCAAGCGACGCACAAGCTCGATTGCTTTCGGTTCAGGGGTACACACTTGAAGGCCAAGGTGTTGGATCTCCACTGAAGTTTCCTTTCACTAGCGAGGGCTTACAGACCCTTGCTCGAATTTGGGCAAGGGTGGCCATCGCCGAGGCTCTGGCCACCACCGCTGGCCTTTTTTGGTGGAGGAAAGAAGATGAACATTGTAGAGAAGGAAATAATAGGAAAAAAAAAAGAAAAAAAAGAAGGAAAATGAAAAAAAAACTCAAAATTACATCATTTCATCTAAGATCGTCTACAACAGACGACAATCATGTGATGTAGGATGGTATGCGTTGACTAAATCATCATGTTAACAATCTTCAACTTAATTTGGCTAAATGGATTACATTGAAAAAAAATTAGAAGTTTTAGGATTACATTAATTAAATTGGAAAGTTTATGATTTTATTGATGGCCGTACAATATATTTAGGACTTTTTGGAAAACTTCCCCTCAAATGTTATTATCTTTTTATTAGTTGTTATTTTCCCTAATAGAAAATGTTAGCCTCAACGCAACGTACCTTTCCCGAAATTTCCAGCAGAAGCCAGCGGAGCAGCCGGAGGTGCCGGTGGACTGAAGCTTGACTGCTGCACAAACGGGTACAAATCCCACCGGAAAATACAGCTGGGCTTATAAACACCGCTGTCTGGCTTTCCGCGGCCGTACTTATCATAATAGTCAATGGCTTCGAGCAAGCAACTCCTGCAATTGTTTGCCGACAAGTCAGGACTACACTGCAACAACGAGTAGATCGTACGGTTGTCGGGCAAGTTGGCCTGCCCCGTTGCGAACTTGAGCTTCAAAGGGCTGTCCACAGCTTCGTTCACTACTCCTAACGTCAAGTTCCACCATACTGCTGGGCTCATGCTGATGATGTCATTGCTATCAATCATAAGGGTAGGTTGCGTTTGCAGTATGCCATATATTGGGGTGTCCGAGTATCGGATAAAGCATGGCTCGCCTCCAGTCCCCCAGGAGAAAGCCGCCTTCTGGTAGGGACACCTCTCAACCAAATCATGGAACGCAGAGCTCACACAGTTCTCGCAGAGATTCAGCGTCGTATCACCTCGGCAGAAAGCGAGACCGTAGATGGTATCTTGGTTCTGGCCTATGCTTGTGGTGTAGAACCCATCATGTGAAGACACGTTTTCAGAGAGGGAGCTGATGATGGTGTCACGGTTCTTCCCATAGGCGCTGTTCAACGTGAAGTTTCTGGTGTAGTTGCAGAATTCTGCATGATGTGCGGAGGCTCGGATCAGAACAGTCAGAAAAATGAGGAAATAAAGAGTGGATGATGAGCGAGTCATGTTATGGTTCTGGTGTTTTCGGTGCTTTGAATGGTTTTGCTCGATGCAGAGTCTGGAAGATTGTCAGGCTAAATATTGCAGAGCTTATGGTTCTTGTTCGTGTAGTACACTTTCAAGGGATAAGAGAGAGAAGTAGTAGATGTCGACAATTTAAAAACTTAATCCAAGTAGCTAGATTTAATGAAGTTAGTTTACATTGATTTTACTAAGACATTAGTTAATTTTTCGATGATCCTCGACATAATTGAGTCATATTTAAAGTCAATAATAGCTCGACATATCGTTTAATGAACTAACTATAAATCCATTTTAATAAGTTCAATAATTTTTAGAGTAATAAACCGTGAGGTTGACATAATTAAAATTGATTTTTTTCGTCATTTAGAAAAGAAAATCTTAGAAATAGAAGGAAAATTATCAGGATTGAAAGGAGTGGCATAGAGTTGGGGGAAGCCAACTCTGTCACGTTGTATTGATTGTCACCTGGCAGATACAGTCAAGATAGGGTGGTTACCCGCCAATGCCGTCTAACATGACGGGCAGTAATGGTCCCGATGCTAACATTGATTATTTCGCATCAACTTGCTTGACTATCACATTACATGGTGGTTTGTACGAACTTAATTGCGGCAGAACTTGCACCAATTGTCACCTCAGGGTATGCACACGGACAAGATTTGGATGGTTAGCCGCCGATGCTGTCCAACATAACCTGCAGTAATGGTTCCGGTCCTAATGTTGATTATTCCGCATTGACTTTCTTGACTATCGCATCACGTGTCATGTTTAGTTGTTACATAAGTGATTTGTACGAAATAATTGCAGGAGAACGTGGACCGATAATCACCTCCCAATGCCAATGGAAATGCTAGCAACTTCGGTTGAGTCAAGGGTGTAAACTAATTTCTTTGGCTCGGAAAAGGACGTGGCGAGGAATTGCTACCATTGTTGCTATGTTGTGAGGGTAGCAGTCACATCCTACTACTGGCATCATCACTTACACAAGGGCAAAGATATCATTCGGATGCAAATGCGACTCTTATCCCCCAATTTATCCCCAAGTGCGATGCTAACGTTGATTATTCCGCATCAACTTCCTTGACTATCGCATCACATGTCACATTTAGTTGTTACATAAGTGATTTGTACGACGTAATTGTGGGAGAAACTTGGACCGATAATCACCACTAGATGCCAATGGAAATACTGGCAACATCGATCGAGTTAAGGGTGTTAGCTGATTTCTTTGGGTCGGAAAAAGGACGTAACGGGAAGTTTCTACCATTGTTGCTATGATGTGCGGGTGGCAGTCACATCCCACTACTAGCATCATCTCTTAATCAAGGACAAAGATATCATTTGGATGCAAGTGCAAGTCTTATTCCCCAACCGTCGACTTGACTCCGAGATGGCGCATTGGTGTGACTATTGCATGCGTAGAGAAGTTGCTTGTCCAGGGTTTCATTGTGTGGGGTGTGTTCCTGGGCTTTATTTTCGATGTGATTCTCTCGTTTTCACAAATTATTGATAGCAAGTCCCATAATTTATATCAATCGCTTGATGCGACTCGCTTATCTTGCCTTGCGCTACAAAGGGAAGAGTATTTCTTGGAGAGAATAATCTCACTTTGGTAGGAGTAATTCAATAAAAAAGAAAGCATCTAAATAATTATGAGAGAAAAGAACTAAAATCATATATAGCAATTGAGTTAATACGTTGTTTGAATGATAGAGAGGGAAAAGAAAGGAAAAGAATGTATTATGACATAAGAAGGTTTGTTATGTATTTAGAAATAGATTTTTTTTGGTTGGTATTTAGAAATAGATGTTAAACTAGGGTATTAGAGAGGAAAAAATATTATATGCAGGAATAGATTGATAATATCAAGCACAGACTGCTTCTATAAGGTAAATAACCAAATAAGAAAAGAGATGACAAACCATGCACACCAATTTTATATTGGTTGACTTGAATCAAATTTAAGTCCACTTTCCTAGACTAATAGCCATCAACAGGCTAAAATCCACTAGTAAAAGTGTGTACAGTTACAATGGAGCATCTGCGATTTCTACCCAAAGCAAATAGATCCCGCTTTCACCGCACAAGCATTGCTTACACTTGTCCACTTCTCAAATTGAGGGTTACAATCAGTAACAAATACTCTCAATGGGACACAAGTGAATAATATTTACGCTCACAACACAATAAGAACGTGACAATATCAAAGTTTTCTAGCTGTCTCAATTTTTCCGTTGTATATTCCTTTGGTTTCCAGTGCAGCTGTTGGACAATTTTCATGAGAATCAATTCGCCACTGGAAATTATTAAGGCAATCACTGAAAATTTGGTTGTCCATGTAATCAAATCTGGTTCTCGTACTTATGAAGAACATATCTAGTACTCAGATCCATACCTTATAATTAGTCATTAACCTGCTTGATTGTCGGTTTATGTCAGAATCACTAGTTCGACCTTTTATACACCTCATTTAAAAAAAAAAATATATATATATATATATATATATATATATAACCCGCGACTTCACTAGTCCTAGGCTAAACTAAATAATATATAAAATCAATCATGTAAATTTTACAAAATCCAGCCGATTTCTTTCTAGACTAGTTCCAACTATAATTGGTTCGATTTTTGGTTCTAAATTTTTGAAAGCAATTCATCCTAAAATCGATCACCCCCAACAATGACGATGTCATATCAATGTGTATTATTTTGTGTTATATAATGCGTTTACATGTATATAAGTGATTGTATTGAATAAGTTGCAGGAATGGTCACTTCCCGATGCCTATGGACATACTTGCAATGTCAATTGAGCTAGGGATGTGAACTAATTTGTTCAGTTTGGGAAAGAAAAACATAACGAAAAATTACTGCACAAAGTTTTTATGTTAGTTACCAGCAGGCAGCAATTAGCATTTAGCCCTTGTTCAAGATGGACTTCCCGTGGACATTCGGTACCTATGCCACTAATTTACGCCGCAGCTTTGTGATCCTGCCCCATCGGCCGCACCGGATCACAATGGCTATGGGAATTCCCGTGTCAAATTGGGCTCATCAAAGAAAGTAAGTATTAAAACACATCTCAAGTTTGAGTATGTAAAAACAATCTAACCTGAAATGAATTGTCATTTACGGATATTTGAATGTGCGCAGAAAATTCAGATATCCTATTTTGTCTTGATATCTGTTATAATATGTCTTGAGTTTGAGTCCAATGGACGAACGAACCCAAACCAAGTTTATTTGGGTATTAATTCGATAGGTTAAAGTTCAAGACCGAGTACGTGCATTTTTTCCTTCTACAAGTTCGACTCGGTGAAGAAAGAAGACAAAAATAGGAAAGTCAGAATTTCAGACTTTGTTTGAAATATTCGGAAATATATCTCTATGTTGAAGTCGGTGAAGGAAAATGCTGAAATCCACTTTCCTATTGCAAGTCGAAGTCACGGTCAAATTTGGAAAGTCCAACGCTGGCTCGAATTGGAGCAATATTCGGTCAACTTGAATATATAGATATGTATTCGCATGTTGGAGATTCAGCCGTTGTTCATACGAAGTCTTGAAGCGTCGGAAGAGTGGTTGAGAAGCGTGGGCTATTTTTGTGTTGTACGTGCGGCCAATTTTATTCGTGAATTACATCCAACAAGTTTTCTTTTAGTATTTGTAGCTATGAAATCTTGTGATAAGATTTGTCAATTTCTTTGCGAAAAATTGTGGAGCTAAACCAAATGTGCGTTATTGGGTGTAATTAGAGTTCGGGAAATACCGAGAGCATTTGAGTGACTCGAGTGTGTAATTCCGGTTGAATCGCTTGTTCTATGGTGGAATTTATCGCTGCTCTCCCTGTAGACGTAAATCTCTATGATCAAATCACGTAAATCTAATGTTTGATTTATTTTTTTTATTCTATCTATTTTATTGCTCGATCTCTCTCCTTTCACAACAATATCAAATTAATGTGCAAACATGTCGGGCATACAAATATATATATATTTTTTTAAAAGGAAGCGAATCGGCCAAAAAATTCAAAAGGGAAAAGTCCAACTCGGACTTGAGGATTGACCGAATTCGGGTTCTGAACATGGGTTTCCACCGAACGGATTGTGGTATTTCTTTTTGGGCGTTTGTTAATGAAAAGTGGCGGAGTGGTTCTTCGATCTGTTCATGTGCAGTGGAGGTTTTTCTTCGTTGAATTACACCGAGAATTTAAGTATTGACACTGATGATATTCTTGCAGTAAAATGGGTGTAGTTACTTCGTGAGATCGATCGATTATTTCGTAAAGAATTGTGGGATTAAACATTATGTAGGTTACCGGATGTAATTTGAGCTAAGAAACACTGAGTATTTGATTGACTAAAGTGTTGTTGTAATTTTCATTATATTGCTTGATCTATAGTGAATACTTTGCTACTATTCTCATGAATGTAAGTCACACTGATCTACCAAATTGTGAGAGGCATGCTTGACAAGACCATGGTGTAGCAAATATGCAATGAAGACAAATAAAATGAGGTAGATGGTTACTATTTTTGTTTATGTGGACATCTAAGAGATTTGTGTATCAATCCTGTGATATAACTATTATGTACTTTTTTTTGGTCGGTTATAGTCTACTCTTGCTGTACCTCTCACTTTTAGACTTTTGTCTTATGTCATTGCAAGATGTGAGAGTTAAAACTTACATCTAAAATTAAATTGTTTCAACCTCAACACCTCATTAGAAGGTGGGGATTCGAATTCCCTATCTTCTTCTTTCATGTGAGAAGGGTGATCACTAGGACAAACCTTAGTAATTTATCATGTACTTAACATGGCTTTCAATTTGCTACTACGATCATGCCGTTTGCAATGGCATTCTCATAGATTATGATTGTACTAGTTGATTGGAGCATGGTTATGACGCTGGCTCATGAGCATGCACATTATGTTGTCCATGTGCCTAGCAAACACCCAACATATTTTACAAAAAATATACCATAGAAGTGATCAGTTCTCTATTCGTTCAAATGGAATTGATCACTTACTTAACATGAATATGAAATTAAAAAATAAAAAAAGAGTGAGAGATTTCAGCTTTTCTCCCTCAAAAAGAAAAATGTCCAATCAATCAATCAGAAAAATCTTCCATGCTTTTCTTCGGTAGATTTGAGCCAACATGATTGAAGGAATTAATTCCCCTAGATTACATAAAAAGGGCCAACAATTGTGGTAGTGATTGAAGAGGGAAGCAAAGGAGGTTGTCTCCATTTTATTTTGGCTACAAATTGGCAAGGGAATCTAGTCGTGAGGGAAAGAGCATACAAAGAGTGATATTATCTTTGGAAGATAATTAAAAAAGGTTAGTCAACGGGGAAAGAAGTAAAAGGAAAACGTGTGGCTCTCTTCCCTTAATTTTTGAAGAAATAATAAAATTATATATATTGATTTAATTCCCCCTTGAAATTGGAAACCAGGTCGCCTAACACGAGCTTCATTTTTAGGAATTAGGAATCGAACTAGCACTCTCAAAAATTGGACCAAACTAGCTGGTTTAGTCTGGTCTAGGCGTTTTCTAGCTAGTTGATTTGTCTTGCTCACCCTTAATCAATGACATAGAAGTTTTTGACAGCTTGTAGCCGTAAGAGTGACTAGACGAGACGGGCTTCGTCTTACATGTGAAAAACACCCCTCATTCTCGGCCAAGAAGATGTAGTTCTCAAAACAACAATTAAAAAAAAAAAAAAAAACTTCAGGCGATGGGCAAACGTTTATTGCAAAGAAAGGAACTGAGACATAGACAACGTTCCAAAATATTTATTACATATACTGACAGAATAAAGTCGAGGCACTAGTTTTGCATACTTCAAAACCTCAACCATGTTGCAAATATTCAAGGTAAAAATTGATCAGAGATTGATTGACAACATAGCTACAACTTATGATATCGGGAAAGATACTGTGCCATATTGCAATTGGATCACCACACTAGGTGGTGAAAAATATTACTGACTACCTAATTCAACATTGACAAGGGCAATAGGTTCTATAAAATAGTGTCTAATTTCTTGACTCATATAAGATTCAAGCTAACATCAAAACGGGTAGTACAGTTACGTTATTACTTGCACTTGGTCATGTGTAAGGTGAATCTTTTTCGGACTCTTAACTCACGTATTGTTCTAATTAATTATTAAAAACACGGATTTTCCTCGTGACACTCTTATGTACTTACAATAACCTTGTCCTACACAGATTTCATTCTATAGTAGTGACATGGAATGACAAATATTGCATCCTATATTTCATTACAACAATTTGCGACGTGGAACTTCACTCTTTTGTTCTGTCCATGTTGCGAGGCTTTGGTGAGACTCGGATCTATGAGCAACGATAACAACCATTTTCTAACAACAAACTTTCTTAGTACTTAAACAATCTTCACCACAAAGAATAAAGTGAAGGGAAGTTAAGAAGCTACCCTGACTTTTACAAGTTTTCGATAATAAATTTATCGTGATCATTTAGAATTATGAAACAATTCATAGTTAAGCCACGTCACGGAAAGACGAATAGTTGACCGAGCTTCCCATTCATCGTATTTTTTATGCGGAAACAACAGAGTTTTTGCTTCTTCTATTTTCTTTTTTGCCTCTTGAAGCTAGCAGTCCACATTTGAATTTCATGCCTTCATAATCAAATGATCAAGTAGGCATACTTGTGCCAAGATTATGTCATATAAGTAAGTACTTGGGCTTAGAGTCCGATTTTTACCCAAAAGGTGAAAAAAAAAAACTAATTTAAACAACGTTCTACAGGGGTTCCGTTTGTTTTGTGAAAAATGAATTATTTGAAAAATATTTTCGTAAAAATGATTGCTTTTATTGCTACAAATATGTAGAAAATGTTTACAATTTACACCGTTTGTTCGTCCAATTTTGTAATTGATACAAGTAATCTTTTTTAGGAAAATATTTTTTAAATCATCCATTTTTCATGAAACAAACATAATCTTAGTGATAATGTTTTTTTGTTTATCTGAAAAAAAAATTGATCCGATAATGTGAACAGCAGGGCAGTTGTTACACCATTCATGTAGAGTGGGACGTATGCGATAGGGAATTTCTCTACCTTAGGACAGTTAGAGTTAGGGCACTGATTTACCAGGGCTTCCATTCAAAGTTTATGACACTTCTCCTTCCAAAATTCCAGCACTATGCAGGTGTCAGCAAGGAATGCTTTCGTCTGGAATCATTTTGCCTTATGAGATCTCGTATCCTGTTGGAAAACCTCTGCCAACACTGAGGCAGGCCCAGTTAACCGTTGACACCGAGTCGATTCCTATGCCTCTGGCTATACCCTGCTTGGTTCCCTAACATATTGAAGGTTCTGTAGTGCATCGTCATGAGCACTGGGCTAAGCGGCGGTTAAGTAACTCAAGGGAGCCACTGATTTAAGGATGAAAGCACAGGGTTAATCAATACAAAGTCATACATAAGATCTCCAGACAAGTAGAAACTGCTTATTGTTCACTACTGGTATCCACGGATGGCCAAGCATATCAAGGCCAGTGAAGCTTTTACATAAAATAACTACTTGTGTCATCGGGGGTATGATTCCGTAATTGTCACTCCGTTGACCGAATGCTGTATTGATCTACTAACGGATCGGTCTGTACTTTGAGGGAAGAAGGCCGGACGTCGAGGCTGCAACATAGTGATGGGCCGGCTGCTGAGCATGCGAAGCACTGTCGCCGTGGTGGGTCTATCAACAGTATCTTCCTGTACACAAAGTAAGCTGATGTGTAGGCATCTCAGCACTTCATCTCTCGAACGTGAGTCTAGGATGGCCGGGTCCAAAACTTCCGATGGTGTCCCGTCTCTCCAATGTCTCCATGCCTGTTTACAATCCATTAAGGAAACAACCTTGGTAAATTGTAGCATTAATTCGATGAAGTATACAATTAGTATTACACAAGTTATGCTAACCAAAGTCACAATAATGAAGTCATGTTAGTTTGGAGGGGACAAAGTGTACATGTACTTCCTGTACTGGAGTTGGCCCGACTTAGTCAAAATACCAGAGAGTGCAGTGTGATATTTGCATCCATAAACTAGTCAGTGACAATAGTACAGGCAACTTACATGGCTAGCTAGATCTTCGCCCCCATCTGGTTGGCAGAAATGATCAATCTTCTTCCCAGTAATGATCTCTAGAAGTAGGACACTGAAACTATAGATGTCGGATTTTACGGAGAATTTTCCATTCCTTGCATACTCCGGAGACATGTAACCCCTGCAAATGAAGAAACACATTGATAGCAACACACATGTAAGTAAAATAGAGGATACAACAATTCAATCTAAGTGCGCTTGCATCTTTGCCATGTAGGGAGTCACATTTAACAAGAATACTTCTCTTGACATGACCAAATGATAAGCCAATGTAATGAGAATTTAAAACTTACGGAGTCCCCACAATTTTATTAGTGCTTGCATGAGTTTGATCAACTCCAAAAATCCTGGCCGTGCCAAAATCTGAAATCTTTGGGTTCATGCCATTGTCTAACAAGATATTACTTGCTTTTAGGTCGCAATGAATAATCCGAGGTTGGGAATCTTCATGAAGATAGTGTAGTCCTCGAGCTATTCCCCATGCTATGTTATAATGCTTTAACCAATCCAATTGCATAATTTTCTCAGGATCTGCACAATTAGAGAGTTGTCTTGCAATTTAGTAATTGGTCTAGCTTGCTAAGATTATATACCTATTTTAAAATGCAACTTCATCGTATTATGAGCAAGAGGACGACATTATAAGAGAAGACAGTTGCATCCTCAACCTAAACTTACCATACAAAAAGTAGTCTAGACTTTTATTAGGCACAAATTCAAAAAGAAGTAGCTTTTCTCCTCCCTCCAAACAACATCCGAGCAGTCGCATGAGGTTTCGATGTTGAAGCTTTGCAACCAACTTAACTTCATTCTTAAATTCTTCAGCACCTTGCCTTGAGCTCTGAAATAACCTCTTCACCGCTATATCTTGACCATTAGGAAGCCTCCCCTGAAATGATTGTTTCAGTCGTTCCTTTTCTTTTGACAAGAGTCTTCCAACTAAACATAAGTGGTTCTTGATGTATCAAAATTAATAATACCTGGAAAACTTCACCGAATCCGCCTGCACCCAACTTGTTTTGATGAGACAAATTGTTTGTAGCAGCTTGTATTGTAGCTAAATCATATTGGAATGGTTCCTCATTTGTAATTTCGTTCACACCTACACGACGAAAGAGCACGAGACTGGTCATTTCAATGAAGGCATATAACTTATCCAAGCCACGGACACAATGTTTTCATGACGAACTTAGTCAATTACCGGCTTCTTCTTGGATGAGGTCATGGGTTTTGGTCGCTTTCTTCCGAACGAAACAGCAAGCAAGAGAAAGAATCACCATAAGTACGCCAACTGGAACAGCAATGGCAGTGATTATCATCGCTGTCGATTTATTGTTTCTTCCTGCATATGGAGGACCATGCTTTCAGTTGTGGTGATTGCTTTCGTATGTTTTGCAGATATTTTCCAAGGGAGAAAAGTGTTTCTTTGGCCCCCCATAAAGAGACACTGATGTACATCCTCCTAAGTCCTATATGAATGCATCAAATGGAGGGGCAATCAAAGGTGATTTGATTGACTGATGTCCGAAATCAGTTCCCAACATAGAAAGATTTGCGAATTTTATTGTAATTAGACTCATAACCGGTTGAATCTGACAAAATAATTTTAAACAATGCATATTTACAGATAAAGTTTACAATATTATTTTAGTAAATGATATGACACAAGTAGTCAAAATAAGTTGATCACATCTAAGTATCAAATATGGGTCCAACAAATTACTTTGCAAAACACTTTATCAGTAAATTTTAATTTCTCATTCATTCAATTTAAAATGAGTTCAGAAACCAGACACGGCTCTTGCAAGTCAAAGGGAATCCAATTATGCCCGTGTTTTCCGGGAAACGTATGCGTCCCCTCGATCATGACCTGACTTTAAGATGGCAGTTTCTTTGGAAAGATATTCATCAAGATATATTAAGTCTATCCTTTCCTTTTGTATAAGAAATTTGGCCAATTCCCAAGCAAAAAACAGCTATTTAATTTCCAATATCGCCGGAAAGAGTGGGAAGAAAACAAAAAACGAAACAAAACTAGGTACCTTTAGGTTCAGTCACCGGAGAAGGAGCAGAAGGAAGCCCGACCGGTGGCGGCGCCGCCACCGTCACCACTGTTACCCGCTCGGGGTTGTAAAAGAGGGACTCCTCAAACCTCACGTTGCAGCTCGGAGTCAACAGCTTTCCTCCTACCGTCTCCGGTGGGAGGCCTGCTATGGCCGACCGAAGGCATGTGACGCAGTCCGACGCCGTCTAGTCGGGCGTGCACTCCGCAAACGAGTACAGCCGTTTCGAGCCCGTGAGGTCAGCCTCTGCGGCGGCCACTTTCTTCCCCGATCCGCTGCTCGGGGCCCTCCGCAGTAAAACGTCCATGGTTTCATTCAGGAGTCCAGAGAACCGAGATGGGTCCCCTCTGATGTTCCAACCGTTCCCCTGCGTCGCCACAGGGGATTGTTGCATGACCGAGTAAATGGGCAGATTCGAGTACCTCAGCATGCATATGTCGTACCAGATGATGGAGGTTCTTTCGCCGGGGCATCGCTGGCCAATATCTTGGGCTGCAGTGGCTATGCAGTTGCTGCATGTTGGGGCATCGATGTCGCCACGGCAGAGGAAGATCCCGTAGGTCTGGTCCGGTGGGTGTTCACCAGCGGTGGCATTGCCGAACCCGCCGCTGCTGCTGATGTTGTAGCTGGCAGACTCGGCGGCGGAGGAAAGTGATGAGAGGAGATTGTCGAGGTTTTTCTGGTAGGTAGAATTAGGAAGGAATGGTTTGATGTCGGGGCAATAGTTGTCGATCAAAATTGGTGCCGCCGCTCCACCGATGTGAGAGATGCTGATCAGCAAATTGATGGAGAAGAGGAGAGGGAGGGAGATGGTGAAGGAAGAGCTCATGTTCTGATGGCTTTCAATAATTCTTGAGATTTTCTTGGAGTCTTATCTCTTTAAGTCATTATAAGCTGAACAAAAGCCCACTTTTGGTCCTTGAATTTGCATCTTTCTTTCAATAAAGTCCATGAACTTCTGATTTGTCTAATCAAATTATTGATCTTGTATTATTTTTCTGTTCAAGCCCCTCCCCTGAGTACCAACGCTCAGGGTCGACGGAGTCAACTTGGACAATATTCTCGGCCGTGTTTCTCCGAATGTTCTTGTGGCCGCACATGACGGGTGCTTTCCACACGGAAATTCATCTGAACTAGGAATGAGCTGTGGAGAAAATATTGGATGTGCTAAATAAGAAAGACCATAGAGGCGGCCTCCGCCTCTGTCTCGACTCTGTCGTCGCGAAGTTTGTCGATTGGACGATGGGGTGGCAAAGAGGGAGAGAGCGTGCAGGGGAAGAGAGAGGAGAGAGGAGAGAGAAAGCTTGCAGAGGAGATAGAAGAGATAGGGCGCACAAAGATTATTGCTCTTGCTTTTGACGAAATAGCTCCCTTGATATGGCTAATGACTGCCAAATGGGAGTGGGTTAGTTAAGATTTCTTCCACTATACTGCTTTGGAAGAGGCTGTGAAGACATTCTTCATCCCACGTGGATCGATTTTTATCAATTAGTTCAGAAACTAACTAGGGGTCATCATGATTTGGTAGTCCTGCAATTGTGCCCAGTCTTTTCCACTTGTCTTCACGAATTCTGATCGATTTCCTGTCCCCACTGACCGTAAAACCAAGCTAGATAATGCATCTCTTCCGTTCACTAAGCTGTGCCACCCCCAGGACGATGTTTGTCCTTTCTTTGCATGCCAAAAATCAGTGTTGGGGAAGCAGAGCCCTTTCTATAGTTGAATAAAGCATCAAAGATGTTTGTGTCATTTTCCAATGAAGGTTCTCGGAAGGATCCTCTTGCTAACTCGCTGATATCAAGAGGAAATATAATACTCGAATTCGTGGTCCCACGGTGAAAACAAATTTTCAAACACGATTGTCCGTATTGATTTAACAAAACTATTCATTGATCAGAAGATGAAAAGTAATACATGTCCATGTTAAAATCTCAAACCACGGTTAGATTTTTTAAAACTGTATTACTAGAAGATATGTGAGCGATCCTTTAAATAATTAGCTAAATAAAAATATCAATAGTTGCCCGACACCTCAATTTAGTAAATTAGTTGTATAAACTAAATCAAAGTGGATTGTCATGCCTTGGTATATCTCCTAACTGCTAGAGTCCAATCTTGAATCCATCGTTTTCTTTCTTTTGCTGGTTGCCTTCAGCTCATTAAATTTGTCTTGCATGCGATCCAATCTTATTGGACATCCATCTTCTGGCTACCTTCATTAGTAGTGAATAGAATAGAGCAAATATGTAGACAGTTTTTGTGGAAGAGCCCTACTATGGGTCCGGAAGGAGCAAAAGTGTCATGGGATGATATTTGCCTCCCCACTCAAAAAGGAGGTCTAGGACTTCGTAGAATTCAGGATAGCAACAAAACCGGTATTGATTAAACACATCTTGAATCTTTTTACCGATAAGGAATCCTTATGGTGCAAATGGATACATGCCATTCATCTCAAAAGGAAGAACTTATGGAATTCTAACCCTCCAACCAACTATTTTTGGGCTTGGAAGAAAATGCTTGCACTAAGAGGTGAAATCCTTCCCTTTTTCAAGTGGAAGATAGGAGATGGGCTGTCCACTTTGCTTTGGTTTGATCCCTGGCTTAATATAGGTCCACTTAATGCATTATTCTCAAACACCTACATATACCAATCGGATCTCACCAAACAAGCTAAAGTGGTGGACTTATATATTCCATACGGTCATATACTTCTCCAAGAGCTTATGTCTTGGCAAATCATGGTCCCTCCCCTTTCTCAAGGTCAGGACAGATTCTACTAGAAAGACGATCCTTTTGGCAAAATTTCGGTTGCATCGGCTTGGGCTGCTATTCACAGGAAATCTCACATGGTTCCTTGGTCATCTTTTGTGTGGAATAAGGCCATTGTTCCTAGGCATCAATTTCTTCTTTGGCTGATTGTCAAGAACCATCTTCCAACCCAAGTATACCTCATGTCCTTTCGAGGGATTCCCAACACAGTTTGTGTCTTTTGTAAATCTAGACTCGACTCGGTTGACCATTTATTTTTTGATTGCGGCATCTCCAACTCCCTTGCCATGTTTTGGGCTTACAAATGCAATCTTCCCTGGTGTAATTTCTCTTGGACGGACAACCTCCTTTGGGCCATCAACTCGTTATCAGGTAGAGGGTTCTCTTGGGAGATTGCTCATTTTTCGTTTGGCGCCTATGTTATATAATTTGGAAGACAAGGAATGATATTCTCTTTCGAGCGCACAATTTATATATTCCATCAATGAAGCTAGACCTTTTAAAGGCGGTTAAGGATAGAGCTCTTGCTTTCAAACAAGTTGAGGATAACCCCAGTAATAGGAGGATGCAGTGGAGTTGGGGGATTGATGATTGTATCTTCGCTACGATGCTGAGTTAGGCTCAGGATAGGGCCATATAGGTTCTTTGTCTAGTTTTCTTTACTTTGATTGTAAATCCCCGTAGCGATCGTGGTACCCTCTCACTTTAGTGACTTATTGTCTCGTTGAGTGATTGTTGATGCCATGATTCACCTTCCTTATACAGGTTCTCTTGTTTGAAAGCTTATAATACTTACCTTACCAAAAAAAAAAAAAAAACTAAATCAATTATTAGAATACGAATTCCCATACCTTAGCATCTATTAAAAAAATTCCCCACTTGATTTTTTAAACACTCTTTAATTAGAATTCACAAGGGATGCGGGCATACGCGACTTCTGCTAAGTTATCGAACAAGAAAAGAACAAAACAGTGGGTAAACAGCCCACTTTTAGGGATGAGACGTTGGCCAAAATCTACTTTAACAAAAATGACATGGTTCTAGTTACCTAGATGAGCTAACACTATTGGAAGAAACCGATAGGCAATGGCCAAAACCGTACAAAAAAGAAAAAGTCAAAATCGGTTCTAAAGTCTCATTAGCGACGGCTTGTAGATCATCGACTGTCCCTAGCGAGGGTTTTGCGAAACCTATCGCCAAAAACACAGAGGATGGCTCTATTGCCTGTCCCCAAACTTTGGTGACGTTTCATGATTGCGATTGCTAATAAATGTGATGGAAATAAAGCAGTGTAGATTAAATTACAACATATCATGAAGTACTATGAGAAAATCATGATGATAAAGTCAAACTCTACTCCTTTCTGATTAATCATTTATTTAGATAAGGAAGAACTTGTATTCTTCTATCCAATAAAACCACATACACAATAAATATAATAATATATACACCCTTCCTTGTCGAGAGGATCAAAACATGATTAGCCCCAAAGAGAAAACACTTCGTACTTTTACATGTATAAGATAAAAAAGGACGAAAGTATTTGATTCTTGATCTTAAAATACAACTATTAAAATGATTTCTATTATATAAAGATATTACACATATTACACTTCATAAGGAAACAATATAATAATGGAAAATAAGACAACCAACATCTTCAAGAGTCAACTGTGATTTTGATTGATATCTCCAAATTTTTCTTTATTCATTAATAAATCAGTGAATGGTACCGGTGGACTCGTCCGTTTCCAACACTTCCACGGGCCTCTCTGTCCTGCCGAGGACGAAGGCCGGTTGTTGGGGCAGTTCAAGAGGAATAGGGCGGCTGCTTAACTCACGGACTATGTCCGCCATTGTGGGTCTTTGATTTGGATCTTCCAGAGTACACAACAAACCGATTCTGATGCATCTAAGAACTTCGTCCTCTGAGTTTGTCTCTTTGATGGCGGGATCTAACACTGCCAATGGTGTACCATCCCTCAAATTTTTCCGGGCCTAGAAACAATTCATTGAAAAAAAATTCTCAGTATGTCAAATTTATTAGTTTAACAATATTGACTTGAATGATAGAGCCGATTTGTGCAACTTACATGGATAGCAATATCTTCACCCTCATGTAGTTGGCAGAAAGATTTATTCTTCTGACCGCTAACAAGCTCGAGAAGTAGGATACCGAAGCTATAAATATCCAACTTCATGGACAATTCACCGTGCAATATATACTCAGGTGCGATGTAACCACTGCAACCCATGACATGCCGACAATATAAGCATACATAAGCACAAAAAGTTGAGAACAAGGCATAATAGCACTTACATAGTCCCAACAACTTTATTGGTGTTTTCTTGTGATTGATCGGCTTTGATAGTCCTTGCAATGCCGAAATCTGAAATCTTCGGGTTCATTTCATCATCTAACAAGATATTGCTTGCTTTTAGATCGCGATGGATAACCTGAATTCGAGATTCCTCGTGCAGATAGCGCATTCCCCGAGCAATCCCACATGCTATTTTGTAACGTGTCGACCAAACCAAGTCCCTACTCCTGTTAGGATCTGCATATATGAACAATTAAAATGCTGGTATCTTTGGTTGATAAATCCTTTTGAATAGATTTTATGCAAGGAGCTAACTTTAGGTTCCCAAAGATAGGGAAACTTTCAACATAATCTGAGGCTAATCAAATATTTGCCTCAACACGAAAAACAATAGCTTAGTAATATATTGAAAAGATGACATACCAAATAAAAAGTAGTCGAGACTTCTATTCATCATAAACTCATAGACAAGCAGTTTTTCTTCATCCTCCAAGCAAAACCCTAGCAGCTTTATGATGTTTCGATGCTGAAGCTTCAATAGCAGCTTGACTTCATTGTTAAATTCATTGAGACCTTGTTCCGAGTTTTGAGATAGTCTCTTCACGGCTATTAGTACTCCATTAAGAAGCATACCCTAAAAGGTTAGTATTTTGCTGTGTAAGTACATATGAATAGCTTTTGATCACAACTTTTCAAAATTACCAAATCAAAGATCTTCAAGTTTTCTTACACAGATCTTTCAAGTGCAATAAGTAACAATACCTTGAAAACATCGCCAAATCCGCCGTTACCCAACTTGTTTTGATGAGAGAAATTATTTGTGGCGGCTTGTATAATGGCTAATTTGTACTGTGAAGGTTCCACGTTTGTCATTTCAGTTAGGCCTGTCATTTCGATGAGGCCTGTACAATGAATGAACATGAGATGGTCATTTCAACAAAAGCATAGAACAGTACATGCCGTATGTACGGTTATCATTCTATCCAAGTAGACAGCAGCGGCACACATTTCGTACCTATTTGATCTCCTTGCACGACTGCACGTGCCTTGGTCGCACTTCTCTGACGGAAACACCAGCCGAGGAAGAGAAGCCCCATGGTTTGGACGACAACAAGGGCAACCACGATGATTATCACAGTAGACATTTTTAGTTTGGCTACATATATGCAACCATATCTTGATAGTATCAGTATATGGGATTATGGCTGGACGAGATTTTAGAAACTGGAATCGCTACCAAAGGCTAGAGCAAACGTGAAAATTGGAGAAAAACAAAAAAGAGTTGGCTTTATGAGCAAAAATGTCTAGAACAAATGATGTTGAGAGAATGCATAAGTATAACTATTGATCAAATGGATGTGAATGATCTAATCTAATTAATCTAATCATAAGTAGACTTAGAACTAACTATGTTAAACTAGGCGAAATATTAAATATTACCATCATCCATCCCAAAACGATTTTTTTTTCTGAAAAATGATGTTGAGAGAATGTATAAGAATAATATCCAAATCTCTATTATTCATAGATAAGATTTAAATTTTTAATGATATTTTCACTGGTCAATTTAATTTGATAATACTTGATACTTATTTGTGGGAATTCTGATTCAGATTTTAAAAGGGAGATGAATACGATGACAGAGTATCTAATTAATGTGATATTCTTCGATTAGAATATAGTTAGTATTTCATATGGAGTAAACAAAAAACAAAAAAATATATATTTTATTGATGAATTTGATTTTTCTATCAATAGAAAAAAAGAAAGAAATGAAAAGAAAGAAGATGAGAATTGGACTGGATGGGATCTTCATCAACTCAATCAATCAATCAATGACGTCGTTTTCTTTGAAGAAAAATCATATAATTTTACGATGGTTGACCCCTTATGACGAATTTGGTTGGATAGGGAACGTCAATACGTCCGACGTCAAGATCTTGATTTGAAATAAAGCGAAAAGTGCTGTGAGAAAGGCAAACGTCAACTCGAACAGTGATTATTCCAGAAATAAAGAGCAGAAGTCAAACCCACCCCCCCGACGAACAGAAATAGATATGGTGAAAAAGGATAGTGAGGACGGAGGAAGACAAGCAAACACACATGTACCTTCAGATCCGGTCACTGGACCGGGAGCCGGATGTGCCGGAGCAGGGGGTGGAGGCGCAGGCAACGGCAGGCCGGAGGCATTATAAAAGGGGTAGAGCTCGTATCTCAAGTTGCAACTCGGAGCGAGAAACCTCCCGCCTTGCTTCCCCTCAGGCAGATTAGCGATCCCGATCTGGAGGCACGCGACACAGTCTGACGAGGTCAAGTCCGGCGTACACTGCGCGAGCGCGTACAGCTTCTGCGAGATCGCCAAGTTCGCCTCCGCCGCCGCAACCTTTTTCCCCAACCCATCGGCTGAAGCCCTCATGGTGACATCGTTCAGGGTGTCTCTGAGAAGCTGCGTGAACCGGGTTGCGTCGCTGACGTTCCCCATGTTGAAAAATATCACATTCGGCGACCACTCCATGGCTGCGAAGATGGCCCGGTTCGAGTACCGCAACATGCACCGGTCATACCAGATTGCGGAGGCTCGCTGGTTCGGGCATCTTTCGAGGATACCCTGTACTCCGGTGCCCACACAGTAGCCGCAAGTGGTGATGTCGAGGTCACCGCGACAGAGGAATGCCCCGTAAGCCCGGTCAGGAGGGTTTTGGCCTGTGGTGGCGACGGCGAAGCCGGCGGTGGTGTGGGTGGCGGTGGAGGAGAGATTAGAGAGAAGGGTGTGGAGGTTGGACTGGTAGGTGGAGTCGGGAGCGAGGAGGGCGGCGCTTGGGCAATCATGGTACAGATATTGGGGTGCGGTTTCAGTACTGAAAATTTTGATGAAGAAGAAGAAGGAGATGGATAGAGGGAGAAAGATGAAGAGAGAAGAAGTCATGATTTGCTAGCTTGATGGATACTCTTTGGGACGAGGAATTTTATAGCCCTTTGGCCTTCGAGGCATCCCCCCGGAAAGAGCATCTCGGAACCTCCGACCTCCGGATGCCTTCTTTCCGAGAGCAAAGAGGGAGTCCCATTAAAATATTATTACCTGGCCAAATAATTCGTCAAGAAGACGGTTCAATGAGGGTAATATAGAAATTTTGTAATTTAAAATAAACTGTTATTTTTACAGAAAATTAAAAATCATCACCCCATCATTTTTTTATAAAAGATTTAATGTAGAACTTTATCAGTATAATAGTTTTTAGGCTACTTTTAGAATAACGGTATATTATAAGTCACAAATTCCTTAAAAGTGGCACCCCATGATAATTTCTAATTTATTTATTATTTATTTTCTTGTGATTCAAAAAAGGGTTAAGAACTGTTATTAAGCATTCATCTTTAATTTAATCTATCATATATGAGAGAATGTCGCGCCAATGCCCAATGCCCTTGACCGTCCGATTTCATCATGCGGTGGACCGCGCCAGCGCCTCACGCGTCTCCGCTCATTGTTGACTGTTCATTTCCCGGCCCTTTCCCACTAGACAGAATACCCTTCCTTCCCCCTTTTCCAAAATTACCCACCACGCCTAATCGTGTATACACCGAAATCTCCAAATCCCAACGGCTGAATAAAGCACTCAGCCCTCGGGGGTAATATCGGAATATTCGAGTCTCAGAGAAACCCTAGTCCACATGCGTTGAGTCCCTTCCAAAATGATTAGAGGTGGTAAATGAGTAGGTTGGAGATTGGGTCTGGTTGGGTCATCAACGACGTCAACTCAAATTTACCATTTAACTCGTGCAAATCCAACCTGAAATCAACCAATATCCATCCACATTAGCTTCTCTTGCCATCGGCAGCAGCAGTGAAAACCAGGCTCTCTCCAGTTCTCAATCGCCTCCTTCCTGGAGAACCGTCATACCGGCTCCATGTCCTTCTCTGAAGCCGCCGAGCTCCCCCTCTCCCACCCTTCCCCTCCTAGTCCTCTACCCCAGCACGATCCTCCCCCTCTAGACCTTCGAGTTTCGTTACCGGATGATGTTGCACACGCTCCTCCAGATCGACCTCTACTTCCGGGTCATGTATGCCGACTCCACTAAAGGTCGTCAAGCACGAGCGCCTTGCCGACAATGGGTTCTTCCTCATCTGCAAGGGGCAGGAGCGGTTCCCTGTAACTTGCATTGTCGGCCTGGTCGGGTGAGTTGATGGCTTGATGACAGGCCATCTAGCGATGGAAGAAATGATCTCGAGTCCTTGGCCAGCAAAGTGGAGGCGCACAGGAAGGTCGTGTTCAGGATATCGAATAGATTGAATGGGAAGGGAGAAAAGGAATTGCAGGACCTTAGCAAGAATCAATTTCCAACGCCCTTCTCGTTCTTCGTCAGAAGCGCGTACGAGGAAGCTCCTAGGGAGCAGCAGGCGTTGCTCGAACAAATACAAGAACATCTTCAAATTTGAAAAAAAAAAATTGAAATGTAACAAGTAATCTAATAACGATTAAGAACAAGTTGCACTCAAGAGAATGCCTATTTTATTTGGTGTCTTCGGCGCCGTGTCCTCACTATGTTGGATGATAAAGCGTCATCGTCGTCCTCTTTTTATTTTATTTTATTATATTTTGGGACATGTTCAATTGGAGTTAATTCATGCAAATCAATCACGCCTGCACGCAGACATTTCCGAAAATTTCGCGGTCAAACTGCACCGGTTATCTTTTATAATCCGTCGGCTAGCGCAGAACGTGTACTCCAAGTGCTGCCATGCACTTCGTGGGGTTCGTAAGTCATGACCAGACAGATGAATCGGGAAACACAAAACTCTGCTCTTCCTCCACTTCTTATACGTGGAATTTCATCTCGTTTTTATGTCCAGTCTAATACGTGATGATATATTGTATAAGCCTGTGCATCATCCGCGTTACATATGGTCCTAATGTTACTAAGAAATTAGTGCTCTTGCCCATGCTTTCCATGTCTTTTTAAATCAAAGCAGATCGTATTATAGATAATACATGCGATCATAACTTTAGATAATTTGATTAAACATAGGCATGAACTTAGGAAAAAAAAACTGTTGGGTCCACTTTATAGAAGCCGTGCTTGGTTTTGGCTAATGATAGTGCCACGTGCGAAGAACGAAAGTAAACACATCAATAAGACTAATATAATTATATAAAATACTTGTTAAATGCAACATTTAATTTTATCAAATTATTTACCTATAAATTATTTGTGCATTTTTTTTTCTTTTGGTTCAAAGTAGTTTGTTTCCATGAAGCTCGATAGAAAACAAAACAGATAGATATTGGTGCTGGATAGATTATCGTACAAATTCAGTTTTCCAATGATGATATCCCCGCTGAGAATGCAATTAATTTTCCTTGTCATTAGTGTTTCTAAGCAACGACTTAAGTTAAATCACGTGAAGCAATGAGGATCGGACCAAATGGTGCGGTACCAGTAAAGAGTCAAAGTTATGTTAAATCTAATAGATATAATGGAAATATATTTTAGAATCTCTCTCTTTAAATAGTTGTTATATGGAAAAGAAAATGATAATTATCTCATCAACGGTCATTGCATTGAATATATTCCATGTACAAAAGTCTGTTTTACTAACATGTATTCCATCGCGTTGATGTCGACTTGTGTGATAACGCGTTTTTATTTTTCTAAGCCAGTCCACCAAACAATTAGTACGTATTGTTCTTAGGATATTGCATAATATTATCTTATAAACGACGAAAGAGGTTGGAGTGGACGACATCAACAGCGAAGGGAAACAAAAAGAGTATTCAAAGGAGTTTGTACTTTAATCTAAATCTTATCCTATGCATGTTGACGTGAGTGCATGTGATTGCACGTGAGAACGAGAGATATGAGAGCGCTCAGGACCAATTGTTTCGTGCTTCGGAATGCGTAAAGACAAAGCAAATTCGCATTTCACCTAATACTTTGTCCAAGCTCAAATAATTATTCGCATTAATTGCAAATCCTTATAGTTCCACCAACCATTCATATGTAGTTGTTTATATCGAAGCTGTCGAATAATATTTTCCAAGAATTTTCTTAAACACCAACCGAAGTTATATTTCTATATTTAAAAGAAAGGGGTCCTTCTAGAATAGTAACAATTAGAAGACTATAATACCCTCAATGCTATGCATTAGTTAAATTAAATGCTTTGAATGGTAACTCTCTTGTTGTATATGTAATATAATTTTTTTTTTTTTGGTCGGTATGTAATATAAATTCAACCTTTTGATATCAAGAGAGACGACTTTCTTATATAACTCAAACAGTTCTTGTACATAACGACTACATATAAAGATTTGATACTATATTCTCTTATATTCAAAGGCTGATTTGATATATATATATATATATATATATATATAAAATAGGTTTATGAATTTTTAGGTAATTTTTCCGTTTCACTAAGGACAGATTTTTCTTTTCTATTGTGAGAAAACTTCATTTTTGTCATCGTAGATTCAAAAAATAACCCTTCTTTAATTGAATTAATGCGTCAAAGTTCTAATTTTGTCACCTAGGGTATGATCGATTCATCCTAAGGCATGGCACCTCGGGCGACAAAAAAACTTTGGGTGATCTGAGCTGAGAAAAGTAATTTTCGTTGCAAAAAAATTGTCGTCTTAGGGTGTGTTTCTTGTAGTGCTACTTGAAATTCACATTATCATTTAACGCTTAGATTTTTACCATATATGCATGAGGTAGCTCTTTAAAAAAATTGCAACGATAAGGTTTGAAGTTTTATTTCTTAGCGAGCTTAGCCAAAAAGATATGGCATGTATTATGAACAATATAAATTAATATAGTTTGAATCATTAATTTGATTTCCATCAAGGGGATCAAATGATCTATCATCTAAATCAATTTGATTTGCATAGTCCATACATTATATTTTTTTTTCAAAGTTAGCTTATTATCTAGTCATGCCATAGTAAAATCACTATTTGCTTGTACATCTATTAAATAGGGGATAGCTTCACTTGGAGTCCTCTACATTTTTGACAAAATGTTTTTCAAATCATCCGTTGTTGTGAAACAAATGGAGCTATATCTCTTTACCTTTTCTTTTCCATATTTTTCTTTTCCTTTTCCTCATTCTTGGCTCCTTCCTCCATTCAATGGTAAATGCCTCGACCCCCGTTCGTGTGTGATAGAGAAGCGAGCCGGTGCAAAGATAGATCGATGCAAAGGTGAAGTGATTGCCGATTGGGGCAAAGCATGGCAATAAGGAAGAACTTGTATTCCTCAGTCTAACAAAACCACACATGAATATATTAATATAAGCAACCTTGCTTGCAGAGGATCAAAACATGTTTAGTCTCAAAGAGATGACTCTTTGTACTTTTAGATGTACGGACATATGCGTTTGCTCATTGTTCATTAATGATCACTGAAGTTCAGCCCCCATGAATAGATTGGTCCGTTTTCAGCTCTTCCATGGGTCTCTCTGTCCTGCTGAGGAAGAAGGCCGGTTGTTGGGGCAGTTCAACAGGAACAACAGGGTGGCTGCTTATCTCAAGGACTATGTCCGCCATTGTGGGTCTATCATCTGGATCTTTTTGAGCGCAAAGCAAACCAATTTTGAGGCACCTAAGAATTTCGTCCCTTGAATATGTTTCTCCAATGGCTGGATCTAATACCGCCAATGGTGTACCATCTCTCCAATTTTTCCAAGCCTAAAAAGAGTTCATTGAGAAAATTTTTCTTGATACATTGAATTTACTTAGTTTAACAATTATCATTTTAATTATAGAGTTAATTTGTGCAACTTACATAGCTAGCAATACTTTCGCCCCTGTCTGCTTGGTTGGAAAAACTATTTGGCTTACCAGTAATGAGTTCTAGAAGTAGCACACCAAAACTATAGATATCGGACTTCACTGAAATTTGTCCCCGCATTTCAAACTCAGGTGAGATGTAAACCCTGCAAACTGTAATACATCAGCAATATATGCATACACAAGCAGAAAATGTAGAGATCGGAGCACAACAGTACTTACCTATTCCTCGCTATTCTTATGGGGTATGCATCTATTTGATCAACTCCAAAAACCCTTGCCATGCTAAAATCTGAAATCTTTGGATTCATCTTGCTGTCCAACAAGATATTGCTTGGTTTTAGATCACCATGAATGATTTGAAGTCGAGAGTCCTCATGTAAATAGAGTAGTCCTCCAGCAATACCACATGCTATTTTGTAACGTGTCGACCAATCCAATTGCCTACTCTTTTCAGAATCTACATGTATGCATAATTAAAACGTGAGTATGTTTGGTTGATAAATCCTCTTGAATAAATTTTATGCAAGTAATTAACTTTAGGTTCCAAAAGCTAGTGAAACATTCAGCATGATATGAGGCTAAACACATATTCACCCCAACATGAAATGCAAGAGCCTAGTAATGAATGTATTAAAAGGTGAGGTACCAAATAAAAAGTAGTCGAGACTTTGATTTGGCACAAACTCATAAACAAGCAATTTTTCTTCACCCTCCAAGCAGAACCCAAGCAGCTGCACAAGGTTTTGATGTTGAAGCTTTGGTAGTAGCATGACTTCGTTTTTAAATTCTTCGGCTCCTTGTCTTGAGCTTCGAGATACTCTCTTCACGGCCGTTAGTTGTCCGCTAGGAAGCATACCCTGAAAGGTAAGTATTTGATATTTAAGTACACATGAGTAGTTTCTGATCACAACTTTTCAGAATTACCAAATCAAAGATCTTCAGGTTTTCTAATGCCAAAGCTCTTTTAAGTGTGATAACTAACAATACCTTATAAACTCGACCGAATCTACCCACACCTAACTTGTTTTGATGAGAGAAATTATCTGTGGTGGCTCTTATGGTGGCTAAATCATACCGCAAGGATTCAGAGTTTGTGATATTATTTATGCCTACAAGACGAAACGAAACGAGATGGTCATTCCACCAAAAGCATAGAACAGTACATCTCTCGCATACGGCTTCATCAATCTATCCAAGTAGACGGCAGCGGAATATAATTCATACCGATTTGATCTCCCAGGACGACTGCACGTGTCATGGTTGCATTCCTCCAACTGAAACACCAAGCGAGGAAGAGAAACACCACAGTTGGGCCGACAGAAAGGGCAACCCCGATGATGATCACACTAGATTTATTGCTTTTGGCTACATATGTGCAATTATATCTTAATAGCATCAGTGTATGGGATAATGGCTGGATGAGATTTTAGAAACTGGAATTGCTACCATAGGCCAGAGCAAACGGTGAAAAATAGAGAAAAAAAAAAAAAAGAGTTCGCTTAATGAGCAAATGTCAAGAACAAATTTGAGCTGTAGTCCTCAATCGGTCCATCTCACAAGATCCATTCTTTTGCTAGTTCCCATGTAAGTGCCCCAATTGTTTATAGGTGATTAACCCTTGGTCGAGTAAAAGCAACCTTTTACCCATTTTTATGTTAATAATCTAATCATATAAAAGGATGTAGAACCCCCCATATTTAACTGGACAAAATGTTAAGTGTTTCCATTGTCCATTCCATGACGATTTTTTTTCCCGAAAAAATGATTTTGAGACAATGTGTAAGAACGAGATTTAAATCTCTATTATTCGGGGAGAAAGATTTGAGGAAGGGTATTCACGAAATTCGGTTTTATAATCTCAACTTTATTTACCTTCTACATTTTATTTTGAGCGTTTATTATTTACATTTTCAAGGATATTTTTCACTTGTTAAAATAATTAAATAATAGTTTATTTTTGTTTGTGGAACTTCTTGTTCGGATTTAAGAGGGCGAGGAATATAGATTTTCCAATGGAGTAAAATAACTAAATTTCATAAATGAATTTGATGAACGAAAAGCGTCACTTGTTTTTTAAATAGAATAATCGGCAAGATCTTTATTCAAATGATAGCCAAAAGAGTTGTGAAAAAGACATAATATAACTCGAAAAGTGATTATTCTAGAAAGTAAGAGCAGAAGTCAAAATAGAGAGAGTTAGAACGGAGGAAGACAAGAAATACAAACACACAGGTACCTTCAGGTCCGGTCACCGGAGCGGCAGGCGGAGGCACCGGCGAAGGCAGGGCGGAGGCATTGTAAATGGGGTAGAGCTCGTATCTCAAGCTGCAGCTCGAAGCGGGCAACCTCCCGCCTTGCTTCCACTCGGAGACATTAGCGACCCCGATTTGGAGGCACGTTACAGAGTCTGACGCCGTGAAGTCCTGCGTACACTGCGCGAGTGCGTAAGAGATAGTGAAGTTCGCCTCTGCCACCGTGACCTTCTTCCCCGACCGGTAAGCCAGGTCGGGAGGGTTCTGGCCGGCGGTGGCGATGGTGAAGCCGTCGGTGGTGTGGGTGGTGGCGGAGGAGAGGAAAGACGGGAGGGTGGGGAGGTTGGGTTGGTGGGTAGAGTTGGGAGTGAAGAGGGTGGTGTTTGGGCAATCATGATGCAGACACTGGGGTGCAGCTTCAGTACTGAAAATTCTGATGAAGAAGAAGGATAGAGAGAGGGAGACGACGGAGCAAGACTTCATGATTTGCCAGTTTGACGATTTATTTCTGGCGACCTTTTATAGAACGATAGCGGCTTTTAGGGGATTTCAGAGAGTAGAATCTCGGCATCTTTGAGCTCTGGATGCTTTCCGATCGGCATCGGGAAACTTAAAAAAATGTACGGTCCATGTGAACGGCTCTTCCCCGGTTTCCTAGAAACTTTCACGGATTTAAATATCGAAGAACGTCCGAGGTGCGACTTATCTCACCTCATGCCAGCTGGATCCATTTCCAACATTACCCCCAGCGCATTTTCGTATTTACCGAAGTCTCCAACTCAGATCATATAAATAAAGCCCTCAGCCCTCGGGGTAATATCGTGATATCAGAGTCTCAGGAAAATCCAAAATGGTTGGGTGAAAAGATTGAGACATGTAATTTATTAGAAACCGGAAGCGCGGCCCTAACACCAATTATTGAGAAAGACACACCTTTTTTCTTCCATACACACTCTCTACAATATTGCTAGGTTGATCAACCCATTAGGCTTGCAGTTTATAAAAGGATTAATACCGTAGAAAAAATCCTATATCAACACACATGTTCCGTTTTTACCTCCAAAATAATCCTTACATCACAAAAATTCCCAATTTAGCAAAATCTCATATTGGGAAATTTGATAAGATATGATGATTTTGCCTTAATAGCTTCGTGACGTCTTGAAATTCGAGCCCTTTAAAGGATATATGAAAGTAAATTTCGTCAATGTATTGCTGGTTAATCTCACTCGGAATTGATCACTCTCGAGATACTAACTTTGAAAGGAAAGGCTAATGAAGACAGAACTTGCAAGACTAAAGAATTTGATCTGGGAAAAATGACTCGACCGTGAGACTTGTATAAGGACAATCCTGTGGATATGCATGCCAATTTCAAGGACAACGGGTGATTCCGTTTACTGTTATCAAGCCCGCGAACGACCCTATGCCGATTCTCGGTAATCGTGCACTTTGAAATAAGAGTCTATCCTTCGCAATTTCATATAGTCAAGGATGTCCATGTGTCGAGATATCTTGAACGTGGTTCAACACGAGTCGATTACGCATGAATCCTCAAAGCCACTTATTAGTCCGAGACATATCAAAATGGCATTTAGATAAAATTGACAAGGCATGAGAATTCAATATTGGACTACAAATTTTCGGGAACGTCCGGGATGCTGCTTCGATAGTCAACATTGCCAGTGAAATTGAATATTTGGAAAAGGGATTTACGAACTGAGGAAACGAGCCTATAAGGATGTGGATCGGGTGAGGGTGACGTGGGCTTCATGCCCAAGGTAGGACGGCTACATGGTAGACTCAAGGCAAACAAATGAGCCTATTGGACCCAATCCACCATTTAACCCTTTTGAACCCATTACCTAGCTTTGAGCTAATTTGAACCAAACTAATTCCCGAGCCTGTTTGTGACGTCCTAAAATTCAAGCCCTTTGAGAGATGAATAACCGTGAATCCTCGAAGCCGCTTGTCATTCTGAGTCGTATCAAAATGGCATTAGGGTGAAATTGACAAGGCATGAGAATCTAAGACTGGATTTCGAATTTTCGGGAACGTCTGGGATGGATTTTTGGACGATGCCTCCTCGACGGTTGATAGTGTCTGTTAAATTGAGTTTTGGAAAAGAGATTTTCGGACTGAGAAAACGAGCCTACAAGGACGTAGGCCGGGCAAGAACAATGTGGGCCTTACACCCAAGGTGGGACAGCCACCGTGGAAGATTGAGACAAGCAAGCGAGCCCATTAGACCCAATTGACTTATTTACCCTTCCAAGCTCATTGTCCAAACTTGAGCCAATTCGAGCCCAACAAATTCCCAAGTCCGTTCCTATTCATTTCCTAGCCCGTTTTCTAGGCCCACCTTTCATTTTTAGCCCAATGGCAGTTTGGGAATTGTGTAAGGTGGAAATGATCATTTTGCTCCTAGATATTATTTGAAAAAGACAAAAGAAGAGAGAGAGAAGATGATGTCACTTACTTAGGGAATTGGAGAAGGCGTTCAATGGCATTAATGAGAGTTATCTAGCAACTCTCACTTCACTCTTTTTCTCCCCTTTCAACTCACAAGATCACAAACCCTCTCTCCCCTTGCTTTCCCTTTGTTCCTGCTGCTTTTGCTTCTAACCTTCCATCGAAAATTGAGTTGTTCATTGTCTTCTCGTGTGAATCACGGCCCATACCACCCACCAATCTGCTTAGGACAGGGAATCCGTACGGCCTGCGTTGGCCAGTCGTTGAAAGGAGTTGTTGGTTGGCCCATCATCGGCTAGAAGCTACCAGTCCCCAGCTCGCCTATTGTAGCAACGCCCTTGCCTAGTTCCGCCTTTTCCTCTATTTCTTTTCCATTCTGACCAAACCACCGCCAATACCAACCACCAACAGTCCCCCCTCGACCTCCTAGTGTTGCTGATCACCAGCCACCAGCTCGCCGAAGCTCCAATTAGCCCCTTTTGCTCTGACCAGCCACTTTTCTCCTCCTGCAGTGCTGTTTTCTAGAGTTCAGTGTGTGAGCAAAAGCTGATGCTGTGGTTTCAGCCCTAGGATTGCCTTGGAGTATCGTGGTTGAGGTCCCTGGGTGTCGCCTTGTCGCTACTGCCACATCCGTGTCGTCGGCCTGCTTAACGGGTGAGTTTAGCCCCTAATCCCTTAGTTAGTGCCTAAACTAGGGTTGGGTTAATTAATGCTAATGGCTGTTTAGGATGTTTAATTAAGTGTATTAGCCTTAAGATAGATGATTATATAAATGGTTAAGATTAGCTTAGTTTAATCGTGCTTATTTATGTTTAATTTGTGCTTAATTATGCTTAATTGAGTGTTATGTGTTGATTAAGCGTGTTTTGCATTAATTGCTTGATTAATTTGATTCATTTTTAATTAATGATTTATTTAATTTTTGTATTTAATTATTTAATTTTCGAAATTTAATTATTTAATTATTTTTAATTTCTAAATTTAATTATTTAATTATTAAATTCTGAAATTTCACTATTCATGCATTAATCATCTAGAAGCTAAAAATGTGCATAATTTCATATGTCTTGATTTTATGAGGTTAATTGAATGTGGCATTGCATGAATATCCGCTTGAATTGTGTGATTTTTACAAAAAGGGGGAAAAACGATTTGTTCGAGGGACATCGAAAATGAACCGTTTTTATAAGAAATGATGTGAGGTTTTATATGCAAGCATGTGTGCATTGACTAATGCTCTATGATAATAAGTGGGTTGTGACGGTATGCTTGCATGATCACTAAACTGAACCCGCCGTCTCAGGAGAGTATCCTTTGACATCCTTTGAAAAATGTCGTCTTGAGAGAGTATCCCTTGACGTTCTTTGGGCATTCTGTCTCAGGAAAGTATCCCTTGACATCTTTTGGGAATGTTATCTTGGGAGAGTATCCCCTAAAATAGTTGCACCTCACGAGAGAGGGCGATGCCTGGCTTTTCTAGTAGACACCGATGGAAGTTCGGATATAACCTTGTGGGGCAGTAATAATCGGAACTTGTGTAGATTCCAGAGTGTATGAGAAACATCGCATCATTGGTTTCGATTATGCATAAAGTGATCACATCGTTATTTATGGCACTCACGCATAAATTAATAATGTGCAAGGTGTGGCAATGGTCAAGTGAGATCGCTTGTAACGCGACTTGCATGTGATTGGTGAACTACATCATCTAACGGCCGTGTGCATTGCGTGTATTGTGCTAATATATAAAGTGCAAGGTATGGCATTTCGGGTAAGATTGCATGCGAACCGACTTTTAATTGTTGGTTGACCTTGTTTGTTGTTTAATTGTTGACTGGCAGTTGTTTGTGGTTGGGTTGTGTGGGGAGTGGTTCTTGAGAGATACCCCGAGTTGAGTTGGTGTCCTAACCGGGGCTTAGGGGAAGAACTTGCTGAGATTTATATCTCATTGGTTATTATATAATCATTTTCAGGCCCTTAGAATGGCACCTTCGCCAGTGCGGTTTGGGGTTCCTTAGGATTGGGAGACCATTGTGACACACCACCGGTTCCCAGGTCGAGTGTCACCACCATCTAGGTGGATGAGGGACCGGGGCAATAGATACCTCGTGGGTTCATAGCATGGTACATCCGGTAGGATGATCTGCTGATTGGTCCCCTACGAGGTTTCGATGGACCACCTGGTAAGGGCCTTGAAGATGACGACTGGGATCCCATGGAGCTGGACCCTCTTGATGGTGTAGTGGAGAACCCTGCCCTTGCTCCTCCAATGATCAACCCGTACTACGATGACTCGAATTACAACCCTACAAAGTTTGAGTTCAACGGGTCAGAGTGATGGTAGTTCAAAACTCGAGGGTTCTTTTTGTATAGATGGATTAGCCAAGCCTAGTTTCTTTTTAGTCTAGTTTAGTGGATGGATCAACCCCCTCAGTTGGGCTTGTAAATTGGAAAACGATCATCCATTGATTAATCCAGTAAGAATGTATAAATGAGTAGTTTATGTTATGTTGCTATTCATCCCTCTATCCTTGTTTGATTGTTTTATTGTCTGTTGAACTGGGGATGGTTCGTCTTCTGCTTGCGCTTAATGAAATATTAAAATGAATGGTCGTTGATGAGTCTTAAGACATCGCTTTCAATTTTGACCATGGTAAGGGGTTGTTGCGTGCCCGACGTTCGAGGCATGACATCGTTCTTATTCATTTCCTAGCCCGTTTCTTAGGGTCACTCTTCATTTTAGCTAAGGGTAGATTATGAATTGTGCAAAGGTGAAAATGATCATTTTGCCTTTCTAGATATTATTGAGGAAAAGACAAAAGAAGAGAGAAGATGATGTCACTTGCATAGAGATAGAGCAAGCATTGAAAAGCCTTAGTGGAGGTGTGACAAGCAGCCCTCCAATCTCTCTCTCTCTCTCTTCTCCTTCAGCCCAAATCAACCACCCTTCTCTCCCCTTGTTTCCCCTCATTCAACCTTTCTCCCAAAAACCAGAGTTGTTCATTGCTTTCCTGTCCTGATCATCGCCCGCACCACCCAATGCCATATCCAGGAGACCCAATCCGTGTCCCCCATGGTTGTCGTTCACTGGAAGGAGCCACCGGCTAGCCCATCGACCAGCCAGAAGCCACTACTAGCCAATCCGCCTGTCCCTGCCCTGTACCGCCTGGAAAGGCTGTTCCCTCCCTATTCTGACCCAACCACCACCAAAACAAGCCACCAGCTCGTCCCCCTTGAACCCCTGGTGCCGTCGGTCCCCGGCCAGCCACTTGCTAGAGCTCCGATTAGAACGACCAACTTCTTTTCTACCTATGTAGTCCAATTTACAGAGCTATAGTGAGAGACATAGTTATTTGTTGCTGTTTCAGTCTTGGGACGGCTTTGGATCGCCGTGGTCGAGGCTCCCAAGCATAGCCTCCGTTATCGTCATTGCCGTCGTGCCCGTGTCTTTGACTCACTTAATGGGTGAGTTTAGCCATAATCCCTTGTTTAGTTCCTAAACATGCTTATGGTGGGTTTAATTAGTGTTAATATTACTTTAGGGAGTTTAATTAAGTTGCATTAGCCTTAAGATAGGTGATTAGATAGATAATTAGGATTAATTTAAATTAATCTTGATTAGTACTTGTTAATGATGGTTTATATGTAATTAAGCATGCTTAGCTTTAATTAATTGATTGTTTGTTTTAATCAATATTTTTAATGATTTCTTAATTTAATTTATTAATTATTAAATTCTAGATTTTACTATTCATGTTGCATTATTCACAATTTACTATTCACACGATATTGTTCACACGCACTGTTCATTCAGAAGTGAAAAATTATCTAATTTCATGTGTTTTGATCCTATGATGTGAATTGGATGTATAATTACATGAACATCTGCATGAATTGTATGGTTTTCACAAAAAAAGGGAAAATAGTTTGTCTGAGGGACACCGAAATTGATTGCTTTTATGAGAAAGGATTTAAGGTCATATATGCAAGCATGTGTGTGTTGGCTAATGCTCAAGATAAAAATGGATTGTGGTGATATACTTGCATGATTACTAAGTTGAACCTACCGCCCCGGCCGAAATTCGGGAGGTGATAATTCGATTCATCGGAAACCCAGCGAGGGTCCGAATGCGGAGTCACGGTAGAGGCCCGACCCATGCTCATTTGGGAATGTCGTCTTGGGAGAGAACCCTTGATGTCGCCACACCTCACGGGGGAGAGGGAGGGCAATACCTAGTTATGCCAGTAGACACCAACGAGGATTCCGTTGTGGCCCCGAGAGGCAGTAATAATCGAGACATGTGTGGATGCAAGAGTGCATGAGAAACATGGCATCATTGGTTCCAATTATGCATGAGTTGATCACATTGTGTATGGCATGCATGAATTGATAACGTGTAGGGTGTGGTAATGGCCAAGTGAGATCGCCTATGATGCGACTTGTATATGATTGCTATTATATGAGGTTTAATATGTAGGGTATGTCATACCGGGTAAGGTTGCATGCGAGCCAATTATTTGATTGTTGGTTGACCCTAGTTGCTGTATGGTTGCTTGTTGTGGGTTTGTTTGATGGGTGGTTCTGAAGAGATATCTCCGAGTTGAGTTGGTGTATTAACCGGGGCTTAGGGTGAGGACTTGCTAAGAATTTATCTCATTGGTTATCGTATAACCATTTTCAAATCCTTAGAATGGCACACCCGCCGGTATGATTCGGAATCCCAAAGGACTGGGAGACCGTTGTGATGCACCACCGCTTCCCAGGTAGGGTGCACTTGTATGAGAAGTATCTCTCCACCATCTAGGTGGATAGGGGACCGAGGCAATGGATCCCCCATCGGTTCCTCACTTGGTACATCTGGGAGGACGATTTGCTGATTGATCTTCTGCATGGTTTTGACGGGCCGCCTAGTAGAGACCTCGAAGACACTGACTAAGACCTCATGGAGCTAGACCCTCCCGACAGCGCAATGGAGAATCCTACCCCCGCTCCATCGGTGATCAACCCGAACGCCTTCGACTACGACTCAACGAAGTCTGAGTCCGATGGGTCTAAGTGATAGTGGTGCTAAACTCGAGGGTTCTTTCTGCATAAATGGATTAGCCTAGCCTAGTTTCTTTTTGATTCGGCTTAAAGGATGAATCTAACCTTCGGTCTTGTAAATCGAAAATGATATGCCATTTGTTAATCCAGCAAAAGTGTATAAATGAGTAGTTGCTGTTATCTTGCTATTCATCTCTTTATCCTTGTTTGATTGTTTGATTGTCTGTTCAATTAGGGGATGGTTCATTTTCCACTTACGTTTAATGAAAAAATAAAATGAATGGTTGGTGACACATCTTGGGACGTTGCATTCTTTTGGACAAAAGAAGGGGTTGTTGTGCGCTCGGGGTTCGAGGCGTGATATCCCCGCAGGTTTTGGTATCATAGCTCTGTTGAGACCTGGAGTGATAAGGTGCGTGGGGTTTCGGGATAGTGAGATAGGGATGACATTTATTTTACATGCTTGTAACTGCTTTATGATCTAGTTTTATGGCGGGTTGTTCATAATTTCTAATTCCCAGTTGGAATTGGAAAGCATGATCAGTGAGTGTCCTGAAAGATGAGCAATCCTAAGCAGAGAGCCCTTAGGTGTATGGCAGTGTCTAGTTAGACCAAGAATAGAGATAGAGCACAAAGAGTCCCCAAGTCAGAAGGGATCCTGTTGGCGCTAGAGACTTTAATAGGATAAAGTTGAGGATCGAGCTACTGCTACTACTGTTGCTACTACAGATGCTGCTACTGTCACTGCCATTGCTGTTCCTGTTGCTCCTATTGTGGTCCCTGTGGTCCCTATAGTGAGAGATGAGGTCTGTGAGAGACCTATGTATAAGTTGGTAGAACAGTTCCTGAGACTTAAGCCATCAAGAAGGCTTTCACAGTTTTGAAGTGTTTAGAGGAAGATCGAGTGCTTTTGGCGGCTTATCAACTTCAAGGTAATGCTAGTACGTGGTGGGAGGCCACTCAAGAATGAGTATTCCCTGAAAGCACAGTCCAAACTTGGGGTGCTTTTCGTGAGGCTTTCAACAGAAGTATTTTTTAGACAGTGCCTTAGAGCCAAAGATGGCAGAGTTCCAACGACTTTGTCAAGATCAAATGTCGATGGATCAGTATGAGGCGAAGTTTGATGAGCTAGCAAAGTATGCATCGAGGTTAGTGGATGACCCTTTGGATAGGGTGAGACGATTCAGAGACGAGTTGAAACCGGAGTTGAAAGATCAACTGGTGCCTTTGAATTTGAAGAGCTTTGATAAGATGTATGAGAGGGCCTAGATGATAGAAAAGAACATGATCGAGAGAGCGACCGCATCTGGCTTGCGGTTCATGCCTAATAGAGACAATCGTTGGTTTAGGAAGGGACCAATGATGGGGAAAAGAAATCCCATCCCACCCAACATAAAGAATTATGTGGGGAAGCCGACACCCAATGTCATGGGAGCCTGTCGGGTGTGTGGGAGGAGACATAAAAATCTCCCATGTCTTTCGATGATAGGAGCTTGTTTTGGATGTGACCAACAGGGCTACCGAGTGGCGAATTGTCCGAGTAGGCCTATGAGTATGATCTTGCCATCACCACAAGGAGGAAGAGAAGGCAAAACTGGAGCAACTACTAGCCCTTAACAAATATGAAGAAGTTCTCCTAAAGCAAAAATCTCGAAATTTATGGCTTAAAGAGGAGGACAACAACAACAGGATTTTCTTTTCTTCCATGATGCGTAGAAGTGCTCAGAACATAATTACTCAACTCTCGCTTGATGATGGAACTTTTATCACAGATGAAAGCTCTCTTAGGGATACAATTGTCTCATATTACCAGCACATACTTGGCAACTTTGGACACACTCATATCCCTTATGAGCGAAATGCCTCCTTATTCCCTGAAGATTTAAGTGACCTCTGGCTACGCTAAGCTTTCAACGTATTGAGATACTTAGAGTTTTCAAAGGCACCAACGACTTCAAAGCTCCAAGTCCAGATGGATATAACAGTTTATTCTACAAAAAAGCCTAGCCCATCATAGGACATGACATAGAGGATGCTATCATGGACTTCTTCTTTTCAAGGAAGATATTGAAAACTATAAATTCTACTCTCATATCCCTTGTGCCAAAGGTCCAGAATCCATCCCACATGACGGATTTCAGACCCATCTCATGCTGTAATGTTCTTCATAAGATCATATCAAAGCTACTTGCAAAAAGAGTCAACTATTTCCTTCCTTCAGTTGTAGGCCGCAACCAAATTGCTTTCATCTTAGGTCGAATATGTTGGCTACTTTGTTGGCACCAATGGACTACAACAAGGCGACCCACTCTCTCCTTATTTGTTTGTCTTGGTTATAGAGATTCTTAACAGAATTATCATTGAAAAAGTGGCTACATCTTCTTTCAAGTATCATTGGTGCTGCAAAATTGAGAAAATCACTCACTTATGCTTTGCTGATGATTTGTTTCTTTTTGCTCATGGGGATGCCGATTCTGTTATCTGCCTTATTGAAGCATTTGATGATTTTGCAAATCTCACTGGACTACGTTTTAACCTAGATAAATGTCAAATCTTTTTCTTTGGATTGACCAAGGTAGAAAATGGTATTATATTGGATCATATGCCTTTCCCCATAGGCACCCTTCCAATTAGATACCTTGGTGTTCCTCTTGTCACTAGGTGACTCATGCATTCGGATTGCAAAATTTTGACTGACAAAATCTTCAAAAAAATAGAAGGTTAAGGAATGCAACATATCAGCTTTGCCGGTCATCTTCAGTTGGCCAAATCTATACTTATTTTTATCTTTATTTATTGGATGCAAATATTTTTACTTTCAAAGCAAACCATATACAAAGTGGAGAAGAAGATTAGACAATTTTTATGGAGTGGAAATATGGAAGGCCATCGATCATATAAAGTTGCTTGGGAAATTGTTTGCTTGCCAAAAAGGGAGGGAGGACTAAGGTTGCTCAATCTAAATCTATTGAACAAAGTTTTACTAGGTTGTATGCTATGGAGCCTCATAAATTGTCCATCATCTTCCTTATGGAGTAAGTGGGTTCATAGCACCAAATGTAGAAGCATTTCAATTATGCAGCTTGAAATTAAAGGTAGTGTGGCATGGAGTTGGCATGGTATTTTTAAACTAAGGCCAATCTTAGCTATAGCCATATCTAGACAAAGATATTGTTGCAAAAAGTTATATGATGAACTCAGAAATGTGGGACCGGTTGTGGGATGGTACCAATTGATATGGATAGGTGGGATTGGCAAACACAATTTTATCGGCTAGCTAGTTTGTAGAGACAAACTCCCAACAACAGATATTATATCATGTTGAATGCCTACAATAGCAATTCATTGTAATTTCTATTTGGATAATCTGGATAATCGAGATCATCTATTCTTTCAGTGCATGTGGACAATGTAACATCCTACATTTGCCACTGTACACATATTGATTGCTTTGGACTGAGGCCCATACGGTTTTGTTTCTTTGGGCTTCCCCAAAAAACACGTTACAAGTAAAGAACCCATATGTTTATAAGCTAGTTCAAGACTCGCTCCCTAGGCGATGTGGGACAAGAGACATGTCTCTTCCTCCCCTGCGCACGTCCAAGGACTGAAGCGCGGATGCACTGCCATCCCTTCTCCTCACACACTGTCGCATGGGCCGTCACAGACGGGAAGCATATGGCGTATTATCCTTGCACAATACGGAATCCACCCTAACTTAGGAGGATGGGATGATGAAATCCAATGGATGATCAGGGCTACCAAAAGCAAGGATTTGGTGGCAAGACTTCTCAAAATAACTTTTCTAGCAACCATATACTGCATTTGAATTGAACGTAATTGTAAACGTTTCCAAAACAAGTCAAATGATGTCCCCATCATTGTGACTAAAATTTGTAAGCTTGTTAGAGGCCGAGCATCATTTTACAAAAATTTTAAACTTTCCCAGACAAATGTAATTTTGGCTACTCTATGGAGACTTCCTTACTCCATTTTTTTGTGTTCTTAGTTATCTTTGTAATGATGGGGAATGCTCCTAAGCTCTTATGTGTCATCTTATAAATGATACTTACATTTCAAACCCAAATAAAAAAATAAAAAAATTAAAAGAACTTTTTACCTACTTTCCCATAGTACTACTAGCTATGCATAATTCAGATTTCTTGAATTTCAAATCAAGAAGTCCTCGAACAAGCTTTTCAAAAGAAAGCTTGGATATCTATTTTGTACTAATATGCCTCAACTTTCTATGCCATAAGTCTATGTCATCTTTGATAGCAACTAGGCATTGAGCAGTGTTAGACTTTACCTCCAAAAGATAGATGTCACCGCGTCTGCATCTGGTGAAGGATTATGAGTAATCTTTGCTTGTGCCAGAACATATGTTCTCCTAGAAATAGATCTTGAAACTTATATTGCATAATTGACTTATGCTTATAAGGTTGTAATTGAGACCTTTAACCAAAGAGACATCTTTGATGATGAGGCTTCCAATTTCGACATTTCCTTTGCCTATAATATTTCTTTTGTTGTTTCCTCCAAAAGACATGCTTCTTTTATTGAGTTTTTCAAGATTAACGAACATACTTGAATCTCCTATCGTGTGTCTTGAACAAATATTGTCCACGTACCATTTATTATTTTTCTTTGGTACTCGTATTTGCTTGGGTCCTCAAGAGTTAGTAGAATAAGCTGTTGTTATCTAGTTTCTTCGAGTTGGTCTCCGGACTTTTGGACATTCATTCTCAAAAGTGTTATGAATCAACATTTTGAGCATTTGAAGGCATTTAGGCCAACATGTTTTATAAAATTCAATTGAAAATGATTTTTGTAAGCACGCTTTGGAGGTATTTGTTTAAGTCCTTTAACTTTTGCAAAATCGATTGGAAGATCGCCTTCCTTAATAAAACCAAGTCTCGACCTGTTATAATAAGGAACTCATGTCGAAATGATACGTTCGAACATTTTTTAACCTTGGGTATTCTATAATATCTAAAAATTCCTTTTTTATTACATCATTTTCTTTTGCAAGGAAAATTCGATTTTCTTTGATTTGAAGAAATTCTTTTTGCAAAAACACAATTTTGTCTTTTTGAGGAAGATCCTATCGTCTCAGCCAAAAATTTTCCTTTTTTCAATTCAAAGATCCTATTAAGAGCATATTTCCAATTAAACAAAGCTCATCAATATAACTTGATACCTGAATAGGAATTTTGGGGGTAACTTACCTCAAATTCCCTCTCTATATCTAAACCTGAATTTGAATTTGAGTCTTAATCTGAATCTGAGTCTGATTGCACTATTAAGTAAATATTTACATACTCCTCATCGCTTTCTTGACACTTAGTATAACTCCACATGTCTACCTTTAATGTTTTCTTGAATTTCTCATACTTTCATTTCTTTCTCTTCAAGGGGGGACAATTTAGTTTTATATGTCCACGCTTCCTCCATTCAAAGCAGATCACATGCTTATCTGTTCCTTCTTCGTTGAACGTCTTCTTCTGTCCATTCTGTTTGAATCATTTCTTTCCATTGAAATTTTTCCATTTCTTATTCAGTTTCTTAATTTCTTTATTAGGAGAGCTAATTCTTCATCATCTTCATCATCTTCATCATCCCAAATTCGTATCATCAAAATCTATGCTAAACTTTAAAGTAATTGATTTTTTACCTTTTGAGTCATCCTCCTCATTGAATTGTTCTACTTCATAGATTGAAGAGTCCCAATGAGTTCGTTGACTGATAAAGGTATGATTATGAGTTTCTTGGATTGAAGTTTTGACATTGTTTTCTTTCCTTGAGAGTCCTCACAGCGACTTGTTCACTTTCATTGGCCTTGAGACTGGATTTCCTTGATATGCTAGTCCATTCACAATATATGTGAATCTACTAACATTTCACCAATGGATTCTCCTAGTTTTATCTTGAAGGATTTGTATTGTCCAAGAAGTATGTTTATTTTTGTTTCTTTCACTTGGTTTGTTCTTGCATAGGTGACATGAAAGTCTATCCCCATACTTCTTTTATTGTTTCACAAGAAGGTATTCTGTTATACTCAGTAGGTGATAAAACACAGCAAAGAGAATATATAGCTTTCGCATTTGAAGCTTCTTTTTTAGTTATCTCTGTTTGAGATAAAGTATTAGTGGTGTCAAGTGCTTTGTCATCTCCTTCTCTAGTTGATGCTAACAAGGTATTGGGATTGACTCCTTTTTCAACAACATCCCATTCCAAAGGATCTTTGGATTTGATGAAAGCTTTCATCTTGTTTCCAAACACTGTAGTCTTTTCCATTGAATTGTGGAGGTCTAGTGTGGCTATATCCTTTAATGAGACCTAGTGCAATAATGCTAGCCATAGAAGAACATTGGCTCAGAAGTAAAAACACTTCAAAATAACGAGCACCTTGATCTAATACCAATTGACGCGGTTAGCAAGTATCCCTTAGAGGGGGAGAATAGGTGATTTTATAGAATCTTGACAATTTAAGGCATAATAGGAAGTGTCAAATCTAAATCTAAATTTTGAGTGCAAAGTTCAAATGTAGGAACAAAGTTCAAAAACATTTTCACAATAGAAAGAACTTCAGAAGCACCTTGTGAGTGCACAATAGACTATGACAATAAACAATAAGAGTTTAGGGATAAGACAAATTGGACACAAGACTTATACTACACTCCCACATTGATCACCTACTGGTTAGAATCCACTAAATGATCAATAAGAGATTACAATATTGAGTGGTTACACTCTATTTGATAGGTCACACTATCTCACTCAATCACTCTTTTTATAATTTTCTCATGATCACAAAATTGAAGGTTACAGAAGATAAGTACATGGTCGAAGTACGTTGTGGCTTTGGAATTACAAATTATTTGCCTTGTCTCTTTCTTGTTCCTCGGCACCTTGGTCTCCTTTTATACTCCTCCACTTTTAAACTAGCTGTTGGACAGTCTCCAAAGGATCATCATCAAGTCTACCCGCTAGACAAATATTTACCAAGAAGTTTGAGTGAGAGAAGCTGAATCTCTACTTGATTCTAGTTGTCCATACAACTAGAGTCTTGGTTTCTATACATAGAGCTTCTTCATTTAGAAAAACTTGTCTCAAGATTGATTTGCCAATCGAACATGATTGAATCAATCAAATTTTTCTAGGTGTAAAATCCAAGCCAAATCACTAACCATTAAATATGTTATGGACTAGGGTCATGTTTTGAACTTGTCTCATTTTGAATTTTTGTCAAGATATGAACAAAAGTAATTCTCTTAGTCTGAAGATCTTTATCTTCAATATAAAGTCTAAACCTATCTCATCTAAAGTAGATTCCACAATCTAGACAAGATTAGGATTGATACTTACTTCTCTTCCAAAGGTAATTCCCTCAATCAAAATACTTCAAGACATTTATTAGATTTACAAGCACTTCATGAACAGTTTTGTCAACTTCAAAATTTAATAGGAAGTCTTTTCAACAGTCCAAACCAACAAACACTACCAAAAAAAAAAAAAAAAGCAACACCCAAAAGTCAAAACTGGTCCCAAATTCTCATCCATAGACTGTTGCTTGTTTTTGGCGATGGTTTTGGAAAGCCTCTTGCTTGAAACATTAAGGATGGCTTTATTGCTCATCCCTAAAGTGATGATTGGATTCTTGTCCTTTCATAGTTGTCACCAAAAATTCTAAACTATGCTTACCGTAGCACATTTACCCTAAACTTTATTTTTTGTGACAGAAAAACTTTCAAATTTATATTTATGTGACATATTTACTCTCTGTCAAAGTTCTATCAATGAGAACTGTGAAAAATCTATTTAAATGGTCAAAGTTCTATCAATGAAAATTGTTAAAAATTTGACTATTTGGATGTCAAAAAGCAAATGATGTTGACATCAAGTCCAATACTCTATTTGATAATCTCATAAACCTATTTCTTACTAGAAAAGGTATCCCAACAAATCTTCAAAACGGAAGGTTGTTTTGGCTTAAAAATATATAATCGAGTCTTGACAAAGGATAAATTTATCACATAGATATAGATATGGGATTTTAATATCGCAAGAGAAAGTTTAAGATAAATATATCATGTCGAACATAATTTAAAGTTTTTTATGTCAAAAAACAAGCTCAAACACAGTGGCATGATTTGAGACTTTTCATAGCTTTTTCCTTGACGTATTTTAAGGACAAGATTGCAACAATCGGGGCAGCATTCCTCTCCCTAAGAGCCCCATGGGAATCGAAATGGTCATGCCTAAGCACAGTCGGTATAGACTGGAATTGTCTCTTCCAAGTTCCATTGTTGCTAAACAAAGCAGAAATTTTCCAGTACTGTACCAAAATAATCTGAATCTTCTATCAACAAAAATCGGTAAACACTGGAATTCCTGCTCCATGTGCGCAAGTAATAACAAGGATACTTTACAATAGCATGTAAAGAAAGGAACCGAGACACATGCACAGCCAATATTCTGAAAAAACTTATTGCATATACTGACAGAATAAAGTCGGGGCACCGATTTTCCGGCCTCCAACACCTCAACGATGTAGCAAAATTTTCAAAGTACAAACTAGTAAGAGAGTTTCACTGATAACATGGCTCAAACTTATGACATCGTGAAAGACACTATACCATGTTGCAATTGGATCAATAAGGCGAATAAGTTTGTTTCAACAAAGATTTATAAATAGACGGACCACAGCCCATTCCTTTTCTCTTTCATCGTGAAATAGTGTCTAATCCCATAAGTCATATAAGATGCTGAGTTAAAGCCAGAATGGGTAGCATAATTAGGATATTACTTGCAAGGCGAATCTTTTTCAGGCTCTTAACTCACTATTGCTCTAACTAATCATTAAAAACATAGAATTTTCCTTATGACACTCTTATGTATTCACGATAACCTCGTCCTGCACAGATTCAATTCAATAATTTGCCACATGGAATGACAAAAATCGCATCCTATGTTTCCTTACAATAATTTGCGACATATTGTTGCGACATGTAACAACACTTTTTATTTTGTCCATGTCACGAGGTTTTGGCAATACTGGGATCTATGAGCAGCGATAACCGCCATTCTCTACCAAGAAACTTTCTTAGAACTCAAACAATCTTCACTTTAAAGAATAAAGTGACGGGAAATTTGGCTACCTTTAGGATAGTTAGTGCTAGTGCGTTGATTTACCGGGGCTTCCATTCAAAGCTTATAACCTTTCTCCTTCCGAGATCTCCTATCATCTTCCTTACAAGATTTCCTATCTTGTCAGAAAACCATTGCCCACTTCGAGCTAGGCTCTGTCAACCGCTGACGCCAAGTCGGTTCCGAAGCCGCTAGCTATGCTGTGCGTGGTCCCTCGGCATATTGAAGGTTCTGTACCACATTGTCATGAGCACTGGGCTAAGTGGCAGTTGAGCAACTCAAGGGAACCACTGACTTAAAGATGAAAGCAGAGATTTGAGAAATAAAAAGTCATATATTGGATCCCCAGATAAACAGAAGCTACTCATTGTTCGCTAATGGTATCCACGGAAGGCCAAGAACATCAAGGCTGTAAAGCTATTAGATAAAACAACCACTTGCATCGTCGGGGGTATGATTCTGTAATTGTTACTCCGTTGACCGATTGGTGTATTGATCTATTAATGGATTGGTCTGCACTTCGAGGGAAGAAGGCCAGACGTCGAGGATGCGGCATGGTGATGGGGCAGCTGCTGAGCATGCGAAGCACTGTTGCCATGGTGGGTCTATCAACCGTATCTTCCTGAACACAAAGCAAGCTAATGTGCAGGAATCTCAGCACTTCATCTCTTGAACACGAGTCTACGATGGCCGGGTCCAAAACTTCCAATGGCGTTCTGTCTCTCCGGTGTCTCCATGCCTGTTTGCAATCCATTTGAAAGAAAACACCCTTGGTATATCGTAGCATTAATTCAATGAAGCATATACTTAGTACTGCACAATTTTGGTTAACCAAACTCGCAATACTGAATTCATGTTAGTTTGGAGGGGGCAAATTGTACATGTTCTTCCTGTCCAGAGTTTCAGATCTTTGCCCCCATCTGATCAGCAGAAATGATCATTCTTCTTCCTAGAAATGATCTCTAAAAGTAGGACGCCAAAACTATAGACATTGGATTTAATGGAGAATTTCCCATTCCTTGCATACTCTGGAGGCATGTAGTCCCTGCAAATGAAAAAAACACATCAATTGCAACACATGTGCCTAAAATAGAGGATACAACAATTCAATCTAAGTGTGCTTGAATTGATGCAATGTATAGAGTCACATTTAACAATAGCACAGTTCTTACACTCCCCACAAGTTTTTCAGTGCTTGCATGAGTTTGATTAACACCAAAAATCCTGGCCATGCCAAAATCTGAAATCTTTGGGTTCATGCCATTGTCTAACAAGACATTGCTTGCCTTCAGGTAGCGATGAATAATCCGAAGTCGAGAATCTTCATGTAGATAGGGCACTCCTCGAGCTATTCCCCATGCTATCTTATAACATTTTAACCAATCCAATTGCCTACTTTTCTCAGATCCGCATGATTAGAGAGTTGTCTTGCAATTTAGTAATTGGTCTAGCTTGCTAAGATGAGATGCCTATTTTCAAATGCAATTTCATCGTATTGTGAGCAAGAGGACGACATTATAAGAGAAGGCGGTTGCATTCTCAACTTAAACTTACCATACAAAAAGTAGTCTAGACTTTTGTTGGGTACAAATTCATAAACAAGTAGCTTTTCTTCTCCCTCCAAACAACATCCGAGTAGTCACACCAGGTTTTGACGTTGAAGCTTGCGACCAATGTAACTTCATTCTCGAATTGTTCAGCACCTTGTCCTGACCTTAGAGACAACCTCTTCATAGCTATATCTGGCCCATTAAGAAGCTTCCCCTGAAATGATTGTTTTGGCTGTTTCCTTTCTTTTGACAATAGTCTTCCAACTACACATCAGCGATTGTTGATGTATCGAAACTAATAATACCTGGAAGACTTCACTGGACCCATCTTCACCCAACTTGTTTTGATGAGAGAAATTGTTTGTAGCAGCTTGTATTATAGCTTAATTGTAGTGCAAGGGTTCCTCCTTTGTATGATGAAACAACACGAGACTAGTCATTTCAATGAAGGCATATAACTAGGGGTGTCAACAGGGCGGGTCGGGTCAGGTTTTGATGTTACCTAACCCGACCCGAACAATAAGGGTCATGTCCTCTAACTTGACCCGACTCGACCTGACCTGAAAGGCATAAAACAAGAAGCAAAAAAAAGGTTCGGGTCAGGTCCAGTTTGGGTTGTTGATGAGGAGCACATGTACTGAAACGATGGACAATTTGTCACATTGATTCCTTGAGCTATTTTTTGAGTTTGTCACTCTTAAATAGAAGTCCTGACATACATTGAAAGACTCTGGTACGAAATGTGGGATAAATCAAATTATAATCATGGAAAGAGACTCTTGAAGGGGAAACCAAATTGTATGCTGCCAAGAAATACAGAAATGCCAAAGTGTCCAATCTCCTCACGGGTTTATCCGGCATCAAAAGTATTTGTATTAAGACAGCTTTTGCATCATCCTCCAAATACTTCCCGCCCCTGATCAAATAAGACAACAGAAATTAAGCCTCTAGCAATAGAAGAGCTGTATTTTTATGTTTATCCATCTAATATAAATTCACTCATTATCTACAGCTAGAATACAAGAAGCTAGCACAAAAGATAACCTTGAAAGTATTCTATCCAAGAGTTCCCCTCCTTCACATAACCTGAAAAATGCATGAAATTACCGAGCTTTGAGTCATAGTATGCAAATACCCTAAAAATTTTACACTTCCAGCGTGATAATAAAGCAGAAAAAGCTCAGATAAAATCTAGCATTATTTCAAATTGAGATAACCATGAAAGTATTTCCTTGAAAGTATTTCCTTGTTATGAAGGAAAGAGCTTGTAAATGCTAACTTAACTGCATCATTTCAAATTGAGATCACTTTTGTGAAGGGCTGTCTGAAAACTTACCAACTTACACAATCAAATAACTTACACAATCAAATAGTAGGCATGGCAATCTTCCCAACCCAAAAAGAGGAAAAGAAGCTCACTGATTTGAAATCACCAAATTCAGATACACTTGTTTCCTACATGCAATTGACTATACATTCTTTTAGCTGCAAAATGAAGGTTGAATCATGCCGGAGCATTGAGAAACTTAAACTATTAAAGACCATTAATCAGGCTACTTAGTTTTGAAGTTGTGGCAGTTTTTTGTTTAGTACGTTGTTGTCTTTTTTAGAATGTAATAAATGATGTGATTTTTACTTAGGTTTAAGGGCTGAGATCAGAAAATTTTCTAGCAAATTAATTACCCAAGAATGAGACTCTAAGATTGCAAATCATCTTTTCTCTCATTAAGCATTTCCAATTATACATTCAGCTATTTTGGCTTTATCAACCACTATTCTTTCTCTACCATCTTCAATTATGTTGCCGTGAGAATGAAGATTTATCTCAAAGGGTACCAGCACCCAAGAACTTAGACATAGATACTTCATCATGATAGAGATTGTGACCAACGAATATGACAGTCAGGGAAAACGGATAGCTAAAATGCGGCAGACAATTAACATTGACTGTGTTCTATCAAATATCACAAACTCCTGATCCTACAGTTCCTTGAGAGTCTTATCCAGTCGATTGGACTTTAAATGCTTCACTTTTGTGTGAGGATTGCAGGGTGTAGCAAGCAGAATCCAAATTCTCATCAAGACAATGGACTTACTAACTAGGAGGGCACAGCAAAGGAAGCTCGAAGACATTGCTTTGGTTTGTGTTAGGGAAGAACCCATGAAGGATAAAAACATTCAAAAAAAATACAAATATTGATTCCAACCATCAACATAAAATTGTCTATCGTGTTCTTTGGACAAATCGGGAGTTTAGTTATTGAATCTCAACATTCTACGGAGTTTCTTAGATTTTTGAACCAACAAAACATAGCTAGCATAGGAGTTAAATCCATAACATGTTTTCTAATACCACATGGCCGGCACCCTGGTAGGACCCATGATTAGGAAACTAAAAAGGGACCAAAATAGAATTCTAAAATATAAATCATTGAGCAAAAGAATGATAAAAGAACATGCTACCCAAATTTAAAAGTTTAGAAAAAACAGTAAACCTTTATTTTCCAGCTTATAATTGTCACAATCAACACCTCTTAATCATTTGCATTCAGAGTCTAAATTCTTAATTAAAAATCACTAGCTATTTGGCCAATGAAGAATAATGTTCCCTACATCTTGTACATAAGTAGAGATATGACAATTGCATCAGTTTGTTAATAGATGCAGAAAAACTCAACTCAAATACAAATCCATCTCTAATCTACAAGCATATTCAACTGCTTATAACCCATCAGCTATGCATCAGGATCAAGTCGGTGATGTCAAAACAAATAACTTGGTACAAAGGAATATCTTGCTTCAAATGCAGCTATTTGACAAGAAGGTTAAATATTTACCTCATGAGTTTTACCAGCTGGTATACTTATCTGTTTATAGTCATCATTTTGCCTGCAGAATATAACCAAATATTTGAAAAGACATACCGGAGTTATATAATAGAAAGGTAAATATTAAATTAAGACAAATTTACCTTGCTTCAAGTGCGCTTGCTTCTGCTGTTGATATGAAGAAGGGGGAATTCACGAATACTTCACTGCAAGAAGAAAAATATACTGGTCAATACCCAAAAAAAAAATGTTTAATAGAAGTAATAGTGAAAAAGAACACATACATAACAACGAAGAACCTCTAAACAGTTTCTGTTTGTTGCTGTCATTAAAATTTCACCATGTGACCACAAAATCAGCAAACTAATAAAAGCAAACAAACGAATTAGTTCGTTTCAGAAGTTGAAATCTAAAGCTAAATAGCAATCCACATCCCACCATGAAATTTACCCAAGCACATGGTGCTCATTAACTGAAATCAAGCACTCGTTTACTCATGACAAGAGTTGCCCACTTAAAACACATGCCTTGACTAGATTAACAATCCAAAGCTATTTAGGCCAATACCAAAATCAACACGACTCATGAACAGAAAACATGAATTTAACCCGACAGTGTCCATACTCAAATTTAACCAAATCCCGAGCAATAGGAGCGACTCCGGCTCAAATTCGAGCTGAGCAGCAAACGACCCGCGATCAAAAAACACGGAGCAATCTTGAGACAGAATCTCCCAAGAGCACAAGCTGCCAAATAGAGTAGAGAACATCTAGAGAGAGAGATTGTATAGGCTTGTCGAAGATGATGCAGAGTTCACTAGGAGAGACATCGCATAGGCGACCCGAGGCAATTCGAGAGCGGTGTAACCTCCTAGAAGAAGACCTCGTAGGTGATCTGAGGCGATCCGAGGCCAGGATTACGAAGTCTAGCTCACTATGGAGAGAGAGGAGCAAAATATTCATAACCCTAATTTTTGCGTCTGTGTTTTGGTAATGGGTACTGGGTACTGGGTACTGGGTATTGGGTAAGGTTATCATTCAGCCCAACCCAACCCAAAGAATACCAAAAAAAAAAGCTCTTCCCAAACAAGTTTGAGCCCCGACCCCAAAATACCTGAAATTTTCCGATAGGGTCAGGCCGGTTCAGGTCAGGGCGGGCATTTTTGCCACCCCTACATATAACTTATCCAAGCCACGCACACAATGTTTCCAACATGAACTTAGTCAATTACCGGCTTCTTCTTGGACGAGCTTATGGGTCTTGGTGGCTTTCATCCGAACGAAACAACAAGCAAAAGAGAGAAACAACATAACTACGCCATCAGGAACTGCAATGGCAGCGGATTTGTTGCTTCTTCCTGCATATGGAGGAGCATGCTTTCAGTTATGGGGATAGCTTTCGTATGTTTTGCAGATATTCTCAAAGGGAGAAAACTGTTTCTTTGGCTCTGCATAAAGAGACACTGATTTATATCCTCCCAAGTCGTGTATTAATGCATCAAATGGATGATAAGCAGAGGTAATTTGATTTACTGATGGCCAAAATTGGTTTACAACATAGAAATGCTTTCTGAATTTATTTGGGACTAGATTCACAAACAACTTGATTTGATAAAATAAATTTTAGCATTGCATATTTTCAAAAAAAAGTTTCCAATAATTATTTAGTAAATGATATGACATATATCAAATATGGGTCCAACAAAATACTTTGTAAATCAATTGATCAGTGAGATTTAGTTTCCCTTGCATTGTTCTAAAAAAAGAGTGTAAAAGCCGCCTTGGAAGGGCTCTTGTAAGTCAAAGTCTACTTGACTCGACTATTTTTCTTTTATCCTTTTGTTCATCAAAAAAATGAGTGGAATGAACCAGTGGCAAATTGCTACCAGTCCCTCGTGGTCCACTCATGCCCGGGTTAACCGGGCATCCACCCGTTCATGACTTGACTTTAAGATTTCATTTTTATTTTTTTGGTAAAAAATATTATCATGGAATCGATATATGCAGGCAAACATCATCCTAACATTTTAATGTATGGATACTACGATAAGATTCATACAATCAATGACTATGATTGAGTTGATGTAGATAGATTAAGTCTTTGACTTTTGTCCTATTAAATTGACGATAATATTATAATAAACATCATCATGGAAATTTAACTGTGGTTCATAATTTTACGATACTGCTTTTAAAAGAAAATTGACTATTTTCACAAGCAAAAAACAGCTATTTCAATTTCTGATATTGCTGCAAAGAGAGGGAAATTAAAAAATAATAAAAAATAAAAGACAAAACTAGGTACCTTTAGGTCCGGTCTGCGGAGCAAGAGAAGAAGGAAGCCGGACCGGTGGTGGCGCTCCCGCCTGGCTTCCCCTGAGGGAGACGTGCGATTACCCACTGGAGGCATGTGCCGCAGTCCGATGGCATCAAGTCTGGTGTGCACTCCGCGAGAGTGTAAAGCCATCGTGAGCCCGGAAGCTCAGCCTCCGTGGCGGCCAGTTTCTTCCCCGATCTGCTCTTCGGGGTCCTCCGCGCTCCATCGTCCGTGGCCTCTCCCAGGAGTTGACTGAACCGAGATCGGTCGTCTGTGATGTTTGAGCCGTTCGCACGTGTCAACACAGGGGCTGTTTGCATGACCGAGTAAATGGGCTTACTCGAGTACCTCAGCATGCATACATCGTACCAGATGATGGAGGTTATTTTGCTGGGGCATCGCCGGCCAATATCTTGGGCTGCAATACCTACGCAGTTGCTGCATCTCAGGGCATGGATGTTGCCACGGCAGAGGAAGATCCCGTGGGCCTGGTCTGGCCGGTATTTGCCAGCCGTGGCATTGGAGTACCTGCTGCTGCCGCCAGCATTTTTGCCGGCAGAATCACTGGCGGAGGAAAGCGATGAGAGGAGGTTGTTGAGGCTATTTTGGTAGGTGGAATTGGAAAGGAATGGTTTGGTGTGGGGGCAATTGTTGCCGATGAAAATAGGTGCTACTTCGCTCGTATGAGAGATGCTGATGAGCAATTTGATAGAGAAGAGAAGAGGGAGGGAGATGGTAAAGGTAGAGCTCATGTTCTGATGGATATATTACCTTTGGCTTTGGTTGGTTCTTGAGATTTTCTTGTAGTCTGATCTTTTTAATCATTATAAGCTTGTATAAAAATGCACCTTTTTGGTCCTCGAATTTGTACTTTTCTTCATATAAGTCCATTAACTTTTGATTTGTCTAATCAAATTCTTGATCCTACACCTAGTTTTCTATTCAAGCCCCTCCCCGTTCCCAATTCGGTCAAATGCATGACCGACAAGAGTCCAACATGAAAAAACTTTCTGCTAGTCCGTAAGGCAACTCATGGGACAAAAGAGAATCTGACAAATTGACCGACTTGCTCATAGCCAAGCAACACCACCATCGTCCAACTCAGATAATTTGGTAGATAATTTTTTAGAAATAATCATTTATATCGCTTGAAATTATTAGTCAATAAAAAATATTTTCATTATTGATAGCAATTTATGCTTAAAAATTTCTGTGAATAATAAAAATAATTTTGGTTCAATAATTTTTCTAAGAGATATAATTGATTTTTTTTTAAATATTTTTCAAATCATTTATTTTTCGCGAAACGGATTGAATCTAGAGCATAATCACGATGTGCTCCTAATAGAATGCTTTGGAATAGGGGCTCAGCTCCAACTCCAACTCCAAAAGTTGCAAAATGAGGTAAGAGGCGTACTCATCTACTGAATAATTTCCCTCTCTGAAAATATTACCCTTCGTGCGTGGCTAATACCATATGAGAATCCTCCGATTTTCACGGCAATACAATTAGTAAATTTGGGAATACTTAAGCCACATGATAATGCAAGTGTAAGGAACTTCAATGGAAAAGCTCATACTAGGGGATATAACTGAAAGGTTCAGACAATCGACTTATACTATATTTCCTAAAATTCTTGCGACTCAAGACTACGAGGACCACATCACAATCCCTTGGTTTGAAATCTAGTAAACTCTGAACATGTATGGGCAAAAATATTACGAAGAAGAAAAGGGCAACCACTGGAGTCGGCATGAACCATCTTCTTGGCCCTATTATCTCCGAAAGTTCCTTCCTCTGGTCGAACAGTTGACGGTATGGTCACTCTAGACTTGAGCAAGGTTCGCCTAGACTTCTAGCCACTCTTACGGCTACAAGCTGCCAAAACTTTCTGTCATCAGCAGCTCGTATAGTTGATACTGCATGTGAATTTTTGTGTACCACTGCCTATTATTCTAAAATGTTGAGTTGATATAGTGGTGATCGGTAATATCATAATGCTTATACATTTGGTCGAGTGGGTATGACAAATGGTATACACAGGAGCAGGGATGGATCTTGAAAGAAAGTCTTGGGGGCCCAAGGTCTATTGTGATTTTTTTTTCTGGAAATCAAGAAATGGATAGCTCATTAAGTTAATGGATACTATGAGAAAATCACTGCATATAATATAAATGGATTTCCAATAACCAAGGTTTGGACACCTCAAATCTTGGCCTGAGTGGACATGTAAGTGCCAAAACTTCCAAAAAGTATACTTAAGTGCCAAAATTGAAAAAGAAAGAAACACTTAAGTGCCAACAGCTAAACACGTCGGATTTTCAAAGAGCTACATAGGCTGGTTTTATAAAAAAAACAATACCACTGATTTCCAACAAGCCTTGTGTCCAATTTTAAAAAAAAGTGACACTTAGGCTCCATTTGTTTCACAGAAAATAATTTCTAAAAAAATGCTTTTCGGATTTTCCCATATTTGTTTCAAAGAAAATGAATTGGTTGGAAAAAATATTTTCCATGAAGGAAATTTCTTTTCTAAAATGATGGAAATGTTTTCCATCTTTTAAGTTGGGGAAAACATTTTCCACACTTACTCCCTCTTATCTAAAACCCCTATTAGTCCCCACTTCATATTTTATTTTTTAAAAATTTTCTAAAAAAATTGAATTATTGACTTTATTTTTCTTTTTATCCTATTTATTCTTTTTATTCTTTTTCTTTTCTTTGTTTCTCTCCTTCCTTGACTGGTCACTAGACACGACAACTAGCCACAAAGCTCGCCTAACTAGAGGTGGGCAAGCTCTGGCTTGCCACTCGCCAAATTGGCAAGCCAAAACCTTTGGCTCATCGATTTGGCAAGGCTCGAGGTCGGTGAGTTGGAGGTTTTGGCTTGCCAATAGGTGAGCTTGCTAGCCTCGAGCTCAAGGCCCAAGCTCACTGATCTGGTGAGTGGCGAGCCTAAGCTCGCCAGAGGTGGGTGAGCCTCGAGCTTGCCTCGCCGGCTCAACTTTGGCTAGTCATTGCCCGTCGTCGTAGTTGACGATTGGCCAAGGAAGAAGAAAAAACAAAGAAAAAAGAAAAGAAAAAGAAAAAGAAAGTAATATAATAGTTGATTAAAATAAAAATAATTAAAAATTGATTTTTTAAAATATAATAATTAATTAAAAATTAATTTTAAGAAATAAAATTATTGAAAAAGAGTGCATAGAGGAAAATATTTTCCCTACTGAATAGTGGAAAATATTTTCCCTACTAAATAGCGGAAAACATTTTCCACTTCATTTTCAAGTTTCACCCGAACACTGGAAAATAATTATTTTCCTAAAAAATGACTCCGTGAAAAGTATTTTCCGAAAACGCCACATTTTTCATGAAATGAACAAAATTTTAAGTGTACCATTTGGAAATTTGGACACTTATATATCCATCTATAATACGTTTTGGCACTTGAGGTCTATTTCTTCTCCTAATAATCTTATGCTTTGAACAAGTAATGTACCAACACTCAAACACTACACGTCCAGAACACGAGACAGACTTGCTTAGTCGTTTTCGTTTCTAAGTCTTCCAAAAATCATGCTGGTCGTGTGGTTCCTCACCCGAGCTAACACCACTAGAAAGATCTGATAGCCGATGTGCAAGACTATACGATGAAGTCAAAATAGGTCCTAAGCTCGCATTAGTGATGGCCCATACGCAATCGACCGTCATTGGTGAGGGATTTGTGAAACCTGTCACCAAAAACGTTAGGGACGACTTAATCGCACAACCCCTATGGATAACAATTAGATGCTTGTCCCGTCAACTCAGTGATAAAAGATTGATAGAGTTAATCTGTTTAAATACCATGATATCTAACTTAAAAGTTACGTGAATCAATCAAGAAATGAGAAGCTAAAAAGATTCGTAAGTATTAGCATAAGGGAAAATATACAGAGGCCTCCCAGAGAAATGAAGCGAGACCAATGGGTATGAAGCCAGCCTCCACAGTCATAACTTAAAGACCCACCGAAGAAACTTTTACGGAAAGATACCTTATGTTGAATGAGTACCATTGAAAGAAGTAGATGGTCTATAATCAGCACCATCAGATTAATTTTCAATGTAAAGATCAATAACTTATTTAACTTTGGAAAGAAATCAGAAATGTGCAAAAGGATAATAAGGCTCTGTTTGTTTAGTAGAAAATGAATGATTTGAAAAACATTTTTCTGAAAAAAGAGGATCTTTATTGCTTGAAATAATTATTCAATGAAAAATATTTTATTATCAACGACAATTTATATCTAAATATTTTTGTGGAAAGAGAAAATATTTTTCATTTTTTCATTTTTGTAAGCAATTCTAAATTAGAAAAATATTTTTCAAGCCATGTATTTGCCGCTAAACAAACGAATGCTAAAAGTTGATTGAAGAAGACAGGAAAGCACCATAACAACCTCTCTGAAAGGTAGTCTGATTTAAGGGAATTCAACATATCATGGATGAGCACCTAAAGGTACCGAAACCCAACTTTTTTAAAGTGTAAAGGTTTGGGTAGTCTAGTGGGTTAGATAACAAACACTTCCGTCTATTGGTCCAGATAGAAGTAGTAGGATTGAGTCTTATAGAAGCACAATAATGTCCATATATGCTTAATTACAGTAGATCGATGTACGAGTTAGTCTCAAATAATAACAAAATCATAGAAGAATCATAATGACTATGATCGATAACATGTGTGGAGTCTTCTTTTAAAATGCATACAACGCCCTTTGACCAATTAACAACATATTCTCCAAATTCATAGATTATTGCTTTTTGTTCATGAAAAATCTTAGTTGAAGGCCAAGCATTCTCACTGCAAGAAGAAGGATTTCAGTCACACCACCAATCACCGAGGATAGAATTCAGTAACCGACATGCCATTTGTCGAGGAAGGCATAGTTGTCCTGGGGAATTGGTTCGATTCAAGCTCTTTCATTGCAATGCTTAGTCCCCTCAATCTACTTTGGATGAAGAAGGCTGGATGTTGAGGTGACGGCGGGGTAATGGAATTGCTACTGAGCATAAGAACTACAGTTGCCATGGTGGGTCTTATAGCCGGATCTTCCTGAATGCATAGTAAGCAAATGTGCAGGCATCGAAGTACTTCATCCCTCGAATATGAATCCATGATAGCTGGGTCCAACACTTCCAAGTGCCTTCCGTCTCTCCATTGATTCCACACCTGCAAGAATAAGTTTTAGTTGGGAAAATCTTCACAAAATTGTGGCATTAATTTGATGACTCATTATGCAAGACATTTGAATCTTGCAAAAAGATATATATGACCAAGGAACAAAATAATAATCCTAGAAGTGTTTCTATAGGCTAAAGGATTAAATTTTACAAAGGAATTTCAATTTCACTAGGTGGAAATTACAAAAAAAATATACAATGTAAATATTTGTTGCGGTAGCATGGTGAAACTTACATATCTAACAAGATATTCACCCCCGTCCAAGTGATAGTAGAAGTTATTCTTCTTGCTGCAAATGATCTCTAAAAGTATAATGCCGAAACTATAAACATCGGATTTCACTGAGAACTCTCCATGCATTGCATATTCTGGAGACATGTAACCACTGCAAATTCAAACATTAGCCATATGCATAATTCCATATTTAGATGCAAATTAATAAGCACCCTTAAATAGATAAAATGAGCAATTCTAATGTCTGATTACAAAGTCATGCATTCCAAAGCTACAGACTTACAAAGTCCCCACGATTTTGTTTGTGCTAGCCTTTATTTGGTCGACTCCAAAAATCCTTACCATGTCAAAATCTGAGATCTTTGGGTTCATTTCACTGTCTAATAAGATATTGCTACATTTTAGGTCACGATGGATGATCCGAAGACGAGAATCTTCATGTAGATAGAACATTCCTCGTGCAATCCCAAATACAACTTTATGACGTAATGGCCAATCCAACTGTCTCCTTTTTTCAGGATCTGCATCTTTACACCAAAATTCATTAATGTTCTAGTGCTTGGCACCTAGGAGAAAACTCAAGGCGAAGTTTCATCACGCAATACTGAAATATTTGCATTATCATTCATCAAAGGTAGCTTAAACTATAATAAGTTGAAAGAACAAAAACAGCTTAATTTTAAGGTGTCCACATCTAGTGAAAGCTTGAATATATGATTTCAAGAAAATTATAAGTTTTGCACATAAGAAGGTTAATTGCAACATACCAAATAAGAAGTAATCAAGGCTTTTATTTGGCACAAACTCATAGGCTATTAGCTTTTCATCTCCCTCCAGGAAAAATCCAAGTAATCGTACAAGGTTTCTATGTTGAAGCTTTGCAACTAATAGAATTTCATTCTTAAATTCTTCATCACCTTGTCTTGAGCTTTGAGATAGCCTCTTCACCGCGATTTGTTGTCCATTAGGAAGTCTACCCTAAAGTGTTTTGTAAGTATTGTTAATTCCTTATAACAACTTAAAAACTAACATAGAAAAAGCTTCACATGTTTCTATTTCTTCAACATCATTATGTTCAATTCACATGTAAAGCATTATTGATTGTTGCTGACAAATATGTCACACGTACCTGGAAAACTTCACCAAATCCACCTTCACCCAATTTGTTTTCATGAGAGAAATAATTTGTCGCAGCTTGTATTGTAACCAAGTCAAATTGCAAGGACTCCACAGTGGTAAGTTTGTTTGCACCTACATTACCCAACAACACAAATTGATAATTATACTTCATCAACAGTGGCTCCTAGTGGCATTTATAGGTTGCTAATGCTTCTGCACATTATCACAGTGAAGCCACCAGTAGATTGGCATGGTTGTATGCCCTTACCACAAAGCAATCTTCCCTCTCTTGATTATCATGAAGGGAGAAAAATCATGAATACTATAGGAAACAAAGTAATGAGATGAATCTTGTATCATGATCACTTCTTCATGCTAAGGGTAGTGTTGGGTTTGTTAATTGCAATGCAGATGCTATCTATGCTTGGAGGTAATTGTTAAAGATTAGCATTATTTTAATGTCATGTTATGTGGTTGGTAATAGAAAATCTATATCCTGATAGGACCATGCCAGATGCATACCCAAGGAGAGTAGTTTATGATTCTTCTCTTCTTTGAAGTTATAATTTGTAACTTTGAATGGAAAGGGTCCAATGTGTTCCCTAGTTTTCTTTTTGCTACTTCGAATGACATTCTTTCCTCTGCTTTAGCTTGGGAGATTATCAAGATTGAGGCGTGACAGTTGAATAGCATTGACTAATTTGGCTTTGACCTGACATGCTGAGGTTTGGATTCATATTTTGGTTGGCTATATAGGATAAGTTAACATTCTTTCCTCTACTTCTCTATTCTTTGGGTGCCCTTCAGCTTTGTTTTCCTTGTAGAGATATTGGTAGTTGGGAGTTTGAATTGTCCTTATGCACCAGGCTATGAAAAGTATAGATATTCATAGGCTCCTAGTGAAATTTTCATGGAATTGTTGCATCTATTCATCTAGAAGGCCAGAATTGAGCTGTTAAATTTCCAAACTATTCCTTCTTTTGATGGCATTGCACATGCTTGTGGAGTCAAGGATAGTTTTGGAGGTAGAAAGAACATGAAGAACCAGATCTTTCCATTATTGAATATTGTCCTTGATCTTTCTATTAAATATGCTACATTTATGTCAAACAGACTCTTAATTTGTACTATTGAAATATCTAATTCCTTATGAAAAATAAAGAAGTTTCTTACTATGCTCAATTTTCATAATATAGATAATTTATGAGAAAAAAAAAGGGAAATAGTCAATTTACTACCTTTTCCTTTAATGACTTCATATGTCTTCTTTTGTTTTCTTCGAAGAACACAAAAAGTGAAAAAGAGAAGAACCATAACACCTCCAAAAGGAACAGTAATGGCAATGGTTATTGTAGTAGATTTGCTGTTTTTTCCTGCACACATATCATTATGTGTATGAGACAATTAACAAATAATCTAAAAGTTTTTTAGATGAAAGCAAATGCAACACAAAAAAGAGAAGAAATCAAGGAAGAATATTTATGTGGAATACACCTTTAGAATTAGAAAGTGAAGAGATTACGTATACCATATTGTGTAATCTCTCCACTATAAGTATTAATATCAAGTAACAATTTATAAAGAGAAATTGTCCAACAAATTACTTTATAAATCAATTTATAAGGAAGATTTGGTTTCCGGTGCATTGTTCTAAAAAAAAGAAATGAGTCCAAAAGCCACCTTAAAAGGGCTCTTGTAAGTCAAAGTCAATTGACTCTGAGTAGAATCCACCAATGGCAAATTGCTGCCTGTCCCTCGTGGTCCACTCACGCCTGTGTTTACCGGGAAATCTATGCATTCACTCGCTGACGACTTGATGTCATTTTTTTTGGTAAAAAATTATTAAGAATTCATCTATACAGGCCAAAATCATCGTAACATTTAAGTACGTGGATATTACCATAAGATTTATATGATCAAAGACTATGATTGTGTTCATCTAGATAGAATAAGTGTATCATTCTCTTTTGTTCTATTAAGCGAAATTAAATTGATGATAGTATTATAATAAATGTTAGGGATAATGACACAAATAATCCCTAAACTTTTGTTCAATGTGAAATTTGTTCTCTAAATTTTAATCTAATATGCAATATGATCCATAAACTTTTAATTCATTCAGTATACCTCTTGAACTTTTGGTATGCATTCAATATAGTTCCTGAACTAGATGAAAATATTTAATGTAGTCTCTACTCTTGAATTAATGGAAATGGACTACGTTGACTATTTTCATATAGTTTAGGGACTATATTGAATATATATAAAAAGTTTAGGGTCTATAACGAACAAATTAAAAGTTTATGAACCATATTGTATATTGATTTAAAGTTCAGGAACTAAATTGAATAAATTGCAAGTTTAGAGACCAAATTGCATGTTGGGCCAAAATTAAGGGACTGTTTTTTCATTTTCCCATTATCATAGAAATTCAGCTGCAGTTTACGTTTCTACGATCAAACCCCGCTTTTGAAAGAAAATTGACTATTTTCCCAAGGAAGAAGCAGCTCTTTTAATTTCTAATATTGCTGCAAAGAAAGGGAAATTATAAATAAAGATTAAAAAAAATTAAAGAAAAACCTAGGTACCTTTAGGTCCAATTACCGGTGCGGGAGCAGGAGGAGGCCGGAGCGGTGCAGTCGCCGGAGCAGAAGCAGGACCAGAAGGACGCGGGACTGGTGGTGGCGCTTTCAACGCGGAAGCGTTGTAAAAGCAGTAGTCCTTAAACCTCACGTTGCAGCTGGGAGTCAACACTCTTCCTCCTGTTGTCTCCTGAGGGAGACGTGCGATTGCCAATCTCAGGCATGTGCGGCAGTCCAATCGCGTCAAGTCGGGTGTACACTCAGCGAGCGTGTACAGCCGTCGCAAGCCTGCCAGCTCAGCCTCCGCGGCAGCCACTTTCTTCCCCAATCTGCTGCTTGGGGCCTGCTGCGATATATTGTCCATGGCCTCCCCCAGGATTTGAATGAACTGATATCGGTGGTCTGTGATGTTTGAGCCGTTCGCATGTATCGACATGGGGATGGTTCGCATGACCGAGTAAATGGGCTGATTCGAGTACCTCAGCATGCATACGTCGTACCAGATGATGGACATTCTTTTGCCGGGGCAGTGCTGGCTAATATCTTGGGCTGCAGTGCCTACACAGTTGCTGCATGTCGGGGCGTCAATGTCGCCACGGCAGAGGAAGATCCCATAGGCCTGGTGCGGTGGCTTGCCAGCAGTGGCATAGAAGAACCCGCCACTGCTGCTGCTGCTGCTGCTGTTGCCGGCAGAATCGGCAGCGGAGGAAAGTGATGAAAGAAGTTCATTGATGTTTTTCTGGTAGGTGGAATAAGGAAGGAATTTTTCGTTGGCGGAGCAATAGAAGGCGGTTAAAGTAGGTGCTGCTTCGCTTGTGCGAGAGTTGATGATGAACAAATTGATGGATAAAAGAAGAGGGAGGGAGATGGCGAAGGAAGAGCTCATGCTCTGATGGATATATTACCTTTGGCTTTAGTTGGCTCTTGATTAGTCTATCTTTTGGTCATTATAAGCTAAACTGCTTTGTCTAAACTCTAGAGCATAAAATTTGGAGGTATTCCCCTAATAAAGAGGAAGAAAAAAACATCTTCTTGATTCAGAGTTATGACGTGCAGAGACCGACACATAAAGATAAAAAACGCTTTATCAGTGCTCGGCGAAACTCTCGGGCTGCTGGATTGTTGTGAAGTGCAACCTTAACCACCATCGGGTCTTGTAGTCTATCTTTTTAGTCATTGTAAGCTTTTATAAAAGTCCACTTGTGGTCCTTTAACTTAAATTGTCAATCTTCAAGCCCCTCCCCACTCTCAATCCGGTCAAATACGTAACCGACAAGAGTCCAACTTGCAAAATACCTTTTGCTAGTCCGTAAGGCAATTCGTGGGACTAAAGGAAATCTGATAAATTGACCAACCTGTTCACAGCCAAGCAGCACCACCATTGTCCAAACTGAATAGAATGCTCACGACGTGCTCTTAACGAAATGTTCAGGAATTGGGGCTAAGCTCCAACTCAAAAAAATTACAGAATGAGATATGAGGCGCAACTCTTTTACAGAATGAATCTTCCCTCTCTGAAAAGATTGTTCTTTGTGCATGGTTATTACTATATGAGAATTTGCCAATCTTCACGGGACCATTAGTAAATTTGGGAAGATTGAAGCCACATGTAAGTGTGAGAAAGTTCAATGATTGCCAAGCACAGTGTTGAGTTGAGGACTTTGACATGAAAACGTGTACTCCGTGCAATGCTAATTGAATTCGGTTGATTGAAGTTAACCAAGTTCAACTTTCCTTTTTCTATTTCACTTGACCGACTTCAATGTGGAAAATTAATCCTTGTGACCTATTCTTTTCTTGTTATTTTTAATTTCCACAACCAAGGAGACCATGTGCTTCACTTTAATTGAGACGAATATTAATTGACTGGTTCAAACTCGACACATGCTTTCAACAATCTTCATCTTAGCTCGACGTTTGAGTCACGTCATGATTGCTTTGTTGAAAATGAAAGTTTGCCGAAACTCTCCCACAGCTCCTTACGGGCTCAACCGCCGTAGATATCGCCCAAGTCCAAGCACGCTTGAACTTCTTCATAACCATAGAACTCATCAGACTAGAATAGATAAGCACAACAGCGGAAGGAAACAACAGGAGGGTGTTCATAGTTCATTTTTCTTTCCAACAGTGAATATAATGGCCCAGGTCAAAGGGCTTCTCCGTGATAAATCTAAGAATATAAAATGGGACTTTACAACATGCCTGAATTGGATTTTACTTTTTACTTAACCTAAATCTCATCCTATGCATATTTGTAAAAAAATTCTAACCCTAAACATCTGAGACTATTGTAATGTATAATATTTGACATAAAGATTTGCTTTCTATTATTCTTTATAATATTTTGAAAATTTAACAAGACAGTAAAAAAAAGTACTTCAATTTATAAACTACCTCTGAGGATGATCATAGCTTTTCTAACACTGTTGCATAGCTTTTTTAGGATGGACAATATTTTTCTTTTTGAATGGTGCTCGTGTGATTCCTCCCCAACCTCGCTATCCCTATCGGGCATCGAGCGTTGAGCGACCACCGCTCGGCGATAACCAAACTCAAGCAACTGCTGTTAAGTGGCTTAGATTCATGGTGAGTACCTTTTTTCCTTTTATAGATTTTCTTTCCCAGTTAAACTTAATTTAATATTGATTTTTCATAATTTGCCTTGTCTTATTCTAGATTTAACGAGTGAGAGATTGGCCATCTCCCCGCCAATGGAAGCACGAGCCTCGGCACCGACGGTCAGGGTATTGAAGCCAAGTCACATACGTAATCTTTGTGTCCTTCAGAGCTGATTAAAGCCGAGTGAGTTGGACCATTTTGTCGTCAAGAATGTTGACGAGTTAAGATAACGTACTCAATTGCTTGAAATGCCTGTCAATGTAAAAAAAAAAAAAAAAAATTTGAGTTTTTCCATTTCGTTAGGTGCTTCGGAATAAACCACTTGAAATCCACATTTATATGAGAAGGCAAAGCATATTCACATTGCACTTAATACTTTGCCCAAACTCAGATGATTAATCACATTAATTGCAAATCCTTTTAGTTCCACCAACCATCCATCCACAGTTTTTTTATTGAAGCGGTCAAATAATGTTTTTGATGAATTTTCTTAACATCAATCGGAGTTATATTTTTATTTGGTTAACCTAAAACCAAAGACCGTCCATTCTTTGGTTTATCTCTAAAACTGGAGTAACATTTTCTTTTTCTTTCTTTTCTTCTCCTGACAAGTGTAGATAAACATTTTCAATTTGCTGCATCAAGAAGATGACTTATTAAAATAACGATAAGAATGGTGTAAATTTATTCCTCCATTTGCTTTGCGAAAATTGAATGAAATGAAAGATATTTTTTTAAAAATGATCGCTAACGTCGCTTGAAATAATTAGTTGATGAAATTTTTTTTTATTATCGACAATAATTTATATCTTTCATGGACAATAAGAAACCAACCACTATAATCGAGTAAAGAGGCAGATGATGTAAAGGAATATATCTGGAGGTGAAATTTATGACTTGGATTCTAATAAATGAGATGAAAACAAAGCCATGCAGATTATATATAGACGGAGATATCTTATCGTATATCATGAAAAGCACTAAAAAAAGTCATAAAAATTAAGTGAAACTCTAGTCCTTTTCAATAGTTTATTTCTCTAGACAAGGAAAAACATATATTCCTCTATCCAATAAAACCACATAATTTATTTCTTTAGCTGGTCCGATTCCAGCTCTTCCATTGGTCTCTAGTGATAAGGAAGAAGGCAGGCTGTTGGGGCAGTTGAAGAGAAACAAAGTGCCTGTTCAACTTCCGGACTATGTTCACCGTAGTGGGTCTCTCATTTGGATCTTCCTGAGCTTAGAGCAAAACAAATTTTAAGGCATTTAAGAACTTTGTCCTCTGAATATGTCTCTCCAATGGTTGGATCCAACACTGCCAACAGCGTATCATCTCTCCAATTTTTCCAGTCCTAGAAACAATTCATTGAAAAGGAATTTCTGAATATGTCAAATTTGCTTAGTTTAACAATTTTCATTTGATTGTAGAGTCTATTTGTGCAACTTACATGAATAGCAATATCTTTGTCCTTGCCTGCTTGGTAGAAAGACATACTCTGCTTACCGCTAACGAGCTCAAGAAGTAGGATACCGAAGCTATAGACATCCAACTTCATGAAGAATTCACCATGCATTATATACTCGGGTGCCATGTAACCACTACAACCCATGACATATCAACAATATAAGCGTACATAAGCCTAAAAAAGTTGAGAACAAGGCATGATGATAATTACCAAGTGCCACAATTTTAATGGTGTTTTCCCGTGATTGATCGACTTCAAAAATTCTTGGAATGCCAAAACCTAACATCTTTGGGTTCATTTCACTGTCCAACAATATACTACTTGTTTTGAGATCACAACGGATGATCTGAGATCGAAAGTCCTCTTGTAGATAGAGCAATCCTCAAGCAATGCCACATGCTATTTTGTAGCGTGTCCACCAATTTAATTGCTTGCTCCTTTCAAGATCTGCATGTATGCACAAACAAGACGTGGGTATCTTTGATTGATAAATCCTCTTAAATAGATTTTACGCAAGGAACTAACTTTAGGTTCCAAAAACTAGTGAAACATTCAACATGATTTGAGGCTAACCACATATACGCCTCAACATGGAAAGCAATAACTTAGGAATATATTGAAACACGATGTATCAAATAAAAAGCAGTCAAGACTTTTGTTTTGCATAAACTCAGAGACAAGCAATTTTTCTTCATCCTTTGGTGAGGACGAATGAGGGTAGGTGAGGGCCGTGACCTTCGTTGGCCACTACAGGGAAAAGAAGCCAAAGGAGGAAGAAGAGAAAAAAGAAAAAGAAAAAGAAAAGAAATAAATAAATAGAAAAAATGTAAATCATTAAATAATTGTCACGTTAAAGTCAGCCAAACAATCGGTGCCACCTAGCGTTCATGTTAGTGTTGATTAGCTAAAATTGGCATAATTGCAAAATGTTTAGGACTAAATTAGCAAAAAGAAAAGGTTTAGAATTGAATTAACACAATTTCAATAAGTTTAGGACTTTTTGGGTAATTTTCCCAAAGCAAAGGGAGAAAAGAACATAAATAAATGGGAAGAATAATTTCAGACCATTCTTTTGTTTATGTTAACATGTCATCTTCTAAATGTGGCACATTAAAAAAGTCAATTTACACTCATTAGATAGGAAAAGATAAGGAGAAGAAAATGTGAACTTCCCCTAATTTTAGGAGATTTCCACCCTTAACAAAATTCTATTCAATAAACCACCCTTAATAAGTCTAATGTTTTGCTAAAACAAAAACTCATGACGTAGTTTTGACGGTTTAGAGTTTGGCTTAGGCATGAGAATTAGGGTTGAGTATAGTTTCAAGGTAGAACATAGAATCTAGAAACCGTACCAGTGTGAATCCATAGGTTTCAAGTTTCAAGGTATGTAGAATAAGTTATAAGTTCTAAAAATTGTATAACCTGTTTCGACAGGTAGGTTATAGGTTAGTAGCACCTAAAACCTTACCCTGGAATCTAGAACCTGTACCCTAGATTCTAGAACCTAAAACAAGTTTTTGCGTTTTTTTAGACTATGTCTTCATGCAATCTTGAGGTATTCCATGGCATTTGATGATATATAATCTAAAACCATTAATTTAAACTTCTATTTTATGATTGGGAATTTTATTTTTCATAGACCATGAGACTAGTGGAAGCTCCAATTGTTTCTTTGATGCAGTTATGTTTGAACAATTACTTATTTTGATATAATGATTCTATATAATACAAGAGAAATCGATACATTGAAAATAGTAAAATTTCCTTAGTACTACTCAAATGGTGCATATGGACACTCTTTCTTAGGTAATCAATAATAAAATCTTTATTCGTTTTTATTGTTGCGTTTATTTTTGTTTTGCTTAACTAAAGATGAAAAAAAGAACCTATTAAAACCTACAATTGGTAGGTTTCAAGTATCAATTGGTAGGTTTCAAGTTTCAAAATATGAGAAACTTGTACTCGAAGATAGGTTTTAAGTTCGAGATAAAACCTGTAAAAAACTCAGAATTGCTTGACCCTACTAAGAATTAGCTCGGTAGAACCAACTTGATTCCCCGCACAGATTATTGATTCACGTATTTAATATAAATATTTTTCATCACTAAAAGGGGAAAATCTTAAAATAGAAAAAATAATATTAGGAAAAGGAAAAAAAAGACAACAAAAGAGAGTGCCTAGACGTGGAAGAAGCCAATTGTGTCACCTATAATTGATTGTCACTGGACTAAGTCGAGATTCTAGACTGCTCACATGCGTGTAACATGAAATTAGAATTTTCTTACAGAAAATCTGGGTTGAACTTCCAAGTAGTTTAGGAGGATAACTTACCTTATTTACCAAATCGATCATTAGAATATTAATTTCCATTCATTATCATCCATTAATAAAGTCCCACTTGATGTTCTGTTTCCTAATTGACTGGGAATATTTTGGTTCAACGGTTAAGGAGGGGACACATACAGGACTAGGTGCATGACATAAGTTTCATAATTCCGTACATCGGATTAAGTGCAAAAAAAATTCCAAGTTCGATTACCTCGGAGCCTGTTTCTTGCCCAGAGAGAGAGAGAGAGAGAGAGAGAGAGAGAGAGTTAAAAAATAAATAAATAAATAAAAGAGCCTTCATCCTAAGCGGTTGGTGGATTTTCAAAAGATTTTGCATTGGGTAACACCTAGCCTTCACATCTCCAAGTGTTAGTTCGAAGCCATAGAACTCTTGTTCTCTCTCACACTTAGTTAAATATATGATGGTGCACGTTATATAAATTCTTCTTCAGAAAAGAAAACATCCCAACATGAAGCGGAAGCTTATGAGCTTTCGACCGATTGCTGCTGTGAGGAAAAATTGGGTCGACTATTAGAAAAAATCAAGTTAACTTGGCCCTTTTTCTCCAAAACTATCTGGGGCCTAATATGAGGGGTGTTTCTTTATATATACAGAAAGCTCGTTTCATCTTGTCAGTCTTACAGCCGTAAGTTGTCAAAAACTTCCAAGTGATCACCGGCTGGTACAGTAGATATGGAATTAATGTGGCATTATCTTTCGGCCATATGTTCTATTATTTAGTACCTCAAGGGGGATGAGGTCAAGTGGGCATAAGGCTAAGGTGATCCTTTTGGGAAATTAGGAAAGGGATAGCTCCTTAAGTTAATGGGTACCATGAGAAAGATACCTTTTTCAATAAAAATGGATCCCCAATAATCTTATGCTTGCTTCAGCGTTTTCCTTTCTATGTCTTCCAAAACTCATGATACTCTTGTAGTCAACTAAAAAAGCTAACATTAAGAGAAGCAACCGATAGGCGATGGGCAAACTGGTGCAAAAAAATGTCAGAATCGGTGCTAACTCTCATTATAGATGGACTGCTGATCATCGCCTATCGTTCCTAAGGGTTTTGCAAATTCTGTCGCCAAAAATATTGGAAACGGCCTTTTCCTATTAGATATCAATTACATGTTGGTCCCATCAACTCCACGATAAGAAGGTTGACAGAGTAAACCTAATTAAATACTGGGACAATTAACTATATAGTCACATCAGTCAATCTAAGATGATACCGAAAGCCCGCAACCCACGTCAGAAAGGACACCTCTGCCGCGATCCAGTGAACTGTCCTCAGTCCTCAGTGAGCCTCCACATGGCAACCATCCGCACCAGAGAGCCCCGCAACCCCAGAATTTGGCTTGTCCATAAGAATGAGACGCAACTTTCACGGTTTAGAATTTTGCTTGTACATAAGAAATAGACGTATAGAACTGACTCGATTCCCTGCTTAGATTATTGATTCATATTAAAAAGAGAAATCATAAAACAATAGAAATAATATCAGGAAAAAAAGAGTGCCTAGACATAGAAGAAGCTAATTGGGTCCCCTTGAATTATTGTCACTAGACTAAGTCGAGATTCTAGACTGTTCACACACATGTAACACGAAAAATAGAAAAATCATCTCACAAAAATAGAAAAAGCATAACGAAGCATGCAACATGAAAAATAGAAAAATTATCTCACAAAAATAGAAAGAGCATAGGAACATCAATTCTTCTGATCTAAAATGGTAAGATGATTTTTCGGTATCTACCGAGATTTATCTATTTTTGTGAGATGATTTTTTTTATTTTTTGGTATCTGCCGAGATTGTTTTTTTAAGCCAACTCCCGCTGAGGTCTAGTAGTAGCGTGCAATAACCATAGGAACATCAATTCTCTCAATCTAAAGTGGTGAGGGAGGATATGAAGATGGTACATCTTATCTACATAGAATGCAATAGAAGATTTGAGGAGGACTTCTTAAGCCTATAGCTGAAGCCAAACTTTCCTCATTAATACTAGGGACCTCACTATATTCCTGTGTATTGCTACCCCGATGTAGCATCAATTTATTGTAATTGAATTGCCCAGATGAGATGACATATACCATTCACATAAAATGATTTGCACTGATTCAACATACATATATCATGCTTCAACCAAAACCTTATACTTTACTTATGAATGAAATAGAAATTTTCATTGACGAATAGTAACACACTACAGGAGCACCTTACGTACTCTAAAATATTCCCAAAGTAAATCAAAGGCTAAATAGCCGATAGGTAATGGGAAAACCATACAAAAAAGAGTCCAAAATGGTTCAAAACTCTCATTGGTTACAGCTAGTAGTTCATCGACTATCGTTGGTGAGGTTTTTGCAAAACTTGTCACCAAATACGTTGGGGATGGCTTTACTGCCTATCCCTAAAGAATAACAATTACATGCTCATCCCGTCAACTCCTTGATAAGATATTGATAGAGCTTACCCAATTTGAAAACTATGACAACTATTTAAAAGGTTACATCAATCAATCAAAGTACTAAGAAGACACAATTGCAACAAATTTATTTGTAATTTCACAAGAGAAAGTGCATTCACAAAGCAAATAGATAATCTCTGCCTTAGGCTATACTACTATCAAAGAATACAAAGGCTTTTTTTTGGCTGGTCAAACAAATCGCTTTCATTTCTTCAAGTATGATTTCCGACCAACAAAGAAGGCCTCATCAACAATGGATAGCCTAAAAAGGTCCAGGTGAGTTAGATAACCAATTACAAGGAGAGCATTAATTATGTTACTCAATTTGCTAATTGATTGGTCTTACATTAATAGTGGACAACTTGGATTTCATAGAGATGGGCCAAACGAGATCTGCATTTTGCAATAAGGCCCACAAATCCTGCCCAAGTTGATCAACAAACCCAAAGAAAGCCTATCAAAGATGGAGCACCTAGAGCCTACAAATATAGTTTTAACAACATTGAAATAGTAGATCGATGTATGATTTAACCTCAAATAGTAACATAATCTTGAAAGAATTATAATAGCTATGACGGATGACAGGTATAGTGTCTTCTTTTAAATGCACCCAACTTCCTTCGAGAAATTAACAAGTTATACTTCGATTTTAGTTAATGGTCCATAAAAATCATCGATGGAAGGCCAAGCAATCTCATTGTAAAATCACCCATGAAGGAGTTCACTCTCTCCATCATTCAGCGGGGACAAAATTCGGTAATCGACATGCCATTTGTTGATGAAGTCATAGTTCTCCTAGTGGATTGGTCTGAGTCAAGCTCTTCCATTGGGATGCTCAGTCCCCGCAATCTACTTTGGACAAAGAAGGCTGGATGTTGAGGTGATGGTGGGTTAAAGTAATTGCTGCTGAGCATGAGAACTACGGTGGCCATGGTGGGTCTAATAGCGGGATCTTCTTGAATGCATAGTAAGCAAATATGTAGGCATCGAAGCACTTCATCTTTTGAACATGAATCCACGATAACCGGGTCCAACACTTTCAAGGGCATGCCGTCTCTCCATTGATTCCACACCTACAAGAATAAATCCGGAAAATCTTCACACAATTGTGGCATTAATTCGACGATTCATCATGCAAGATATTTGAATCTTGCAAAAAACCATATATGACCAAGGAATGAAATAATAATCATGAAAGTAATTATGTAGGCTAAAGGACTACATTTTACAAAGGAATTTCAATTTCACTTGGCAAAAATTACAAATAAAGGCAGCGTCAATATTTGTCATAATAGCATAGGGAAACTTACATAACTAGCAAGATATTCACCCCCGTTTAATTGGTGGTAGAAATTATTCTTCTTGCCGCAAATGATCTCTAGAAGTAATATGCCAAAACTATACACATCGGATTTCACTGAGAACTCTCCATGCATTGCATATTCTGGAGACATGTAGCCACTGCAAATTTGAACATTAGCTATATGTATATTACAAATTAATATGCAGATCAATAAGCATCCATAAATAGATAAGATGAGCAAGTCCGGCATTTAATTGCAAAGTCATCTATTCAAAAACTAAGACTTACAACGTCCCCACGATTTTATTTGTGCTAGCTTGAGTTTGATCGACTCCAAAAATCCTTGCCATGCCAAAATCCGAAATCTTTGGGTTCATTTCATTGTCTAACAAGATATTGCTACATTTTAGGTCACGATGGATAATCCGAAGACGAGAATCTTCGTGTAGATAGAGCATTCCTCGAGCAATCCCAGATAGTATTTTATAACGCAATGGCCAATCCAATTGTCTCCTTTTTTCAGGATCTGCATTATTATACCCAAAATTCATTAATGTGCTAGCATGAGGAACCTATCCGAAAACTCAAGGAAAAGTTAATCATACAATACCAAATATATTTATTCTCATTCATCTAATGTAGCTTAAAGAAAAAATACAATTAGTTGAAAGAACAAAAACCTCTTAATTGCAAGTTTAACATGATGCATAAAAGAAGGTTAGACTGCTACATACCAAATAAGAAGTAATCAAGGCTTTTATTTGGCACGAACTCATAGGCCAGTAGCTTTTCATCTCCCTCCAAGCAAAATCCAAGCAGTCGTACGAGGTTTCTATGTTGAAGCTTTGCAACTAATAGAATTTCATTCTTAAATTCTTCATCACCTTGTCTTGAGCTTTGAGATAGCCTCTTCACCGCGATTAGTTGTCCATTAGGAAGTTTACCCTATAGCATTTTGTATGTATTGTTAATCCTTTTAACAAATTAAAAAATAACATAAAAAAGCTTCGCATGTTTTCTTTCTTTGACATCATTATATTCAATTCACATGCAAAGCATTCTTGATTGTTTTTGATAGATATATTCGGTACCTGGAAAACTTCACCAAATCCACCTTCACCCAACTTATTTTCATGAGAAAAATTATTTGTTGCAACTTGTATTGTAGCCAAGTCAAATTGCAAGGACTCCACAGTGGTAAGTTCATTTGCACCTGCATTATCACACTCAATTTGATTATAACACAACATCAACAGCGGCTCCTAGTGGTATTTATAGGGTTGTTAGTGCTTGGGAACATTAACACAATAAAAGTACTAGATTAGACTCAAATGGTTGTCCCCCTACCCCAAAGCAATCTTTCCTTGCTTGATTGGTCTTGAAGGGAAAGAAATCATCAATACTATAGGAAACAAAGTAGTGAGATGAATTTTATATCCTGATCAATTATTCATGTTGAGGATAGTGTTAGGTCTATTAATTGTGATGTAAATGCTACCTATGCTTGGAGGAAATTGTCAAAGATTGGGAGTATTTTAATGCCTTATTATGTGGTTGGTATGGTAGATCTATATTACTTTGGCATGATTGATGGCATCCTAATGGAACCTTGCTAGATATATACTCAGGGAGAGTAGTTTATGATTATGCTATTCTTTGAAGATATAATGTGTCACTCCAAATGGAAATGGCCCAGTGTGAGTTGAATACTTGATATTAATCCAAGTAGCTATTTATGGTCCAATTTTTCCCTAGTCTTCTTTGTCCTACTTCAAATAACATTCTTTCCTTCGCTTCAGCTTGGGAAATTATCAAGAATTGAGGCACAATAGCTGAATGGCATTAGCTTATTTGGCTTTAACCTATGTTCTTTGGGTGCACTTTCCCAAAACAAGTCTAGAAGTGCTCTTCAACTTTGTTTTCCTCCTAAAGATATTGGTAGTTGGAAGCTTGAGTTGTCCCGATGCACCAGGCTATGAAAGGGAGATATTTTCATAGGTCCCTAGTAAAAATTTTGTGGAATTGCTACATTTGTTTCATAAATGCTCAATTTATGTAATATAGATAGTTTATGAAAAACTAAAGGAAAATAGTAAATTTACTACTTTTTCCTTTGGCGACTTCATCCGTCTTCTTTCGTTTTCTTCGAAGAATGCAACAAGTGACAGAGAGAAGCACCATGGCACCTCCAAGAGGAAGAGTAATTGCAATGGTTATCACAATAGATTTTTTGCTTTTTCCTGCACTTGTACAATTACATGTATGAGACAATTAACAAAATAATAAAAGCATTTTAAATGAAAGTGTTGTTAGGATTGCGATATATAAAAGAGAAGAAATTAGAGAAGGATTTTTACGTAGAATACCATTATATATATATATATATATATATATATATATATTTCATTTGTCCCACTCTAACTTTCATTTCACTCTTAAACTTTTATCCTATTTCTTTGCAGAGTGTGGGAGTCCAACCCTGTACTTGAAACTAAACATCCTCATCCTCTAGACCCAGCTAAGAAGGTAGGGAATCAAACACCATTTCAGAATTAAAAGGGGAAAAATCATAGTATTATACTATATAATCCCTTCACTATTAGTATCATTATCAAGTATCGAGTTACAATTATAAGAGAAATTACCCCAATATATAGACACAATCTAAGGCATACAAATTATATTAGAATTTACATATATTGGCTTCAATGCTAAAAGCTTCTCTTGGATTGCTTCAAAGTGTAATTTAGAGAAGCTTGCATCTTGGATACTCTCAAAAAAGAAGGTCCACTTCTTATATATAGAAATGATTTGGATTTCTTAATATGACACCTACTCATACTAGGAAGACTTCTTGCTTGGGTTTCTTTTATGGGCTAATACTCGAGATATATTTCCAACAATTCCCACCATTTCAAGCCACAATCATTTCATTGGAATATGAATTTTGCTGCTACTCTCCAATAGCCTCTTGTAGGCTCCATGACTGCTACAAAATCTGTCAAGTTTAAGCCACACTTGAACTTTGCCATAGTCATGGACCTTATCAGAGTTGATTGTACATTTAACCAATCCATAATGATCTATAAAAGAAACCTCATTTACCATAGACAAAGCAAAAGTATCATTGCATCCATATTTGTTAGGAAATCAAATACGTACCTTGTCAAACTTGTTGGTTGTTTGTTTGTAAAACAAACAAAATAGTGATTTTCCTTATCTCATATAGGAAAGTTGAAAGAATGTGGGTGGTGTTTTCAAGCTTGTTCAAATGAAAATAATGCGTCTTGGGTTAGACCCCATAATACCTCCGTGCAGGTACACGGATAATTGCATGATTTATCTCTATCTGATTCCATTTACTCCCATTCCACTCATATTATCTCCAAAAATTTTGATGAATTATTTGTTCAACAATGGAGTCTGAGATGATCAAAGTCATGAATCAAGACATGGTCAAATTGGAATAGTTCAATGGGAAAAATTTTGCTCATTGGAGGGACAAGATGATGTTCCTTCTCACTACCTTGAGGATATCCTACATTCTAGATCCAATTTGATGCTTATAAAAGGTCCGAAGCTTACTACTAAAGGAGGACAACTAAGAGCGAAAGCTGTTCAAAGGGTTAACAAGGGTTAACAAGGAAAGGGAAAAAATGTGAAGAGGATGAATTGCTTTGTTGTAGGCAAATTTTGAACACATTGTCCAATTGCCTGTATAACTTATTTACCAAGATGAAGGTTGCTAGATAAATTTGGAACACACTTGGATTCAAGTACAAAGTGGAAGAGCAATGTACCAATATGCATTTGATAGCAAAGTATTTTGATTTCAAGTTTATTGATACCAAACCCTTGTTGGAGCAAGTCCATGAATTGCGAATGCTTGTCATCAAAATTTATGCCCTCAAGATTGATATTCCAAAAGCTTTTCAAGTGGGAGCAATTATTACAAAATTGCCTCCAAGTTAGAAAGACTATGGAGAAAGGCTGATGCATAAGTCAAAGGACATTACCTTGGAGCAAATTCAGAAAAATCTTTTTCTTGAGAAAAAATCACATCTATGTGATACCTTCTATTTTCTATGATACTAAGGTGAATGTTGTGGAGGGGAAAGGAAATGTTTTCAATCCAAGATCAGCCAGAACTTCAAAGTAGGAAATGGGAATAAAGTTTAGGTGATAGAAAAGAAGAAAAAGGGTTGTTTTTTTTTTTTGGTGGCAAACAAGGACACTATGAAAGGACAGCAAGCACCATGAGAACATATCAAAGGACAAGAACATTCTAATGGTGAAGGCTGACGCGAATTTGGTTGAAGAAAACTATGTTGCCATGGTGGCTATGGTTTCTAAAATCAACTCTACTTCTGTCCAATGTAGTTGGTGGTTAGATTCTAATGCAACAATCCATGTGCGTAAGGACAAATATATGTTCAAACAATTTAAAGAGACTACTGACATGAATGTTTAAAATGTCTTGATGTTGAATTAACACTTTGCAGAGGTTGATGGTAGAGGCACAATGGAGATAGATTTTACGTATGGAAAGAATATTACTCTTCTTAATGTGTAGTTTATACTTGAAATTAAGAAGAACCTAGTTTCTATTAATTTACTTTAAAAAAGGGGATTTTGTGTTTTGTTTGAATCCAACAAGGTTATCCTATCGAAGAATGGGCTGTTTGTTGGAAAGAGTTATGCCATTGACGGCATGTATCATCTGAGTATCAATAATAATTTCGCATGTTTTGCTCATGTTGCTAAGTCTCCTTCTTTATGGCATGGTAGATTAGCATATTTAAATTTTCACCATTTAAAGAATATGAAAATGTTAGACTTGATAAATGTGAAATATGTGCTAAGTCTAAATTAGCATAGAAACCATTTCCTAATGTTAAAAGACATTCAAATTTATTAGATTTGGTGCATAGTAATATATGTGAATTCATTGGCATGTTAAATCGTGGTGCTAAAAATTCTTTCATTACATTTGTGGACAATTGCAATAGGTATTTATATGTTTATCTCACTAGATCGAAGGATTAAGCATTTATCATGTTTAAGAATTATAAGGCTAAAGTTAAAAATCAATTAGAAAGGAGAATCAAAGTTCTACGTTCAAATAGAGGTGGAAAATATTTCATAAATGATAATGATTCATTTTGTGAAGAACATGGTATTATTTGTCAAATTTCAGCACCATATACTCCACAACAAAATGGCTTGACTAAAAGGAAAAATCAATCTCTTAGACAAATGCTTAATTGTATGCTTTTAAATTCATAGCTACCAATTAATCTTTGGGAAAAGCATTGCTTAGTGCATGTTATATTCATATTTGGATACCATTCAAGAGATATAACATGAGCCCTTATAAATTGTGGAAAGGTAGACAACCAAACATGTCATACTTTACAATGTGGGGTTGTTTGGCATAATATTGAGTACCATACCCTAAAAAAACAAGACTTGGTCCTATAGCTATCAAAAGTGTTTTCACTAAATATGCTAAAAACGGTAAAGCTTATAGGCTTCTTGATTTAGAGTCCAATGTCAATATGGAATCTAGAGATGTTGAGTTTTTGAGAATAAATGTTTTACAAGCTTTGAAATTATTGAAGATAATTCTAAATCAATAGTAGTTTAAGTAGATTCTCATGAGAAAGAAACAAATGATTCTAAAGACATGATTGAACCAAGTAAAAGCACTAGAGCTAGAAAATTAAAAGATTTGGGTCCATGTTTTATTACTCTTGTTTTCCTTATTGAAGGAGACAAAGATAATAACATGGTAAATAAATACCTTTTACTATTAATTCTAGAAGACAATCCTAAATGTTTTAATGATGCTTTGTCTTCTAGAGATATTTCCTATAAATGATGAAATGAACTCAAATATGTCCAATAATACTTGGGTATTAGTAAATTTACCACAAGGATCTAAGCCATTAAATGCAAATGGGTTTTTAGGAGAAAATATAATTAAGATGGTTTTATAAAAGCTTTTAAGGCTAGACTAGTGGCCAAGGGGTATAGGCAAAAAAAATTAATAGATTATTTTGACATTTATGCTCCTAAAACATGCAAAACTTCTAGTTGAATTCCTTTTACTCTAGCTCCCATTTATGATCTTTGTGTTCATCAAATGGATATCAAAACTGCTTTCTTGAATGGAGATTTAAATGAGAAACTTTACATGGAACAACCAGAGGGTTTTGTTCTTCTTGGAGATAAAAGGAAAGTATGTATATTGATTATTATCTCTTTATGAGCTTAAGCAAGCACTTAAGTAGTGGCATGAAAATTTTGATTTAGCCATTTTGTCTAATGGTTTCATATACAATAGTGTAACTAAGTGTATATGCTCTAAATTCATTAAAGATTATGGTGTTTTAGTTTGCTTATACATTGATGATATGTTTATCAATAGAATGAATATGACTGGAATTATTGAAACTAAGAAGTATTTAACTTTCATATTTCAAATGAAAGATTTGGGTGAAGTATATATTATTTTAGGTATTAAAGTTAAAAAACATAGTGCCAATTATTTTTTTGAGATAATGTGATTATGTTGAACATCAATCCAATTGATTCCAATATTAAATTAAATTATTATACTAGTAGAATAGCAACAAAATACGAGTGCTATAGGGTCTTAAGACATGTAAGTTGAGTATGTATATTAGTAATCCAAGTATAGAATATTGGGAAGCTATTACTAGAATTTTTGTTATCTCAAGAGAACTAAAAATTTGAGATTGTTCTATAATAATTATCCGGCTGTATTAGAGAAATACATCAATGCTAATTAAATTACAAGTATGGATGATAAACATTCCACTTCTAGATGGATTTTCACATTAGCTAGATGTGCCATATCTTGGGCGAGAAAGAAATAGATATGCATAACTCATTCAAAGATGGAATCCAAATTCATTGCTTTAGTAACAATTGGGAAAGATGCTAAATGGATTAGGGATGTATTGTTCGATATCAAATTATAGCCTAGTCCTATGCCTCTTATTTCTATCCATTATGATAGTGAGGCTAGTTTAGCAAGAGCTTTTAGTAGCATTTATAATGATATGTTTAGACATATCAGTCTAAGACATGAGTACATGAGACAATTGATTCAAGATGATACCATAATAATTATTTACATGAGGTCAAGCAAGAATCTAGCTGATCTCTTTACAAAGGCCTTACTAAGATACAAGGTAAATATGACCACCCAAGAAATGAGGTTGAATCCTTTAACTAAAATCACCAGTAATAATAACCTAACTTTATGTTAGAATATCACTAGTTATAAGATATAATGGGTAAAAATAAGTTATTGAATGTGATTATTTGATATTGAGATTAGCTAGACATGAGAAATCAGATATTGTCCATTGCGTTTTCTAAAAAGCTCATGAAATAGATATAAGCACAACGCCACAATAGTATTAAGTAAAGTAAAACTTATAATTGGAACATGAAATTAGTATAAGTGCAGTATGTTCGATTCTATTATTGATGTACAAGTTTAAAGCTATAGTTACTTGTCACGTTCATAAAGTTTTGAGATACTTGCACTAAATAAAAAAAAATAACTCGAAGGAGACATTTATGTATGTATATTAATCTTATGGAAATTTTTACTGTATTTTATTAATTAATTTTATTTTAACAATTTTTGTTTTACAAACAAAGTGGGAAATTATTGATTGTTTATTTGTAAAACAAACAAAATAATGTTTTTTCTTGTTCCACATAGGAAATAGGGAAGCTAGAAGGATGAGTGTCACAACAAATGTGGGTATCTTCCAACTTGCTCAAATGAAAGGTTGTAGGTTATACCCACAATACCCTCATATGGGTGCACAAATAATTGTGCGATTTTGGTGGATAATAATTAGCACTAATCCTCGTTTATTATTATCATTATTATCATTATTATTTATTTTGTGTGGTTACTTTGCTAATCTTTATTAATCGTGTTACAACTTTTGAAAGGTTGCATTTGTTTAATCGGTATTTTCAAAAGTTATGAAATTCGAATTTAAAAAAATTATATTATTATTGTTATTTTATTCCAAATTTTATATTTGTTCTTTCAACATAACATTTGAGAACATACCTATTCACTTTGTAACATTTTCAAAAGGGTTGCCTCTGTTAAAAAAGATTGAGATATGTATGTCGGTTGTTGATAGCAATCATTATCAAGTCTTTGCTTTTAAATTAGCGAGAATTCTGAAAAATTTGAACATAAACAACCTTTTTTTTTTAATACAGTCAAACGTTCGTACATTTTTGCCTATGTCGTGCATATTAACAATAAACATTTTCTTCACTATTGTCTTTTATATAATGAGATGATAAGATGAAACAAAAAGAAAAAACTCTATTAAAACTAACCAAAATAAAATCACAATTACATTTGCAATGCAAAAATTTAAAAGATGAAATTTAATTAATTTAGACCATTGCTAAAATGAGAAACAAATATAAATGACAATTAAATTGTAGTCATTCTAGATTGACAAAAATTAACATCACTCTGCAAGAGATTTTCTGATGTGGGCTACATTAATTGAGATCATAATTTACCATTTTACAAGCTTGATCTAATCAGGTGAGATATAAAGATTCTTAGTCTAATATGGGACTAGCTTATATGGGTTGAATAAAGTCTAACCAATGATAAGAGGGCCCGTGGCTTGAAACTCTATAAATAGTGCTCAACATAAGGAGTGTTTGTTAGGGAAATCCCTTATGATGTTTTGAAGATGACAAAATAAATCAAAAGGCTACTAACGTGTTTATTGAGTAACGTAGTGAAAAACACACAAGCCGCTATGCAGATGATGGAAAGCTTCTAAGTCTGGATAAAGCAGACAAAGAAGCACAGAAAGTCTCTGAGTCTGGATGAAGCAGACGGAAGACCCGTTCCAGACTGAGATTTAAGTCTGACCGTACCAGACTGAGATTTAAGTCTGAATGAACCAGACTGAGATTTTAAGTCTGAACGAACCAGACTGAAAATCTAGGCAAATTCAGAACTTAAGACCATCTGACTTAAGATGAATCTACAGGATAAGATCACCAACGGTCAAGTATTTCACTTACTTTATTTATATTGATTCTGTTGTATCAAAGTGATTGGCAGGATCAATCAACGGACAACTTCCAAAGAAGAATAGAACACTTATGGAAGCTCGGATTCTGATTGTATGGGCAAACATAATCCAAGGGGATCCAATCTACCTCCAACGGTCAAAAAGACTTGCCTTATAAAGTCTGTCCAGGAAAGGGAAGACGAAACTCTCAAGGAAAGAGCCAACGGTCGAGTGTGGCTTGGAGAGTATATAAGGATAGGATGAGACCTAGGAGACTAGGGTGGATAAATATATTCCAAGGCTGATTCAATTCTTCACTAGTTGTCTGAAAAAGAGCGTAATCGAGTGATCCTAGTGAATTACAAGAAGAGTGACTTTGTGAGACATATCATCACCAAGTGCTAACACTCGAGAGTGTGTAATCACCGTTGATCATATAGTGAAATACAGCCTATTGGCTGATCGCCTGGAGAGTGGACGTAGGCTTGTCTAAAGCCGAACCACTATAAACTGTGTTTGCAATCTTCTCTACTCTCTCTATTTAATTTCAGTTTATAGATTGCAAAAGTTTGTTATTACGTACGCTTAAAATTCCTATACACCTATTCACCCCCCCTCTGGGTGTTAATACTAGTTCTAACAATTGGTATCAGAGCTTATTTCGAACTTGTGGAGATTTTTGAAGGCTCAAAAATTCTATTCATTGCACAGAATTTTCAGAAATTATTGAGCAGGCCACTAATGTGTCATATGTAAGGTTGAATAGTTTTGGATTGAAATTTTTATATTGTCATATATGTTATCCAATTTATTTCACAAGAAAAGGCATTCTATATTACATGAAATATTATAACAATGCATTTGTGCAGAAAGCTTGTTAAGTTTATGCAGAATAAATTTGAGGCGAGCTTGATTGAAGAAAACAAACTTCTACCTCAAATTTCAAAAGCAAATGAATGATGTGAATGTTGTTACTACAAAGGAAATAAAGGGATAACATTGCATTCAACGTGCACAAGTTGCGATTAGTATTATCGCATATACTATCATGAGGACAGGGGGAGAAAGTGAATATAAAAAGAAATGGAGAATCGTGATCATTTCGAAAAGGCAACAAATTGAGGGGGAGCATTGATCAAATATGGCAGATTTTTTAATTGATCTTGATCCTGATTACTATGGAAAGAAAAGGTAAATTGTGTTCTACATAATTTGGTAAGTATATCATTAATTTCTTTCCCTGGCAGATTTTTGTTGATATATATGAGCTATATTGAATATTCTTTATGTTCATATCAACATGATATCTTTAAAGTTTGTGTTTCATGCCTCATATATTTTTAAAGATATTATGTGAATTTATTCTCCACGTGACACCCTTTTGCATTGTTATCGCTTTTTGATTATGTCAAAAAGGGGGAGAAAATATGTATATGCATATGTGCTAATTGGTTTATTTTATTTAGTGCATAATATTGAGCTGTAATTATTTCTATATATTATTTTGCTCAATTTATCAATTATCTTCTATTATATAATCTCCTATTTTGAATAACATTCATTGAATATATGAAATGTTGGAGATTGCATTATGTGCTTATGATGCTTTGATTTATCAATATATTTAAAAAGCATAATTGCACATCTGCATATTCAGAGATTGTTTTGTCATCATCAAAAAGGGGGAGATTGTTAGGGAAATCCTTTATGATGTTTTGAAGATGACAAAATAAATCAAAAGGCTACTAACGTGTTTATTGAGTAACGTAGTGAAAAACGCACAAGCCGCTATGCAGATGATGGAAAGCTTCTAAGTCTGGATAAAGCAGACAAAGAAGCACAGAAAGTCTCTGAGTCTGGATGAAGCAGACGGAAGACCCGTACCAGACTGAGATTTAAGTCTGACCGTACCAGACTGAGATTTAAGTCTGATCGTATCAGACTAAGATTTAAGTCTGAACGAACCAGACTGAGATTTTAAGTCTGAACGAACCAGACTGAAAATCTAGGCAAATTCAGAACTTAAGACCATCGGACTTAAGATGAATCTACAGGATAAGATCACCAACGGTCAAGTATTTCACTTACTTTATTTATATTGATTCTGTTGTATCAAAGTGATTGGCAGGATCAATCAACGGACAACTTCCAAAGAAGAATAGAACACTTATGGAAGCCCGGATTCTGATTGTATGGGCAAACATAATCCAAAGGGATCCAATCTACCTCCAACGGTCAAAAAGACTTGCCTTATAAAGTCTGTCCAGGAAAGGGAAGAAGAAACTCTCAAGGAAAGAGCCAACGGTCGAGTGTGGCTTGGAGAGTATATAAGGATAGGATGAGACCTAGGAGACTAGGGTGGATAAATATATTCCAAGGCTGATTCAATTCTTCACTAGTTGTCTGAAAAAGAGCGTAATCGAGTGATCCTAGTGAATTACAAGAAGAGTGACTTTGTGAGACATATCATCACCAAGTGCTAACACTCGAGAGTGTGTAATCACCGTTGATCATATAGTGAAATACAGCCTATTGGCTGATCGCCTGGAGAGTGGACGTAGGCTTGTCTAAAGCCGAACCACTATAAACTGTGTTTGCAATCTTCTCTACTCTCTCTATTTAATTTCAGTTTATAGATTGCAAAAGTTTGTTATTACGTACGCTTAAAATTCCTATACACCTATTCACCCCCCCTCTAGGTGTTAATACTAGTTCTAACAGTGTTTACTAAACACTGAGAATAAGGGGTAGTTTTATTAAGCCAATAATATAGAAGGCAATAGAAGAGAAGAACTTGAGTGTTGGACCATCATTGTTCCACATAAAAAACAATGGATACTAGATTAGGCACACAAATCTCTCTTCTCCATTATTATATTCTAACTTCTACCAATATAGATTTTGGGGTACCGTTTTCGTGGCTTACGCATTTATGGAGTGTTTACAGAAAGAATAACAAGGTGTATCAACTTGCTTAAATTTTTTGTCATTGTTCTTACTATATTTTGAGATATTCCTCTTTTTATATGCTATGTACAAAAGTATCTCATAGATGGCAAAAATAAAATAATTAATTATTTTATATAGTAAATAGAGACTTGGTAAAAAAAAAAATTGACATTTTCCGTGCCTGCCATGACTCCATTGAAATATTTTATCGAGATGACCGCCGCTTTGGTGGTCATCACTGCTAATTGAAGAAACCTCTGTGACCTTAAAGATGGTTGTTATGGATTGTGACCCTAGATCGATTTAGATCTCTCTCGCTCTGGCTTGCCTATACGACATTCTTAAAGAAACACTGTAATAGAGACAACCGGTTGTCGCTGGATGAGGCCATCATCTTGGCGGCGGTAATCGATTTGCTAGTCCTTTAATTCTGGGGGTTTTGTTTCATTTATTTAATTTTTTTTATCCCATCCTATCTGTTTTTTTTCAAACACACTTAAAAGGTCAGAATATATCTATTTTCAGTATTTTCCAAACCAAATTATAGGATGTAAAAAGTGCAGACGAATTTCTTTCGAACTTATATGAAATGAAAGATATTATTGGAACCCCCTCAGTAAGTGGTATGGATTTATTTTATTGATCTGATCATTTAATACACGATCCCATTCATTTCAATGCTTAATAAGAGAATTTTGATAAAATTTCTTACAATATCTAACATTGCTAATCAATCTTATTCTGATTACCTTCATTTTTGGACGATCAAACACAATTAACGTAAGTTTGAGCCTCTCTTTTCCTTTCTCGTTGGATGCTGCAAAGTTCTAGTAATAATCTAAGATCTCTTTTAAAAAAAAAAAAAATCCAAGGTCTCCTGCGTGTGTGATGTCACCAATGGTATTTAGTCAGGGTCTATTTCATAAGTGTTTATGTCATGATTTATTTGCCGACAAAATTATAGTATTTGGTACAATATTTACTTGTGATGATATAAAATTAAAAAAAAAGATCAGTTTTATTATGGTTTTAATACGTTCTTTTGTTTAACAGTACCAACTTATTGACTACAGGAATCGTGAAATCAAAGTTCTCATATATTATGATGTGTCATGTCAAGCAAACTAATTATGTGGTTATTTTGAAGCAATTGTAGATTTGCGATAAACATATGAATTTTTCATGTATTAGTTTGACATAAATATTTATAGTCTAAAATTTTTGCATGCCAAAGGTATATCTTTTTTCAAAGAAAAACAAATAGGGCTAAAGAAAGGGTCAACTTTGTTGGAGAGGGTCGCAAACCCGCCCGGTTGTCAAGTTTATTCAGATTTTGAATTTGCGAGGTAACGAACGTCTTCAAACAATTCCTTACCCTTAGCCTAAACTCAAATTTATTATTAATTTGGAGATCGCACGTGACACCTTGTCATTCAATGAACTGACTGTTATTGTTGAATATTAGCCAGGAAGATGCTTCAAAGATTAGAGTTATGGACCCACTTCTTCTTTTCGAAAATATGGAACCACCCACCCGTGTCTGGCAAAATAATAGTTTATCCAACCAAAAAAATTACACGATCTATAGAACATTTGAATTGAGCATATCGGAACGATTTTCAGTGTAAATCTCAAGTGAAATCTGCATAATTAATAATTTAGATTGTTCTAATCCACCTGAACTACATAAAAAAAAATAACACAAACGCCATGCTCGGAACTTGTAAACAAGAGACTACGTACCTTGCGGTGGAGGTGGCGCATCTGCCTCCGGCGATGGCGGTGGAGTCGGCGCATCTGCCTCCGGCGACGGCGGTGGAGGCAGTGGCTCGCCGACTGGGTCAAAGAACCGACTATTGGTCTCATACCGGAACCGGCAACTCGGGGCCATGATCCTCGCTCCCATCTTCCCAGCACAGCAGTTCCCGAGCCTTGCGATGACTGTCTCCAGGCAGTCACTGCATTGCTGCTCAGTCAAGTCCGGCGTGCACTGTGCCATCGCGTAGATCTTATTGAAATCCACTGACGTGTTCCCGGTCGCATACTTCCTCAGCGAGCCTCCAGCTGCCGCTTCCCCTCGCAGATCGTCCAGCAGCGACCGCAGTGCTGCGTTGTACATGTCTGGGCTCGTGACGTTGTTCACGTTGAACAACTGGTAGTCAGGGTCGGTTGTGACTCTGCCGAAGATCAAGTAGTTAGAGTACCAAACGGTGCAGTTCTCACTGTAGAGGACCGCCACCTTCTGGTCGGGGCAGAAACGGCTGACGTCAATGGCTGAGCGACTGAGGCAGGCACGGCAGGTCTCAGCGGTGAGGTCGCCACGGCATAAGCCGATGACGTAGACGGTTTCAGAGGTGCTGGAGACGGTGGCGGAGGCATTGAAGAAGCCGTAGGTGAGGGACAAGGAGCCAGGGGTGGAGATAGAGGAGAGGAGGGTGGTGAGGGTGGTGAGGTAGGTGCTGTCCGCGGTCAAGTTGCCGGTGGTGTTACAGAACGGGCGTTGGTAGGGATCTTGGGCGTTAATGGCGGAAGCAAACATGAGAAGAATCAGGAGAGAGAGATTTGGAGGATCCATTTCTCTTAGTTTCTTGGGAGTTTCCGGTCTTTCTTTGATCAACGTCGGTAGGCTAAAATTATATGAATATATAGCTTGTGTAGCTCCTACGCAAATTGCTTCCTCGAAATCTGATTCGTCCACGACTTTTATCTTGTGGTGGGGTCTGTGGCGGCTTGAATATTGGTACTCATGAAACCATTGAATCTTCTCTTTTTCCTTGCCAGAAAACCAGTGATCCACAGAATGGTGCTCAGACGAATATAACTTTTTGAATCATTCTTTTTCTCGACCAGCCCTGTCTATATTTTTTACGCAGTCAAGGGATAGGTAAGATACGAACCATGGTAGATAGAATTGGGAAACACAAAACTCTCCCCGTGATATCCAACAAAAATTGCATAAAATGACATTGACATCTAAATTTTAGCGATCTAATTAGACATTTGTTATATAGAAAATTCCATTAAATCTAGCATACGTATTAGGAAAATTTCCATTGTATAAATCCATATAGATTTGTAATAATATTTTTAGAATAATTAAGATAATACGGAATACATTTTAAACGCAGCATACTAATACGCTAATAATATTAAAGATTTGATTGCGATGTCCCATTATTTGGATTACATGCAAAAGTTTGTTGACACTGTCAACATCTGCACACCAGCCTGGTCCACTCAGTTAACCATCCAAATTGGGTAGAAAATTACGTTGTGCGTTTGGATTGGTAATGTGAATTGTGATTTCTGAATACTTCATACAGAACCGGTGCTCTACTCATAGGCCGATTGTGTGTGCGTGTTCTTTTTCCCTTAGTCGTTGGTCAACGGGTAGAAAATATAGCCATCACTCAACGGACATTTTATTTTAAACTAAAAATAATAATTCAAAAATTAATTAAGGAAGATTAGCAAAAAGACACTTATTCAAATAAGGACGAATAAATACAAGTACAATCTTCAATTTTTTGAATAGCGTACACATACAAGTGCTCCGGTAATGATTAAAAACAAATTAGAGCCAAGAAAATGCCTAATTTTTCGGTGTATTCAGACCTGTGTCCCTCATCATGATTCAAATGATAAAATGTCATCGTTACCCTCTTCTTTGCATTGGGCATGTTCATTAAATTAATTTTTTTTTAAATCAGTTATGCCTATAAATAGTCATTTGTACATTATCGGTAGTCAAGCTGTACCTATTTTCTTTCGTTATCTACCGACCACCACTTTAAGGGACGGATTGGTCCATATTTTCGGCAAAACATGGTAGGGTCCGCATCTCTATCTTTGATGCATCTAGATGGCTAAAAGTCAACAATCTTAGTCAGTTCGTTGAATCAAAACTCACGGCATTCATTGCTCACCATCTATCATGTGCGATCTCTAAATTAATAATAAAATGAGTTTAGGCGGGGGTAATGAATCATTTGCAGACGTTTGTTACGTTTCATCATTCAGTCACCCCTGTGCAAAGGGACACCATAAGTCACTTAAAAAAGAACAGGATCCAAAATAGAGAATCTATGCAAATTAGTAAACCTATTTAATCCAGAATAACCTTGCATTGAATTTCCTTTATGGACTCAAACTCATTATATAATTTAAAGTACAATCATTGCATTCAAACTCAAAACATCATTTCAGACTATCGATCAACAGATTTAAATTCGATATATAATTTAATTCACTTTCATCATGCCTCCCCCCCTCTCGTCATGCATGATAACTATCTCGCTAGTTTTGGTTGGGTTGAAAAAGGCAGAGCCAACACCCCAAAGTTCGTTGTCAACTACATCTTGATTCCATTTGCAGATGAAGATGAAGGGATAGCAAAAGCTGGTGGGACATTCTTCTTTTTGTGAAGCAATAGCCATACAAATTTCTGGGCATTCCTTGATGAGGGCGCCATCCCCATCCATGGGCTGAATTTGTCAAATCGAATTGATTGATTTATGCATCATATACATTCTAGGGCCAATTCCTCACTATTGCCAATATCTACTCCACTTGAACCTCCTCACGTAGCCCTATATTTGTAACATGGAACAAGCAAAGTTTTCCGTTCCTTCAACTTGAACTTCAAATCCAAGATCATGGACACACAAAAATCGGAGGAATATACTTATGTCATTTGAGCAATTTCTCCTTCGTGGCCAGTTTTCTTCATTGAACAAGGAATCACCCTCCTTGTTTGCTATCTAGTTGATATCAGATATAGAAACAAAAAAAGAAGTTGCTTGATGGATAGTCGTCGGACCAAAAAGCATATGTTTTATCGTTGAAAACCTGCAAGAAATCTATAAAGACTTCAAAAACCCTCTTATTTTATTACGTGAACGGTGAGAGACCGGCACTATGCTGTGAGAGGTGGAGTACAATGTCAGCATGTCTGTCTCCTGATATGCCTTGTTTAACATCTTTTACATGGAATTCTACTTTTTACGTCCAGTCTAATATGTGATGAAATATTGTAAGTCTATGAATCATCCACGTTGCATATGGTGCCCACATTACTTAAAAACTAGTCATGTTGCCCATGTTTTGCTTGGGTTTTTACAGAAGTCTGATAGCATTATAGATAATAAGACCTTCGCCCTCGTCGACTTCATCAGAGGAACTGTTCTTCTTACCACTGATGAGCTCTAGAAGTAGGACACTGAAATTGAAGACGTCAAACTTCACGGAGATTTCCCTGCGCATTGCATATTCAGGTGACATGTAACCGCTGCAAACTATGATATATCAGCAATATAAGCATAAGCATAAAAAGCAGAGAACAAAACACAATAGTACTTACAGAGTCCCTGCAATTCTTTTGGTGTATGCTTGTGTTTGATTAGCTTGGAAAATTCTTGCCATGCCAAAATCATAAATCTTTGGGTTCATTTCATTATCCAACAAGATATTGCCTAATTCAGGTCACGATGGACAATTCGAAGTCGAGAGTCCTCATGTAGATAAAGCATTCCTCAAGCAATCCCACATGCTATTTTGTAACATGTCCACCAATCCAATTGTCTTGTTTTTTCAAGATCTGCATGCATGCACAATTAATATGCAGATATCTTCGCTTGATAATCTTCTTGAATAGATTTTTTGCAAGAAAATAACTTAGGTTCCAAAAGCTAGTGAAAATTCAACTTAATTAGAGGCTAATCGAATATTTGCCTCAACATGGAGAGCAATGGCTTAGGAATTTATTAGAATGCAACATACCAAATAAAAAGTAGTCAAGACTTTTATTCAACATTAACTCATAGACAAGTAGTTTTTCTTCACCCTCTAAGCAGAACCCAAGCAGTTGCACTACGTTTTGATGTTGAAGCTTTGGTAGCAGTATGACTTCGTTCTTGAATTCTTTGATACCTTGTTCCGAGCTTTTAGACAATTTCTTCACAACTATTTGTTGTCCATTAGGAAGCGTACCCTAAAAGGTTAGTATATTGACATCTAAGTACACATGAATAGCTTATGACGACAACTTTTCAAAACTACCAAATTAAAGATCTTTAAGTTTTTTGACATTGATGACCTTCTAAGTACAATGACTAGCGATACCTTGAAAACTTCGCCGAATCCACCTTTGCCCAACTTGTTTTGACAAGAGAAATTGTCCGTGGCATCTCGTATGTGATGGGAGAATGATAACAATTCGAACAATATCGAATTAACGCAGCGGAATAAAATAATCTCCCCTCTTGTGTAAACCTAATAGGAACCGATATAGTAGAGCAAAATAAATACCAAGCACGCAAGCACATGACGATTTTTTTACGTAGAAAACCCCCTCGGTGTGAAGAGATCAAAAACCACGGGACCGGAGTCCACTCGAAAATCTTCACTATCAACAAAATTGGGTGAACAATGTTCTTCTCTAGCAAATACTAGAGATACATAACAGCAAAGATCTCAAGAACATAATTCTTGGCAATACACATAAACTTCACAAGAGATCAAGGATAAATTTGACCAAAAACGCAAGTTTTGATCAATCCATGAAAAACCTAATGTAGGGAGCTTCAAACAAAAATCAAACCGTTCAGATTCGAGGAGATTGCACCACGAACACGCTGACAAAATTTCAGCTCAATCGAACCTCGAATCGACCTTCGATGCCAACTTGATGTAAATCAGATTTGGCCCCATATCCCAGATTTTCTGCTTTATCTTGTTCTCTTGTTACTATCTCTTTTGCGGCTACAACTTCAACGATAGTGAGAAACCCTATTTCTCCATATAACTTATTATATGGGCTCAAGCCCTTTTGGGCTTGCAACTCTTTGGGCTTTCTCCACATAGGAGTGAACCCAGCTAACAAATCTCCCCCTCACGACAATGTGGAAGGATTCTCCATCCCTGCTATCAATCGGCAATGTTCAAGCTTCTCTCTTGGTAGGGCCTTCGTCATCATATCAGAGCCATTATGGTCTGTATGAATTTTCTCAAGTTCCAACAACTTTTCTTCTAGAACATCCATTATCCAATGATATCTAACATAAATATGTTTTGATCTAAAATGAAAAGATGAATTCTTACCAAGATGAATTGCGCTTTGATCATCACAAAATAGCACACACCTCTTTTGCTTGAACCCAAGTTCTTCCAAGAACTTCTTCATCCACAGCATCTCTTTACTAGCTTCAATCACTGCAATAAATTCAGCTTCGGTTGTAGAAAGTGCAACACACTTTTGCAATCTTGACTTCCATGACACAGCTCTACCTACAAAAGAAATCAAATAACCAGAAGTAGATCTTCAAGTATCAATATCTCCTGCCAAGTCGGAATCTGTGTATTCAACTAACTCAAGTTTCCCGGTCCCGAAACTGAGTTTCAAATTTGAAGTTCCTTGAAGATACCTCATAATTCACTTCACTGCATTCAAGTGCTATCTGCCTGGATTTGACAAATAGCGACTAACAACACCAACTGCATGTGCCAAGTCTGGGCGTGTACATACGACCGCATATATTAAATTTCCCACAGCTAAGGCATATGGAACACTTTCCATATCTTTATTCTCTTTATCAGTCATAGAACTTTGCTTCATATTTAACTTAAAGTGGGCAGCAAGAGGAGTACTAACCACTTTAGCCTTGTCCATATAAAACTTCTGAAGGATCTTCTCAATATATTTCTCTTGCGACAAAAATAACTTCTTAGCATCTCTGTCTCGAGTAATTCTAATGCCAAGAATCTGCTTCGCCGAGCCCAAGTCTTTCATGGCAAAAGACTTGCTCAATTGTTTCTTCAATAACTCAATTCGTGAAGCATTCTTGCCAACAATCAGCATATCATCAACATAAAGCAAGAGAATAATAAAGTCATCATCAGAAAATTTTTGGACAAATACACAGTTATCCGAGGAAGTATTCTTATAGCCTTGTTCTGTCATAACTGACGCAAACTTTTTGTACCACTGTCTCGGTGCTTGCTTTAGGCCATAGAGACTTTTATTCAGTTTGCACACATAATCCTCTTTCCCTTTCACTTTAAAACCTTCAAGTTGTTCCATATATATCTCTTCCTCCAAGTCACCATGTAGGAAGGCTGTTTTGACATCCATTTACTCAATCTCCAAATCTAGGGTAGCTGCCCTAGTACCACACGGATAGAAGACATTTTCACTATCGGAGAAAATATATCATCAAAATCAATACCATTTCTCTGACCGAATCCCTTAACAACCAATCTAGCTTTGTACCGTGGTTGTGAAGTATGTTCATCTTGCTTCAACCTATATACCCACCTGTTCTTCAAAGCTCTTTTACCTTTAGGTAACTTCACCAGCTCAAAAGTATGATTATCATAAAGTGACTGCATCTCATCTCGCATAGCATCAAACCAATTGCTTTTGCACTCATCTTCTATTGCTTCTACAAAGCACTTTAGTTCACCTGCATCAGTCAATAATACATACTCATCTTCAGAATACCTGGTGGAAGGTCGTCGGTCTCTAAAGGATCTCCGGACTGGAATATCTAGTGGAACATCTAATTGAGCATCTGGTTCAGGAATAATATTATCCGTTTCAACATGTTCAGGAACATGTGTGTTATTTGGAACATTAACTTCCTGCTGTTCTTCATCAACCTGTGTAGGAATATTTGAAAGAGGAGCTGGATCCAAATCATCACTAACCTATGGTGCAGAAATCGTCTTGGCTTTCTCAATATCCTCTATTGTTTGATCTTCCATAATCACAACATCTCTGCTTCTTACAATTTTCTTTTCAACCGGATCATAAAATTTGTAGCCAAGCATATCCTGTCCATAACCAATGAATATGCACTGTCATGTTTTCACATCAAGTTTAGACCTCTCATCTTTGGGAATATGCACAAATGCTTTACACTCAAAGACACGCAAATAATTATAAGAAACATCTTTGCCTGTCCAAATTCTATTAGTAACATCAAACTCTAAAGGAACGCATAGAGTAAGATTCAATACATATGCAACTGTACTTAAAGCCTCACCCCAAAAGGATCCAGGTAGCTTTGACTGTGAAAGTAAGCATCTTACCCTTTCAACCTGTGTTCTGTTCATTCTCTCAGCTAAGCCATTTAACTGAGGTGTCTTGGGAGGTGTCTTTTGATGTCGAATACGTTGCTGTCTGCAATATTCATCAAAAGGTCCAATATACTCTCCCCCATTATCAGTTCTGATGCATTTCAATTTCTTTCCAGTCTGTCTCTCAACTGAAGCCTGAAGCTGCTTAAAAACATCTAATACTTGATTTTTAGCTTTCAAGGTATAAATCCAAATTTTCCTTGAAAAATCATCTATGAAGATAACAAAATAAAGAGAGCCACCAAATGATTTTGTTTTCATAGGACCGCAAACATCAGAATGCACTAAATCCAATATAACTAACTTTCTTAAAGGAGGGGAGCTTTTAAATGCAACTCTATTATGTTTTCCTGCTAAACAGTGAGCACACTTCTTTAGCGCTGAACTTTTCAATCCTGAAAGGAGCTTCTTCTTGGCCAATATAGACAAACCCTTCTTACTGATGTGATTGAGCCTCTTATGCCATAACTCAGCTGCATTTTTGCTGTCTACTGCATTAATTTTTTCTGTTGACAATTTTGCCTGCATAAGGTATAACGAAGAATATTTTTCACCTCTAGCCACAATAACATAACCTTTGGTAAGCTTCCATTGACCATTATCGAAGGTGCTACAATATCCCTCATCATCCAACTTGTCTGTAGAAATCAAATTCAAGCGGATATCAGGTATATGTTTAACATTATTCAATACTAACCTCGTGCCATTGCTGGTTTCTAGGCACACATCACCGATGCTTACAACTTAAGCCAATCTATTGTTTCCCATCTTCACAGATCCAAAGTCACCTGACCTGTATGATGTAAAGAAATCCCTACGAGATGTAGCATGTATAGATGCACCACTATCAATTACCCAACTGGTCTCATGAGATACAAAATTCACCACACCATCATCAAAAATAATGAGAAAGTCTTCTTTAAGTGCAGCAACACAATTGTCATCACTGTCACTATCACTTTTCTTCTCTTTACCTTTCTCCTTTTGTTTCTCCCTTTTTAACTGGCGACAAAACCTCTGAATATGTCCTTTCTGATGACAATAATGACACTCAACATTAGCAAATTTTTTATACTTACCTCTGCTTTTATCTCTACTCTTGTCTCTGTTTCTCGGACCTCGAGACTCACTTCTTCCCCTTTTCTCAACAACCAAGGGATCAGAATGTGAAGAGGACGATCCTTGTGTCTTCCTTCTCATTTCTTCATTCAAAATACTACTCTTAGCCAAATCCATGGTAATTATACCATCCGGGGCAAAATTAGACAAAGACGTTCGAAACGTCTCCGGCAAAGTACCAAGCAACCATAATGCTTGTATCTCATCATCAAACTTGATTCCCATCGCAGCCAACTGATTAATAATTCCTTGAAAAGAATTTAAATGATCAGTCAAACGAGTACCATCTTGATATCTCAGAGCCATCATCTGTTTTATCAGAAATAACTTATTATTCTCAGTCTTTCGAGCATATAACTGTTCGAGCTTATTCCATAAACCGTGTGCATGTGTTTCCTCAATAATATGGTTCAAAACATTATCATCTACCCACTGCCTAATATAACCACACACTTGACGATGAAATATAGACCATTCAGCATCAGTTTTGTTCTCTAGTTTCTCTTCGGCATATACGGGCAAATAAAAATCTTTCACATATAAAAGATCTTCCATCTTCCCTTTCCAAATATGATAATTCGAACCATTCAGTGTAACCATTCTACTTGTATTCGTTTCCATTGTTTAACACAAGGCAGAAAAATCAAGCAACAACCAGAAGCTCTGATACCACTCTGATGGGAGAACGATAACAATTCGAACAATATCGAATTAATGCAGCGGAATAAAATAATCTCCCCTCTTGTGTAAACCTAATAGGAACCGATATAGTAGAGCAAAATAAACACCAAGCACGCAAGCACAAGACGATTTTTTTTACGTGGAAAACCCCCTCGGTGTAAGGAGATCAAAAACCACGGGACCGGAGTCCACCCGAAAATCTTCACTATCAACAAAATTGGGTGAATAATGTTCTTCTCTAGCAAATACTAGAGGTACATAGCAACAAAGATCTCAAGAATATAATTCTTGGCAATACACATAAACTTCACAAGAGATCAAGGATAAATCTGACCAAAAACGCAAGTTTTGATCAATCCACGAAAAACCTGATGTAGGGAGCTTCAAACGAAAATCAAACTGTTCAGATTCGAGGAGATTGCACCACGAACACGCTGACAAAATTTCAGCTCAATCAGACCTCGAATCGACCTCCGATGCCAGCTTGATGTAAATCAGATTTTGCCCCAGATCTCGGATTTTCTGCTTTCTCTTGTTCTCTTGTTACTATCTCTTTTGCGGCTATAACTTCAAAAATAGTGAGAAACCCTATTTCTCCATATAACTTATTATATGGGCTCAAGCCCTTTTGGGCTTGCAACTCTTTGGGCTTTCTCCACATAGGAGTGAACCCAGCTAACAGTATGGTGGCTAAATCGTACTACGAGGACTCGACCTTTGTCATTTCAAGTAGGCCTGCCCGATGTAACAGCACGAGTTGGTCATTTCACCAAAAGCATAGGACATTACATCCTGCGCATATGGTTTTTCATTTTATCCAATTATATGGCCGCATTACATATTTCGTACCGCTTTGATCTCCTTAGACGATTGCTTTTTTCTGGGTCGCATTCCTCCGACAAAAGCAACAAACGACGGAGAAAATCACTACGCTTTCGCCGACGGGAAAGGCGACCACAAAGATTATCACTATAGCTTCATTGCTTTTGCCTACATACGAGCAAACCATCTCTTAATAGCATCAGTATATGGGATTATGGCTGGATGAGATTTTAGAAACTGGAATTGGGACCATAGGCCAGAGCGAACGGGAAAGTAAGAGAAAAACAATAAGGATACGCTTAAAGAAATTGAACTGTAATCCATTCCTAATCCGTCCATCCCACAAAATCCATTCTTGCTAATATCCATTTGAGTGCCCCCAATATTTACAGGGGATTAACCATCGATCGATTAAAAACGACCGTTAATCAATAGTTTTATAAGTAATCTAATCTCATAAGATGGACGAAAGACACGGATGAAATATTTCCATCATCCATCCCATTACGAGTAACAATGTTGAGAGAATTTGTAAGAGTAAGATCCAAATGTACATTATTTATGGAGAAAGACACGAGGAAGGATATTTCCGAAATTCAGCATTATTACGGCATTTCTTTCCTCACCTTTTACATGTTATTTAACAACGCCCTATGTTTGTTTGCGGGAGTTGTTGTTCGGATTTGAGAGAGAGAGAGAGAGAGAGAGAGGAAAAGAAATAAGACGTAAGTTAAAAGACGAAAAACAAAAAGTAAGACTATCTTTTCGGAGCAACATAGAAAATTTGCTTAGACTCTGCGAAGCCCCACGAACTCACTCGCCCCGTTAAATCTGTGTAAACACACATGTACCTTCAGGCCCGGTGGCCGGAGCAGGAGTGGAGCCGTCTGAGCAGGACGAGGAGGCTGCGCCGCCGCCGGCAGTGCCAAGGCATTATAAAAGGGGTAGAGCTGGTACCCCACGTTGTAGCTCGGAGTGAGCACCCACCCGCCTTGCTTTCCCCAAGGCAGATTGGCGATCCCGAACTGGAGGCACTTGACACAATCTGAGGCCATCAAGTCCGGCGTACACTGCACGAGTGCGTACAGCTTCTGTGAGCTCGTGAAGTTCACCTCCGCCACCGCAGCCTTTATCCCTGACCCGCCAGCTGAAGCCCTCGTGGCGATGTCATTCAGGGTTTCTTCAAGCAGCTGCATGAACGGGTTTGGGTCGCTGACGTCCCCGACGTTGTACAAAACCCAATTCGGCCATCGCTCCATGGCCGAGAAGATGGACCAGTTAGAGTACCGCAACATGCACTGGTCGTACCAGATGGGGGAGACTCGCTGGTTTGGGCATCTTTCGAGGATACCCTGTTTTCCAGTAGCCACGCAGCTGCTGCACGTGGGGGTGCTGAGGTCACTGCGGCAGAGGAAGAGCCCGTAGGCCTGGTTGGGGGGGTTTTGGTCGGTGGTGGCATTGGCGAAGCCATTGGTGCTGCTGGCGGCGGCGGAGGAGAGGGAAGAGAGGAGGGTGTGGAGGTTAGATTGGTAGGTGGAGTTGGGGGTGAAGAGGGAGGTATTTGGGCAATCATGAAATAGGTATTCGGGTGCAGCTTCCGTACTGAAAATGTTGATGAAGAAGAAGGAGAAAGACAGGGAGATGATAAAGTAAATATTCATGATTAGCTTAGCTTGGTTGATGAATGGAGTGGCCGCTGGGTTTGCAGATTTACATAGATCGAGTTGGTCTTTCTTCATAGAGGCCGTTCCCGTATCGAACAAGCACCTCATTACGTGGAATCCAGGAACAGGAAAACGAGGGAAAGATCGACTCAGCTCACGCGTAAAATGGACCTGCCGGACGCGTAAAGATGATTATGGCCCACGTGATATTATTAATTAATGGTTCAACACCTTTCAATACCATAAAAAAAAACATATTAATTATGAAAAGATGCGATTGTGAAAATAAAATGACTTTCGATGTGTTGAGGGAACTCGGTTTCAATTTCTCCAATAGCTAAATTTAATTCAGGATCAATTTTTCTCTTGAAAAACTAGACGGACCATAATTAACTTAGCCTCAACAACAACCAGCTAATATACCCTCACGATATGCAAATATAATACGGAAATAATAATAAGACAAGGCCAACAAGAACACCAAGGATTTAACATGGAAAACCCAACCAGGAAAAATCACGGACCACCCAAAAATCTTCCACTAATCATAAAGAATAGCGAGATACACCAATTATACTTCTCTAGTCACACACTAGAGGATCAACATTAATATTACAATCATAGTTTCTCACTACAAAGATGAATCAATAAATTCGAAGCCAGAAAATCTAACTGCAATTAGAGAATTCAAAGGCGATTCTTGACAAATGAAGACCATCAACTCGTAGCCATCGGTCTTGTGAACAACATCCTCAAATTTGAGCAAATTCCGTCAATGTCTTGCCTTCAAAATGGAATCACAAAGATCTCTCATTTTTCTTTGTTTCTTCTTCGCATTCTCTCTCTTTTTGGTGGTTGTTTTCCCTTCTTTTTCTTTTGTGCACTAGGGGTGTCAACGGGTTGGGTCGGGTTGGGTCTTGATGTTACCCGACCCGACCAGAACAATAAGGGCCATGTCATTTGACTCAACCCGACCCGACCTGAAATGGATAAAACATGAAGCAAAAAAAACGAGTCCGTTCGAGTCGGGTTTAGGGTTTCAGGTTTTTCATTAAAAAATATTATAATTTTTTAATAAAAAATATTATAAAGGGAATTCGAAATACTCTTACGTAATGCCACAAGACCTCATCCAACCCGTCCGTAAACCGTGACGCCGCGGCTTCTTATCTAACCCGTCCGTAAACATCTCTACAGATAAATAATTTTTTAATAAAAAATTATAACAAAAGGAATTCGAAATGTTCTTACGTAACGTTGCGAGGCCTCGTCCAACTCGTCCATGAACATCTCCACATACAGATAATTTTTTTAATAAAAAATTATGACAAAAGAAATTCGAAATGTTCTTACGTGATGTAGCGATACCTCGTCTAACCCGTCCGTGAATATCTCCGCACATAGATAATTTTTTAAAAAAAGAATATGATAAAGGGAATTCGAAATGCTTTTACGTGATACCGCGAAGTCTCGTTTGACTCGTCCGTGAACATCTCTGCAGACAGATAATACTCCCTCCTCTAAAGTTCTGCGTTGGCCGCGAAAAAGAAGCAAACTATATGGAAGATGGGGAGAGAGAGAGAGGGGGAGAGGGAGAGAGATTGATGGGGGCTGACCTAAGGGGCAACGACGACGAACCCGGGAGATGAGACGTGCTGGATGAGTTGCGAACATAAGGAGTTGTAGAGGAATAGCTTGGATGGGTGTATTTGGGTTGAAGCCTTTAATGTGTTTGGGTCGGAACATTGTGTTTTTGGATTGAAGCCTTTAATGTGTTTGGGTTGGAACAATATTCTGACCCTAACTTGGCCTAAAACATGTATTCCATTTGTATTTATAATTGTTATTCAAACAATATTAAGACCCGAAACATGTACCATACTTATTTCGTATTGTTCTGACCCTAACTTGACCCAAAACATGTATTCCATTTGTATTTATAATTATTATCCAAACAATATTAAGACCCGAAATATGTACCATACTTATTTCGTGTTCGGGTCGTGTTCGGGTCATGTTCGAGTTAGATTGGATGCGTTTTTTTGACATCCCTATTGTGCACGTCGAGCACCCATTTTGGAAAAACTGCACAAAGCAATTCTTCTTCCTCTTTTTTCTCTTGTCAACCGTTTCCTTTTTTTTTTTATTTGTTTTAGCCGGGCCCCACAAGAGGTGGACCCAATCAACAAATCTCTCCCTCCACCTCATGTGGGAAATTCTATCAAGCCTGCTTTTCTTCTACAAGAGTCAAACTTCACTACGGGCAATACCTTGGTCATCATGCCCGATATATTATCATCGGTGTGGACTTTCTTTAGCTAGAAAAGCTTCTCTTCTAACTTTTCTCAGATCCAATGATACCTTCAACATGCTTCGATCTTGAATGCAATACCGGATTCTCATTATGACAGATAGCACTTATGCTATCGCAATATAGAACAAACTTCTCTTACTTCAATTCCAACTCTTGTAGAGATTTTTGCATCCACAAGAGTTCCTTAGCTCTTTCAGTAATAGCAATATACTCTGCTTCAATTGTAGATAAAGCAATACATTTTTGTAATCTTGATTGCCACGAGACAGCTTCCTCTGCAAAAATCATCATATAACCTGATGTGGATTTTCGAGAATTAATATCACCAGCATAATTTGCATTCGAGTAGCCACTCAACTCAAGCTTTCCATTTCCATAACATAAGCAAAATTTAGAAGTCCCTTTGAGATACCTTAAAATTCATTTAATAGCAGTTCAATGCTTCATACCTTAAAATTCATTTAATAGCAATCCAATGCTTCTTACCTAGATTTGAGAGAAACTTACTTAGGACACCAACTGCATGAGCAATATCGGGTCTTGTACAAATCATGGCATACATCAAACTACCTATAGCCGATGCATAGGGAATTTTCTTCATCTCTTCCTTCTCTTTTTCACTTGTAGGACACTCATTAATACTTAACTTGAAATGACCTACAAGTGGAGTACTTATCGGTTTACATGTGCTCATATTGAATCTTTCAAGCACCCTTTCAATGTACCTCTCTTGAGATAACCAAAGTTTCCCATTCCTCCTATCACGTGTAATTCTCATGCCTAAAATTTGCTTGGCCAGGCCTAGGTCCTTCATTGCAAAGGCTTTACTCAACTCATTTTTCAAGTTCTTGATTTTTTTAGCATCATGCCCAACAATCAACATGTCATCCACATAAAGTAGGAGGATGAGAAAATCATTATCTAAGAATCTTTTCATAAAGACACAAGAATCGGAGTTTGTCTAACTATATCCATGTTCTTCTATGAATGATTCAAACTTCATGTACCATTGCCTCGGTGCTTAGTTGAGACCATATAAGCTTTTCCTTAATCTACATACAAGATGCTCATTGTCTTGAACTTTGAAGCCCTCCGATTGCTCCATATATATTTATTCTTCCAAGTCTCCATGAAAAAAAGTTGTCTTTACATCAAATTGTTCAATTTCTAAATTCAGGATGGCAGCCAACCCAAGAACAACTCGAATCAAAGACATTTTTACAACCGGTGAAAATATTTCTTCAAAGTCAATTCCCTTCTTTTGACAAAAGCCCTTCATAACAAGCCTTACCTTGTATCGTGGTTTCAAACTATTCTCTTCTGCCTTCAACTTATACATGCACTTATTTGTGAGTGTTCCTTTACCTTTAGGTAATTTTACCAATTCAAATGCGTGGTTCTCATGCAAGGATTTAAGCTCTTTTTGCATGGCTTCATGCCACTCATTCTTTTGATCACAGGACATAGCATCTTCATAAGTTTCCGGTTCTCTTGCATTGGTGAATAACACATACTCATGCGGTTGATATCTTTGTGAAGGTCTACGTTCTCTTTCAAATCTTCTAACTTGAGGTAAAACCGATTGTTCTTGCTCAATTGGCTCAATGGGCTGCTCTTGCTCAACTACCTGTCTCAATTGAAGAATTGGCATTATGTGAGGACTTACCATATTCATGATTTCTATAATTTTCATGGAGTTCTTTCCCATGATTTCCACCCACGGGAGGAGGATTTGGGCTGAAAATAACTGAACATTGAGCTGTGTTCTTTGGTCTCTCCAGCTTGTCAATGTCTTCAATGGTTTGATTCTCAATGAACACCACATCTCGGCTTCTAACAACTTTCTTTGCAATTAGATCCCATAGCCTGTAGCCAAACTCTTCATGTCAATAACCCAAAAAGATATACTGTTTAGACTTGTCATCAAGCTTAGACCTTTTATCTCTTGGAACATGCATAAATGCCCAGCAACCAAACACCTTTAAATGATTGTAAGAAACATCTTTTCCACTCCAAATTCTGTGTGGAACATCTCCCTTAAGAGGCACCGATGGAGAAAGATTTATTGAGTCTATTGCTGTTCTCATCACTTCACCCTAGAAAGTCTTAGGCAACTTTGCATGGAGAGCATACATCGAAGCTGATCATTAATTGTCTAGTCCATTCTCTCCGCTACTCCATTCTGTTGTGGTGTTTTTGAAACAATCTTCTCAAGCTTGATACCATAATCCCTGCAATAGTGTTCAAATGGACCTCTATATTCACCACCATTATTAGCTCGAACACGTTTCAGCTTCTTCCCAATTTCTCTTTCCACATTGACATGAAATTATTTGAAAGCAGCAAGAACCTAGTCTTTAGATTTCAAAGCAACAGCCCACACTTTTCTAGAATAGTCATCAATAAAAGTTACAAAGTATAATGCACCACCAAGGCTTCTAGCATCCATGCAACAAACATCAGTGTGAACTAAATCGAGTACATTTGATTTTGTAAGTGGAGAGGAACTATGAAATGAGAATCTATGTTGTTTACCTGTTAGACAATGAGTGCATTCCTTCAAATTCTTCTCCTTCAATGGTAGAAGATTCTTTTTATTAAGAGTTTCAAGTCCTTTCTCACTAAGATGACCAAGCCTCATATGCTATAAATTAACCGAGGAATCCTCCACTGCATTTACTTCTTCTTTAATCAAGTTACCTTATGTGGTGTAGAGAGAATATATTTTCTTACCCTTAGCCACTACCATGGAACCAATTGTAATAACCATCACCATCTAAGGCACTCGTGGAGATCAAGTGAAGTCGAATATCTGGAACATGTCTCACATTTTTCAAAAGTAAATTACATCCATTGTCGGTTTCTAAATAAACATCTCCCATGCCAATAACCTTGGAAACACTGTTATTTCCCATCCTAACACAACCAAAATTACAACTACGATAGGAAGCAAAATAGTCACATCGTGAAGTGACATGAAATGAAGCCACAGAATCAACAACCCAAGTAGAGTCTTGGCATGTAAGGTTTACGCAACCGTCATCACATACGAACACAATATTGCCATCAGATGCAACCGCCGTTGTAGCTTGTTTCTCTTCTTTCTTTCGCTCTTCAATTCTATCATAAGATTTATCTTTCTTTGGTAACCTACATTCTCTAGCATAATGTCCCATTTTGCCACAGTTGTAGCACTTCACACTCCTCCTCAGACTTGATTTCGATCTTCCTTTTGACTGGCCTTTGCAGTCATAACTCTGAAACTTTCTTAAATAACTTCTTCCCCTATTTTCTATCACAAGAGCCTCCAAACTAGAAGCATGATTTAAACCTTTTCTTTTTGTTTCTTCATTGAACAAGCTTTCCTTAATCATGCTCATAGAAAGCACACCAAAGGGGGCCAAATTGCCTAATGCCACAACTAAGGTGTCCCAACTATCAGGAAGAGTACCAAGCAATAAACATGATTGCAATTCATCACCAAGGTCAATTTCAAGATTTGTCAATTGATTTACAACATTTTAAAATTCACTTAAGTATTCTAATATGTCACTCCCTTCCTTGTATTTCAAATTTACAAGTCATTTAACTAGAAGAGCCTTATTTTGTGGAGTTCTCCTCTCATAGAGGTCATGTAATTTCTTCCACAAAATGTCCGCCTTCGTCTCTTGAGCAATATGATGATACACACTATCATCAATCCATTGTCGAATAAACCCAATTGTTTTCCGATTCATTTGCTCCCATTCCTTGTCTTCCTTATCTCCTTTAGCCTTATCGCCCTCAACAAGATCAAAGAAATCTTTACAATATAACACGTCTTCCATCCGAGGCTTCTAGATAGAGTAATTCGAGGCATTCAACTTAAACATGGCACCACTAGTTTCCTCCATTACTTAATAAAATTTCAGCACAACCTTGGCTCTAATATCACTTTGTTGGGGGGACCTTGGTTCCAATTTATCAAATAGCTAAATTTAATTCATGATCAATTTCTCCCCCGAAAAACTAGATATACCAAAATTAACTTAGCCTCAACAACAACCAGCTAATATACCCTCACAAAATGCAAATATAATACGGAAATAATAAGAAGACAAGGCCAACAATAACACTATTTAACATGGAAAACTCAATCAGGAAAAACCGCAGATGGCCCAAAAATCTTCCACTAATCACAAAGAATAACAGGATACACCAATTATACTTCTCTAGTCACAAACTAAAGGATCAATATCAATATTACAATCACAGTTTCTCACCATAAAGATGAATTAACAAATTCGGAGCTATAAAAATCTAACCGCAATAAGAGAATTCGGAGACGATTCTTGACGAACGAAGACCATCAACTTGTAGCCATCGGTCTTGTGAACAACATACTCAAATTTGAACAAATTCTGTCAACGTCTTGCCTTCGAAACAGGATCACAAAAATCTCTCCTTTTTCTTTGTTTCTTCTCCACGTTCTCCCTCTTTTTGGTGGCTGTTTTCCCTTCTTTTTCTTTTGTGCACGTCGAGCACCCACTTTGAAGGTACTTATTGAAGGCATTAATGAAAGAATCTATTGATAATGTGAGTATACAGAGTTTAGTCCCCCCTCTTCAACTAAGTCAATAGAAAAATTATATTTCGTCCTCCATCACATAAAATACGTTAAAACTAAAGTGGGTTATGAGAGAGAAATCATATCTCTTCGATTCTTCTATTTCTGCAATAATCATTTTCTCAAAGCTATTGCTATGAATAAAGGTACATCTCCATCCCTTTTATTGTGAAAATTACAAAAATCTAAAATTCTTTGATCATGAATTTTGACATAAAGAATTACTTTATCACTAATAGGACGGGGTTTCTCAAGCTCAACTCCGATGGCTCTTGGCTCGATGAGCTTTGGAGGGGTCAATCATTGGGATTTGTCATGATTCGATGGGCTTGCCGATGGCCGGATTCGTGAAATTGGTGTATGCATCCTCGACTCAAATGTTCAAAGCCCTAGCTATGTTTGAAGCCCTTTTATACTTGCTCGAATCTTCTGATCTGAACAATGCAAATGTATGCGCTCCATAGTTGAAACTGATAGCTTACCAATCATGCAGGTTATCATGGGTTTCACCCAAAGCCCGTGGGCTTTACATGTCAATATGGAAGAATGCTATAAATACTTGTCCCAGCTGAGTTCCGTGAAAGTACTCTATTGTTCCTGCAAAGCCAATCAACTTGTAGAGTAGGTCGTCAAAGGCCTCCGCAGAAATACCCTTCCTTCAAACTGATTATATTAACCCCGTCAACCTCTTCCAAATATTTTGTTTCCAGAAATTCATAAGTTATTTTTTAGCAGTGCCCGTTAATGAATAGTAGAGTTTCTTTTTTTAAAAAGAAAAAAAGAGATTATATATATAGGCAATGCAGTGGTTGTTGCGAAACGAATGTTGATGTTGCCCTAGCATCCTACGATTTCTTGACCAATAGGGGTGTGAATGATAACCATTCTGGCCAGAAATTAATTTCTGGAATAGAAATAGATTTTTTTATTTCCACTTCTGGATGAGTTTCTAGACAAAAAACACATTTAATAACCATAAAAAATTTATATTATTGACCAATAAGGGTGCGACCAGTCGCCGGTCACCGGTCGCCAGTCCCCGACCCACCGATCCGTCAGCCGCTGGTCACCAATTGCCGACCCATTAGTCGCTGGCCTACCAGTCGCCAGTCATCGGCCCATTGGTCGCCGGCCGTCCGGTTGTGGTGACCGACAATCGACGGCGGCTAGCGAATAGCGGATGGCAGTGGGTGGGGGGTGGTGGTGGTGGTGAGCGGCAAACAGAAAAAAACTTCTTCAGGTGAAAAGTAAGAAAAAGAGAAACAATTTCTGATTTCTATTACAGAAATAAAAAAGTAAAAATGTTTGTTTCTAATTTCTGTTCCAAACCTATTTCTGAAATAGAAATTTGTTCTTGAAATAGAAATGAATTTTTTTTTACCAAACGGATTTCTATTCTAGAAATAGGTTTGAAATAGAAATCTATTCTACAAATAGAAACAAAATGATTACCATGCGCGACCTAAATTTCAAACCACCAAATATAATATAATTAATACGTAAATGACAGCATCCCCGACCCTCGAAGGCAGGCCTATTGGGCTTTTCGAGAAGCGTATTTTACACGGGCTGATCAAACCAAACAGAAAAATGGATATGTCTTTTGGGAGACAGCGATGCCTTATTACGTCACTTAGCTCGGTGATGGTAGACAGCTATATATTGCAGGTGACCCATCTATGATGTTTCCGAGGGACTAAAATCACCCTTTAAGACGTGATAATTCCCTCTTTCAAGAATTATTTACCTAACAATATTGCAAATGACTGATAATAAAAAAATTCAGAATGCAACAAAGTTTTGAATAAAAATACCAAATAATAATTCTGATATTTCTCCGATAACTCTTAAAGGGAAATAGTTGGAAACAATGATTTTTTTTTTCTTAGAATTCCGAATTTTACAATTTCTGAAAAATAATAATTGACAAATACAACATTTCATAGGCTAAACAATTTTCCAAAGGTTGTAAGAGTGCCTAATAACTATTAGGCAAAAATTAATAAAATTGGAATAAAATAATAATAGAAATAACCGTACTTTATTATGAATAGTCACACTATTTCAATAGTATATATAGGTTATTTAATAAATTCGATTTTCTATTTTAGCATAGCTTTGAAATTTTGTTTACAACAGGGAAGTGGAAAAGTCAGTACCAAATCCTCCCCCCCCCCCCCCCCCCCAAAAAAACAAAAACAAAAAAAGGAAAACAAAACTTCCCGACGAAGGTTCTTGGCAGAAAAGTCTTGCTAACTTGCTACATCAAGTGCAAATCTATTATTCGAATTCCTGGTCCAACGATGAAAACAAATTTTCAAAAGATTGTGCGAATTGATCGAACAAAACTGTTTATTGATCAAAAGATGGAAAGTAATATATGTCGAAAAGTTAAAACCTTCATTCATAGATTTAGATTTATCAGAACTAGTTTACAAAACTGCTTTTTAGGAGATATATTAGAGTGATCCTCTTAATAATCCGTTATATTCGAGAATCAATAATAGCCCAATACCCTATTTAATAAATTAATTGTATGAAATATATCTTAGACTTAAGACTAAATTGACACTAATGCAATAGGTTTATGACTTTTTAAACATTTTTTCCGTTGAAGCACCTACAACCTACCGTTGTAATTTTGACAACACCAAAGCCCAACTAGTTTCACAAGTGAAGAAATGTATAATCTAGTGGGTCAGTGAATGAACACTTGAATTTGAAAATATAGTCCAGACAAGAGAAGTAGTGTTAAGCCTTATAGAAGCACAATTACATACAAATGCGCCAAATTACATAGGATTGACGTATAATTCTTTTTTCTTTTGGTCAAATTATGATTCAGTTTCAAATAGTAACAGAATTTAAGAAATCATAATAATTACGCTAGATAACATGGGTAGAGTTTTCTTTTAAATGCAAAGACCCTATTTGAGCAATTGACAGTTTATCCTCCATATACATAGATTTCTGCTTATGGTTCATAAAAATTCACAGTGCAAGACCATACAATCTCTTTGTGAGACCATCCATGAAGAAAGATTTCACTTATGCCGCCATTCACCGTGGGTACAATTTGGTAACAGACATGCTGTTGGTTGAAGAAGGCATAGTCCTATTGGTGGATTTGTCTAATTTAAGCTCTTCTATTGGGATGCTCTGTCCTTTCAATCTACTTTGGACAAAGAAGGCTGGATGTCTAGGCGATGGCAGAGTAATGGAATTACTACTGATCATGAGAACTATGGTTGCCATGGTGGGTCTTATAACTGGATCTTCCTAAATGCATAGTAAGCAAATGTGCAGGCACTGAAGCACTTGATCTCTTGAATATGAATTCACGATAGTTGGGTCCACCACTTCTAAGGGCATGCCTTCTCTCCATTGATTCCACACCTATAAGAATAACCATATATGACCAAGGAACATAAATATTCATAAGTGTTATGTAGGCTAAAAGGACTTAGTTTTCATGAAGGAATTTCTATTTCACTTGACCAAAATTACAAAAGGTGCAGCATCTTGCAATAGAATGGTGAAACTTACATAACTAGCAAGATATTTACCCCCTTCTAGTTGGTGGTAGAAGTTATTCTTCTTTCCGCAAATGATCTCTAGAAGTAGTATTCCAAAACTATAAACATCGGATTTCACTGAAAACTCTTCATGCATTGCATACTCTGGAGACATGTAACCACTGTAAATTCAAACGTTAGGCACATGTATATTGCAAATTTAGATTCAGATCATGTAGCATCCTTAAATAGACAAAAAGAGCAAGTCTGGCATCCAATCACAAAATCATCTATTCAAAAACTAAGACTTACAAAGTCCCCATAATTTTATTTGTGTTGGCTTGAGTTTGATTGACTCCAAAAATCCTTGCCATGCCAAAATCGGAAATCTTCGGGTTCATTTCACTATCTAACAAGATATTGCTGCATTTTAGGTCACGATGGATTATCCGAAGACGAGAATCTTCATGTAGATAGAGCATTCCTCGAGCGATCCCAGATACTATTTTATAACGCAAGGGCCAATCCAATTGTTTCCTTTTTTCGGGATCTGCATTATTGCACCAAAATTTATTTAATGTGCTAGCATGTGGCACCTATTCAAAAACTCAAAGCGAAGTTCATCACAAATACCAATAGATATTTTCTCTCATTTATCAATGGTAGCTAAAAAAAAAAAACCATAATCAGTTGAAAGAACAAAAACATCTTAATTTCAAGGTTTCCATGGTTAGTGGAAGCTTGAACATTTGATTTCAAGAAAATTAGACATTCTGCCACAAGAAGGTTAAACTACAACTTACCAAATAAAAAGTAATCAAGGCTTTTATTTGGCACAAACTCATAGGCAAGCAGCTTTTCATCTCCCTCCAAGCAAAATCCGAGTAGTCGTACAAGGTTTCTATGTTGAAGCTTCGCAACTAATAGAACTTCATTCTTAAATTCTTCATCACCCTGTCTTGAGCTTTGAGATAGTCTCTTCACCGCAATTTGTTGCCCATTAGGAAGTCTACCCTAAAGTGTTTTGCGTTTAATTCCTTATCACAACTTATTAAGAACTAACATAAAAAAAGCTTTAAATGTTTTTTTTTCTTCAACATCATTTTATAATTCTTATGTAAAGCATTCATGATTGTTTCTAATTAGTATGTACTACGTACCTTAAAAACTTCACCAAATCCACCTTCACCCAACTTGTTTTCACAAGAGAAATCATTTGTCGCAATTTGTATTTCACAAGAGAAATCATTTGTTGCAATTTGTATTGTAGCCAAGTCAAATTGCGAGGACTCCTTGGTGGTAAATTCTTTGGGACCTACATTACCAAAAAACTCAAATTTCAAGATAAATCTTGTATCATGATCATTTCTTCATACTAAGGGTAATGTTAGGTTTGCTAATTGAATTGAAAAAGTTGGTTGTGCTTGGAGGGAATTGTTAAAGGCTAGAGTATTTTGAGGCCTCATTATGTGGTTGGTAATTGTAAATTTATATCACTCTGGCACAACTCTTGGCATCCTAATGGGATCTTACTAGATGTATACCCATGGAGAGTATTTTATAATTTTGCTATTCTTTGAACACGGTCCTTCAACTTAAATTAATGGAATGACAATATTAAATATTTTCATATAGTCCAAGGATTAGTTTGAATATGTACTACAAGTTCAAGGATCACATTAAACAAATTAAAAATTCATGGACCACATTGCACATTGAGTTGAAGTTCAAGGATTACATTGAACAAATTAAAAGTTCAAGAATGCATAGCACATTAAGTCAAAGTTTATAGACCATTTGTGTCATTTTCCCTAATCTAAATTGAAATGACCCAATGTGAGGTCAAAAACTTGCTATCAATCTAAACATAGCTGCACTGAAGCTCAAATTAACTTTACAGGGTTGTCTCATCCAATTTTAAGGAATTACAGTTTTGCAAATTATATTACAAAATATACAAGCTGCAGTAACGCAACATAGGTACACGATAGCAACAGTTTTATCAAAGGGACTCTTGATTTGTATGATTAGCATATTTGATTCCTTATAAAAAAAAATTATGAAGTTTTATAAAATGCTCAATTATATGACATAGATAGTTTACAAGAAGATAAAGGCAAATAGTCAATTTACCGCTTTTTCCTTGGATAACTTCGTCCATCTTCTTTCCTTTTCTTCGAAGTACAAAACAAGTGAGAAAGAGAAGTGCCATAAGACCTCCAATAGGAATGACAATGGCGATGATTGTCATGGTAGATTTGTTGGTTTTTCCTACACACATGCCATACATATATGAGACAATTCTCACAATAATCCAAAAGCTTTTTAGATGAAAGCATGCTTGATGTTATACATTCTAACAGCCCGCTTCCTCAGGTTGGAATTAGACATAAGATCAAAGCATGAAGAAATTTCACATGCAAGAAGCAGCCTTGAGATACCTTTATAAAAAGAGGCTTAAATAAGAAAGTCTAAAACTTCAATTGCAATTCTAGCATTTGTAAGTTTTTTGTTATGGTAAGATGACGGGGCTGAAGTCGAATAAATGATAACATTATGAAGCAAAAAAATTCTAGTATGAAGAACCCTTGTTTGACCACCTATTAATGGGGAAATTAAATATGAAGGAAGAGCTGACTGAACTATCATATGGTATAGTAACAACATTAAGATCACCTCCATATTCCATCTTAACTCTTTTATCCTTGTACTTCGGACCATGATTCCTGTAGTGCCTCGCCTCATTGCAGTGATAACATCACAATTCCAGACGTTGGACCTCTATCTACAAGGGCTCTCCACCTACTTTTGTAAGCCCTTCCACGTTTTACTCTATCTAGAATGACCAAACCTTGCATCATGTCACGTGTCAAGTTGTCTTTTTTGTAACTTCTTTTGCCAGTACATAGAAAATAAGCTGGGCTTTATCTCTTCAAAGGATGTAGTGCGCCCCCTCAGCGAAGTTCTCAAAAATATCCAATAAAAGATGCCAATAACATTATGCCTTTTTTCTCATAAAAAAGACTTCCCCATCCTTTTCAAGTCCATCATGAGTTCGTTAAACTCATCTACATGAGTTTTGACTGATGTGCCTTTGATCATCCAAAATTAAAACATCCTTTTTAGCATAAATGACTTAAGTTTTGCCCACAATGCAATCACATCCTTTTCTTCAACCACTTCAATCCACATCTCATCCGACAAATTCAACGATATTATATTCTTTTTCTTCTCCATCGACTTCCACCTTTTTGGCCTCTTTCATCGCTTCCAACAACTTATCCTCACTGCCCAATGCCTTGAATTGTTAAAGGCACACATCTCAATTCTCCATTACTTCCTCCTGTTGACCTTCCAATGTCAACTCTTTCTTCAGACATGTCGGAAATCCAATATTCTAGGCAATGCTCAACCAAGCAAAAACGCAAGTTCAAGAACTCTAAACTTAGCTTTGATACTGACTGTTTTGAAATAACGTGGAAGCTAACGAATTTTCCTTTTCAATATGAAACGCAAGATAAAAAAAAAATTACCAGAGGAAATCAACACCAAATAATAAAGATACTAGAGATTTACATTTAAATGGTGTAGCCTGGGTGTCGTTATCTATTTTACGGGTGGACCAGCTGCAAAGAAATCTTCTATATATTTAGAGAATTGCAGAATTTTTCAATTACTTAATCAATCAATTGTTTTGCAGCCTGAGATTGTAACAAAAAAAAAATTGAAATTGTGTATGCTCACAACCTTTTACAATAGTCTCACCGAGAAAATTCATAGAGAGAAAAACCTGAACACTCCGAGCTCAATCCATAATTGATAAACTCACCTTGGAATTATTGCCACCGCTGCAGCAAATGAGCACTTGGATTTAAATCTTTCTTAAAAACCCAACACAATAGGGCCATCGTCGATTAGCTATGTCTTCGTTGACAGAGGCCCACACTGTCCAAATGTGGGAGCGGATATAGTATATATGGAAGACAATCCTTAATTTTCATTGATAAATCTAAGAAGAAACAAGTTCAAAACAACTAAAAAAGGAATAAAAAAAAGTGCATTATTCCTCAATAGAAAACATGTCCTTATCGACAATAATTCCTAATGTACATTGAGGCACATGGTGGGGACGACCGTTGCCTAGCCAGGGACAAATCTATATTCACCATTTTTCCAACTTTTGGAACCTTAAACTCGCCTTGAAACATCTGCAGTCGGGTTGGCTTTCCAAGTTCTGCAAAGTTCTTCCTCTTCATACCCCATTCTAGAATCTTCAAGTTACTCATCTTAGCTAAAATGACTAAACGATATTTGGTATTAGGAATTGAGAAGAATGGAAATGGAAATGGAATTGGAATTGGTTTCCCCATTCCTCTGTTTGATCCCTACATGAACTAAAGCCTGAATTCTATTCATTTGTTTGCTACTCTCATCAAAACAATGCCATGGATCAATAAAGGATAATTCCGTTTCCATAAACAGCCTTATACAGCGGGCACAGCGCTTAGGCACATGTCAGACTAACACCAGAAATACATCCGACTCATCTCTATCGATTCTTGAGTGCCGAACCAATGGCTGGCCACCACCATCGACGTTGTAAACAGGTCGACAGTTGTAACTCGTCAGAACTCTCATCGATTTTGGTTTGGATAATAAATAAAGGAATTTGTATAGTTGGGTTGTCTATATTCACCATTTTTCCAACTTTGGGAACCTTAAACTCGCCTTGAAACCTCTTCAATCGGGTTGGCTTTATTTATGATCCTAACTTGTCGACAATCTTATCGGTGGTCGTAGTTTTTGCCCGCTGGTCAAGATTTAATTCTTTTGAAGAGATAATAAGCTCACGAGAAATTGGGATTACTGCTACAGTTTTTGAATTTATTTTTTCTTTTTACATTTCTAACATTTCTTTTCCTATGTACTGGAATGCATGTATTTGACCATGACCGGTTCTAAAGGAAATGCCCTTGGTACATCGGGTATATGCAATAGCTTCTCCTACATCCACTGATGGGAAATGGAAACATGCCATAGTTGAAAAAAACACAAGTTTGGACATTTCTATGATAAACTTCAACTTTTGGTATAAAATTAAAAAGTGCTCGCAGTTTAGGCTTTTTCCCTAATGAAATTAACTCGAGCATAATCAATAGTCTAAAATCTGAAGTCAATTTCAGGAAAAAAAATTAAAAACTCTAGCTAATCTAGAAAAATTACTAAAAAATAAACTCAATAGTCTCAGTCATACCATGCGATGTTACTTTTTCCACGAGCTTAAACGCAACATACCTTTGCTGATATTTCCTCCGGGAGCTGACGGAGCAGATGCTGGCGGTGAAGAAGACGACGGGGGGCTGGGGTTCAACTCCAGAAACGGGTACAGATCCCATCGGAAAATACAGCTCGGCTTATAAGCAGTGACACCTGGCTTTTCACGGCAACACTTAACATAAGCATCAATGGCGTTGTAAAAGCATCTCCTGCATTCATCCGGCGATAAGTCAGGACTACACTGTAACATCGAGTATATTGTTCGGTTATCCTTCAAGTTGACCTGCCCCGTTGCGAACTTGAGCTTTGAAGATCCATCTGCAGCTTGGTTCACTAATCCTAATGCCAAGTCCCACCATATCTCACTGTTTATGGTGATGTTGCCAACATTGTAATGCCGAATTGTAGGATACGTTTGCAGTATGCCATAGATCGGAGTGTCCGAATACCGGATGATGCATGGTGGTTCTCCAGTTCCCCAGGAGAAAGCAGCCTTCTGGTTAGGGCACTTCACGACCAGATCTTCAACTGCGGACTTCACGCAGCTCGCGCAGGTATCTGGTGATGAATCCCCTCGGCAGAAAGTGATGGCATAGATGGTGTTTGGGTCCTCGACGATGGTCGTGGCATAGAACCCATCATGAGCAGCCACGTTTGAGGCGAGAGAGCTGAGGACAGCATCCCGGTTCTTTGCGTAGGCGCTGTTGGACGTGAAGTTTCCGGTGGCGTTGTAGCAGAATTGTGCATGGGATGGGTAGGTTCGGATCAGAACAGTCAGCAAAATGAGGAAATAAAGAGTGGATGACAAGTGAGTCATTGTTTTCTGGAGTTTTTGGGGCTTTAGTGGTTTTGCTGGATGCAGAGTGGGAGATTTTCACTTGGTAGGGAATAAGGTGAAAAGAAGAAGGAGAAGAGAGGGAAGTAATACATGTCGACGAGTTAGAATCCTGAACCAGATAGCTAGATTTACTAAAACTAATTTAGAAAAGTGATTTGCAAAACGTTACAGTCATGCAATAGAACGTAGGTGGTGCTGATTCAGGACTTCGAGTGTAAACGCCGAGAAAATTGAGGAAGAAGAAAAGAGAGATGGAGACGGCGAAGCAAGACCCCATGGTTGGATTGACGATTGAATTAGGTTAAGCCAGGTCGACACGGAATTATAGGACCAATAATGTTTGACTTATCGTCCCATAAGTTTTGTCAATTTCTAAGATATCGTGGTTCCTTGCACTTGCGCGCCATGACTCCATCGAAAAGTCTTCTGCAACTTTACGATGGATGTGCAGTTTCTAGACCACTCATATAGAAACCAAAAATCTAAGACCACTTATGGAGCGGAGGATTGGTCTCACCCACTCCTTACTGAAGACCCCTTTAGCGACAGCTCGTCACTAGCTCAATTGTGACGGTCCGGTCCATTCCAGTTTAATTTAGCTAGTTCCTGAATGAGAGAATCAAAGATCACCTTGGCAGGCAGATAACCCAACTGATTGAGAGCGATTTTTCGAAACTGTAGATGGTCTCTCTGGCATTGAGCGAACCAAGGAGGATCACGATGGATTTTGCTTCAGGGGGCGACTTCACAGACAGTCTAATCTTGGCAATTCTCGATTTCGCAAGCTCTGAAGGTTCAATTTTTTATTTTTATTTTTGAGTTTATAACATATTAGATTGGCAAAGATAAATGAGATCGACAAAAGGATGAGAGTGGTGCGAATTTTTATCGAGAAAACAATCAATTTGAATATGTGAAAAATCTGTTAATAATGTTTTCCTTTGTTCCAACTAGGCTCTTTATGTAAATATTCAAAGAGATCTTCAAGAGAAAGATGAAATCCAAGCCCATCAATGATATATCCACTCATATCTACATTTACTTAAAAGTTTAAGTCGACAACCTGCGAAGCTTGGGAATAACTAGGATAATATTAAATGTGTTGCGGAAACAATCAATCATATCTGTTTATTTAAATACTACGTTTTGCACTAGAAGAGACCTTCTTCTCTTATGGATACACCACAAGCTGCTTCATCCACTCCTCTTCCCATTTCTCTTACTTCAAATCTTTCGCTTCATCCTCCTCCAGAACTTCGAAAATCCTCATGTTCGAAAATAGACTATCTCTATGAGGTTGCCTACCTCACTGAGGATAGTAAGATCTCGGAAACTTAACTTCCGATGATGAATCCTTATATTGCTTTCACAAAACCATCCTCTTTCTCCCCATTCCAATCCATCAAACACTTGGTTAAACATACCCCTCACATAGTTAAGGAGTATGTCAAAACCTCATGGTTTGATTAACACTCCATCCAGGCAACAGAATAAGAACAGTTTGTTTCTTTGCAAATTCCCCCTGAATTTCCATCCCAATGAATCCAACATGGTTATACTCATCTCCATTTTGGAGCCATTCACCTAGCTTTAACCTTTCATAGCCATAAGGGCCTACCAATTGCTACCAGGATTGCCCTTTTAGACACCAAATTTTTGGAATACCAGTAAGCTTGTGTTGGCACTATCCAAACAACCATAAATGCGGGAACTATTTTTGTTACACTTTTCCCAAATTTCAACATTACTTTGGCAGATTTCAACCTGCTTATTGCTCTTAAGGTCCAACTACAGATTACTAGAGTCCCTCAAACTCTTGGCTCAGTTGCTACTACCTTACATTACCAAATGATCTACCGTGTCCAAAACCATGCTATTGACCTTAATATTCCAAACTCAAAAGATGCCCTTGTTATCTCGGTCGATCATGACTAGACCTCTTGTAACCATGTTCCTCGCCAGATTCCACGACATGAGCTTGTTAAGCTTCTCCCTAACAATTGGGTCACCAACTATCAAAAACTCTACCTGAGTTGCAAATTAGTCCAATCAAGTGAACCTCACTTCGCTCGGAAGAAAGATGGTACTATTACCATCAAGTTTAGTAAGACCAAAGAAGAACCCTCTTCTATTTTCCCCACTATTCTTCATTTCACATCTTGTCCTGCCGATCCAGTTTCATGTGAACTAGACAACAAACAATTTGTCTAATCCTTTGGTTCCCAAGGACAGCCGATTCATTTCTTCAAAGATCCCATTGGACACTGCTTCTAGGATCCTGATTGTGCATGCCACTCCTGCACAAAATTTGAAGATGAAGATGACAAGCCTTCTACCAAAAAGAAAACAGAGAAAGATACCCTTTACCAAAGGTATCTTAATAGAGATCCCACTGTTGGACCTCTTGGAGAAGATGGTGGAAAATATCAGTTCATTGTCTTTTATGGATCGACCAAACCTCCTAAGATTTCAGGTCCTCCATCACCATGCAAACTAGAAAATCCTCCTAGACCTCCATCAGTCAAACTTATGACCACTTCACCTTTTTATAAGCCAATCCAAAAATGGGTAAAAAAGAACCCTTCTTGTCCCATGAACTTACCCAGGCTAGGTACTTGTGTATCTAAGCCTAAACCTCCTCCGGTTCAACCCCACATATGTATGTTTTCACCTAATGACTTTCCGCCACTTGAAGCTAAAGAATTTGAATCCAATACATGGAAGTTCCCTCCATTGGAAAAATTCTCTAACCCACATCAGCAGTACTAGCACTCTCCCAAGATACCCAACCCCACTAGCCTTGATGCACAAGGATAGTGTAAGCAGCCCTCTGCTACCGAGACTATTTTGAATTGGGAGACTAAAAATGCTTTGGCTCAAAATGAGATTCTTGGCACTATTGCTACATATCTTGAACGAGTAGATCAGAATACTGAATTATCTTGCAAAATACTAAAAGACTTTTAGAAAAGGCTTCATCTACTAGAAACCAAGCATATACCCCTTAGCCATTACTTGGAAGATCAGAAACTAGAAATTGAAAAATTCAAAAAACAGATCCAAATTCTCAAAAGCCAACAGCTATTCTCTCTCACAGACCAAACATTTTTCCTCTCTCCTTCTTTACCATCGAAAACTTAATCTTCTTCTCTTGGATCATTGTCCTCATTTGCTGCTGTCTTAAGTTCAGCCGCTCCTCCACCTCAGAATAACTTCTTGGTCCTCCGCGAAAAGCTTCGTAAGCTTAAGCAGAAGCAAAAGAAATCCTCTACTCCAACTGAGTCTTCTGTGTCACCTCTTGGTACACCAGAAAATCTTCTTGGTAACCAACCACTTGATATTTTGACAATTTTTAATCCACTTGAAAACTTCCTCCGACACCAAATCTCTTTAATTTCTACCATCAAGCCATCCAAGCCACAGCACATTGAAACATCCTCTGACTCTGACCTTGATACAATTATAGAATCCTTTTCATCGAAAGAAACTTTGTTCATGGCAGACAATGTCCCTAAAGAGGAAGACATGTTTTCTAAACCAAAAGTACCCCACTAGGACCGGCTAGATGTCATTCAGACCTTTACTGTATCACCCTCCAAAGTTCACTTTACCCTAGATGATATACCCTACTATAAGTGGCCTGAGAGACTCCAAGAATTCCATGCCTGGCTTACCACTAGGCATATTTCTGAACTAAGTACCTATAATATCATTTTGGAATTCACTAGCCGTTTTACAGGAGCACTTAAAGATTGATGGCATACTGCCTTAGAACAAGATTAGCTGTATCTCTTAACACAGCTACTGGATAACGCTATCTAGATTATCCACATATACTTCATAGGAAAGCTAGAAGATTCGAAAGAACTCAAATGAAAAGAATTCTTTGAACGAAAATGTTGTTCACTAAGATGCAAAGATCTTGACCAAAACTACCAAGCTATGATCAAGCTATTTTATTTGCTTGGAGCATATTGGAATCTCAAACCAATCTTTTTGGCGTCCATTCCAAAAGAAGTTAGCCAAGTTGCAGAAAAAACTCTTCAACAAAGGCAGAAAAAACTCTTTAACAAAGGCAGAAAAGCCTAATAGAAGCCACCCTTAGTGAAATCCAGCAAGCCATCCACATTGCCATCGAAGAACTTCGTCTACGACGAGAAGCTTTTTGAAGCTATCTAAAAGAAAATAGGCATCTTGGCAAAACATGCCTAAAGCCAGAATTGAAGGTCAAATGTTCCAAGCATTGTTTGGATCCTTCCTACACAAGTTACAAAAAAAAGAGACTTTAAAAGGTTCTCTTTCAAAAAGGCACGCAAAGGGAAGAACAAAAGTAAATGGAAATGTTTGCGTAAACGTTGTCATCATTCATCTAAGAAGCGAAGCAAAGACATGTTATATCTACAACAAAAAAAGGACATTTTGCCAAAAATTGTCCAAAGGCAAAGAAAAACAGAAGCCACTTGATTGATAAAATTACCAAAAGCACCGAAATCCAGCTTGACGACTCTAACATTGAGTCTGTCTTCTCCTTAGATGATCAATCTTCAAAGGATACTCTATGTGCCATTTAGACGTACAGCTTTGATTCCGCCTCAGATTACCTTTTTCCCTGATTTTCCTGATGAAGTTCAAATCATTGAACCAGTTCATCACTTATACATTCCCATTCATATTCTCTTATCTAAATCCCACAAACCAATTCATCTCATGGCACTCATAGATACTAAAGCCAATTCCTCCATTCTAGACAGAAAAGTTCTCCTAGAAGAATTTTGGAAACCTTATACAAGGTATTTCAATTCTGCTTCTGGAGACACTTTTGCTACTAAGTATCGCAGCAAAATCATCACCATTCAATTCTTTCCCTAGTGTTCCATAACTACCAAAGTTCTTGATTCCAGATCTCTAGATAAAGATATCATCATCAGGTGGGATATTTTAACTCAGCTCCCAAAACTTAGAATCCTTTTAAACGGTCTCCATTTCAAAAACCAGTTTCGCGAATTTGTGGATATTAAGTAATTCTATACTCTCTAGCCAGCCATGCTGGACCCAATCATCCAAACCCTATTCTCCTCTCGTGCCAAATCTGTTGCGACCCTCCCGAAGGAGATTAATGGATTACTAAATGCAGTGCTTAGCACGGACTCTCCTAAGTCCTACCAATCGTAACTTGGTACTCGATTCAACCATGATATTTATCTTACCTATTGGAGCCGCCACTAATCGGTTTTGGGTCGATTAAACACCCAAGTAAAATATGGGAGTACATTTTACTTCTGCGAACCAAAAATCATGAGTTTGGGGACTTGTATAGTTTCTCTTTATTTCAAAAATGTTTTGCATGCAGTCTTTGTTCATTTTTTTTATGCCACTAACATGTGATGAGTGATCAGACAAGTGAGCACTCAAGAAAGTAACAACCAACAATCAATGCAGTAGATAAATTGTGAAGAAATTTATGAACCTAGATGTGCTAAGCAAGTGTATCCCCCTATCCATTGTCACAAGTTTCTACATTGGAAATTTTGCTTCTACTTTCAAATCGATGGACGGATGATGAACCGTGACGGTGGTCTAATGATGCTTATTGTGCTATAGCTATTCTTGACAAAACTCCCTTGATATTGCTTGACGATTTCCTCGGGTTTGTGCTTGATGTTGGTCTCCTTCAAGTGTGGTAGCAACTTCGTAGATGAGGAATGATGTGGACTTCTCGATGTCTATGACAACGACAAGCGAGCTGTGTGATTTCTTTGGTATCTTCGAGTATTGTGTGTCGAGCTTGGAGTCCCTCAAGGTGGACGTTCTTCTCTGTGGTATCCCAAGTTTTGACTTTGTGCATGTATTCCCATAAAAAATGAAAATGGGACGCTGATGAGAAATAGGCGTGAAAGTCCGCAATGATTAAGAAATTGAATTCTTTCCTTTTCTTTATGCAAGGCTTAACCTGGACATTAAATGAAAGCCCGATTACAAAAGTTTGAATGGAAAAATAGAATCGGAAACAATCAAACTAAAAGAAGAAGAGAAAATGCTTGACTTAGCTTCATGAAAGTGGTCAATGTCCAGCGACAATGGATGTCAAGAGGACCAGTCTCACCAGTCTCTTTAGTGATGAATCGGACCTCTCTCTATTTTTTCCTTCTTCCTTCATGCCTCAGGGTGTTCAGGCTGATCTCCTTTTATAGTGGCCCCAAGCGTCTCTTTCTACGGGCAATTTTCTGAGTTTCCTTTTCTCATTGCCTTAATTCATGGTCCACAAATTGGTACACAATTTTGTGGCCAGCTCAATCTTTCCTATTTCATGTAAGCCATTTAGACCTGAACGTCTTGATTCATTCCTTTGTCAAATTTCCTGCCTTCCTATTCACCCGATTTTTGGCTCTTGATTCTTAATCAAAAATTAGGATCCTCATTTACTAAAATCCGAATATCCATCAGAACAAGAATGACTAACCAAGATTCCAACCTTCCTTGCATAGCCAATTAGATTGATCCCCTCTTATTTTCCAGCTTATTAGCTTCCTTTTGTAAGTTTCCACAACCAACACTTTCCACAAATGCTTTCATTTTCTTCCCTCCATTCTGTCCATCTTATCCCATGAATTCCTCTGAAATTTATTGGAGAGAAGATTTTTCGTGGAAATTGCGACCCCCTAGTATCCAATTGATTTCTTTCCGAATTTTCTATCCTCACGTGTGCAATTCATTTGTCCCCTTCCTCATATTATGGGTGAGGTTCATGGTCCCTTATTAGGCTGAACATAATTTCCGATTTTGCTTAAGGGTTGAGTCAACCTGCAAATATAGCCACACGTTAGGTCAAAATTTAGGTGTCAACAGAATCACACTCCCAGTTCTCCCAAACTTGCACTCACCCATTATGGAAGAATTCTCTCTTTTTATGTCAAACTCCCTTTTAAAAGGAATGAAGATATAAATCCTACGAAAGCTAGTCATTTGGGAATGAGCCAAAAACATCTTGCACTTGCTCAACAGGAATATGTTGAACTATTGTCACAAGGCTTGATTGAACAATCTGACTCTCAATGGACATGTGAAGCATTTTATGTCAACAAATGAGCCGAATAGAGCCAAGGGAAAATGAGGTTAGTAATCAACTATCAACCTCTGAATCAGTTCTTTCAAAATGATAAATTCCCATTACTTCATCGAAATTATCTCTTCCTTAACCTTGCCCAAGCAAAAATCTATTCAAAATTCGACCTCAAGGTAGGATTTTGGCAATTGGGTATTGACCCAGTAGACAGATCCAAAACTAGGTTCTGTATTCCAAATCAACATTTCCAGTGGATAGTTATCCATTTTGGTCTCAAAACTGCACATTCCCTTTTCCAAAAAGCTATGTGTAAAATTTTTGAACCCATTCTTCCTAATTCCCAGATCTATATTGATAATATCCTTCTCTTTAGTCCTGATGAATAATTTCATTGTCAACTCTTGACACAATTTACTGATATCGTAAAAAATCATGGAATTATGCTCTCCCAGAAAAAAAAAAATGACCCTTGCTCAAAAAGAAATTGAATTCCTTGGCATGCACTTAAAAGAAGGTATCTATTGTCCTGAATTTCATATTGTTGATGAACTTTAGAAATTTCCTGACAAAAATTTCACTACTAAGCAAATCCAACAATTTCTTGGCATTGTAAATTATCTACGGGACTTTGTTCCCCACATTTCCAAAACACTTAGACCACTCCAGAGAACGCTTAAGAAAGATGTTCCCCCATGGGGCCCAAAACAGAAGCATGCTATTTCTCAGCTTAAACAAACGTTACAACACCTTCTTCCTTTGAAAATCCCCTCTATAGGAAAATGGATTCTTTAAACTGATGCTAGTAACAAATACTGGGTAGCTATTCTCTTCAAAGAAATTGATGGAATTAGGCATATTTGTGTCTACAAAAATAGTCGATTCTCTCAAGTTGAAATCCATTACCATTCCATTGTCAAGGAGATACTCGCAGTCAAATATGGAATTAAAAAATTCGAATTCCACCTCGTTGGACATCACTTTCTCATCGAAGTGGATATGTCCTCTTTTCCTTAGATTTTAAAGTTTAAACAGAAGCAAGTTCCCCACCCACAATTGCTTCGATGGGCTGAATGGTTCTCAAAATATTCCTTTGAAATCAAACACGTTATAGGGAATAAGAATGTTTTAGCCGACTTCCTGTCCAAACCCAAAGAACCTTTGGAGGCAATCAACATGTATGTCAAAAAGAAACCTCTCTTGGAGACATATCGCACTATAGATATAAATGGTACCTAACCAAGTCTCAAGTATCCTCTTGATATTCCACTTACAATCAAAGACAATTGTCTCACAGAAAAACTCCAAGAATTCATGTTGGAATATCACCTTCAGATCTTTCATGATTATGGAGGATTACTGCTCAAACCCGAAGGACTCCATCCTAGATATCCATTTATTCATCCACTCCAATGGTCTCCTAATGATGAGTTCCCAGAAGATTTGAAATGGTTATTTTGGTATATGTTCAACCTATACACAATAGCCATTAAATTTTCCATTAACAAAATCTTAGACAAGACACTACCCATCAAAATCTCATGGATGTCCTCACATGGTTCAAACCACTTAGTTATTGGAAGGAACTCTTCAAAATCCAAAATCGTCAAGAAAGACCTGAACCGGAAAGACACACTATTGTTCTGTTCCATCGACCATGGACATTTTGCCATCTCACCGGATGGATTTCTAACAAACCTTCTCTTGTAGGAACTTCAACTTACTGACCCCAAGTTTTTCAAGAGGTTGCACAAATTTACTAGACTTTTCCGTACTCTAATCAGCACCAACAGGCCCACATCCCACGAACTTCAGAGGATCCTATGTCAAGAAAATCGAGTCATCCCACCAGAAGCATGATCCCCCGCACATGCCCCCATGTCTTGGAATCACCTTGAAGCCTGGGATCCTGTAAGGGACGAAATTCAAGAAGCTCTTGGGGGGAATTGCTCTCTCAAGACCCTTGGGGAAGATCGTTCACCCAAAATCACGGCCTTTTTTCCAATCCTTTCAGTACTAGTTCCTCTCGCCAACCCAATCTGTCGACAAAAGAGATTGAGAATCTCATTCGCGCTTTCAAGAGAGAAAAAGACGAAAGCTAACAGGCAGTCCCTATTAAGGCCATTAAGGCCAAGAGAGCCATGTGTGGGAGCTTGTGTTGGCACTATCTAAACAACCATGAATGCGGGAACTGTTTTTGTTACACTTTTCTTAAATTTCAACATTGCTCTTGCAGACCCCAACCTACTTATTGCTCTTAAGGTTCAGCTATAGATTACTACAGCTCTTCAGACTCCTGGCTCGGTTGTATGGGTGATGAACTGGTTCAATGGTCTGAACTTCATCAGGAAAATCAGGGAAAAAGGTGAATACGTCATTGTCAAAATCTAAGGTGGAATCAGAGCTTCGTTGGAAAAATTCTCTGATCCACACCAACGGTACTAGCACTCTCCCAAGATACCCAACCCCACTGGAACAAGCAAATAAATCGGACATCAGATTTATATGATTCGATCAATCTCAACTATGTCCATAAGGTGAGCAATAAGAATTCTACTATAGATCAAGCGATACAACGAAAATTATAACTATACTTGAGTTATTCAAACATATTCAATATTCTCTAAGCCCCAATTATACTTAATAACTAACACAGTATTTAACCTCGCAACTAATTATGCTTTTAGAAATTTTTAGAAATTTGTAATTTTCTTGATTTTTTTTTACTCCTTCACGTTCATGATTTCATGTGAAATCAAACATGGTCCTATAGCATATTTGACCAAGCGATTGACCGACCGCTCAGCTAATTACGTAAGTTATTTTTGGTCAAGCAAGTAAAGTCTTTGCTCTTTTTTCCCCGGAAAAATTAAATGAAAAGGACAGGGAGCAAAGACTTTAAAAGTGATCGATTAAGTCAAGGTCTCCATCAACACTCTGCCCATCTCTTTTGAATATGTTTTCACCTTCAAGAGTCATTAGTGGCCAACGAGAATGCCCAATCTAATTACATTCTTTATTTTAATATGTCAATATCTGCATACTTTGCACCCTTATTTTTCTTCCCTATCAAGGTGGGATTACTCCCGTGGATTACGTTCTAGAGTTCAAACGAAGCAATTAAAAGGTTTACTCATGTTCATATTTGTATAATGGATATAACATTGAAATGAACATTTTTCTTCCTTCCTCATATTTCAAAATTGGCAGCTCCATAGGAGTCTACTTGTTTGCTCGGTGGTTCCTTTTGTCCCTCTCATGTCACGTCTAAGATAAGGCTTCCAAACGTCGGCCCATGGTTGAGCGGCATCCATCCCCTATTTAACTCTCCAGTGGACAATAAATTGGTAGCAAAAAATAAGGGAAATAATAATAATAGTAGTTGACGAGTGAGAGAAGGTTCATTTGCAACCACCCTTAGTCTAACTCGGAGGTATTAAGCGCTGCAAATAGCAGGTCACAGCTAAATTCGGGCACAATTGCTATAGTTTTTTAAATCGAGGAAAATATTTTAATTTCCAGAATGAAAAGATATTGAGATGAATAATTAGTGTGACAAGATGCTTTCACAAATGGCCTAAAAACAAGTCGCCTGTTTCACAATACATACCTATTAGAATGAACAAGCTGCGAATAATAGATGTACAGAGGTTTAGGAAATGGTTCTGAGATGTATCGTAGTAGCTTGTACAGCCATGGTTTGAAGAAATGTACCCGTCTCTAGCCAGTAGCTATTCTCTAATTTATGTATTGATCCCAAGAGAAAGATTTGTACAATCACCTAGGATGGCAATCGGTGGAGGGAAATAAGAAAAAAAGAAAAAAAAAAAGAAAAAAAATCAGGAAATTTAAAAAAGAATTTCAAAAGTTGTCAACTTTATGGTCGGTTGTGCCATGTAGTACAACCAGCAACATTGGCTAAATGATTACGTCAACAATTTCTAACCAAAATTAAATAAGAAGACTATTGACAAATTATTAAAATGTTTAGAACTAGATTGACCAAATAAAAATATTTAGGACTGAATTAGCATACATATAATAAGTTTAAGACTTTTTTCGATAGTTTCCCTAGTGTTTCCTTCACACAAGCAACCAATACATCACAGTTACTCAAAGAAAATAGTATCCCATATTGATTTTTGGGGATATTCCCATATGACTGTTGGCGCAATGAATTTCGATAGTACACTAGAAATAGTATACATTGGTGGACAAAGAAAACAATGATCTCGAAGAAACAAACTCAACCACACTCATCTTCTCCTATTATCTAAATTTTCTATTCTTTATGGGGTGATATTCGTTGTTCGTGGTTTATAACTGAACATATCTACTTTAAAAACCCACTCTGCTAGCTATCAAATAGAAGGTATCATTCGAGACTTTATTTTGCCCATTGTTAATGAAATATGTATTTTTCTCCCTTAATTTAAGGGAAATATGGGGCCCTAAGGGGGGCAGGGCCAACACGAGCCCTTGGACCCTTGCACCTCCATAGGTCCATCAATATCCCTAGATATATTTGCGGACCATATTTATTAAGCAGGTGGAGGCCAATGCGTTTGGAAAAGTAGGTACAACAATATGCCGATATGCAATAGATAAGTACTGTTAAATGCTTAATCGAATTAAATTAAGTTGGGCCGGGCCACATATATGTTGACTTGCCATTGGGATTGCAAGTTCAGTTTAATGGACTTGACTTCAGCTTCACTTGGCGCTTCGGTTAGTATTGTGTTAACGAAGGCCACCCTTTGTCACCCTTTGGAAATTCTAATCAGGCCACCCTTTGTCACCCTTTGGAAATTCTAATCAATGGACTTGGATTCAACTCGAACAAGAGCACGAGAGATCGTTAAAACAGATGTATCCGAGCAGGAATGACATGATTCGTACCAGGAAAAAGAACTAAAACTGCTCTAGAAATTCTGAAGCACAGATCTTGACTACAATCCAGTAATCCAACAGGAAGTTGGCTTCGTCGAACCCGGTGCAATTTTTATAGGAGCAGAAAGCATGAGGCGAGGACACTTTGATCGGAAAGTTGACGTTCAAAATCACTTCAATCCAATGGTTGACAACGCACTTGGGAACTTACCATGCAAAAGTGCACGGGAGCTTTGAACGGGCCATGAAGTGTTTCCACATTCTTAAGTTTTGTTTCTTCCTCTGCTTCACTTTCTTGATGTGAAGATGTTGCAAATACACCGAAAGTGGTTCAAATTGTCTTGGTGCTCTCTACCTTACTATACGAGGAATGGAACGCGATTCACACGGCCATCCATGTAACAGAGATTCACAGGAAATCACAAGGTCCCCACGATTTTGTTAGTGTTTATCCTAGTCTGATCAACCCCGAAAAACCTAGCCATACCGAAATTTGAAATCTTTGGGTCTATATCACTGTATAAGAGGACGTTGCTTGGTTTTAGATCACAATGAAATGAACTGGAATCTGGAATCTTCGTACCGATAAAGCATTCCTCAAGCAATTCCAAATATTATCTTGTAACGTCTAAACCAATTCAACTACCTTCTCTTATCAGGACTACACAACTGTTATTACGTAATTAGAGCCCAATTATTCTAAGTTGATAAATCCCCAAAGAACTTTCATCATATTCCCCATAAGCTTGTGAGAGTCTCAACTCTAAGTTTATGCTAATCACATATTCAGTTTCTTACACATGGAAAATGACAACTTAAGAGCCTTATGAAGTGTGTGAAATTGCCTATGGTGGCTTGTATGGTGGCTAAATCGTACTGTAGGGACTCGGCTTTTGTAATTCCATTCACACCTGCAAAACCAAACAGCATGGGATGGTCATTGTTGACACCCGAATTTTTGCCGATACCTTTTAAATACCCATTTATTTTGCAGAGATATATAAAAGAAATATAAAAAGATGAAAAAGCAAAAATAAAATGAAATGAAGTCGAGCAGTCGACATGTCCGACCCACTCATTCTAATAAATTTTCGGCATCCCAAGATTCTCTCCTTCGCCTTTTCCTTTTATGTCTCATTAAGTCCATTTCTTTTGTTTTTTCTCACCATTAGCCATATGAACTTGAAAGAAGAAGGCCAGCCCATGTCGGCGGCTCCTTCTCTTATGGATGCTCACGTCCGGGAGCGAAGAAGAAGGGGCCAGAGGAGAAACCGTCAGCCCGCATTCTCTCCTGCGCGACTCTTGGCGCGACGAGCTCCACCAAAGGCCCCTCAGCCCACATCCTCAAGCTGAACTGGTAGGCCCTTTATTGTATTTTGTTTACGACTTGTCTGCAGACGCCGGCCGGAGCTAGCGGCCACCCGGCTACCGCAGGCTCCAACCCTCATCACCTGTGTATTTTGTGTCTAACCCCCCCCCCCCCCCCCCCCCCCCCCCCCCCCCCCTCCTTATGTTGTGCATCTAGAACTTCAACACGCGTTTGAGCCCCGAATGGAACGGAAACCTTAAGGTATGCTAGCGCACGCTGACTATTTGTGAAAATGTCTCGATTAGATTTGTGATGTTTACTCCGGTTTTGCTTTGCTTTCATAATGCTGGTTGTTATTTGGTGTATCCTTAGTTCAGGGTTGCTTATGGCCTGTTTGTTAATACTCTCGAGAACAATTGATTTTTCTTTTGTTTTTGAAAGCAGATTTGGAACAAAAATTCGTTTAGTAATTTTTTTGTTCTCGTAACAAATTTGTTCCAGGAAATAAATTTGGAGTAGAATCGATGAGCAAAAAAAGTTACTTCTCACTCCGTGAACAATTTTGAGAATTAATTTTTTTTCTCTCTTTTCTTTTTTCTTCCCTTCCCTTTTTTCTTCTTCTTCCTCTTCCTCCTCCCACCACATCACCGCCCTCGTCGCCCCTAGGCCATTGCCGACGAGTGGATAGAGCCTTGCCAAGCTAGGGCGAGGTCCAGCAAGCTCACCGGAGCCTCGTTAGTGGCCGAGGCTATGGCTGGCCTCGCCTCGCCTTGCCCATATCTAGGGAGGCAAGCCTTGCCGATGGCCAAGCGAGGCTTGCCAACCACCACTGGTGGTGGCGGCCAAGAGGAAGAAGGGAAGAAAAGAGAAAAAGAAAAAAGAAAAAAAAGAAAATTATAATAAAAAGTATTAAAAATTAAAAGATTCAAAATATCAAAAAATTTTACCAAACGCATTTCTATTCCTGAAATAAAAAATTTTAAACAATTTATCAAACACTTTAAATACTCAAAAATTATTCTCGGAGTAGAATAAAAAAAATCATTTTTAATCAGAAATTATTTCCAAAAGTAAAATCGTTGCTAAACACACCTTTAATTGGCTTTTCCTCATCGCTTATTTCGATGATGGAAGGGTGATGATCTATCTTGTTTCCGAATTGGAATCAAGTTAGTCGGATTGCCGGAGGCAACTGCGCCGCTTGCTCTTGGTCACGTATGCTAGCGTCGACACTAGGTGGTGGTCCGGTGATGGCCTGGTCGCCGATCAGTGCCGTCGGTTTGGGTGAGGAGCTAGAGTGAAGTAAAGCCGCAGGGAGCAGGCTTCGGGAGAAAGAAAGGCAGAAGAGAGGATGGGAGAGAAGAAGACAAAAGCAGAAAAAGACAAAAAAAAGAAAAGAAAAAGAGAAAAGGCCAAAATTAGAAAAAAGGACAGGGAAATGAGCTGCGTTTTGTGGGCTAAGTCCATTTGAGAGTTGGGCTGATTTTTGGTGTGGGCTGGAGGTGGCTGGGCTAAAAATTAGAAAAAGGAAATGGGCCGATCTACATTTTTATTGGCTATGTTAATTGGAAATTTATGTGGGCTTAAGGGCCGGCCTGTCGCTTGTCTGAATCGGGTCTCTTGACCTGGTCCAAATCATTCAAAAAAATTCAAAAAATAAAAAAGTTCCAAGGGCACTAGTCAAGTTCCCAATTCCCAGAAATGGAAACCGATGATTTTTTTTTCAATTTGGTTCCTGGTTCCAGCATGGAACCACACTCATGAACTACTCGAACTAATTACTATTATTATTATTATTATTTTACTTTTTACGAATCCGTAAAAGCTACAAAGCCCTAATCCCTTTCTATTATTGCTTTACTTCTCACTGCCTTTTCAAGAGTGTGTTCCGGTTGCTATCATTGCAAGTTATCTTATTGTTTTCTGGCATGTGCCTTCTCGTTACAAATCCTGCTTTGTGCGTGTGCATTAGCCTGCGTGGTTGCTTGACTTGCCACCTTTAACCATTCCAGAGTGACTTGAAGAGATTTCGTGTACTCATGTTTGGTCTTGCTCGTGCACTTCTCAAAACAACGAACGGCCAAAGACGATCTGTGTTCTCTCCCGCAGATAATAAAGCCAATTTAGATATGGATCGTCATCATGTCTTCCAAATTAGTGCTTTTAAAAAGAAAAGAAAAAAATAAAATATCCCAATGGTTTCATTGGCCCATCCAAAAACTAGACTGATCCGCTCAGTCCAACTCCAAGACCAAGTAGTTTGGTTCTCGGTTCCATAAATTGAGAACCAATCCCTTTGGTCCAATTCCTAATTCCTAGGTGAAAGTTGGATTGCATGGAAACCAACCATCCTCATTTAGAAAGACAAGTGTGGAAATGTTATCCATCACGTCCACCAATATCTTCCCCAAATAGGAAGAAAAGGTCAAAAATATTGACTTTCTCGATTTCCCAAAAATAGTTGCTATCTATTCTTTTTCCCTTATTATATAAATAGTATATGAATTTTAGCCTAATATGTAATTTAATTTTGAACTTTTAATTTGTTTAATGTAACCGCCAAACTTTAGCTTGATATATAATGTAGCCCCTGAACTTCTTGTACATATTTAATTTGATCCATAAGCTATATGAAAATGTTGAGTATCGTCTAGAGACCACTTTATATGAATTAAAATTCATAGACCACATTGAACATTAGCCCAAAATTTGTGAACCATTTGTATCATTGTCCCTTTTCATTTTTGCTTGGTCTTTTTCTCTTTTTCATATAGAGTCACTTATACCATCTCTTTTTTTGTTGAACACTTATACCATTTGAAATAAGGGTGTCAAAAACTGAACTAAAAAACAAAATTGAAACCGAGCCAAATTGAAAACTCGTGTATTTTTGTTTGGTTCCGATTTGGTTTGGATAATAAATAAAGGAATTTGGATAGTTGATAATTTGGTTTGGATCAAATCGAATTTTGATTTATTTTTTCTTTTCTTCCCTCACCCTCACTAATTCACTGTTGCTTTCCTCTTACTTCTCCCCCCCCCCCCCCCCCCCCCTCCCTTTTTTTGCTTTTTCTCTCCTTCTATCTTTGCGCTCTCATCTCCCAGGAGGTGATGGGAGCTCCTTGTTGTAGTGCGCGAGCCAGGGCAACTCCTAGGCCAGGTTATCGAAGATCATTGATGAAGCTGTCCATGATACCCATGGCCTTGCTCGAGATGCCAATGTCCCATTCTGCTTCAGCACCTTGAAGATGGAGATCTTGTACGGCTCGACGCTCTTCTTCTACCACTTCTTCCTGTTGCCGGCCCCCTCCTTCGGGAGCTTCTTCTCAGCCCTTGGCTTTTTCTCTGCCATCCCCTCCAGCTACACTGCCGCATCGGACTTTTCAGCCGCTACCACCTCCTCGTACCTGGGGAAGCTTGCGGCTAGTTGAGGGGGGGACAGCGAGGTCGGTGACAACGTGACCATCTTGCTGGGCCAATTCCGGAAAGGGAGCGTGCAAGTGGAAGAAGAAGCGCAAAAAAAATAAAGAAGACGAAAACCGAAAAACAATCCGAATTGATCCGAACTGTGGTTTTGTTCAGTTCATATTCGATTCGTGTCGCATTTTGCTTTGGAGAAAGAGTACATCAAAATGTTTCAGTTTGCCTAGAAATCCAAATTGAATCATTAACACTCCTAATTTGAGATATGGTGATTTTAGTTGCCCCTTTGTACACAACTAACAAAAAGGAAATTATTCGGACATTTGCTACTTAAACTCAATCAGCATATATTGTAAAATTAAAATAAATCAAAATTTGCAAATTTTAGGATATTAGGATGTGATCAAGTACAAAACACCATAAAATATATTTTCCTTCATTTTGCGATATTCTATGAAGATTTATTACATTTGATCCATCATGATATCAAGCCCCGTATAAACAGTCCCAAAGTTTTTTAGGCAAATACCACCAAAAATCCTAAGTTATGCCCATTGTGATAATTTTATATTAAACTTTTTTTTATGTCAACAAAAACTCCAAACTATACCACTTGTGATAATTTTATTCCGAACTATGTCACTTGTGAAAATTTTACTTCGAACTTTTTTTTTTTCACCTCCAAAAACCCTTAACTATGTCACTTTATACAAATTTACCCAATTTTTTTTGACTGAATGGCATTTTCATCCTTTTCTATTTTCTACTTTTCTTTTTCTTTTTTTTCCTTCTCCTCCCTTCCCTCTACCGTGGCTGACAGAGGGAAGCTGGCGATGGCAACCCTGGCTAGTGTCAAAGTCGAGTGAGGCTCGGGCAAGGCTCAAGCGGCCCTTGCCCTCACTCGACTCAAGCGAAGGTCACCCTCACTTGGGTTGGGCAATGCGAGAGCAGCCCTCACTGGTGTCAGGCGAGGGCCACCCTTGCCCAATGCCGATGAGGGAAATCTTTGCTTGAGTCGGGTAAGGGCTACCCTCACTGGCGTTGGGCGAGGGTCGCCCTCACCAAGGCGGATCAAGGCAACCCTCGCTTGACTTCAACAATGGCCCATCGCTAGACTTTGATGCCGACAAGGCGGCTATCGCCGACTTCCCTCTGTCAGGAGAAGAAAAAAAAAAAGGAAAAGGATGAAAATGTCCCTTAGCCAAAAAGTTTGAGATAAATTTGTCATAAGTGATATAATTTGGAATTTTTGATGGCACAAAAAAAATTTCAAGGTAAAATTGTCACAAGTGATATAATTTGGGATTTTTGGTGATATAAAAAAAGTTTAAAGTAAAATTGTCACAAAGGGTATAGTTTAAAATTTTTGGTGATATTCCCCCAAAGATTTCTTAGACATAATTTTGTTACAATCAATGTTCTAGACTTCCGTGACAACGCGTTTGTCTTTTTCTTTTGTTTTTTCGGTCGAATCATATTTCCTTTAAAAGGCCATTCGTATCTCCTCTAAACAATTGCTATGGAGGTTTGGAGTATATTATATAATATTATATTGGGTAAAAATTACCATAAATGTTAAATTATGCCTACTGTAACATTTTTTTAAAAAAAATTTGTGACATAAAAAATTCCAAATTTATATCTATATGATGCATTTACTCCAAATTTCTGGACACAAAATCCTAAAAATTGTATTAGTGTGACATATTTACTCAAAAATTTGGTATCGCATAAAAAAATTTAGGATTTTTTATGTCATATATGTCGCACATATATAAGTTTGGGGTTTTTAGTATTACAAACAACAGTTTGAATTAAATGTCTCACCATAATCTAAGTTTTAGATTTTTGGTGTCACAAAAAATAATTTAGGATAAATATATTTTAGTGAGTAAAATTTGGAGTTTCCTATGGCTTTTTCCTCATTATTTTATACAGGATGATAGAGATTAGAGCAGATAGGGACAATAGCCGAAAGAAACAATAGAATCTTCGAAAGTTGATTTTTTCCAACACGGACTCTTGTGGCCCAGGTCGAAGCGCTTTCACGTAACAAATTGGGGTCGGAGAACAGAACCAATAAAATCGAGGATAGCATATGTCGCTTCCATTTTTAATAACCGATAGCAAAACCGGATTGGTTTATATTTTTTATTTAAATTAATGTTGTCGGATACATGTTTTGACTCTTTTTTTCAATACTAAACGTATGAGATTTCATACTTTATGATAATTAACATATAGGTTCGCTTACATAGAATTTTTTTAACAATGATTTAGAATTTTAATGATATATTAAGTTTCAACGGACGGTAAAAAAGGTATTTTTTACTTATAAACTCCATAAGGAAGGTGATCTTTTGCTGTTAAAACACTTCTATGTTACTTTTGTAGGGTGGACAATATTTAGCTGTTCTAATACTTCAATTGCTTGCAATGCGTGTGAATGTAAAGAAAAAAAGTTAAGTGTTTCCAATTCCTTTTTCCAACAAAAGACGTGCCTTTGATCTCAAACAATTGTTAGGGGCTTTAAAATATACCCCTTGAAATCCACATTTATATGAGAAGACAAAGCATAATCATGTTTCGCCCAATACCTTGTCCAAACTTTGTTGATTAAATCATATTAGTTGCAAATCCTTATAGTTCCACCAGCCATTCATACACAGTTCTTTTTATGAAGCTGTCATATAATATTTCGACGAACATATTAACATCAATATAAATTAATTTTGTTCCGATTAAAAAAAGGTAATTAGTGAAAGAAGACAAGAGGTAGAAGACAGAACTGAGAAAGAGGGAAAATTGTATTCCAAATTGTGTTGTACAATGTACACTTGCAGCATATTTATAATGCAAAATGTAACAATAAAATATAAAGCAAATCGAGATCCAATTTGGAATGATCTCGTGAATCAAGATCCAATATCGATATGATCTCGTAACAACCCTTGTAACAACCAAATATCCAGCATATCTTCCAACAATTAGTGCCAATATTAGGGGATTTGGAAACCAAAACTTCCTTATTATCATGTTTTAAATTGTGCGTATAAAACGTCAGGCCTCATGTGTCTTGAGACTCAAATCTTTATTCTTCTATTACTCAATCCTATCTATGACTAAAACGGGTTGAGGAAAAGAAAAATTTTACTCTCAAGAAATTTCTATACATAGCCTGATCACTTTTCCTATAAAAACTTGATTACACAAAGGCAAAGATGTTGCGAAATGACGAAGCAAGTGAGGACAATTTATTTCTCACATTATGCTTTCATGTTTCTTATTGCTTAATATTATTTTATGCGCTTGATCTTTTGCATGTATGCATATTGTGATTCGAAAAATATCACAATTGTATGTCTCATGTTTTCTTTTAATTGAGAGATAAACCCATAGGATAGTATTTGAATCCACTTTAAAGAAAACTCCAATATGCGCTCTAGTAATGAATTTTCTTGATTGTGACCTTTTACATATTGTTTCTCATGTGAAAATTTACGCCAAACACCTATTTGGCCTCGTGCAGGGTCATCGACAAGGTCAATGACCCTTCAAAGTTCAAACTCTGAACATAGACCCACCAAGCTAAGTAGGTTCTATACAAGATTCATATAATTTAATTATCTATGCATATGAAATAGGCTTCCATAAATCGAGTGTATGGAATTACACATTGCTTTGTACATCAACCCTTCATAGGCTACGACAATATTAACGCGTGTTTATTCAATTTACCTTTATCTGGTCATCGATCTATGATCTCGCAGTCTCCCTCCCTCCCTCATCATCCCATCTTGCTACTTAACGCTAAAACAATTTGAGCACTTTCCAGCCATCGACTAGCTCAACTCCTTGTATGCCATGGCTAAGATCTCGAGTGTATATATATATGTATTGGCAGACATATGAGGAAATATGAACGAAAGGATTCTTGTGAAGTTGCTTCCTTTTCATCATTATCAATCACCGACCATCACAATCAATTAAATAGGAAGGTGATGCAAAGGTATAATTGCGGAACCTCAACTTCTAAAGGAATTTGACAGAAAAAAAGCCGTGCGGACTATGTACGAAAGATTATATGCTATCATATATAATGAAAAGTAGCTTAAGAAAATCATGACAATTGAGTAACTCTAATTGTTTCGATTGACTTATATCCTTAGGCGAGGAAGAACTTGTACTCCTCGATTCAGTAAAACCACATGCAAATATTAATGTAAACAACTTTCCATGTCTAGGTCGAGAATGGCATCGACCTACCGGAGGATTGGTCCGATTCCAGTTCTTCCATGGGTCTCTCTGTCCTGCTGGGGAAGAAGGCCAGCTGTTGGGGGTGCAGTCCAAGAGGAAAAGGGTGGCTGCTCAACTCCCGGACTATGTTCGCCATTGTAGGTCTTCGATTTGGATCTTCCTGAGCACACAGCAAACCAATTTGGAGGCATCTAAGAGCTTCGTCCCTTAAATGCGTGTCTCTAAAAGTTGGATCTAACACTTCCAAGGGTGTCCCGTGTCTCCAATTTTTCCAGGCCTAAAAACAATTCATCATAAATTATTTCTCAATAGGTCAAATTAGCTTAGTTTAACAAATCTCATTTCAGTCACGAAGTCAATTTGTGCAACTTACATAGACAACAAGACCTTCGCCCTCGTCTACTTCATCAAAGGAACTGTTCTTCTTACCATTGATGAGCTCTAGAAGTAGGACACCGAAACTGTAGACATCAGACTTCACGGAGATTTCCCCGTGCATTGCATACTCAGGTGACATGTAACCACTACAAATCATGATACATCAGCAGTATAAGCATAAGCATAAAAAGTAGAGAATAAAGCACGACAGTACTTACAGAGTCCCTGCAATTCTTTCAGTGTATGCTTGTTTTTGATCAGCTTGGAAAATTCTTGCCATGCCAAAATCAGAAATCTTCGGGTTCATTTCACTATCCAACAAGATATTGCCTAACTTCAGGTCACGATGGACAATTCGAAGTCGGGAGTCCTCATGTAGATAGAGCATTCCTCGAGCAATCCCACACACTATTTTGAAACGTGTCCACCAATCCAATTGTCTTGTCTTTTCAAGATCTGCATGTATGCACAATTAATATGCAGATATCTTCGCTAGATAAATCCTCTTGAATGGATTTTTTGCGAGAAAATAACTTTAGGTTCCAAAAGCTAGTGAAACATTCAACTTAATTAGAGGCTAACAAATATTCGCCTCAACATGGAAAAAAATGGCTTAGGAATTTATTAGAATGCAACGTACCAGACAAAAAGTAGTCAAGACTTTTGTTCGGCATTAACTCGTAGATAAGCAGTTTTTCTTCACCCTCTAAGCAGAACCCGAGCAGTCGCACTACGTTTCGATGTTGAAGCTTCGGTAGCAATATGGCTTCATTCTTGAATTCTTCAATACCTTGTTCTGAGCTTTTAGATAATCTCTTCACAGCTATTTGTTGTCCATTAGAAAGTGTACCCTAAAAGGTTAGAATTTTGACATCTAAGTGCACGTGAATAACTTATGATGACAACTTTTCAAAACTACCAAATTAAAGATCTTCAAGTTTTTTGACATTGATGACCTTCTAAGTACAATGACTAGCGATACCTTGAAAACTTCGCCGAATCCACCTTTGCCCAACTTGTTTTGACAAGAGAAATTGTCTGTGGCATCTCGTATGGTGGCTAAATCGTACTGCAAGGACTCAACCTTTGTCATTTCAAGTAGGCCTGCCCGATGAAACAGCACGAGTCGGTCATTTCACCAAAAGCATAGGACAGTATATCCTGCCCATATGGTTTTTCATTTTATCGAATTATATGGCCGCAATACATATTTCGTACTGCTTTGATCTCCTTGGACGATTGCATTTTTCTGGGTCGCATTCCTCCGACATAAGCAACAAACGACGGAGAAAATCACTACGCTTTCGCCGACGGGAAAGGCGACCACAAAGATTATCACTATAGCTTCATTGCTTTTGCCTACATACGAGCAAACCATCTCTTAACAGCATCAGTATATGGGATTATGGCTGGATGAGATTTTAGAAACTGGAATTGGGACCATAGGCCAGAGCGAACGGGAAAGTAAGAGAAAAACAATAAGGGTACGCTTAAAGAAATTGAACTGTAATCCATCCCTAATCCGTCCATCCCACAAAATCCATTCTCTTGCTAATTTCCATTTGAGTGCCCCAATATTTTATAGGGGATTAACCATTGATCGATTAAAAACGACCTTTAACCACTAGTTATATAAATAATCTAATCTCATAAGATGGACGATGGACGAAAGACACGGATGAAATATTTCCATCATCCATCCCATAACGAGTAACAATGTTGAGAGAATCTGTAAGAGTAAGGTCTAAATGTATATTATTCATGGAGAAAGACACGAGGAAGGATATTTCCAAAATTCATCATTATTATGGCATTTCTTTCCTCACCTTTTACATGTTATTTAACAACGCCCTATGTTTGTTTGCGGGAGTTGTTGTTCGGATTTGAGAGAGAGAGAGAGAGAGAGAGAGAGAGAGAGAGAGAGAGGAAGAAAAGAAATAAGATATAAGTTAAAAGACAAAAAACAAAAGGTGAGACTATCTTTTCGGAGCAACATAGAAAATTTGGTTAGACTCTGAGAAACCGGACGAACTCACTCGCCCCGTTAAATCTGTGTAAACACACATGTACCTTTTGGTCTGGTCGCCAGAGCAGGAGGTGGAGCCGCCTGAGCAGGAGGAGGAGGCGGTGGTGGCGGCGGCGGCAGCGCCGAGGCATTATAAAAGGGGTAGAGCTGGTACCTCACGTTGCAGCTCGGGGTGAGCACCCTCCCGCCTTGCTTCCCCCGAGGCAGATTGGTGATCCCGAACTGGAGGCACTTGACACAGTCTGAGGCCGTCAAGTCTGGAGTACACTGCGCGAGTGCATACAGCTTCTGCGAGCTCGTGACGTTCACCTCCGCCACCGCGGCCTTCATCCCCGACCCTCCAGCTGAAGCCCTCGTAGCAACGTCATTCAGGGTTTCTCCGAGCAGCTGCTCGAACGGGTTTGGGTCGCTGACGTTCTCGATGTTGTACAAAACCTGATTCGGCGATCGCTCCGTGGCCGAGAAGATGGACCAGTTCGAGTACCGCAACATGCACTGGTCGTACCAGATTGTGGAGACTCGCTGGTTCGGGCATCTTTCGAGGATACCCTTTTTTCCGGCAGCCACGCAGCGGCTGCACGTGGGGGTGTCGAGGTCACCACGGCAGAGGAAGAGCCCGTAGGCCTGGTCGGGAGGGTTTTGGCCGGTGGTGGCATTGAAGAAGCCATTGGTGCTGCTGGCGGCGGCGGAGGAGAGGGAAGCGATGAGGGTGTCGAGGTTGGATTGGTAGGTGGAGTTGGGGGTGAAGAGGGCGGTGTTTGGGCAATCATGAAATAGGTAATCGGGTGCAGCTTCCGTACTGAAAATGTTAATGAAGAAGGAGAGAGAGAGGGAGATGATGAAGCAAGAATTCATGATTAGCTTAGCTTGGTTGATGAATGCAGTGACCTTTGGGTTCGTGGATTTATAGGAGAATACCCAGTACGGTAATTACACTCACAAACCCAAATTGGTCTTTAATCATTGAGGCCATTCTCGCATGGAACAAGAACTTCATTAGGTGGAATCCGGAAAAGGAAAACGAGGTATGGATCGACTTAGCTTACATGTATAGTGGACCCTACCGGACGTGCTAGTATGACCACGGTACACGTGATATTATTAATTAATAGTTCATATCTTTCAATGCTATAAAAAATGTACTAATTATGAAAAGATGCAACTTTTAGGAAGATAAAATAAGTTTTGTTGAATGGTACCTATTGAAGGTACTAATGAAAGCACTTATTGATAGCATGTATATATATAGAGTCTAACCCTCTATTCAACTAAGACAACCGAAAATTTGTATTTTGTCCTCTATCACATAAGAAACGTTAAAAAACTAAAGTGGGTTATGGGTTATGGGAGAGAAATCATGTGTTTTCATTTCTTTTATTTCTGCAATAATCATTTTCTCAAATTATAGCTATGGATAAAAGTATATCTCAATCACTCTTATCGCATAAATCATGAAAATCTAAGATTTTTTTATCATGAATTTCCGCATAAAGAATTATTCGATCACTAACAGGACAGGGGGTTTCTCAAGCTCAACACCAATGGTTCTTTGTTGGACGGAGCTCTGGAGGGGTCGATCACTGGGATTTGTCGTGATTCAACTGGCTTGCCGATAGCCAGATTTGTCAAATTGCTGCGTGCATCCTCAACAAAGATGGGCGAAGCCCTTCTGTACTTGCTTGAATCTTCTGATCTGAACAACGCAAGTGATCTGTGCTCCATAGTTGAAACTGATAGTTTACCAGTTGTGGAGTTTATCATGGTTTCACCCAAAGCCCGCAGGCTTTACATGACAATATGGAAGAATGCAACAAATACTTGTCCTAGCTGAGATCTGTGAAAGTAAAACCATTGCCCTGCGAAGCCAATAAACTCGTAGACTAGATCGTCAAAGCTCACAGCAGAAATACCCTTCCTTCAAACTAGTTATATTTACCCCCTCAATCTCTTTGAAATATTTTATTTTTAAAAATTCATATGTTATTTTGTAGCGGTCCTCGTTAATGAATAGTAGAGTTTCGTTTACAGAAAAGAAAAAAAGAGATATAATATATACATAGGCAATGCGGTGGTTGGTGTGAAACGAATGTTGGTGTTGTCCTGACATCCTATGATTTCCCGACCAATAAATTTCAAACCACCGAATATAACATATTTTATAGGCACTGACAGCATCCCCGACCTTGGAAGGCAGGCATATTGGGCTTTTCAAGATGCTTATTTTGCACAGACTGTTCACACCAAACAGAAAGATGGATATGTGTTTTCGGAGCAAATACAGAGGTAAGCAGGTTTTTAAAAGGCTCAAGAGGAAAAACTCAAGAGCAGACCACTTAACCTAGCATGTGGAGATTCTCCTTGTATCCCTTGGCTTGTGGGGAAGAAAAATATACACAACCAATAAGAGGTGCAAAGCTTGTGGACATCGACATGTTAAAATAAAGAATGCAACTTGGTTGAGCGCCCTCATTGGAGGGAGGGTAAGCATATTAGGCTTTTTGAGATGCTTATTTTACATAGATTGTTTGAAGAAAACCAAAAAATGGATGTGTTTTAGGAGATAGTGATACCTTATTAAGTCACTTAGATTGGTGATGGTAGATAGCTATATATGGTAGGTGACCCATTTTTAGTCCATGATGTTTCCATGGGATTGAAATCACACTTTAAGATGTGATAATTCTTTATTTCAGAAATTATTTACTCAATAACGTTGTAAATGATTATTGATAAAAAAAATTTCAAGATATAATAAAGTCTCGAAATAAAATACCAAATAAAAATTCTGGTATTTCTTTAGTTGGAAATAATGATTTTTTCTTTTAGAGAATTCCGAATTTTGCAATTTCTGAAAAATAATAATTGACAAATACAACCGTACTCTACTAGAGTATTCTAATAACTATTAGACAAAAATTAATAAAATTGGAATTAAATACTAATAAAAATAACCATAGTCTATTATAAATAGTCACGCTATTTCAATAGTATACATAAGTTATTTTATAAATTCGATTTCCTATTTGAGTATGGCTTTGAAATTTCGTTTACAACTGGGAAGTGGAAAAGTCAGTACCAAATCTGGCCAAAAAAGAAGAAGAAAAGAAAAGAAAACTTCCCAACGAAGGCGGAAGAGTCTTGCTAACTTGATATATCAAGTGCAAATCTATTATTCGAATTCCCGGTCCAACAATGAAAACCAATTTTCAACAGATTGTCCGAATTGATCGAACAAAACTGTTTACAAAATTATTTTTCTAGGAGATAGGTTAGATTGTGAGTGATCCTCTACATATTTGATTATGTTCAAAAATCAATAATAGCCAAATGTACCATGTTATAAATTAATTGTAAAGATCAGTCTCGTTAAATAAAGTATTTCCTAAAACAAAACCTCATGACATAGTTTCATTCGTTCAGAATTTGGCTCAAGCATAAGAATTAGATGTATAGAACCAAGTCGATTCCCCGGATTGTTTATTGATTCACTTAATTAAAATGGATATTTTCATCATTACAAAAATTTAAAATAGAAGAAATAATATCAGGAAAAAGAAAAAAGGGAGTGCCTAGACATGGAGGAAGCCAATTGGGTCACGATTGAATTTATTGTCACTAGAGTTAGTCGAGATTCTAGATTGCTCATAGCAAAGGTGAGTTACGGAAGTGCATTATTCTTCTCTAGACTTTCAAAAATTTGTGAAGAGCACCGTTCTCTCCTAATTCGAACTTTCAAAAATCTTCAAAGAGCATTATTCTCCCATCTTTTTAAAAATCTATGAGTAGGGAATAATGGCCTCTTCTTGCCCAACGCTTGTTTCCAAATCCACCACGAGTTGCTTCTCAACTTCCTCCTACCCCCCTACCCCCCACTAAGAAAAAAACCTAAGATCAGCCGCAACATTTGACGTCCACCACCACAAGCCTATTGAAGCAACAAATCAAAAGGGAAAAAATAAAATGGTTGTAGCATAGAATATTCTACAAATTGACATAAAGATGACATATCAAGCAAAGTATCGACCGACTTATTGTTTAGGAATCTTTTTTGATTTGTCTTTTATTCAGTTTCCTTTGAAATAAAATTATTATCTTTTATTCAACAAAGTATCGACGGACCATAATTATAAGTCATGACATATATATCATATAATGTATCAATAAAAAGTAACATTTCCGACTTTGGGTTTCTTCAAACCCCATGTCCCATGCCAGAAAGGCCGCTTACGTGGCCCACATATTACCCCAAAAACTTTCCTCTCCTCTCTGACCTCCGGGCGGCTTTTTTTCCCTGCCTCCTTATATCCGGAAACCTGATTCCAAAGTACTGGCAATGAACTTTGCTCGGCTGATCGAAAAGGACTAATTCAAATGACTTCGTGGATGCACTGACGGAAAGCGATTCGCCGCCCCTCTCTTTCTCTCTCTCTATAGAATCTTTAGTCCTTCAGTTTCGAGACTTTCTCCTTTTTGAAAGAGTAGCTTGTACTTAAAGCTTGAAGGTGGAGATCAAACAAAGGCTGCAATACCTTTTCAACGACGAAAAGTCAATTCTGATTATGTGAAACAATAACCCTACCGAGTTGGTTCTATATGCCGTAGTGCTTATGCACAAGCCAAATTCCGTAACTGCTAAGCCAGCATCGTGGGGTTTTGTTTGAGGACATTACTGGATTTACTGAGGTTAGTTTATATAATTAACTTATTAAATAACATGTTGGGCTATAATTGATTTCTAAACATAACCAATTATTTAGAGCATCACTCATAATCTGACATATCTCTTAAAAGAACAGCTTTGTAACTCAGCTTTGATGAATCTAAGTCTGTTGTTTAAGGTTTTCGACTTTTCGATAGATTACTTTTCATCTCTTGATCAATAAGTATGTCTTTTTTTTTATCGGAACAGAGAATCCTTAGAAGATTTGTTTCAATTGTGCGACCTCTAATTCGAGTATTATATTCCCGCTTGATATTCGCAAACCAGCACGAGATTCCTGCCAAGAACCTTCGTGGGCACTCTTGTTTTTGTTTTCCAGATTGCCGGAGCTGAAGAATCACATGACCGCCCTCTCTTCCCAGCGCCGATATCTCAGTTACGCGTGTCTCGACTTTTGTTGGTCCATGATTTTGTACGAAGCCGAAAGGGGACAGTCCTCATTCCTCACCATCCATCTTATTCTCTTTCCCCGCCTAAATAGTGATGGCCTCTAATCGACGTTGACCATGTAACACTCACGATGAAATCAAATTAATTATTTAAAAGATATTAGGGTTCAGTTCATTTCATGAAAAATAATTTTCAAGGAAATATGTTTTGGATATTTTAGCGTTCGCTTTATGGAAAACGAATTAGTTAAGGAAAACATTTTCCGCCAATGAAAAAATTCATTCAAAAGTGGGGAAAATGTTTTCTTTTTTTTCAAAAAGGGGAAAACATGTTCCATAACTTTTTCACCTCACTTTCTTTCATTAAACACATTTTCCTTTTACTTTTATGTTTTTTTTTCTTTTTTTTAATTAATCTTTTTCTTTTTTTTTCTTTCCTTTTCCTATTCTTTTTCCTCATGTGGTTGCTGGCCATAGCGATGGTCGATGATTGGTTGCAGGCCATCTTGAGCCTAGCCTTAGGCTAGCAAGGCTTGAGCTTGCTATATACCAGCCAAGCTCAAGCTTGCTAACCTATGGTGAGGCGAGACATACCTAGGGACAAAAAATAAGAAAATAAAAATTCAAGTTTTTAAAATAAAAAAATAATTAAAAATTCAATAATTAAATTATTTTTTTGGTAATTTTTCCTAAAAATCAAATCAGATATTAGATGGTGGAAAATATTTTTCATTTCATTTTTCAGATTTTAGCCAAACATTGAAAAATAGTCATTTTCTAAGAAATCTGCGAAATAAACGGCGCCTAATTCATATGAATTATAAAGTATATGATAATTTTTCAGCTAAGCTCACTCTAAAATAAAGAGTATAAAACTTGTGCTACCCAAAAAAATTTTGTCGCCTTAGAATGAACCAAGTTGCAAGTTAGCTCTCTTGGAGAAGTTATGCCGCCACTCATTCGATTAAAGAAGGGGTATGTTTAACCTACGGTGGCAAAAATGAAACTTTTTCTCGCCTTTGGTCGGACCAAAGGAGACAAAAATAAAAAATTTCGCACTTACTGATAAATAACGACCTAAGGCGACAGACATCAGATTTTGTACCAGCCATAAACTATTGTTTTAGTCGCCTAAGGCGTTTAATATAGTCGCCTTAGAGTTTTCTAAGGCAACAGAAGTGAATGATGGGTTCGCTTTCCGTTGGATTGGTGATAAAGTTTTTCTTTGAACGCCAGAGAATATAGGATCAAATTTGTATATGTAGCCGTCATGTACAAGAACAGCTGAGTTTTATATGAAAGTTATTACATATACAACAAGTGACTCACCTTTTGAAGCACTTAATTTAACAAAAATGCATAGAATTGAGGTTATTATATTCTTCTAATTATTATTATTCCAAAAGAACCCTTGCTTTGAGATTAATCAATTAAAAATTACGTAGTTATAACATTTTGTGGACTGAATTAACTGAGTGATTAGGTTGACTTTTCCATATCATATCCAAGGTCAGAAGTGAACCCTGCTCTGATATCATGAAAGAAGGCGATATGTGTTTCTAGAAAAATGTATATCTGTTCCCTTTTTTTATCGTGTTCCTTGTACAAGTATATGCTAATATTTATAGTACAAAAGAAAATAAGGAAAAAATAAAGATGATTACATATGATTACATTTTTGTATTCTTTCTTCAATTATCCATGACCGAGGATCAATTAGAATCGAATCAAGGATGGAATCAATTCCTTCTCCAACATTAGGGACCTCACGATATTCCTATGTATTACTATACCAATGTAGTGTCAATTTACTATAATTGAATGGCCTAGATGAGATGACATATATAGTTGATATAAAATGACTTGCACTGATTCAACATACATATGTCATGCTTCAACCAACCAAAACCTTATACTTATGAATGAAACAGAATTTTTCACTGACAAATGAATAATAACATAGTATAGCAGCGTTGTATGTACTTTAAAATATTCCAAATAGAAAGTAAAGAAAAGGCTAACAAGTTGATAGGCGATGGGCAAAACCATACAAAAAAGAGTCCAAAATGGTTCAAAACTCTCGTTAGTGACGGCTAGTAGTTCATTAACTGTTGTTGGTGAGGGTTTTGCAAAACATGTCACCAAATACGTTAGGGATGGCTTTATTGCCTATCCCCAAAGAATAACAACTATATGCTTATCCCATCAACTCCGTGATAAAAGATTGATTGAGCTTACCTAATTTAAAAATAATGACAACTAATAAAAAAGTTACATCAATCAATCAAAGTACTAAAATGACACAACTACAATAAATTTATCTCTAATTTCACAAGCGAAAGTGCATTCACAAAGCAAATAAATAATCTTTGCCTTGGGCTATGCTACTATCAAAGAATACAAAGACTTTTTTTTGGTTGTCAAACAAACCACTTTCAATTCTTCAAGTATAATTTCCGACCAACAAAGAAGGGCTTATCAACAATGGATAGCCTAAAAAAGTTGAGGTGAGTTAGGCAACCAATCACAAGGAGAGCTTTAATTCTATCACCTAATCTGCTAACTAATTGGTCTCACAGTAATAGTGAACAACTTGGATTTCACAGAGATAGGCCAAATGAGATATGCATTTTGCAATAAGGGCCCACAAGTCCCACCCAAGTTGATCAACACCCCAAAGAAAGCCTATCGAAGATGGAGCACCTAGAGCCTACAAATATAGTTTTAACAACACCAAATTAGTAGATCAATGTATGATTTAACCTCAAATAGTAACACAATCTTGAAAGAATTATAATAGCTATGATGGGAAACACGTGCAGTGTCTTTGTTTAAATGCAAGCGACTTCCTTTAAGCAATTAACAACTTATACTCCAATTTTAGTTTATGGTTCATAAAAATCCTCAGTGGAAGGCCAAGTAATCTCACTGCGAAACCACCCATGAAGGAGTTCCCTCCCTCCACCATTCATCGGGGACACAATTCGGTAATAGACATGCCATTGGTTGATGAAGGCATAGTCCTCCTATTGGATTGGTTTGAGTCAAGATCTTCCATTGGGATGCTTAGTCCCTGCAATCTACTTTGGACAAAGAAGGCTGGATGTTGAGGTGATGGCAAGTTAAAGTAATTGTTGCTAAGCATAAGAACTACGGTGGCCATGGTGGGTCTAATAGCTGGATCTTCTTGAATGCATAGTAAGCAAATGTGTAGGCATCGAAGCATTTCATCTCTTGAACATGAATCCATGATAATCGAGTCCAACACTTCCAAAGGTGTGCCGGCTTTCCATTGATTCCACACCTGCAAGAATAATTTCGGAAAATCTTCACAGAATCGCAGCATTAATTTGACAACTCATCATGCAAGACATATGAATCTTGCAAAAAACCATATATGACCAAGGAACATAATAATAATCATAAAAATGTTACCATAGGCTAAAGGACTGTGTTTTAAAAGAAATTTAAATTTCACTTCGCAAAATTACACAAAAAATGCATCGTCAGTATTTGTTGTAGCATAAGGAAACTTACATAACTAGCTAGATATTCACCCCCATCCAATTGGTGGTAGAAGTTATTCTTCTTGCCACAAATGATCTCCAAAAGTAGTATGCCGAAACTATAAACATCGGATTTCACTGAGAACTCTCCATGCATTGCATATTCTGGAGACATGTAACCACTGCAAATTTGAACATTAGCCATATGTATATTACAAATTCATATGTAGCTCAATAAGCACCCATAAATAGATAAAATGAGCAAGTCCAACATTTAATTACAAAGTCATCTATTCAAAAACTAAGACTTACAACGTCCCCACGATTTTATTTGTGCTAGCCTGAGTTTGATCAACTCCAAAAATCCTTGCCATGCCAAAATCTGAAATCTTCGGGTTCATTTCACTGTCTAACAAGATATTGCTACATTTTAGGTCACGATGGATAATCCGGAGACGAGAATCTTCGTGTAGATAGAGCATTCCTCGAGTGATCCCATATAGTATTTTATAACGCAATGGCCAATCCAATTGTCTCCTTTTTTCGGGATCTACATCGTTGCACCCAAAATTCATTAATGTGCTAGCATGAGGAACTTATTCAAAAAATCAGGGAAAAGTTAATCATACAATACCAAATATATTTATTCTCATTCATCTAATGTAGCCTAAAGAAAAACTATAATTAGTTGAAAGAACAAAAACCTCTTAATTGCGAGTTATACATGGTGCAAAAAAGAAGGTTAGACTGCTACATACCAAATAAGAAATAATCAAGGCTTTTATTTGGCACAAACTCATAGGCTAGTAGCTTTTCATCTCCCTCCAAGCAAAATCCAAGCAGTCGTACAAGGTTTCTATGTTGAAGCTTTGCAACTAATAGAATTTCATTCTTAAATTCTTCATCACCTTGTCTTGAGCTTTGAGATAGCCTCTTCACCGCAATTTGTTGTCCATTAGGAAGTCTACCCTAAAGTGTTTTGTATGTATTGTTAGTTCCTTATAATAATTTAAAAAATAACATAAAAAAGCTCCACATGTTTCTTCTTCGTCGACATCATTATATTCAATTCACATGCAAAGCATTCTTGATTGTTTCTAACAGATATAGTCAATACCTGGAAAACTTCACCAAATCCACCTTCACCCAACTTATTTTCATGAGAGAAATAATTTGTTGCAGCTTGTATTGTAGCCAAGTCAAATTGCAAGGACTCCACAGTGGTAAGTTCATTTGCACCTACATTGTCACACTCAATTTGCTTATCACACTCAATCAATAGCAACTTCTAGTAGCGTTTATAGGGTTACTAGTGCTTGGGAACATTATCACATTGAAGGCACCAAATTAGACTCAAATGGTTGTCCCTTTACCCCAACACAATTGTTCCTTGTTTGATTAGTCATGACAGGGAAAAAAATCATTAATACTATAAGAAGATAAGTAGTGAGATTAATATTGTATCCTAATTACTTATTCATGTTGAGGGTAGTCTTAATTCTATTAATTGCAGTGCAAATACTACCTATGCTTGGAAGGAATTGTCAAAGATTGGGAGTATTTTAATGCCTTATTATGTGGTTGGTAATGATAAATCTATGTCACTCTGGCATAACTGATGGCATCCTTATGGAACCTTGTTGGATATATATACATGGATAATAGTTTATGATTCTACTCTTTCTTGAAGATATAACGTGTCACTCCAAATGGAAATGGCCATGGCAAGCAAAATACTTGATATTAATCTAGTTAGCTATTTGTGGTGTAATTTTTTCCCTTAGTCTTCTTTTTGCCACTTCGAATGACATTCTTTCCTTTGCTTTAGCTTAGGAAATTATCAAGAATTGAGGTACAATAGTTGAATGGCACTAGTTGATTTGGCTTTGACCTATATTCTTTGGGTCCGGTTTCTCTAAGCAAGTCTAGAAGTGTTCTTTAGCTTTGTTTTCCTCCTAAAGATATTGGTGGTTGGAAATATGAATTGTCTTGATGAACCAAGCTATGAAGGGAGAGATTTTCATAGGTCCCTGGTGAAATTTTGTGGAATTGCTGCATTTGTTTCATAATATAGATAGTTTATGAGAAAATAGAGGCAAATAGTCAATTTACCACTTTTCCCTTCGACGACTTCATCTGTCATCTTTCCTTTTCTTCGAAGAATGCAACAAGTGAGAGAGAGAAACATCATGACACCTCCAAAAGGAAGAGTAATGGCGATAATTATCACAATAGATTTGTTGATTTTTCCTGCAAATGATTACTTGTATGAGACAATTAACAAGATAATAAAAGCTTTTTAGATGAAAGTGTTGTTAAGATTGCAACATATGAAAGAGAAGAAATTCGAGAAGAATTTTTACGTAGAACAACATATTATATATATTGTCCGTCCTACTCTTACTTTTAACTAACTCTCAAACTTTTATCCTACCTCTTTGCAGAGCATGGGAGTTGAGCCATATACTTGAAACTAAACATCTTCATCCTCATCCTTCTTAAGAAGATGGGGAATCAAACACCATTTCAAAATTAGGAAGGGGAAAAGCCACAATATCATACTATGTAATGCTTCACTATTAGTATTAGTATCATGTATCGAGTTACAATTATAAGAGAAATTGCCCCATTACATAGAAATAATCTAGGGCATACAAGTTATAATTGAATTTACATATATTGGTTTCAACGTTGAAAGCTCCTCTTGGATTTCTTTAGAGTGTAATTTAAACAAGTTGCATCTTGGATACTCTTTAAAACAAGGGCTACTTCTTTTATTTAGAAATGATTTTGATTTTTTAGTATGGCACCTACTCAAACTAGGAAAACTTGCTTGGGTTTCTTTTATGGGCTAACGCTCAAGACATATTTCCAACAATCCCGATCATATCAAGCCACAATCGCTTCATTAGAATATGAACTTTGCTGCTACTCTCCAATAGCCTCTCACGGGCTCCTCGATGCTACAAAATCTTCCAAGTTTAGGCAGGACTTGAACTTTGCCATAGTCGTGAACCTTATCAGAGTTGATTGTACATTTCTCTAATCCATAATGATCTGTAAATGCAACCTCCTTTATCATAGACAAAGTAAAACCATGATTGCGTCCATATTTATCACGAAATCAAATATGCACCTTGTCAAACTTGTTAGTTAATTGTTTGTAAAACATTTTACAAACAAACTAGTGTTTTTCCTTATCCCACATAGGAAAGTTAGAAGAATATGGATAGTGTCTTCTACTTGTTCAAATGAAGATAATGTGTTGTGGGTCAGACCCCACAATACCCACATATGGTACGCGAATAATCGCGTGATTTATCTCTATTTGATTCCATTTACTCCATCCCAATCATGTTATCTTCAACAACTTTAAGGAATTATTCGTTCAACAATGGAGCTAGAGATAAATCATGGTCATGAATCAAGACATGGTCAAATTGGACTGGTCTGATGGGAATAACTTTCCTTAGTGATGGGACAAGATGATGTTCCTTCTCACTACCTTGAAGATATCCTAAATTCTGGATCCAATTTGATCCCTATAGAGGATCTGAAACTTACTATTGAAAGAGGACAACTACGAGCAGAAGCCATTGAAAGGGTTAACAAGGAAAGGAAAAAAAATATGAAGAGGACGAATTGCTCTATTGTGGACATATTTTGAATACATTGTCCAATCGACTGTATGACTTATTTTCTATGATGAAGGCTATTAGAGAAATTCAAAACACACTTGAATTCAAGTACAAAGAGGAGGAGAAATGCACCAATAAGTATTTGATAGCAATGTATTTTGAGTTCAAGTTTATCGATACCAAACTTTTGTTGGAGCAACAAATGCATATTTTCATGTTGCTTAACTAAAGATGAAAAAAAGAACTTGTTGGAATTTGAAACCGACCTTGGAACCTATAACAGAGTAAGTTCCAGATTTCATGTTCCGATGGGTAGGTTCCAAGTTCCAAAAAATGAGAAACCTGTGGTAGGTTTTAGGTTCTAGGTGGAACCTATAAGGAACTTGGAACCACTCACCCGGGGTTAGGACACTAGGAGTGCCATAACTTTCGTACGGCGCTCACTTTAGTGCTAAATTTTTTTTTTCGCTCACTTGAGTGCTACATCGGAGTAAAATTATTTAGTTAAGTGCTACTTCCAACCAAAAATCGTTCAGTTAAGTGCCAAAATGCATACATGGAATTTTTTAATGATTTTTCTTTCTTTTTTTTAATAAATTTCGACGCCGATGTGGACTTTTCGGGCAAAACAACGTCGTTTCTACTCTTTTTAAAAAAAATCGATTTTTTTTTTTGCTTTTTTTGTTTTTTTAGGGCCAGCGAGGGCCACCAGTGACCCTCACTGGCCTTAAAGAAAAAAAAACAAAAAATTCAAAAAAAAAATTCAAAAAAAATAAAAAAATTAATAAATATATTAAAATATTGTTTACTAGCGCCACATCAGCTTTTCCGGCGGCCAAGTCAGCTTTTCCGGCGGCCACGTCAGCTTTTCCGGTGGCCACGTCAGAATTGGTACTCAAGTGAACGTTTTTTAAAACTTGTTACACTCAAATGAGCGAAAAAAAAGTTTTGGCACCAAAGTGAGCGCCGTATGAAAGTTATGGCACTCCTAGTTTACTTATCCCCACTCACCCCTATATAAGGACAAATATATGTTCAAGTAATTTGAAGAGATTGTCGACACAATGTTCAAGAGGTCGTGATGGTAAATAACACTTTTGCAAAGGTTGCTAATAGTGGCACAATGGAGATAGATTTTACTTATGGAAAGAAAATCATTCTTCTTAATGTGTTGTTTATACTCTAAATCGAAAAGATCTTAGTTTCTATTTATTTACTTTATAAAAAGGGATTTCAAGTTTTGTTTGAATTCAACAAGGTTATTTTATCGAAGAATGGGCTTTTTGTTGGAAAGAGTTCTGCCACTAATGGCATGTATCAACTGAGTATCAATAATAATATCACATGTTTTGCTTATGTTGTGGAGTCTACTTCTTTATGGCATGATAGATTAGCACATTTAAATTTTCACCATTTAAAGAATATGAAAATGAAAGACTTGATAAATGTGAAAAATGTGCTAAGTCTAAATTAACAAGAAAACCATTTCCTAGTATTAAAAGAAATTCAAATTTATTGGATTTGGTGCATAGTAATATATGTTAATTCAATGGCATGTTAACTCATGGTGGTAAAATGTATTACATTACATCTATGGACGATTGTAGTATATATTTATATGTTTATTTCATTAGATCAGAGGATTAAGCATTTACTACATTTAAGAAATATAAGGCTAAAGTTAAAAATCAATTAGAAAGGAAAATCAAAATTCCACATTCAAATAGAGGTGGAAAAGATTTCATAAATGATATTTCTTCATTTTGTGAAGAACAGGGTATTATTCATCACATTTTAGCACCGTGCATTCCACAACAAAATGGTCAAGCTAAAAGGAAAAATCAATCTCTTAGACAAATGCTTAATTGCATGCTTTCAAATTCAAAGCTGCCAATTAATCTTTGGGAGAAGCATTGCTTACTGCATTTTATATTCATAATAGGATACCATTCAAGAGAAATATCATAGGCTCTTATAAATTGCGGAAAGTTAGAAAACCAAACATGTCATAGTTTAAAGTGTAGGGGTGTTTGGCATAATACCAAGTACTAGACCTTAAGAAAACAAAACTTGATCCTGGAGCTATCAAAAGTGTTTTCATTGGATATGCTTTAAACAGTGAAGCTTATAGGCTTGTTGATTAGAGTCTAATGTCATTATAGAATCAAGAGATATTGAGTTCTTTGAGAATAAATGTTTTACAGGCTTTGAAATTATTGAAAATAACTCAAAATCTATAGAAGTAATGACTCTAAAGACGTGATTGAATCGAGGAGAAGCACTAGAGCTAGAAAATTAAGAAATTTGAGTTCATTTTTTATTAGTCATGTTTTCCTTATTGAAGGAGATAAAGATAATAACATGGTAAATAAATTCCATTTACTATTAAATCTAGAAGATAATTGTAAATGTTTTAATGATGCTATGTCTTATAGAGATATCTCCTGTAAATGATGAAATGTTCTCAATTATGTCCAATAATACTTGGGAATTAGTAAATTTATCAAAAGGATCTAAATCATTGGGTGCAAATGGGTTTTAGGAGAAAATATTAGTTTGATGGTTTTATCGAAGCTTTTAAGGCTAGACTGGTGGCCAAGGGAATAGACAAAAAGAATGAAAATATTAATTTGACATGTATGCTCCTAAAACACATATAACTTCTATTTGAATTCTTTTTGCTCTAGCTTCCATTTATGATCTTTGTGTTCATCAAATGGATATCAAAATTGCTTTCTTGAATGATGATTTAAATGAGGAACTTTACATGGAACAACCAAAGGGTTTTGTTCTTCTTGGAAATAAAAAGAAAGTATGTAAATTGATTAAATCTCTTTATGAGCTTAAACAAGCACTTAAGCAATGGCATGAATAATTTGATTCAATCATTTTGTCTAATGGTTTCATATACAATAGTGTTGATAAGAGTATATACTCTAAATTCACTAAAGATCGTGGTGTTTTAGTGTGCTTTATATGTTGATGATATGCTTATCATCGGAATATGACTGGAATAATTGAGATTGAGAAATATTTAACTTCCACATTTCAAATGAAAGATTTGGGTGAAGAAGATATTATTTTAGGTATTAAAGTTAAGAAACATAGTGAGAATTATTTTTTGAGATAATGTGATTACGTTAAAAAAATGTCAAATTAATTTCAACATCATTCCAATTGATTCCAATATTAAATTAAATTATTATACTGATAGAGCAGCAACGAATATTTGAGTGCTATAAGGTCTTACACATGTATATTGATTAGCCATTACTAGAATTTTTGGTTATCTTAAGAGAACTAAAACTTTGAGATTGTTCAATGATAATAATCTAGCTATATTAGAAAAATACATCGATACTGATTAGATTACAAGTATGGGTGATAAACATATCCCTTCTAGATGGATTTTCACATTAGTTGGATGTGCTATATCTTGGGCAAGCAAGAAATAGTTATGCGTAACTCATTCAAAGATGGAATCGGAATTTGTTGCTTTAGTAGCAATTGGGAAAGAGGCTAATTGTATTAAGGATGTATTGTTCGATATCAAATTATGGCCTAGTCCTATGCCTCCTATGCCTCCTATTTCTTTCCATTATGATACTTAGGCTAGTTTAGCTAGAGCTTATAGTAGCACTTATAATGGTAAGTTTAGACATATTAGTCTAAGACATAAGTACATGAGACATTTGATTTAGGATGATACCATAACAATTATTTAAGTGAGGTCAAGCAAGAATCTAGCTAATCCCTTTACAAAGGCCTAATCAAGAATTAAGGTAAATATGACCTCACAAGAAATGAGGCTAACCCTTTAATTAAAATCACTAAGAATAGTAACCTGATCTTAAACTAGAATATCACTAATTATAAGGTTTAATGGGTAAAAAAAAGTTACTAAAAGTGATTGTTTGATATCGAGATTAACTGGACATGAAAAGTGAGTATTGTCTACTATGTTTTCTAGAAAGTTCATGAAACAGATATAAGCACAACACCACAATAGTATTGAGTAAATTAAAACTTATCATTGAAACAAGAAGTTGGTATATTTGTGGTATGTCTGATTCTATTATTAATGTACAAGTTTAAAGCTATAATTACTTGTCACTTTTATAAAAATTTGAGATACTTGCACTAAATAAAGGATTTAACTCGACAGAGACCTTTAGGTATATATATTAATCTTATGGAAATTTTGGCTTTTTTTTTAATTTATTGTATTTTAGAAATTTTTATTTGACAAACAAAGTGGGGAATTATTGGTTGTTTGTTTGTCAAACAAACAAAACAGTGATTTTCTTTATCCCACATAGGAAAGTTGGAAGGATGTGGACCACAATAAGTATGGGTATTTTATAACTTGTTCAAATGAAAACAATAGGTTGTGGGTTACACCCCACAATACCCGCGTGTAGGTGCATGAATAATTGTGCAATTTTGGTGAATAATAATTAGAATTAATCCTCATTATTTATTATTATTATTTAATGCGGTTAATTTCATAATCTTTATTAATCGTGTTACAACCTTTGAAAGGTTGTATTTGTTCAATTGGTATTTTCAAAGTTATGAAATTTGAAAATAAAAAAATTATTTTATTATTATTATTTTATTCAGAATTTTATATGTCTTTTCAACGTAATTTTTGAAAGCTTACCTGTTCACTTTACAACCTTTTTTGAAGGGTTGCATCTGTGTAAAAAAGATTGTGATATGTACACCGGTTTTTTATATCAATCATTATCAAGTCTTTGCTTTACAACCTTTTCTGAAAATTTTGAACACAAACAACCTTTTTTTTTTAATACAGTCAAATGTTCACACGTTTCTGCTTATGTCGTGCATATTACCAATAAACTTTTTCTTCGCGGTTGTCTTTTATACACATATAATGAGATGACAAGATGAAACAAAAAACAAATGCTCTATTAAAGAATTGCCAAAATAAAATCACAATTACATTGGCAATGCAAAAATTTAAAAGACGAAGTTCAATTAAATTAGACAATTGCTAAAATAAGAAATAAATTTAAAATGACAATTAAATTTTAGTCATTCAAGATGGACAAAAATTAACATCACTCTATAATAGTTTTTTTGACGTGGGCTACATTAATTAAGATTATAATTTATCATTTTATAAACTTGGTCTAATAAAGTGAGATACAAAGATTCCTAATCTAATATGGGACTAGTTTGCATGGGCCGAGCAAAGCTAGGCCTATGATAAGAGAGTCCGTGGCTAAAAATTTTATAAATAGTGCTCAATTCTCTTTTCTAACCTCAATATACAAATAATCTCACACAAGGAGCATTTACTGAATGCTGAGAGAGTGAGGGGCAATCTTATTAAAACAATGATATAGAAGGCAATAAAGGAGAAGAACTTAAGTTTTGGATCATCACCGTTCCACATCAAGAATGATGTATACTAAATTAGGCACACAAATCTCTTTTCTCCATTTTTGTGTTCTAACTTCTACCTATGTAGATTTCGAGATGCCACTTTTGTGGCTTACACACTTATGGAGTGTTTACAAAAAGAATAACAAGGTGCATCAACGTGCATAAATTTTTTGTCACTTTTCTTAATATATTTTGAGATATTCCTCTTTTTATATGCTTTGTACAAAAGTATCTCATAGATAGCAAAAATAAATAAATTATTTATTTTATATAGCAAATAGAGACCAAATTTTTGACATGTTCTATGCCTGCCATGACTCCATTGAAATATTTTATCGAGGTGACCACCGCTGTGGTGGTCAGCACTGCCAATCGAAGAAACCTCTGTGACCATAAAGATGATTGTTATGGATTGTAATCCTAGATTGATTTTGATCTCTCTCGCTCTCACATGCCTATACGACATTCTTAAAGGAACACTGGCAGAGACAACAACAAGCAAACCGGTTGCCGCCGGATTGGGCCATCATCTGGACGGTGGTAATCGATTTGCTAGTCCTTTAATTTTAGGGCATGTGTTTCATTTATTTATTTTTTTTTTTTTTCTAAAACACACTTAAAAGGTCAGAATATATATATACATTTCCAGTATTTTGCAAACCAAATATATGATATAAAAAGTGTAGACGAATTTCTTACCAACTTATATGAAATGAAAGATATTATTAGATCCCCTTAATAAGTGGTGTGGTTTTTTTATATTGATTTGATCATTTAATACACGATCCCATTCATTTCAACGCCCCATAAGAGAATTTCGATAAAATTTCTTAGAATACAGGAAAATTATCAAAACAATCCTAAAACTATTGCAATTTTTTCAATTCAATCCTAAACCTTTTTTTTTTGGCTAATTCAGTTCTAAACCTTTTCCAATTATGTCAATTCAATCCATCCGGTCAACTTTGGCCAGTCGGTGCTAATTTGGACATTTGCTAGCCGGCCGATGCTCCTCTTCTTCTTCTTCTTCTTACTAGTTGCTAGCAAAGTACCTCGCTAGCCATACCCTTTGGCCAGTCCAAAGACCGGCTAGAAGAAGAAGAAGAAGACAAAAAGAAAAAAAAAAGGAGAAAAGATAAAGATAAAAATAAAATCTTCAAAAAAATAAATTATTATTAAAAAAATGCCACGTCAATGTTGGCCGACTGGCCAATATGCACATTAGCACTGGCTAGCTATATTTGGCCAGATGAACTGAACTAGCACAACTGTAAAAGGTTGAGGATTTTGGCAAAAAAATAAGTTTAAGACTAAATTGGAATTTTTGCAATAAATTTAGGACTATTTTGATAATTTTCCCCAAATTCCTAACATTGCTAATCAATCTTATTCTGATTACCTTCATTTTCGGACGGTCAAACACAGATAAGGTAAGTTTGAGCCTCTCTTTTCCTTTAACGTCGGATGCTCTAGTGAATAAAACCTTAAAAATAAAAATCTAAGATCTCCTGCGTGATGATACTAATGTTTCAATAATGGCCTCGCAGTTTTCTTTCCCTTGGAAGTTACAGTAAGATGGCGTCATGTTATTTAGTCAGAGTTTATTTCGTAAGTGTTTTTAGCATGATTTATATTTCCAACAAAATTATAAATTAGTCGGTACAATATTTACTTGTGATGATATAAAATTTTAAAAAAGATCAGCTTTATTATGGTTTTAATATATTCTTTTTTTAACAGTACCAATTTATTGATTACAGGTATTGTGAAAACAAACTTCTCAAATATTATGATGTGTCCTGTCAAGCAAACTAATTATTAGTTATTTTGAAGCAATCGTATTGCGATCAATATATGAATTTTTCATTTATTAGTTCGGCGTAGATATTTATAGTCTAAAATTTTTGCACGCTAAAGGTATATCTTTTTCAAAGAAACACAAGTAGGGCCAAAAAAGGGTCAACTCTATGTTATGACCCGTAATTTTTATTGACCCAGATTCAGACGACTCGGACGCATAGCCAGCCAGTGTAAGGTTTATTCAAACTTTATAATTTCGAGGTAACCACGTCTGCACATGACAACTTGTAATGAACTGGCTATTATAGTTGACCATTAGCCATGGAGATTCATTACCCTTAGCCTAAACTCAGATGACTATAAAACATTTGAATTGAGCATATCGGAACGATTTATTGGGTAAATTTCAAGTGAAATTAGCATAATTAACGATTTAGATGGTTTAATCCACCTGAATTATCGAAAAAAATAACACAAATGCCATGCTCCGAACTTGTAAACAAGAGAAAAGGTACCTGGCGGTGGAGGCGGCACATCTGCCTTCGGCGACGACAGCGGTGCAGACTGCAGAGGAAGTGGCACGTCTTCCATGTTGAAGAACGGAGCATTGGTCTCGTACCGAAATAGGCAACTTGGCGCCATAATCCTCACTCCCAACTTCCCGGAACAGCACAACGCGAGCCTCGCGATGATTGTCACTAGGCACTCGCTGCACTGCTGCTCGGTCAAGTCCAGCGTGCACTGGGTCATTGCATAGATCTTGTCGAAACCCACCGATGCGTTCCCCATTGCGTACTTCCTCAGCGAGCCACCGCCTGCCGCCTCATCCAGCAGAAAGTTCAGCAGGGTCTGCAGCGCCACATTGTACGTGTCTGGGCTCGCGACGTTGTACACATTGGACAGCTGGTAGTCAGGGTCGATCGTAGCTACATTGAAGATCGAGACATTAGAGTACCGGACGGTGCAGTTCTCACTGTAGAGGACCGCCTCCTTCTGGAGGGGGCAGAGATGGCGGATGTCGGAGGCCGAGGCATTGAGGCACGCACGGCAGATCTCGCCAGTGAGGTCGCCCCGGCAGGAGCCAATGACATAGATGGTTTGGGAGGTGCTGGAGACGACGGAGGATTGAAGAAGCCGTAGGTGAGGGACAAGGAGTTGGTGGTGGAGATGGAGGAGAGGAGGGTGGTGAGGGTGGTTTGGTAGGTGCTGTTGGCGGTGAAGTTGCCGGTGGTGCCACAGACCTCGTGTGGGAAGAGATCCTGGGCGTTAATGGTGGAAGCAAAGGTGAGAAGAAGCAAGAGAGGGAGATTTGCAGTATCCATTCTTCTTAGTTTTTCTGGGTGTTTCTGGTCTTTCTTTGATTAATGTCGATGAGGCTTATAGCTTGTCAGATGAAGGTTTCGTTGAGATCTGCTTCGTCCACATTTTTTTTCTTTTAAAGAATATGAGGTGGGTTGTGCGGCTTGAATTTTGATGCTATTGAAATCATTGAATCTTTTCTTTTTGACGGAAGTATTATTCAACAGGCTCATCCCGTAGGGCGTAAAAAAATGTTTTCGACACATTTTTTAAGGGTTGGATACCCAGCCAAACGCGCAATCGACTGCTTCAATTCACTCCGTCCATTTTCAATGATGGGAAAATCTGAAACGGCTCTTTATTTTAGACTGAAAAATCAACTCAAAAATTAATTGAGGAAAATTAGCAAAAGGACCCTTATTCAAAAAAGGACAAATAGAAACAAGTGCACCTTCAAATTTTGGAAAAAAAATACAATTACAAGTTTTCTGATAATCATTAAAACAAATTATATTCAAGAAAAGGCCTAATTTATTCAGTGCGGTGGTCCTCGCCACGATTCAAATGATAAAATGCCATCGTTGTCATCTTCTTCGCGTTAGGCATGTTCGCTAGACTAATTTTTAGCTAGATCGGTTATGCCTGCAAACAGTCATCTTTACATTATTAGCAACCAAGCTGTAAGTAATGTCTTTCATCATCCATCGACGGGGAACATGAGCTATACTCTACCACCTCTTTAGCATGTCGATATTTTCTCCCCCGACTCTTGGAGTAGTTTGTTGTCAACTACAGTTCGATTTCATTTGTAGTTGGAAGATGAAGTCTTAGCATCTCTAATTCCGTAGCACTACTTGTCATGAAAATGTTAAGCTTGTATTTTTGTCCTAAAAAAAGTACAAAATCAAGCACGAGAGAATTAAGTAGGGACAAAAATATCACAAGTACCATAATTATTTTTTAAACACATATTATAATTTCTAAAAAAACATTCACTTGAGTATAGACTGATTCTTTCTCATTAATTAACTTGAAACGCGTAATAAGTTTGGAGAACCTTCCAACTCCTTTTTTCTTAACTCATCGGTTGATCATTGTCATTATGTTAAAAAACTTGTGCTTAAACGAATCAAGGCGATATTCCAGAATCCAAGTATGGATTTTGGTTGACATCAACAGCCAATATTAACATCAGATGTTTGTGTAGGACTTGAGCTATTTCGACCTCTCAAAATAATTTTATTATACATTTGATCCATCATGGTCGCATTCTACATAATTAGCTAAAAATAAACACTTTTAAAAAAATTGTATGCACAAACTCTTACTTACCTAGATATTGAACACTTGCCCATAAAATTATATGAAACATTCAAGTGCGTGCAATAATATGTTCCTTGAATATCAACTTTTCAACTGGAAAATTATCCAAAAGGTCTTAAAGTTATTTTATGGTCATTAATTCAATTCTAAACTTTTTAATGTTGATGAGGTCTCAAGAAATGGCCACAGAAGAAGATAAATAGTAGAATAGGAAAAAAAAAAAGAAGAGGGAAAAAAATAAAATATTCATAAAACTTTCAAAACAACATTGTTTTGAATCCCATTAGACATGCCAGACTGACGACTATTCCATATAAGACGATTGATGTTAACTAAACCGTCACATCAGCAATCTTCAACTAAATTTGGCCATAAGACTAAATTGGCAAACATCAAAAGGATTAGTACAATAATGACAAAATTGAAAACTTGTGACTGACTTGGCAACTATACAATAGGTTTAGAGCCTTTTAGACAATTTTCAACTTTTCTACTCCTCTCGTATTGTTAACAATTTATTTTTACTTGAATTATCATGCATGCATACATAAAAAAAGTATCACATTGTTTGTTTGTGGGGTTTACACATTTCATAATATATGTGGTCTCTCTCTATCTACTAACTTAAGTTTTTTTTGAATTGAATGTTCTAATATGGTAATAGAATCATATTCTATCTCAGTTTATTTCGTTTGTACAGTCCCATTTGTCAATTATTAGTCCATCAATTATTATGCTTAGAGTTGTCTTAGACATGATGAATTTTGTCATAATCTTTGATCTTCACTTCTGTGTTTACACATTGATCTTTGTCTAAACAATTTTTAAATAGGTAAACTATGATCGAGATCGGAGTAGACAAGGACAATAACGAATAGGAAACAGTAGAATATTCAAAGTTGATATTTTCGAACACGGACTCTCGTGGCTCAGGTCAAAGTTCTTTTGCCAGACAAGCCTGAACACCGTGCTGTGTTTGTTCTTTTATATTCACCCACACACCCACCAATTGGCGTCCGGATCGGACGGACGACCATAAGCGTCTTGAGTAAAAATTCAATATAAAATATCGAACGCCAAAAAAAAAACATAGAACGTAAAGGAAAAGTCTTAAGAATTGAATAATTGCTAATGAATAATGGATCAACCGTATTTCAATATCTTAAGTCTAACATTGACCACTAATGATGAAAGTCTAGGGTTAAGGCACGCTATATACATAGTCTTTCCAACGTTTTTGGGATAAGTCTAGTACAAATGTGATAATTTTCATACAACACTTAGTTAAGTGTTGTAACTTTTAATTGATCATTTGAATTCTATAATTTTTAAAAAATATTCACCTAAGTGCCGAAAATATGATATGACATGGCACTTGTGGTGAATGTTCTCAAAAAATTATACTACTCAAATGATCAATTGAAAAGTTTAATGATACTTACTTATGACATTTTAGTGATTGAAAAAAAAAAAAGTTATATCACTCAAGTAAGCATTGTACAAAAGTCATGACATTTGTAGTATCCTTTTTCCCAAAATTTTCTCATACATGGTCAAGAAGCTGGCTTAGAAAGTTTTACTTAGAGAAAGTTACTGATGTGAAAAACTTAGTTTTTAAGATATATTGAAACTTCCATTGTATAACAAAAGCTAGAAACCCTGTAGACAGTGAATGAATTGTAGGTATAAGTTCACTGAGAGTTCTAGCGTAATATTCCAAATTCCTCTTAACTTTGGCCGTGCACTCTTATTCCAGGACGTCGTTCTCCTATTTTTGCCTGTCTAGATGAACCCGCACATACTGTTAGCGAATTAGCCTCGATGACGTTGGGTAAACCCTTCTTCCATTGCGCAAGTGACTCATCACTCCTTCTGGAGATCAGAATTGCTAACAATAATAGAATTTCCATTCTATTTTCCACATTTCCACCACATATTCCCTGGTTAGATTTCTAATGAACTTACCTAGAATATGGACCTCTTTAAAGCATTAACTTATCTTAACAACAGCTCGCATTGTCCTGCTTCCAAATTGTGCGTTGATCCCTCGGTGATTTTATCATCTAGGATGTGGATACGTCATCGAAGTTTCGTTTATTGATATTGTTATTGAGCCATCAATAGATGTAGTCGATACTTCTCTACCACCGGCATCTATCGAATATGCAGGACACTTCTCCACCACTGGTTTCTGTCAAATATGTAGGCTTTGTCAGTATTGGGAGGTTCGCCCTCTGGCTCACCAACACCTCTCTCGATACGTTCTCTTGAACACATAGCAACGCAATATTAATGCATCTTAATATTTCATTTCTCGAACCGTTCTCTAACATAAGATCTACAAGGCAACAATGGGTCTATAAGATTAAATACAGGGCAAATGATTCCATTGAGCATCACAAAGCCAAGGGTCTCACATGTTGGGAAAATTTCAATCAACGTCGGCAAGAAAATGGAATTAGACTTTGAGGCATTGCAACACTTTCTTTAAAGAATTATTTACCCCGCAACATTTCTAATGGTTACTAGAAAAAATCCTCCAAAATACAATAAAGTCCCAATGAGAATACCATGTAACAATTATGGTATTTTTCTAGGATCTTTCAAAAGGAAGCTATTAGAAACTATGGTTGTATATCTTTAGAAAGAAAATGAAATTAGAAGTTGAAATTATTGAACAAAAATGTTGAATAAATATATTTGAACATCAACCACCTTTCAAAGATGAAGAAGTTCTGTCCGAATAAACATAACCTTCCAAAAATTAAGAAGTTATATCATAATAAACAACCTTTCACAAGTTGTAAGAGCATCTTATAACTGCTAAACAAAATAATAAATTCGAAATTAAATATTCAAAAAATAACCGTCACTCTATTATGAGTAGTCACACTATTTTAATAGGACACAATAGTTATTTTATAATTATAAATTCAAATTTTAATAAATAAAAATAATAATAATCGAGGATTAGTGCTGAATCTAGTCCACGTGCCCACTCAGATTTTTTTTTATGTGGGACAAGGCACACCTTAATTTGCTTTACAAACTACCAACATCACACAATAGGAAGGTTTTGATTATCAAGAAAACTTTTCCCTAGTATCCCAACCACTCGTCATTCATTCTTTTCTTTCCATTGGTGCTTTTCATGATTGGCCCCTGTGCTAGATGGATGTCCACAATACCTTTCTCCATGGTGACTTGGAGGAGGAATTTACATGGACCTTCTATCGGGTTTACATATATAGGGGGAGTCTCAAATATGTCATCTCCATAAATCCTTTTATGGACTTAAACATGTCTCATGATAATGATATGCTAAATTCATCACTACATTGACAACTACATGATTCATGCAATTAAGACTTAATTATACCTTATTCACATGGACATGAGGTACATCGTCAATCTGCTTGCTAACATATGCTGATGTTATACTTGTTATAGGCAATAATAAATCTGCTATTAAAGAATTCAAGAATATTTGATTCTACCTTTTACATTAAGGATTTGGGGCCTCCAAAAAACATTTTTTGGACATTAAGATTGCACCATCAAGTAAAGAAATTTGCCTTAGTCAATGTAAAGTTGTCTTGGACGTTATATCATAAGTAGGGTTGTCAAGATGTAAATCAATTGTCATTCCATCAAATGTTATGTTAACGACGATTGAATACGATGTGGGATTATCACCTTTAGATGAGGATCCATTGCTCAAGGATCCATCGAATTATTAGAGACTTGTTGGAGAACTCATCTATCTCATAATGACTAGACTTGACATGTGTCACTCAATGTAGATTCTTAGTTAATTCTAGCATGATCCAAAACTAGCTCACATAAATGCAGCGTTGAAAGCCATTAAACACTTGAAAGGATGCCCGCGACTAGGAATGCTTCTATCTTGAGAATGTAATGCAATATAGAGATGATAACTTATTATGACACAAACTATGCCTTTTGTCCTATGAGCAAGAGATTGTTGTTAAGCTGAGAGAATCATTACTTTCATGGAAAATGAAGAAACAATCAACTGTTTTGTTGTCATTAGTTGAATCGGAATATCAAGCCATGGCTAACACTTTGTGAAGAAGTTTGGATGCAAGGTCTATGTTGTGATCTTGATGTATTGGTAAGAGGATCGACTACTTTGTTCGGCAACAATGATGTTGCTGTCAAACTTGCAGCAAATAGAAGGTGGTTGCCCTTTCACTAGAGATAAAATTAAAATTTATCTTTTCTTCTCTAAAAAAGAAAATCTTAACACCGAAGAAATAATATCCACAAAAGGAGTGCCTGGACATGGGGGAAGTCAATTCTGTCCCGTTGAATCGATTATCAACTAGACTCGGTTGAGATTCTTGATTGCTCCCCGGTGTGTTACATGAATAATAAAACTATCATCTCACAGAAAATCTGGGTTGAACTTCTAGGTAGCTTAAGACAAGTTACCTTCTCTACCAAATCAATCATTAGAATATGAAATTCCATTTATTTTAATCATTTATAATGTCGTGTTTTCTAAGTTGGGTATATTTTAGTTCAATGGTTAAGGAGAGGACATGTGTATGAATAAAGGCGATATTCTCTAACTAATTCAGGAACTTTTTTAACGCTCCTTAATTAGAATTCACTCAACATTGCTGGCGTACGTGGCTAAATTCTTGCTGCTAATTTATCGAACAGGAGAACAACAGGACAGTAGGGGAACCGCCCAGTATTAGGGAAGACACCTTGGGCAAAAATATGCTACCGTTGCAGTTACCTAAACTAGCTAACACTACTAGAAGAAACCGATAGGTAATGGACAAAACCGTACAAAAAAAGAAGTCAAAATTGGTTTGAAAGTCTCATTATCATCGGCTTGTAGATCATCGACTGTCGCTGGTGAGGGTTTTGCAAAACTTGTCGCCAAAAACGTTGGGGACAGCTTTGCTAACTACCCCCAACGGATAACAATGGGATACTCGTCCCGTCAATTTCATGATAAGATATTAATATAACTAATCTAATCAAAATACCTTGATAATTAACCAAAAATTTACATCAATCAATCAAAGAACTAAGGAGGCACGATTGCAACAAATTTATTCCTAATTTCACAAGACAAAGTGCATTCACAAAGTAAATAAATAATCTTTGCTTCAGTCTATAAATACTATCAAAGAACACGAAGACTTTCTTTTTTGTTTTTTGGGTTAAACAAATCGCTTTTCTTCTTTCAACAATTATGATTTTTGAACAACAAAGGAGGACTTCTGAACAAAGGATAGCCTAGAAAGGTTAAGGTAAGTTAGTCTTTTTGAAATGCTAGGGGATTCCCCTATGCTTTTGTACAGCATTAATAATATTCACGTATATACACCAAAAAAAGAGAGGTTGAGGTGAGTTAGACAACTAGTTACAAGGAGTGCTATAATTCTACTATCCAATTTGCTAAATGATTGGCCTCACAAACAACAATGGACCACTTGGATTTCATAGAGATCGACCATACGAGATCTGCATTATGCAATAAAGGCTTGCAAATCCGACCTAGGATGATCAACACCCCAGAGAAAGCCTATCAAAGATGGAGCACCTAGAAACCCACATGTATAGTTTTACAACATCGAAGCCGAACTAGTTTCACATGGGAAGAAATATATAGTCTATTGGATCAGTTAGCGAACACTTCAATTTGACTATTTAGTCTAGACGCATGAAGTAGTATTGAGCCTTATAGAACAAATATGCCAAATTACAATGGATCGATGTGTGATTTAGTTTCAAATAAAAACAAAATCTCAAGAGAAGCATAATAACTATGATGGATAACATGTGGAGTCTTTTTTAAATACACACGGCCCCTATGAGCAATTAACAACTTATTTTCCTAATACATAGATTTTTGCTCATGATTCATAAAAAATCATGGTGGAAGGCCAAGCAATCTCATAGCAAGACCATCCATGAAGAAGGATTTCGGTCACACCACCATTCACTGTGGGTACAATACGGAAACTGCCATAGTCCTCTTGGCAAGATTGGTCCGATTCAAGCTCTTCCACTAGCATGCTCAGTTCCAGCAATCTACTTTGGACAAAGAAGGCAAGATGTCGAGGGGATGGCAGCGTAATGAAATTGCTGCTAAGCATGAGAACTACTATGGCCATGGTGGGTCTAATAGCTGGATCTTCCTAAATGCAAAGTAAGCCAATGTGCAGGCATCAAAGCAGTTCATCTCTTGAATATGGTGTAAGAGAAACATCTCAAAGAAATTTTGATAGTCTCAAAACTATACTTAATCTAATGTTTGCATATGTTCGTGACATGATACAAAGGACAAAAGTGATATCCAAGAACGAAGAAGATCACAAGTATGTCTAGTTCACAAAAAGCACTAACGGACCTAAAGATCAGCTGATGTGGATGTTTGCTTCAATGCTGAAAATATCAGGTCAATGGTGATGTTAAAACAACGACCATTTGAGTTTGAGGATGTTCACTAATTCATCAATATAGCGCTGTCGACTGAATGTGCACAGCAGAGTGCAAGTTCATCAATACAGCCGTTCTCTTCGCGGTTGTTATTATCTATAAGTGGAACGAGAATCAGGGAGATCAAAGGGGTGCTTTTTCAGTTTTTCTAGTTTGGGGTAAAAAATTGGTGTTGTAGCGTACTTGTTTTGCTTGTCCAAGTTTGCTGTTCATGTTAAGTTTACACATTGCTAATTAAAAGTTGCATGAATAATTGACATGTGGTTGGGCAGCAGCGTTAATGCGCAATGCCTAGGGGTGTGCAAAAGAATCGGGATCTGCTCGGACCGCCCGGACCCGGACCGGACTAGTCTGGAACCGGTGGTTCCTAAAGGGACCGGCCTGGTTCCTGGTTCCAATAAATTGGAACCGGTGGGTACTGGTGCGATTCCCAGTTCCATGGGCGGATCCACCCGCCCGCTCACCCAGACCGGACCGGTATAATAATAATAATAATAATAATAATATTTGTTAATTTTAATTATAAAAATAATTTTTTTGGTTGAAAAAAAATTAAAATTTTGAAGCCCCATGTTTAGAATTCTTATTGTTTTATTTGGAGCCCTAATTTCTTATTTGCCGAATAGTCCTTGCAATTCATATTGTCGAAGTCTTGAAGAGCATAACAAAGGTCAAGAAACCGGTTCATTAATGCATATTGAGTAGGCGTGATCCCTTATGAGACCGGTTCCATGGATCCACCCGGGAACTGGACCGAACCGACGGTCCGGTTCCCGGGTGGATCCATGGAACCGACGGGTAGTTCTCGAATACAAATTTTTGGAACCGGTCCTTAGCGGGCGATTCCCGGTTCTAGGGTGAGAACCACCCACCTGGACCATGCACACCCCTAGCAATGTCTCTAAACTTTTTTCTTAATGGAATAGCCCAAAACTGAGAGAGAGGATAATGGTGATCCCTGAAGAGGGGAGCCAGCTTATTGGTCATAAGCGATGGCCTTCTGGCAAAGGCGGGTGGCGGGATGCCACCCCTTTGATATAAAAAATCTAAGTTTGTTTGTTTAACCAATTTTGATATTTCCCTGCACTCTATTGGGAGAAGACCCTCTCTCTCTCTCTCGGATCTCTCCGTCTCTGTCCGAGTTCTCCCGTTCGAACTCTCTCTCTCTCTCCGTTTTTTCTGTCTTCTCTCTCGGGTGCCCTCCGTTTCTGCTCTCTCTCGAGCTCTCTCGGTTGAGCCCGAGACAAAAACCTCCCTCGCTGCTCTCTCTTTTCGCTGCCTTTCAGCTCCTCTCTCTGCTCTCTTCCTGCTCCCCCTTTCTGCTCCGACTTGCTGCTCTTTCTGCCCTGACTTCAAATTGTTTTGTCCTTCTTGCTGGCTGCTCCCCCCGCACGTGGAAGGAGACAGGGAAGACGAAGAAAGCTGAGCGGGCCGGGCCAAGGAAGAAGAAAAAAAGGAAAATGGGCCGAGCCTGTGCAAGAGGGAAAAGAAGAAAAGAAAGGGGCCGGGCAGGCCCAGCCTTGGCCCCGACCCACAATGTTTTTTTTTTCTTTTTTCTTTTTCCCTTTTTTTATAAATTCGAAATTTCTTTTAATTTATTTATTTTTTATTTTTTTAAAGGGGGACTAATTCTTAATTTTTAATGCTACTAAGTCTTAAATAAAACGGCAAAATTTAAGTGTCAACCCTCAAAAGCGAAGTATAAATTTTGTGTAGCATCAACATATAATATTAACATCAAATTATTTGTGTAGGGCATATTTTATCACGAGAAATAATTTATTATATACTCAACTCTTCATGATATCATGCCTGCGTAATTAAGAAAGTATAGGGGCACGATAAGCTGCACCCAAAGTTGGCTTAGACACAATATATTGGTACGAAGGTTTAGAGTAGAGTAGGTAAGGCCAATTGGTCAAAGTGCCTTTGCGTGACTAGCCTGAACTGTGTACGGTATCTTATATAAATTTTTATTTCTAAGAATTAAAAAAATATATTAAATTTTCGGGACAGTGACAAATGCTTTTTAATTAAAAAACTCCATCCGGGGATGACTTTTAGGGTGGGCAGTATCTTCCTTATTATCTTATAAATTTGTTCTTATGGAGAGACTACATTGGAATTATTAATCATTTTTGCTGAGAAAAACCAAAGAGACTACATTAGAATTATTAATCATCATTGCTAAGAAAAGCCCAAAAAAGAAGAGTGGCAAGTATTTCTGAATTAAGAGAGATTGACCACGCGCCAAGAAGCCTAACGGGCTAGGCTAGCTGGAATGGGATAATCTAATATGGTAAACTAAGGCCGATTACAAAGTCTTTTAAGCAATAATTCAGCATAAAAATAACCCAGTAGATTTAAAAGTATATGATTTCTTGGTACGAGTGCACTGACAGTTTTAATATTATAAGAGAAGCGGTGTTGATCAGTCAAAAGCGAGGATAGAAAAAAAAAGAAGGAAATTTTCAAATAACAGCATGAAATAGAGCCATTTTCTCAAAAAAAAAAAAAAAGAATCAAGAAAAGGACCAATTCAGTATCAAAAAAGCATATGAACTCTCCAGCCGACAAGCAAGCGAATTTGTCTAAAGCATCCTTGGACAACCCTGATCTCCTCCACCATACGCATGACCTCGTTCACCACTGCCGTTTCTCTCCATGTACTTCTTGACCGGCGTCCAATTCACGTAGTTGTCGGCAAAGAGATTGCCTAAGTGCGATTGGCTCTCCTTCAGATTTCTTAGCACTTTCGTGCACGGGACCCTCACCAGCCTTTTCCAGTCTTCAATGTGTGCAGATGGTCGACACAGAGACCTTTGCGTTCCAGGCGGAGATCAACCAGCTCCTAAGTCTTGTTTAGATTCATCAATTTAACTATCGTTTTGACTCACTTGCATTGACTTTGGAAGAATTAGTCGGTGATGATGGGAGTCCTTAATATCCAGTCATAGACCAAGACACAGCTGTCCCTTGCATCTTCAAGCCGTTGAACTAATCACTGACTTAGCGTATGACTATTGGGTATTGGAACGCCAAGGTCTCTGCATCAGCCATCTGCAAATCATTGAAGACTAGAAAAAGCTGGTGAGGCCTGTGAGGGTTTGTAAAACAAATAAAAAAGTGCTTTCCTTTCTCGTCTCGCACAGGAAAGTTAGGAGGAAAAGAGCCACGTTATAAATATGAGCTTTTTAGTTTGTTTAAAGAAAAGGTTGTGGTGTGGGTTGAACTCCACAATACCCGCTTGCGGGTGCGTGATTATTTGGCATATTAGCACTTTGTGCGCCTGCGATTTAATTAGTACTAATCTCCGATTTATTAGTTTTGTATTTTTATTTAATTTTATTTCATATGGTTATTTTGTTAACCTTTATTAGTCAAAAGGTTGTATTTATTGATTCAATAGTTTAAAAATTTATGAAATTTGGAATTTTATTTTAAAATATTATTATTTAATTATTTCTATTCCGAATTTTTATGTCTTTTTAAGGTATCTTTTGAAAACATACCGGTTCAATTAGCAACCTTTCTTGAATGGCTTTTTGCAATCATATTGGTTCACTCAGTAACTTTTCCGAAGGATTGTCTTTGTTCATTAAGACCATACAAATACTTCAATTTTGAGATGAATGTTCATTATGTCTTTTCGATTTTTTCTTTTCTAAAAAAAAAAATACAGCCATATTTTTTTATTGTTTCCCTTAAGAGACCCTGAAGAAATATTAGTATTGTTATCTAAGATTCTTATGAGACTTTGTTGTATTCCAAAAGAAATTTACTGATGACCATTAGCAACTCCGTGAGATGAGTAAATCCTTAAAGAAAATAATATTATGTCTCAAAATTTGATTTTATCGTTCTACCCAAATTCAAAGATACTTTTCCAACAACCTCTCCTCCAACTAGGGGTGAGCACAGTTCCCAGGCAAAATCGAGAACTAGAGAATCGAACCGAGGAGTCTGGTTTGATTCCCAGTTCTAAGGAGGCCGGTTCCAATTTCCGGTTCTATTTTTTTCGAAACCAACGGTTCCCAGTTTGGTTCCCAATTCCTATAGGAACTGAAACCGGGAACCAGGTTCCTAAACAATATCCCCTAAAAACCCTAATTTCTCTCCCCATCCCCTACCTATGACATTCGACACTCCTTCTCTCCTTGATACTTTGCCTCCTTCTCTCTCATCTTGGCGAGCGACACCCCAACGCTGCTCGCCACCCTCGTTGCCACCATGGAAAGGTCCTCTGATTTGTCTCACCGCTACGTCTGATTTGCATCAATTAGTCACCATTCGACACTCCCAAGCTTGAGTAGAGCTCACCTTCTCGAATCCTCTCTCACCTCACTGACTCTGCTTCGTTTTCTTTAACCCTCGGAGGTACTTTCAAACCCTCTCTCTCTAGCAAGCAACAAAGCCATTTGGGTTGTTCTTCATAGCTTGCAAAATTGCTCAGCTTGGAGAGGATGGCTACAGTGGTAGACTAGTTTCACCTGCTGTTGGCTATGGTGGCATGATTTTGTTCGGATTTTGGTTTTAGCTCAAGGCCGCAAATTTTGTCTCCCTTGTGCTGTACGTTCTCCATTTTGTCGGCTTCCTATGAAACCGTTGGGGCCAAAGTTCCCATTTCTGGCTTCTCATTTCCTCATAGCAAGTCAAAACTAGTTTTGAACTGTACTTTGCAAAGAAGGTTAAATTTGCTTTTGGGAAATTAGGATCTTCTTTAGACGACCAACATGCGCATTTCCTTTTGGAGGTGGTGGATTTTGTTATGCAAGTTGCTCTCTATCTGTTGAGATGGACTTTATAAAGAAGAAATTGAAGTCATTTTCCCATTAACTGTGATGTATGTGCTCATTTTGGTCAATAAAGGTTACTTTCAGCAGTTGTGAGCAATTGGTGTTCATCTTTTGATCAATAAAGCTCATTTTCCCATGAATGAGGAATTTTTGAATTTAATCGGTCCCTTGGATATTCCTCTCGTCCTCTGTGATTCGTGTGCTGTGATGTGGAGGCACTTTTGAAATAAAACATCCTGTGTACATATGATATATTTGACATGTGTAGAACTTTACGTAGCAATTCATGATGATATTATGTTTATTTGGCATGTGAAAGGACTATCGATGTCTCAATTCTGACCAGATGTAATATGTATTAGCAATCCTAGATTGTATGTTTTGTGTAGACTTAAAACTCACTTTATGCTAAGTACTAAGAGGTTGATTTCATACCAAAATTATTTTTCTGGGTAAAACTTGTAGCGTTTGATCCTGACATTTTTCTTTCGATCGTGCTTTTAGTGCTTTATTGATTTTTAATATATCAAATACAAATCCGGTTCCTCTATACTGGAGGAATGTTATGGATTTTTATATCTAGTGCTCTCTGCAAATGAAGATGAAGTTGTTTCTTTCTCTGATTTCAAAGGCTTGAAGGTGTTGGCCCCTCAAATATCTACATTTGCATATGGTAAATATTCTCACCTTTATTGGATTTTGCTGACAAGTACTTAAGAATAGTCGTGACTGTCAACTTTTGTGGTCATAGTGTGTTTCCAATGGGACTTTTGTATTCATCGGTGAAACTTTCTTGCCTGTTGTGGATTTTGCTCTAATTGATACCATTTGATTATATTTCTACAATATTTTTGTTTGATATTTTTGGTCAACATATGTTATATGTATACTGTGGATTGCGAATGGATCTTTTGTCAAAGCTTAATTGAACCAACATTTTTGGCAGGTTCTCATCCAATGGAGCTAGCCATGAAACTTGTGCTGTTATTGCTAGGAAAGCTGTCTCTAGGCTTTATTAGCAATGCTTGTCTTGAGGAGCTTTCAATAATTGTGAGTTTTCATTTGTGTGGAGTCCTTTTTTATTGAGTTTGTCAATCTATATGGTTCTACTCTTAGAGATCAATAATAGAGTGATCTCTTATAAAAGCAGGTTGCTGCTATAGCGAGGCAATTTGCTGTCCTCCACAATGCATTAAAATTTAAAGCGCTGCATATACTATCAACTATCTTCTCTTCAGAACTTCGAGTTTGTATTTTCCTCTACAAATGTTTCTTTTTGGCCTTCCCTGAAAACAATAATTCCTTTGTGTGCTTCTGTGTTCATTATATGTTTTCATTATGGGAGTAATTGTGCATGTTCAATTAATGACATAGAGGATCTTCTACCGTGCCCTCTTTTTTCAGAACTGGAACCAGTTCCACTTAAAACTCATAGATGAATGATTATTCAAATGCTAGAAAAATTTGAAGTTGACAGTCAATGTTTCTACTAAGAAGTTCTTTTGATGCTCTTCCATCATTTTTTAAAAGCCAAATGCGTCTAAGCTTGTTCATTGTTGTGGCATTCATTTTTGTTTTGTTTAACTAAAAATGAAACAAAAAAATAAGAAGAAAGAACCTGTTGGACCCCAGAACTTGTGACAGGGTAGGTTCCAGGTTCTAGATTTCAATGGGTAGATTTTAGGTTCCAAAAAATGAGGAACTTATACCCGAGAGTAGGTTCTAGATTCTATGTGGAACCCATAAAGAACCGAGAACTGCTTACCCCTACCTCTAGCAACTACTTGGAGAGATCTAGTGATGAATTGTACACCGATCAAGAAGTGCATGGAGAAACCTAACGGCAGCAACGAATGTGGTCATGCGTATGGCGAAGGAGACCATGTTGTCTTCAAGGTAAGGAAGAAGATGGGAAAAATAGATTTTTTTATTTAATTTTAGGGATTGTAATAGTTAATTCATATTTTTTTGGACAAAAATGGCCTTATTTAGGATGCCGGAAAATTCGCTTGCTCTCTAACCAATGAATATTTGGCCGGTTGGTGAGTCCAAGTCCTCCTTTGAAATTCATATGGTTATTTCAAGTCTTTATTTGAAATAAGATCTATTTTAAGCATTTTTTTTTGAGTAAAAGGCTCCACTTCAGGTCATTTTTTTAAAATTTTCCGAAAAAAAGTCACACCTTTACTTATATAAAGAAGAAAGCGCACGATCTAGAGTAAACAAAATGGAGAGCTGGTACATCTAAAGGAAAGGAATAGAGAAAACTAAGGAAAAGATAGAGAAAAATTTATTCTGAAGGGATCTAAGCCCTTTGTTCATATTATTGGAGTAATTTTTGGAGTTGAGTCGTATATTCATTGTTAAGTGAATTTTGAACCATAAAGCCAGATTCAAGAGTTGTTAAATTGTAGAATTATATAGAAATGATAGGGTAGGGAGTTGTGGAGCCATAGTGCTTGACAAAAATCAATTCCAATATCCAATTTGATCATAATGAAATTTTGAAGTTTCACACTAAAGCTTTGCATAGCAAATAGTTTTGAATAACCACTATGGGCGAGCATTTTGTTAGTACATAGAAGTCGTTTTGTCAGCAAATAAGCTCAATTTAATCGATTCATAATTATGATAGGTTTTACTTGGTTTCAATATTATTTTCTGCAAAATTGATCGGATTTTCTGGTTTGTGAGCTTGAAACACCATTTGGTTTAGACTTTCCCAGGCGAGTGATGCATATCTCTTCTATGAATTTATAAACTCATGTCTTGAAAAGGATAGCTATTTGATATATTATGAATTATGAAAAGCATATTTGTTACATAAAACTTGAAATGATTTTATTTTTCCAATCATTGATATCTCTCTCTCTCTCTCTCTCTCTCTCTCTCTCTCTCTCTCTCTCTCTCTCTCTCTCTCTCTCTCACGGCTTAAACAACCCTCAAGTCATTGTTGTGCAGCACCTAATTTGGCTCGTTGACAATCAGATTTGGACTCGCCGGCAATGTCGCATCTAATAACTTCATCCTCTGAATACGTCTCTTCAATGGTGAGATCTATTACTACCAATAGCGTGCCGTGTCTCGAATTTTTCGATGCCTTAAAACAATTCATTGAAAAGAATTTCTCAATACGTCAAATTTGCTTAGTTGTAACAATTTTCATTTGAGTTATAGAGTCGAATTGTGCAACTTACATGGATAGCAATATCTTCACGCTCGTCTAGTTGGTAGAAAGAACTATTCTTCTTACTGCTAATGAGCTCGAGAAGCAAGACATCAAAACTACAGACATCGGACTTCAAAAAGAATTAACCACGCATTACATACTTGGGTTCCATGTAACCACTGCAAGTCGTGACGTGTTAGCAATATAAGTATGCATAAGCTTAAAAATGTTGAGAACAAGGAATGACAATACTTACTAAGTCCACAAGTTTATTTGTATATGCCCGTGATTGTTCGACTCTAAAAATTCTTGCCATGCTGAAATCTAAAATCTTTGGGCTCATTTAACTATCCAACAAGATGTTGCTTGCTTTTAGATCGCAATGGATGATCTGATGTTGAGAACTTTCATGTAGATAGAGCATTCCTCGACCAATCCCACATGCTATTTTGTAACATGTTGACCAATTCAATTGCTGGCTCCTTTCAAGATCTGCACATATGCATAATTGGGATGGGAGTATCCTCGGTTGATAAATCCTCTTAAATGAATTTTAAGCAAGGAACTAACTTTAGGTTCCAAAAGCTATTCAAACATTCAACATGATTTGAGGCTAATCACATATACGCCTCAACATTGAAGGCAATAGCTTAGGAATATATTGGAGCACAACATACCAAATAGAAAGTAGTTGAGACTTTTGTTTGGTATAAATTTATAGACAAGCAATTTTTATTCACCCTCTGAGCAGAACTTGAGTAGCCGAACGAGGTATCAATTTCGAAGCTTCGCCAGCAAAATGACTTTGTTCTCAAATTCTTTGACATCTTGTTGTGAGCCTTGAGACCATCTCTTTTACAGTTATTTGTTGTCCATTGGGAAGCCTATCCTGGAGGTTTAGTATTTTGATGTTTAAGTACACGCAAAGAACTTCTAATAATAACTTTTCAGAATTACCAAATCAAAGATGTTCAAGTTTTTTTACACTAAAGATCTTCCAAATATGATGATTAATACTACCTGGAAAACTTCCTAGAATCCACCTTTTACCCAACTTATTTTGATGAAAGAAATTATCAGTAACGGCTTGTATAGTGGCTAAATCATCCCACAAGGACTCGGCATTCGTCATTTCAATTAGGCCTACACGATGGAATGGCACGATATGGTCATTTCATCAAAAGCATGGAACGGTACATCCGGTGCATTTGGTGAACATCATTTTTCTAACCAAGTACACGGCATAGGTACATATTTCGTGCCACTTTGATCTCCTTGGTCGACTGCGTACGTCTTGGTCGCTTTCGTCCGGCTGAAACAGGCAGCGTGGCAGAGAAGCATCCCGCCCATGCGAACAAGAACGCCGACCGCGATGATTATCAGACTTTTGCCTGCATATGTGCAACCATATCTTGATTATGACGGGGTGAGATTTTATCATTACCAAAAGCCAGAGCAAACGTGAATAATAAAGAAAAACAAAGAGAGTACGCTCACCGGGGATTCACTATTCATAAGTGGATGCAAAACCCAGCATGTTCAATTGGACGAAAGACGTGGACGAATTATTAATATCCACAACTTTTTATTACTTATGAAATATTTTCATCGTCCATCATATAACGAGTAATTGTCGTCTCTTTCTTCTTCTTCTTCTTTAAAGAAGAACGTGTAAGACTAAGATCCAAATGTACATAAAGTTAGATTTTCCTACGGAGTAAAAAACATGAAATTTCATTGATGAATTGGATAAACCAATAGGGTCACTCGATGAGATGAGAACTGCACTTGATGGTCAGCCAAGGACGGCGGCTTGTCCGCGGAGGGCCCATGGCCAGCCAATTTAAGAAGAAGAAGCGAACATTTGAAGAAGGACGAAGAAGAAATTTTTATTTATTATTTAATTCCGCCACATTAGCTATCTCAGAATATTTCGTCAATTTGGTAGCTTGGGAATGTGGACGCGTCCGAAGTCAAGATGTTAATTTACGGTAAAGTGAAAACAGTTGGGAAAAAAGGAGTTGAATACCCTAAAAACCAACTTCACATTTAGTCTCAATTCTATCGACTTTTTTTGGTCTCATAAAAAATCACCAAACTTTACTTGAGTCTCAAGTCTACCATATAAACCTCCATCGAAGATTCATTTTGAGAATCAAGAGATGAAAAAGTCTTGAGTTTGAGCTATTCGAGTGCCCCAAGCCAAAGTGTGTCGTGCACAAGTTTTGCAATAGCATGAGATGGAAGGCTCCCAAGCATGAGAGATTGGAGACTGAGCGCAAAATCAAAGATTATCCTAAGCGAGATGGAAAGAAGGCTCTCTAATAAGAGCAATTGAAGAAAACTAACCCAATTATTCTAATTTTTACCCAAATTTTATATCCAATAAAACGTCATTTGGGTTAACATAGAAATTCATCTACAAAAGTTGCCTCCTTGGATATGAAGTTTGGGAAAAGCCATAATAATGACATGAAAATACCATATCACTAAGGTAGTTTTGGATAGAGGATTAATAGAGACAGATATGAAAATAAAATAAAATTGTATAGTTTTTATGAGAAAAAAAGGTTTATGGTAGACTTGGGATTAGATCTAAATTGGTAGATATTATGAGATGAAAAAAAATTTATGATAGAATTGGGTCGTCAAGGGTTTCGCTGAGAAGCTGCATGGACTGGGTTGGGTCAGTGACATTCCCGACGTCATACAAAACCCGATCTGGCGATCACTCCATGGCCAAGAAGATGGACCAGCTCGAGTACCACAACATGCACCGGTTGTACCAGATTGTGGAGACTCGCTGGTTCGGGCATCTTTTGAGGATACCCCATTTTCCGGTGGCCACGCAGCGGCTGCAAGTGGTGGTGTCGAGGTCACCGCGGCAGAGGAAGAGACCGTAGGTGGTGGCGTTGGCGAAGCTGTCGGTGCTGTTGTTGGCGGTGAAGGGGAGGGAAGAGAGGAGGGCGTGTAGGTTGGATTGGTAGGCAGAGTTGGGTGTGAACTATTAAGGCGATAGCGACGCCCCGCGTAGGTTGTCGAGCAAGGAATAATTTTTTCACGAGGAGTGGAGGGGGGGCCCAATCCCGTGGCTCGTCGTGATTCATGTCAGTCGCCCGGGTCCCACCTCCCATGATTATGACGATGATGATGGTGATGTTAGAGCACATGCATATACATATGACGCATGCGTACACGCCCTCTTCGATTTACCTCATCTTCTCCGTCGCTTTTTTCCATGCGACGTCCATCCCCACAGCTAAAGCTCCAGCGACCGGCGCGGCCGCCCCATGCGCCGCGTGCGGCGAGGACGTGCACTGTGCACTGTCCCTTTGGAAACCTTCTTTGACGCGGCTGCTGCGCCGCCCTGTGTGCCGCAGACGTGCACTCTGCCAACCCCATCGCCGGCTGTCATGCTTGGGCCCCTTTGGAAACCTTTCTTCGATGCGGCCCCTATTGCCGCTGGGCCCGTCGCGACGGGCTCTGACGCCGCCGCCTTGTTTGCCACGTGTGACGCGGCCGTGGACTCTGCCAACTCCCTTGCCGGCCGCCATATGCGGGTCCAACGCAAGAAGAAAAATAGGTGGCCATGGCTTTCACGAGCTTGAGCTCTAGCCATGACGGATGCAAAAGGCCAAAAAAAAAAAAAATTCTAAGAAGAGAAGATGATGGACGGAGCAGGCGAGGAAAAAGGACGACAGAGAGGAAAATTAATGCAAGTGGACAAGATAACAGGTGTCGTCCAATGAATAAACTTCCTATTTGTCGGCGCACGCTATGCAGACTAAAAAGGGGAGATACATTTTCATATTGCAAATACATCGCCAATGAAAAGGACCCCATTCCACCGACAAAGAGAAACAAAGAAGGATCCTATTACCCGGAAATAGCGGTACAGCTGTAACAGGAATTGTCCTCGATTGAGGCAGCTTCGGGGAAGTAATCATCCAATTTATAAGTATAGTCATCAATCTTGTTAACAATATGCAGATCTGAACCATCTCCCACCTCTCGAAACTCAGCCATCCCCTCAAATCATGGTTTCTTCCATTTTGCTGTCCACTCGGTCTCCTTTAGCTGTCCTCTTCTTCTGCTCGCTCTTCTTGGTAGGAACCGCTTCATTTCACGGGGTAGCCGTTTCTGCTTCCTCCACTTCTTTTCCCACTTTCCAGATGACCGAGAATAAGGATGGAGCAGAGGCTCTCTTGAATTGGAAATCTGCTCTTGACAACCGTAGCTGGTCTCTCCTCTCTTCATGGCACGGCCACAATCCTTGCGCCTTTATTGGTGTCGCTTGCGACGACTTTGGAGCCATCATCCATCTAAATCTTTCCAATCTTGGGTTGAGAGGAGCTCTGGGTGACCTCGACTTCTCACACTTAACCAGTTTGGTTAGTTTTGAACTTGCCAACAACTCGATCTATGGCTTCATCCCCTCAAGTATCGGTAACCTTTCCAAACTCAACTCTCTTGATCTTTGCTTCAATGAACTGTCCGGGGACATTCCTCCAAGTGTAGGTTTGCTACATAGTCTTAATTATTTGTACCTACGTGCAAACAACCTAAGTGGACACATCCCTCAGGAGATTGGACAGTTGGATTCTCTTTTGGAACTCGATTTTTCCGAAAACATGTTAAATGGTCCTATCCCTGCTTCACTAGGGAACTTGAGCAGCTTGATTGATCTTCATCTGAAGAAAAACCAACTTTCTGGGCTCATTCCAAGTTCTCTTGGAAAATTAGGCAATTTAATCAAACTCAACCTTTTGCAAAATGACTTTTTTGGTTTCATTCCAAGAGAGATAAGTGATTTGAGGAATTTGAAGTATATTTTCTTACAGAAAAATAGACTTTCAGGACCCATACCTTCAGAAATCGGGAGGCTCACTTCTCTTGTTGAACTTCACCTATCATCCAACAATATCAATGGCTCAATTCCTTGTTCCATTGGAAACTTGACAAGTTTATCTATTCTTCGCCTCTTTGAAAATAACTTGGCTGGGCCAATCCCCTCTTCTCTTGGAAAATTGGGCAATTTAACCAAATTGGACATTTCAAGAAATACCCTTTCTAGTTCCATTCCACAAGAAATATGCAACTTGAGGAGCTTGAATATTCTTCATTTATCGAGAAATAGATTGTCAGGATCCATCCCTTCAGAAATTGGGAGATTGATACCTCTTGAACACTTGGATTTGTCAACAAACGATTTGGTTGGTCCAATCCCATCATCTCTCTTGAACTTGAGCAATCTAAAGGTTTTACGCCTTTTGTCAAATCATCTTTCAGGCTCAATTCCACAAGACTTGGGAAAATTGATATCTCTTACAAAAATAAATTTAGCTGAGAATAATTTGACCGGTCCAATTCCTGCATCAATTGGAAGCTTGCCCAATCTAACTATGTTACACCTTGAGGGAAACAAACTCTTTGGTTCCTTGCCTTCTGAATTTAATAAGTTAACACACTTGAGTTCTTTGAGCTTATCTCATAATGAACTAGAGGGGGAACTACCAAAAGATGTATGCCTTGGGAGATCATTGCGAAATCTCACTGTCAACAATAATCATTTCACTGGCCCTATACCGAAAAGCTTGAGGAATTGTACTTCATTATTTAGAGTGAGACTTGAAGGAAACCAACTTATTGGAAACATAACAAAAGCTTTTGGAATATATCCTCATCTAAATTTTATGGACTTGAGCCACAATCATTTCAACGGCGAACTTTCATGGAAATGGGAGCATTGTGTTAATTTGACGAGCTTAAGGATATCAAACAACAACATTTCTGGTGAGATGCCAGCAATATTTGGAAGGATGGCTTGATTACAGGTACTAGACCTTTCTTCAAACAATTTAATTGGAGAGATTCCAAGGGAATTGGGAAGTCTATCGATGTTGCTTGAACTCGACCTAAGCAGCAACGCCATCACGGGAAATGTCCCGATTGAGATTGGACTTTTATCCCGATTGGCACATCTAAACTTGGCATCAAACAATTTGAATGGATCGATATTGGCACAACTAGGCACATGCATGAACTTGTTGAGCTTGAACTTGAGTGGAAACAAATTCCAGGGAAGCATTCCTCGCAATATGGGCAACATACAATCCCTCGAGTTACTTGATCTGAGTTATAATATTCTGTCTAAAAATTTACCAGGAGAGCTTGCCAATATGAGAATGCTGCAAGTTTTAAATATCTCCCACAATAACCTATCTGGTACCATCCCAAATACTTTTGTTAATATGTTGGCATTGACTTTGGTTGATGTATCCTACAATGACCTAGAAGGCCCTCTCCCAGCTATCAAGGCTTTTAATGAGGCTCCATTTGAGGCAATTCAGCACAACAAAGGGCTCTGTGGAAATGTTGTTGGTTTACCAATATGCAACGGGAGCAAGAATCGCAACCGAGGCATTGGAGCTAGAATCACGGTTATCCTTATTCTCTCTTTCTTGGGGTTGCTTGTTCTCTCTTCCATCTTGATCGTTCTTGTAATTGTCAATTGTCATCGAAGAAGGATTATCAAGAGAGAGCATAATGGAGGGGCAAACAATCGTCATCAAAGAAGGATTATCAAGAGTGAGGATAATGAAGAGGCAAATGATTTGAATTTCATGCGTATTTTAGGTTATGATGGCAAAGTTTTCTATGATCGAATCATCGAGGCCACGGAAGGATTTGACTCCAAGTACTACGTGGGTGAAGGAGCATATGGAATTGTTTATAAAGCAAAGATATCAGAAGGTCAAACGGTTGCTGTCAAGCGAACCTTGTCATGCCACGAAGATAGTGGGATTGTTGATATGAAACCATTTAAAAGGGAAATTCAAGCCTTAACAAATATACGTCACCGCAACATTGTGAAATTTTATGGATTTTGCTTTCATGCCCAATGCTGTTTTTTGGTGTATGAGTACATGGAAAGAGGAAGCTTGAGGATGATTTTGAGCGATGATGAAAGAGCAAGAGAATTTCAATGGGACAGGAGGGTAAATCTGGTTCGAGGAGTTGCAAATGCGTTGTCCTATATGCATCACGAATGTTCACCTCCATTGTTACATCGAGACTTGACCAGTAATAATATTCTATTGGATCTCGACTATCAAGCTCATGTTTCCGATTTTGGCACTGCAAGACTATTGAGGCCGGATTCATCAAACTGGACTGCTATTGCTGGCACCATCGGGTACATTGCTCCAGGTACTTCGTAAGTTTTGTTAAATTTCAATGGCATTCGGTATCATGTCTATAGTTGAACTTTTACTAGTTTAGTGCAGTTCATTAGTATTTAATCATCTTATGGAAATTTGTTATACTGATCTAGGGCTTTCAGGTTCAGTACTGATGAGACAGCTTTTCCATTTTCGTCATAAGTAAGAATTGGCAAATGAGGAAAACATCATAATCAATCCATTTCAAGGATATTAAATCCATGTTACCTAGAAGATATATTTATTTTGCGGTATTTTCAGAATAACTTTTTTGAACTTTACCAAAGCATAAACTCCCCTACTCAAATTAGTGTTGTAAGTACAAATGAAGTAGAAATTTGTGCTTGTAATCGTCGCACACGATAGAAATATGTACTTGTCATTATCATATGTCATGTCATGGGAAATAATGTTGTCAACTTGAATATGACTTTTGATCAAGATTTAAAATAACAGTGAATTTTCCACTTGTAGAGCTGGCTTATTCCACCATTCCTACTGAAAAATGCGATGTGTATAGTTTTGGAGTTGTCGCATTAGAGACAATCATGGGAAAGTATCCGGGAGATCATGTCTCTCCAGAATATTCATCGTCCCTCCAAACTGAGTCAATGATGTTGAAGGATGTGTTGGATCAACGTCTCTCGCCTTCTACACTTGGCCTTCAAGATGCGAAGGATGTGGTCTTGATCGCCAAAGTAGCATTTGAGTGCTTGCAAGCCAATCCGAGGCTTCGACCGACCATGGAACAAGTCTCGCGTGAACTTTGCTTTCATGTACCCCTGGATGTACCACTCTCGGCAGTCAGCTTAGAGCAACTTCGCAATCTTGATGTCGAAAAATTTTGAGCATCTCAGGAGAAGGTAAGATTTGAAGTATTCATGTTCTATTGTGTTTGGTTTTCAATAATGATGACGATCACCTTTTGAATATCTTCTTAATTCACACTAATCCCAACCATGCGATTTTTTATTTTCACTGCAGAGCCAGCTTCTCTATGAAAGTCACATGAAGAGTGTAATGTTTATAGTTCAAAGTTGTGGTACTGGAAATAATTATGGGAAGACTTATTAGAAGATCCTATTCCACAATATTACCATCATTTTGCAGAGAATTTGCAATATGCACTAGATCAACATATCTTGCCTTTTCGATATGAGATGTAAGGAACATCTAGTTTCTATTGTTGAAAGAGATAATAGTACTAGTAGTATGTGAACTTTTATCAATGTACAATATCATATTTGAACTTTCGATTGATTGAAATAAATCAATTATGAGTAATGTGAGCTATTGTCCCAAAACTTTCAATTGGTCCACTTGAATCCCTAATATTAATTAATTTAAATGAAATACAGCATGTACTCCAATTCAACAAAGCTGGTGTCCGATGGAGAAAACTATGTGGATTTCCAGCATGTCATGTTGACTTGTAATTGCAAAACTGTAATACTTGATTATTTTTCCTTTTCATTTGAAGCATAATGAAAAATCCTCCCTCATTCTCCATCAGACACCATATCTGTTGAAAGCTTAAATAAGAATTAGACCACATTACTCATATCAAGTGAGTCGTTTTGTCCTGGCAGGGAAGCATTTCTTCGACACTGGCCCACATAGTTCTAGCTTTTTGTTTCAATGAAATATTGCTTAAAATCTCTTCAATTTTTTGTCGTTTCCTTTGTCGAATTTATATGTCTTTTATATTTGTTTTTCATTTATTTGTAATAAGTTTTTATATTCCTTTTCTTTATTTTTCAATATAAATTTATCACGTTTTAAATTTATAAGAAAAATTTTCCCACAAAAATTAAAAGCTAAGTAAGATGACACCTTAGCAAATAACGACAAATTGATAGTCACATCAGCAATTTTGTTTACTTGTATAATGGAATGATCAATCTCAAAAGAGAAAAAAGTACATATAATTGAGGAACTTCATTGGCAAAAGAAAAAAGTTTAAGAACAATAGTGAGCTAATTGAAAAGGTACAGAAACTACAAGTACCTTTATTTTGGAAAAATTCCAAATAAAGGCCCAAAGTGTACTCATTTTCTCAAATAAGAGCTTATAGTAAACATTGTTTCAAATAAAGGCTTGAAGTGTCTATATCAGTCTTAAAGTATAGCCTAAAGTGGTTACGACCATTTCAAATAAAAGTCTAGTCTCTTCAGCCGGCAAAAAATTCTAGCTGATCAGGGTATTTTCGTCCAAAATATAATTTGAATTTAAATTAAATTTTATTAGATTAAAAATTTTCAAAAAATAAAAAAATCTTTTTAGAAAAAGGAAATGGAAAACACAAATGGGAGGGTGGTCGCCGCCCCATCATTGGTAGGGTGGTGACACTATTTCAGATCTGGATGAGGGCTTAGCGAGGGTCACCGACTATCATGCAAGCTTGGCGACCCTCGCCCAGCACCTCCAAAGGTCACCCAAGTGCTAGTGACCCCACCAATCTTTGCCAAGGGTCAGTAGGCCCTTGCCAGAAATGGGAGAGGGTAGTGACGCTATCCCAAATCTAGGCAGAGGGCGGGCAACTCTCACCCAAATTTAAAAGAGAATCATTGCCCTCTCCCAGCCCTCGCCTTGTCAAGCACTAGTGACCCCACTGACCCTTGCCGATGCCTCTCCAGCAATGCGGTAGCACTATATTGTCCTTTTTTTTAAAGTTGTTTTTAGTTTTTTATGGAAAGATAGAAATTGTAAAAAGAAAGAAAAAACAAAAAATTTAAAATATTTAAGAAGACGAAATTGCCATTTACTGCTGGTAAGTTCATGCCCTAGTTCATGCCATTTTTTATACTAATATGGGCACTTTTGACTCTTATTTGGAATTTTCCCCTTTATCTTTTACTATTCATGAATCGGAACATTTAGAATAAGATTTTGACAAAGCTAACTACTCTTTTAAAATCTTTGTTGAATACTTTTAAGGAAGACAAATGTGGGCTTAACGAAATGGTTCATCCTAAAAAAAAGCTTATCTATGTTAAGTTAGAGGCAATTGATAAAAAAAATAATACGAAGAAAAAAATCATTTCAATTCAGTTGGCCAAAATGAAAAATAAAGATCAATATGGATTACATCAACTAGGATGAATTGTACGAACACCATATTAAAATGGAAAATATCGATCATATCCATAAATTAGAAAGCATTGACACTCTTTAAGAGTCTTCATGTTGTGTCGGACATGAACACTTTGACATATGTCCGACACATGGTAAACAAGCATTGTAAAATCCAACACGTGGTCAACTCTCTCAACAAGCAAGTCCAGAATTTTGTCACGCGATTCTGATACGTATGGGGTTAATTTATAAAATTCTCAATAAATAAATGGTCAAAATGTAACTATGTATAATAATAAAAATAGTAAAGGGGGAAAGTAGAAAAACCCAATCTTTTCTTTTCTTGTGACTCTTACTTTTCATGACACGCAATTCCCTATAAGTTTGTTTTTCTCTCTTCTCCTTTGACAACAAGTCTGGGATGTCGATTGCATGTCTTTTTTCCTTCAAATTTTATGGATTATTGGAATGTAGTTGAATTTGTCAAATTGAAAGAATGAATGATATCGACAAATGTTGGATTAATATTTTTAGTGTAAATCCATTCTACACTCTCTTTTATTATTTATTTATTTTTAAATTTAAATCAAATTAATTTGATTGAATCAATGATAAAAGTGATAATATATCATGTATATATAAAAATATATATTTAATATACAATATGTTCCAATGTGTCGGAATTTTCTATTTTTGAGAAATGACGTATTGGCGTGTCATGTAGCATCTTGTGTCGCATGTCGGTGCTAGTACTACTTAGTTTAGAAAAATTACCAAATATATTTTAAATCTATTGTAATTGTGTTAATTCAATTTTAAACTTTTTTTTACCAATTTAGTCATAAATTTTTTGAATTTGTGCCGATTCAGTCTATCTGACTAAAATTGCTCGACTAGAGCTAACCATCCGGTCGATACTAATGTGACAATTTTTTAATATTATTTTATTTTTTCAAAATTATTTATTTATTTTTCTCTTTTTCTCTTTTTCCTTTCCTTTTTTTTTTTCTTTTCTTCCTACTATTCATCTTCTTCCCCTCACAATCGATGTCCCTAATTTTTGTCGCAGCGATATGCTGCAGCCTCCACTATAAAAGGCACTTCTGGTAGCCATTGAACGCCGCAAGAGTCGCTAGTTGAAGCTCGACGGAGTGAGCACTAGTTGCAGCTCAATGCTTCGTCGCAAGGGCAATTTTTGGAGAAGATGAAACAGGCGGAGCATGGTCGCCCATTAGAAATTGTAAACAACCGATGGTAGGCTTTGATTTTCACCATAGCCTTCTCTATCTACCAAATGAATGAATCATTCCCTATTTTCTGATTTATTAGGCGTTAATTCTACAAATATTTTTTTGGTTTTCTTTTCCTTTTTTTTCCCTTCATTTCCCATATGGTACTCTAAATAAAGATAAGGCCCTTTTTTTCATCCTTTTGCTTTTGCCTTTTCCCCCTCTTTCCTATTTTCTCTTTACTTTCAATTTAATTAAAGACAAATTTTTTTAGCTTATTTGTTCTTCAACTTGCATTGAAAATTATATTGTACCTTCAAATTTCATATTTCATAATTGATTCATTCATGCGTATTTTATGATTCTATGGTTTATATTTTTGAGCTTGTTGATTGTCTTCTCCGATCTTTGCAATCAAATCCAAACAAAAGTTAATCATTTCATTTTCTTCTTGAATCTACTTACTGAATGTATATATATAAAAAAGAAAAGAAAAGAGAGAGGTTATAGTAGATGTATTTTACCATTATGGTCAAATGCTATAGTATCTATAATTTTTCCATTTAACCGATCTCTGCATCCTTAATTTAATGCATACAAAGAGAAATGCGGAAAAAAAATATTTTAATAAGAGATGGCAAGTTATATTCTCTATATTTTGAGCATGCTTCTTCTATTTTCCCTTTTTTTTCTAGAAAATAAATTTACAACAGTTTATTTCGATTGAAATACTGTGTTAAAAAAATGCAATATTGTCGCATGGCATTGTGCATGTTTTTTAGTATTTTAATATAAAATTCCAAATTATCAAAATACTAAAAATTGTCAATGTTAATGTTGGCCATATCATGTAGGATGACCGGCATCCATGTCAATGATTTTTTATCAAAATTGATCAAATGAGCTGAATTAACACAAATGCAAAAAGTTTAGAACTCAATTGACCCAAAATAAATGTTTAAAATTAAGTTGACACATTTACAATAGATTTACGACCTTTTTGGTAGGATTTTCCAAAGAGAGTAAGTTTGGAAAATAAGGTCTACTGAAAAGTGAATAATTAAATTTAGATTTTGCGTTGTTGCCTCTTTTTGGCTCAAAACATGTTTGGTAGGTCGATAAGAGAATTGCCTTAAACAATGAAAATGTGAGAGAGACGTCAATGAATGTACCTAAATGAGAACATGCATCGACTTTTATAGTCATAATCTTGAAGGCGTTGCTGGGCACATTCCTTATGCTGTTTTGGGTTTTCAAATGAATTTTCACAAATCAAGGGTAGTCTCTAAAGAGAATCAGAAGCAAATACAATTCCCTTTGTTACTTTGGTAGGCTCTTCTAAGAGCATCAAAAAGGAAAAAATGCGGATGCACAGTGACAATTAAATGACTTTCTAGCAAAGAATGGAGCCAATCAAAGGAATCCTCTCGTCATCTATGTTCTCTTGTTGGAAGAACCATCTGCTACTATCTGTCTTATTAAACGTTTAGTCATTTTAGAACGTAATGGTTTATATTTCTTTTTCTTTTGCACCAAAATAAAAAGACCTGTCCAGTGCTTAATTAGGTTTATTCTTTATTTTCCTATTAACATCAACCATTACAATGATAATTAGAGATGAACCTGTGCGTTGCCCGGGAACAAATGATACCGAAATTTATGAATAATTGGCCGTAAGGAAAAAAAAGCATCGTAAAATATTTGCTCGGTCATTTTCTCTTTAACCAAAAGACACATTTTAAAAATAGTCAATGAATGACTTCAGGAAAATATTAAGGAAGAGAGTTACGTTCCAGAGAAGATCAATAATTTCATTACCATGTAAACTACATATGATAATATAAGATATAAGTGCAATGAAAGTCATAAAACTTGTCATGACAGAACAATTGAGTCTTAAAACTTTCCAAAAATACAATCAAATCCTAAAACTTGTCATGAAAGTACAATTAAGTCATAAAACTTTAAAAAAATATAATAAATTCCTAAAACTTGTTATGAAAGTGCAATCGAGTCCTAAATTTTAAAATATACAATCAACAAAAGGACTTAATTGGATTAAAATGATACGTTTGAGGACTTAATTGCACTTTTGGAAATTTTAAAACTAAGTATATTTTCATGAAGAGTTTTATGATTTTATTGCATTTTTTGAAAGCTTTAAAACTCAGTTGTACTTAAATCATGAGTTTTAGTACTTCCATTACACTTATCATTAATATAAATGCAAACTTTCAGTTATAAATATGAAATGAAAGTATCAAATTTCACCTGTAACACTTTCTGTAATGAGTTTGTTTGTCGTATAGGACCTTCTGGGTATAAAGTTATCTACACCAACAAATGTGTAACTAAGCAGCAGTTTAATGGAAATATAGTATCTTACTCATCAAAGTCTCAATTATATAAATGAAAAATTAGAAACATTCATAGTCGGTTTATAAAATAGCTTCACACAGAAAGAAGTATACACTTTCGATCAACGAAATAACTCGAGGAATTATCAGTGCCAGGGAAACTTATGATGGTTAATAATAACAAAAGTCAAGTCATTACGATGACGAGATCAGGAAAAAAAAAAAAGGCCATGATAAGTGTTAATTACAGGTGGTGCTTACATGGAGCATTTTCTGTCTTTATAGAGTTCTACACGTCCATCGTGAGAGACATTTCTATTAGGAGTACTCTATAATAATCTTTAAACACATCAAAGTGTGGAACCAAGAGAGAAAGCCCGAGGCGACCATCAAGATTCGCTATGCATCACGTGTTGAGTGATCCTTCAGCCCATTAACACGCATTTCTTTTGCATATAGTAAAATGATGGATATCGAAGTAGAAAGTAAGGAAACATCCCAATGGAGTTTGGCCATGGTATCAAGCGGACTTATTTCATTCTTCAATTTTTTCTAAGATGATAGACGTGATATTTTGTTTTGATTCAGAAATTGTGTTAAATAATATTACGTTGGTACTTTCTCACAAAAGAACAATTAATTACAGTAAACGGGGATCTATTAATGAAATCAACCGGTTTTCATAGTGCAAAGAGTCCATCTCCAAAATACGAAAAACGTTGGGCGACTCCCGCAGATCGTCCCCAAAGGGCCATAATGGTAACTTCACATTCAGATTTCTCCTCGCCAGCCAATCAAAATGCTAGTTTACTTCAGTAAAGCCTGGCTGGCCCAATCAAACCCGACGTTGACCAGGCCAACGTACTTGACATCTGATCTAACGATCACTTTAATTGACATCTGAGTTTCAAGCGGCGCCGGTGACCCTCGCCCAGGCTGGGGTGAGGGCGGCTCACCCTTGCCCAGACACCGGGAGAGGTACCCTTTGGCGACACTAGGTGAGGGCCGACAACGTCTGTGTGAAGGTCGGTGACCCTCACTTAGGCTAAGTCGAGGGCAGCCGACCCTCGCCTAGATCTGGGAGAGGGTCGCTGCCCTCTCCCAGCGTCCTCGCCTCCGATCGGCAAGGGTCGCCAACCGGTGCCTAGGCGTCGGTGACCCTCGCCATCCGTCACCGTTGCCCCACCGACAATGGGCGGCGGCCGCAGGCAGGTTGCTATCCCTTTTTTTTTAATTCACTTTTAATATTTATATTAAAATTAAAACTTTGACCAAAATGACGTCATTTTGAATTTAATTTGGCCATGTCAGCACCCCAAAACAACGCCATTTTGACCCCAGATCGCTAGAAAATTGCCATGTTAATATTTTGGCCGGATTTTCTCGCCATTAGTACTTAACTATTATTTTTGCTCCGATTTTGGTACTTAAGTGTTCCCTTGTGCCAAGTTTTGGCACTCCAGGAGTCTGTACGTCGGCCTTCTTCCTTCATTCTCCTCGTATAATTCAGTCTCTACTTCAAGTTGTTCTCCAAAGCATCACTAAAATCCAACCAATCCACTTCTCACAATCACAGAGGATGGCTCATATTTCTCATCTTCAACGATGAAGCTGAAGCAGCCTGCAACCACCATGTCTACACAGCCTCCTTCAATCCTTCCTCTTTTATCGAAAGTGAACATTGGGTGTGACCCATTTCCGGGACATGCAAAGCTGGCAATATGCTTGCTGTTTACTGAATCGAGCGACTTCTTTCGTCTTTGAGCTAATTTTCCATTGGAATAATTAGACTTAAGTATAATATGTATTTTGAAGCCTAGTGAGGCTGGGTGATGCTGATTTGAGCATTTGACTTTCAAGTGTAGCCCTGTAATTGATGATAATCTTCTTTCATCACAACAGAAGTTGTAATTCAATGTGTAAGCCCAAACAAGAAATATGGGCAGCATTGATTGACTACATAATGGATATGAATTGGGAGGGTTTTCTATGAATTCATGAACATAATCAAAATAGTTATTTCAAGTAAAGATGATCATTGTGTCGAACGAAAATAGGAAATGAGTTTTGTTGTTCATTCAACTCAATTGATTAGTGAAAATTTGCCAAAAGGATGAGATTGAGAAGTTGCAGAAGTTTGGTGAGGAGAGAGAAGTATCTCCATAGGCACAGACCATTAGAGAAGGTCCATAAAGTCGACTTGGACCATCTTAAACCATAGAGCTAGATTTATTAAAATTAGTTTACAAAATTGTTTTACTAGGAGATACGTTAGATTGTGAGTAGTCCTCTAAATAATTGGTTATATTCAAAAATAAATAATAGCTCAACATATCATTGAATGAGTTGATTATTTAAATCACCATTAATATGTCTAACATTTTGCTAAAACAAAAACTCGGATGTAGTTTTAACGGTTTAGAAGCTTGTGCATAAGAATTAGACATATAGAACCAGCGCGATTTTAAAATGGATATTTTTGTTATTAAAAAAGGAAAATCTTATGATGACATAGCCAGATTCTCCTTTGGTGCTCTTTGTTATGTCATTTGGAAAACCAGGAACAACATTACATTCAGGTCCTCAAGCCTGTTTTTGCCATCGATGAAGCAACACCTCATCAAAGTAGTCAAAGATAAAGCCTTGACTTTCGGTGTAGTTCTTGACTCTCCAAGAAACAGGCGATTACAACGTTGTTGGGGCATAGATCCTACCATTTTTGGGTAGCTTGTTTTGGAGGGTTGTATGCAGCCGCTCAGCTTGTTATGTTTCCTTTAGTGTGACCGAGGCCCCCCCCACTCCAGAGACATGTTGTCCCGTTGAGTGTGGGTCGGAGCCTTGTCTCACTCCTTGTACATTTGTATGGTGAAAATCGTCTATAATACTTACCTTTACCAAAAAAAAAAAAGAGGAAAATCTTATTATAGAAGAAATAATATCTGGAAAAAAGAGAGAGAGGAGTGCCTAGACATAGGGAAGCCAATTGGGTCGGATTGAATTGATTGTCACTGACTAACCAAAAAATATTGATTGTTACTGGGCTTAGTTGAGATTTTAAACTACTTAGGTTTGTGTAACAAAAAAAATAGAAAAATGATCTTATAGAAAATCGTGTTTTCTTTTCATTTTTTTCCAGGGCTAATCTGTAGAGGTTTTTTAGAAAGGGTTGTTTCATGCCCCTAGAAATTCTTTACCTACCCATCTGTGTCAGTTTCAAGTACATATATCATTTTGTTGAAGGATCAGATCAGATCATGGAATCATTAAATTCTCTTGAAGTCTCTTTCATTTTGATTTCTACACATCTTGCATCAAGAATTGTTGTTCAGGTTTAGGAATCATCATGTATTTTCTTTTTTATTATTGTAGTTAGTCAATTGATTCCTCGAATAAAGGCAATATATTCTAGCAAATCTAGGAACTTTTTTAACGCTCCTTAATTAGAATTCACACAGTGCTGCAAGTGTATGTGACGAAATTCTTGCAGCTAATTTATCGAACAAGAGAAGAACAACAATGGGTGAATCGCCTAGTGTTGAGGAAGAGACCTTAGGTAAAAATATTCTATTGTTGTAGTTAACTAAACAAGCTAACACTACTAGAAGAAATCTATAGTCAATGGGCAGAACCATAACAAAAAAAAAAAAACTCAAAATAGGTTCGAAGCTTTCATTAGCGATGGCTTGTAGATCATCGATTGTCATTGGTGAGGGTTTTGTGAAACCTATCGCCAAAAACGTTTAAGATGGCTCTATTGCCTCTCCTCACAAGATTACAAGTAGATGCTTGTCCTGTCGACTTCGTGCTAAGATATTGGTAGAGCTGATCTAATTTAAACACCATGACAACTCGCTAAAATGTTACATCAATCAATCAAAGAACTAGGTAGACAAAACTACGACAAATTTATTCCTAATTTTGCCAAAGAAAGTACATTCTCCAAATACATAGAATTTTGCTTATGATTCATAAAAGATCATGGTAAGGCCAAGCAATCTTGTTCTGAGATCATCCATGAAGAAAAATTAGGCTTAAACTACCATTCACCAGGAGTACAATTTGGTAACTGATATATCATTAGTTGACGAAGCCATAGTCCTACTAGTAGATTGCTCCAATTCAAGCTCTCTTAGTGGGATGCTTAGTCCCCATGATCTACTTTTGACAAAGAAGGCTGGATGTTGAGGCGATGGTGGGTTAAAGTGATTCCTACTAAGCATGAGAATTACCATTGCCATGGTGGGTCTTATAGTTGGATCTTCCTGAATGCATAGTAAGCCAATGTCCAGGCATCAAAGTATTTCGTCTATTGAATATGAATCCACAATAGCTTGGTCCAACACTTTCAAGGCCATGCCATCTTTCCATTGTTTCCACACCTACAAGAATAATTCTGGAAAATCTTAACAAAATTACGACATTAATTCAATGACTCATCTAGCAAGACATTTGAATCTTGCAAAAAACCAAATAAGACTAAGGAACATAATAACTATTTCTATAGGCTAAAGTATTAAGTTTTACAAAGGAATTTCAATTTTACTTGACCAAAATTATAAAGAGTGCAATGTGAATGTTTGCTATAGTAGCACAACGAAACTTACATAACTAGCAATTTATTGACCCTCATCCAATTGGTGGTAAAAGTTATTCTTCTTGCCGCAAATGATCTCTATAAGTAGTACACCAAAACCATAAACATCGGATTTCACTGAGAACTCTCCATGCATTGCATATTCAGGAGACATGTAACCACTGCAAAATCAAACATTAGCCGCATGTATATTGCAAATTTAGATGCAGATCAATGAGCATCCTTAAATAGATAAAATGAGCAAGTCCTGCATCCAATTACAAAGTCATCCATTCAAGACCTGAGACTTACAAAGTTCCCACAATTTTATTTGTGCTAGCCTGAGTTTGATTGACTCCAAAAATCCTTGCCATGCCAAAATTTGAAATCTTCAGGTTCATTACACTATCTAACAAGATATTGCTACATTTTAGGTCACGATGGATGATTGGGAGATGAGAATCTTCGTGTAGATAGAGCATTTCTCGAGCGATTCTAGATACTATTTTATAACGTAATGGCCAATTCAATTGACTGTTTTTTTGGGGATCTGCATTTTGAACCAGAACTCATTATGTGCTAGCATATGGCACTTATCCATAAACTCAAGGCCAATATTATTTACTCTCATTGATCAAAAGTAGCTTTAACAAAAAACTATAATCAGTGACAGAACAAAAAGCCTCTTGATTTCAAGTTTTCCACAGCTAGTGAAAGCTGGAACATTTGATTTCAAGAAAATGTACATAAGAAGGTTAAACTTTAGCTTACCAAATAAGAAGTAATCAAGGCTTTTATTTGGAACAAATTCATAAATGAGTAGCTTTTCGTCTACCTCTAAGCAAAAATCCGAGCAGTTGTACTAGGTTTCTATGTTGAAGCTTTGCAACTAATAGAACTTCATTTTTTAATTCTTCATCACCCTGTCTTGAGCTTTGAGATAGTCTCTTCACCGCGATTTGTTGTCCATCGGCAAGTCTACCCTGAAGTGTTTTAAATTTATCGTTTAAGTCGTTACCACAACTTCTTAAAAATTAACATAACAAAGTATTACATGTTTCTTTTCTTTTTTTTTAGCACCATTATATTCAATTCATACGTAAAGCATTCTTGATTTTTCTAACTAATATGGAACACGTACCTGGAAAACTTCACCAAATCCACCTTCACCCAACTTGTTTTTAGGAGAGAAATCATTTGTCCCCACTTGTATTGTAGCCAAGTCAAATTGTAAGGACTCTACTGAGGTAAGTTCATTTGCAGCTGCATTACCAAAGAAATCTTTGCCCTCTTGATTGGTCACGAAGAAAAAAATTACAATTTTATCAATACTATCGGTAACAAAGTAATGTGATGCATCTTACATCATGATCACTTCTTCATGCTAAAAATAATGCTAGGTCTTTTAATTACGGTACAAATACTTCCTATGCTTGGAGGGAATTGCTAAACACTAGGAGCATTTTGAGGTCCTATTCTGTGGCTAGCATGTTGAATCTATATCCCTCTGGCATGACTCATGGCATCCTAATGGGATCTTGCTGGATGTATACCCAAGGAGAGTGCTTTACAATTCTGCTCTTCTTTGAACTGCAAAAGTAGCTGAAATGATTTTTGCTTTGAATGGAATAGGCCCAATGTGAGGTCTGAAGACAAGGTATCAATCTAGGCACTTGTTTGTGATGTAATTTGTCTGAAGGCTTCTTTGGAAGACCAAGATTCTTGCACTACTACTTCTTGTGACATTCCTACCTCTGCTTCAACTTAGCAGATCGTGAGGAAAAGAGTCACTAGAGTTGAATGGTATCAATTGATATGATTTTCATCTAATTTGCTAAGATTTGGATTCATATTTTGGTTGGCGATACAAGATAAGATGCCTATATTTCAAGGAAGTAATAGATTGTCTTCTAATCAAGACCAAAATCTCTGCCTTTTGTGTCATGAAAGCAACTAAGATTAGAGCCCATTTGTTCTTTGCATGTAGTTTCTCTAAACAATTTTGGAATAGTGCCCTTCGACTTTGTTTTCCTTATAATGACATTGGTCATTGGGAGTTTGAATTGTCCTGATGCGGCATGCTATGAAAGGAAGAGATTTTCATAGGCATTTGGAAAAATTTTGTAGAATTACTGCATCTATTTATCTAGAAGGCTAGAAATGAGCTGTTACATTTCGGAAGTATTCCTCTTGTTGGTAGCATTATGATTGCTTGTGCAGTCAAGTATAGTTTTGAAGGTTTAAAGAGCATGAAGAATCTGATCTTTGTCCTTGATCTTTTCCATTATATGTCATACCTTTATATCAAATGGTTTAATTCATATGATTAAAATATTTGATTCCTTATGAAAAATAAAGAAATTTCATAATATGCTCATTAATTTGGTGTAGATAGCTCACGAAAAAAAAAGCAAATAGTCGATTTACCGCATTTTTCTTTGATGTCTTCATATGTCTTCTTTCCTTTTCTTCGAAGCAAACAACAAGTGAGAAAGACAAGGACCATAACACTTCCAAGGGGAATGGTAATGGCGATGGTTATCACAGTAAATTTGTTACGTTTCCCTGCACACTTTCCATTTTGAGACAATTGACAAACTAATCTAAAAACAATTTAGATGAAAGCGTGTGTAATATATAGACATTCTAACATGCTACTCCACTAGGTTGAATATGACTTAAGACTAACGAGTGAAGATTGGCAATTTGACATGCAAGAAAGGCTCGAGAGATCTGAATAGAGAGGCTTAAATGAGAAAGTCTGAACTTCAATTGCAATTTTGGCATTCATAAGTTTCTTTCTTTTGGTAAATTGACACGGCCGAAGATGAATAAATGAAGACTATTAAGAAAGCAAAAAAATTTCTAGGATGGACAACCCATGTTTGATCATACTAAGTTTGGCAATAGGGAATTATTGCCGCTGCTGCAGCACACGAACACTAGGGTCTAAATCCCTCTTAAACCCCTGTTCACATTAACCTTATGAATATGGCAACCACCGCCACAAGAATTCCAATTTTGCTCTTCTTCATGAACCCCACACACAAAGTCAAAGGGAAAATTACCCAATTAGTCCTCATTCTATTGTAAGGATGTTAATTGAATTCTAAAATTTTCAAATTTAACCAATTTGATCCTACACCTTGATGAGAAATATGTATATAATCATTCCAATCGATTTTTGAAAGAAAATCGATGACATGGCAATCTGTTTATTGCCAACTGTCTTATAGCACACTATCACAGCAGGGATTTCTGGCCAAAAGTGACTGGAATGACTATATTAAAATCCTATGCAAAGTCTCGACATCCATACAATAGGTCTAAGGATAATTGGACCATAAATTGCCTTGTTGTAGGTACAACTTTTAGGCATACGTTTACCATATGGAATTTCTTGTTTGGCTGATTTAAGTTCGACAATTTGTCTTACCAATTTTATTTTATTTTTACGATTAGCTGTGATCACCGCCACTAGTGTGACCCTAAAGATGGTTGATATGGATTCTTACCCTAGATTGATTTAGATGTCGATCAAATTCTCTTATTGTTAAAACCCTTTTGTATATATATCCGTTCACAAAGGGTGGTGGCTGAATGAGGAGAATTGATGAACATCTTCTAATGATTTATTACCCTTAACCTAAAATCACTTTATTATTAATTTAAACATCTCACATGACCGCTTGTGAACAATGATTGCCATAACTTTCGATTCAATGAACTGAGCGTAATAGTTGACTATGGGCTATGTCCCTGCGTTAAAGATATGGACCCTACCTTCTTTTGCCGACAATATGGAATTACTCCGTACCTTCTTTCTGGCAAAACTGTATTTATCCAACGCAGTGACCCAAAAATTAATTAGATGGTGTATGAAGCTTATAGACTAAACTCATTTGAACGACTGATCTGGTAAATGTCATGTGGACCCCGCATAATCAACAAATCAGATCATCTTAATCCACCTTGTTAAAAAACAAAAAACAAAAGGCCACGGTACCTAATTCTTAAACAAGAGCCAACATACCCGGTGGCGGTGGAGCCAGCGGTGGGGGCGGTGGTGGTGGCGGAGGTGGCGGCGGAAGTCGCTCGCCAACCGGGTCGAAGAACTGATAATTGGTCTCGTACCGGAACTGGCAACTCGGCGCCATGGCCTTTATTCCCGCCTTCCTGACGATTTTCACTTGGCAATCGATGCATTGCTCCTCCGTCAAATCCGGTGTGCACTGCGCCATCGCGTAAATCGTGTCAGACCCCGCAGACACGTTCCTTGCAGCAAACTTCCTCAGTGAGCCACCGGTGGCCGCCTCGCCCCGCATACCTTCCATCTGTGTCTCCAGCATGAGCGTGACCTGGGTTGAGACGTCGTTCGAGTTGTTCCAAATGTAGAGGGGGTCAGTCGCAACTGTGCCGAAGATCGAGGTGTTCGAGTACCGGACGGTGCAGTTCTCACTGTAAAGGACCGCCTCCTTCTGGAGGGGGCAGAGGCGGCGGATGTCAAAGGCCGAAACGTTGAGGCAGGCGCGGCAGCTCTCGGCGGTGAGGTCGCCGCGGCAGGAGCCGATGAAGTAGAGGGTTTGGGAGGTGCCGGAGATGGCGGTGGAGGCATTGAAGAAGCCGTAGGTGAGGGACAAGGAGTTGGTGGTGGAGATGGAGGAGAGGAGAGTGGTGAGAGTGGTTTGGTAGGTGCTGTCGGCGGTGAAGTTGCCAGTCGAACCGCAGTAGGGCTCTGGGAAATTTTGGGCTTTAATGGTGGGATCAAAGGTGAGAAGAAGCAACATAGTTTCGCAAGGAAGACATAGGTAACGACTGAGCAGACGGCAACTCCCCTTTCTCCGGCTCCCCTTTCTCCGGCTCCGCCGTCGCCGGCGCCCGACGGATTCTTGGCGACGCCTTGAGAATTCTGCTCTCTCCCTCTCGTCTCCTTCGCTGGAACTTCTCTCGCCGGAGTAGCTTCACCGGGACTCCTCTTCTCGAGCTCGAGAAGAAGAGCTGTCGCGCCGCAAAGGAGTAGGGATTGAGAAAGGTCAAGATCGTCGCTGATTCTGGAGCTGCTTCCCTGGGGCATCCTCTCGAGCCAGCCCTCCTCCTCCTCGTCCCGACGCTGTGGTTTCGTTTGTGGATCTTTCTTTAGCTGCATTTGCTTACTGGCTGCTGAATTGATTGGGTTACGTGAATCTGCGTTGCTTCTGGTGTTGCTGCTTAGTTTGCATATATATATATATGATTGCTGGGAGAACATCTGAACACATCTGATGGGGGGTAACAAAGTTCCTCACTAGTTCACGATCCACAAAGCCAAGGATGCAGCCTAGGTGTTTGACAAAATTTCTGAGAGAAGAAAAGTCTCTGAGTGTGTTCCATGGTTCAACTCCTAGAACGCGTCAACCCAGACGCCACCCCTCGCCACAATCGACGTTCTACCACTCTGAATAATAGTGTTTCTGCAGCAATGGTTAACACTCGGAGTGGAAGATCTATCGTCTCGGAGTCCTTGGTATCCAAAAAGTTGAAGAATCAAGCTACCTCGGCTGAGATTAAAAGCACCCTTTTTAAATCTCTGAAGGAGAAAGATGCTGAGATCTTGAACACAGCTGCACCCAAACAAGCCTCCAATTGTGTTACTGTAGTTCATAATTGTGATTTCAATGTTGGACTTGGCTGCAGCAATCCTGATTGTGAAATGAGTATTAATATAGGTGAGGTTTTGCCTGCTACTATAAGACCCGATTGTGTTGTTGAGCATGAAGCCGGAATTTTCAATAAGGAAGCTGACTTAGGGGCCGCTGCTATTACGAGTAATAGTAGTATGGATGGAAACTTTTGTGGCCATATACCACCCTCACCGACCCTTGCTACAGGCCCAAGTCCATCTTGGAAAAGCATTACTATGGATAAGATCTCCCAGACAGCAAAATTGGATTTCATCCAGCCCAACAAACTTGGTAACAAATTAGGTGCTCCTCCCCCTGAGATTATTGAAGAAGGGAAGGCACATTTCGAGAATTGTCTTGTTGGTTATTTCCTTACTGCAAATACCTCATTTTATCGGGTGAGAGGTATCATTGAAAAACTATGGGGGAAAGAAAACCTTTTAGATGTTTCGGCTACAGAGGATGGATTTTTCTTTTTCTGATTCTCTAATGTTCAAAAGCTAGTTGAAGTTATGGAGGTGGGGATATGGGACATAGCTGGCAAACCGTTGTTCTTACAAAAATGGCACCCTCTAATCAGATTGGAAAAGGCAAGGATTACATCGGTATAATGTACCTCATGTCCTTTGGACAAAACCCGGTTTAAGCTATGTATGCAGTTTTCTTGGTAGGCCTTTGTACTTGGATAAAGCTACCGAAGAAAAACGTCGACTAACTTATGCTCGCATATGCATTCTCATGGATTTTGATAGTTCATTCCCGGAAAATTTTGAACTTGATATGGGGAACGAGGAAACCGTTGGGATTGCTGTTGACTATAGTTGGATACCATTAAAGTGCAAAAAATGTAACTGCTTTGGTCATAAGGATTGTGCTATTCAGAACAAGGCAGTTTGGGTTCCTAAAACCCAACCAATGGTGAGAGCACCTATTAATATTGATCCCATCGATCCCATCCCATCTAAAAGAGTCCCTATAGTGTTGCCAAATGTCAATTCCTCGGCTCCTCAACCGAATGTTCCTATTACCGGGGCTGGTAATTCCATGGTTGCTCAGACAAAGACTCTTGTATTTGCCACTTCCCAGTTGAGTTCATCCTCTATAGATGTCAAGCAAGTTGGAAGCAAGAAGGAAGGCTCCCACACCAAAAGTGTAGCTACTCCCAATTCTTCGACTGTTTCAGGAAATAGATTTGCATTATTAGGAGAGGGAGATCATCCTGTTATCTCAAGCTGCCCCCTTGCCTTACTTGAGGATGCAAGGAGTGGGGCTGAACCTCTTGACCAATGAATCTCCTTTCTTGGAATGTATGGGGTCTTAATAGTAGCCCCAAACAAAAAGAGCTTATAGATTTTGCTTTGTCTCAAAATCCTCATATCCTTATTTTGATTGAGCATAAAATAAAAGAGGTAAATGCTGATTTTGTTATCAAAAACAAGTTTTGAGGTTGGAAATGCATTCATAACTATCAGAGTAGTAGTCTTGGTAGAATATGGGTATTGTGGAAACCATCCATTATAAATCTAACTATGATAGAAGCTTCCGACCAAGTCATACATTGCCTAGTTGAGAATCCGGGAGATGACCCATTTCTACTTTCTGCAGTCTATGGATGTAATACTGAAGTGGAACGAAGATCACTATGGCTGAACATTAACTCATTCTCTGCACGTAATGCAGAAAATGTACCTTGGCTACTAATGGGGGATTTCAATGAAACAAGAGATACAAATGAACGGATTGGACCTAATGTCCGTTGGACTTCTGGAATGGATGAGCTAAACACTATGATTGAGAAGCTTGCACTCATTGAACCTCATTCCACAGGTCCTTTTTTCACATGGACAAATAAAAGGTCCAATCATTATCTTAGAGCAAGCAAGATTGACAGGGTCTTCATTAATGCAAATTGGCAACACAAGTACTCTCATTATTCAATAGAATTTCTGCTACCAGGTGTTTCGGATCATTCCCCTTGCTTGGTACGTCTTGACACTACTGCTAGGAGAAGGAAGCCATCTTTCAAATTCTTCAACTTTTGGACCGAAAGCTGTAATTTTCTGCCAATAGTCCATGCTTGTTGGCAACAGGATATTAGAGGATCGAAAATGTTTATTTTGGTAAAGAAGCTCAAAGCATTGAAACAACGACTCAATCTCTTGAATAAATCTCAGTTTGGTGACTTACATCTGAAAGTCAAGATAGCCAGGGAGAACCTACAACGCTTACAACAAGTTCTTGCTTTAGACCCTTACAGTATGAGCACGCGAGAGGAAGAGAAGGCAGCACTGGAGCAACTACTTGCCCTTAGCAAATATGAAGAAGTTCTCCTAAAGCAAAAATCTCGGAATTTATGGCTTAAAGAGGGGGAAAACAACAACAGGATTTTCTTTGCTTCCATGATGCGTAGAAGTGCTCAAAACAGAATTACTCAACTCTCACTTGATGATGGAACTATTGTCACAGATGAAAGCTCTCTTAGGGATATAATTGTCTCATATTACCAGCATGTACTTGGCAACTCTAGACACACTCATATCCCTTATGAGCGATATGCCTCCTTATTCCCTGAAGATGTAAGTGACCTCATGGCTACGCTAAGCTTCCAACGTTCTGAGATACTTAGAGTTCTCAAAGGCATCAACGACTTCAAAGCTCCGGGTCCAGATGGATATAATAGTTTGTTCTACAAAAAAGCTTGGCCCATCATAGGACATGACATAGAGGATGCTATCATGAACTTTTTCTCTTCAAGAAGGATATTGAAAACTATAAATTCTATTCTCATATCCCTTGTACCGAAAGTCTAGAATCCATACCGCATGACGGATTTCAGACCCATCTCATGCTACAATGTTCTCTATAAGATCATATCAAAGCTACTTGCGGAAAGAGTCAACTATTTCCTTCCTTCGATTGTTGGCCTCAACCAAACTGCTTTCATCTCGGGTCGACAGTGCCAAGAACTCCTCCACAACTACCATAAGGGTGACAAAGGTAAACGTGTGGCAATAAAAATTGACCTCATGAAAGCTTTTGACATGGTAAAATGGGAGGCGGTACTTGGGGTTTTGAAAGCTATTAACTTGCCACCACAATTGATTGATATGATAGCCCAATACATAACTACACCGAGGTTTTCGATAAAACTTAACGGCGAGCACGTTGGCTACTTTGCTGGCACTAATGGACTAGGACAAGGTGACCCACTCTCTCCTTATCTCTTTGTTTTGGTTATAGAGATTCTTAACAGAATTATCATTGAAAAAGTGGCTACATCTTCTTTCAAGTATCATTGGCGCTGCAAAATTGAGAAAATCACTCACTTATGCTTTGCTGATGATTTGTTTCTTTTTGCTCATGGGGACGCCGATTCTGTTATTTGCCTTATTGAAGCACTTGATGACTTTGCAAACCTCACTGGACTACACTTTAACCCAGATAAATGCCAAATCTTTTTCTCTGGATTGACCGAGGTAGAAAAGGGTATTATATTGGATGACACACCTTTCCCCATAGGCACTCTTCCAATTAGATACCTCGGTGTTCCTCTTGTCACTAGCCGACTCACGCATGCAGATTGCAAAAGTTTGACCGACAAAATCTTCAAAAAAATAGAAGGTTGGGAAATGCAACATATCAGTTATGCCGGTCGTCTTCAGTTGGCCAAATCGGTACTTATTTCCGTCTGTACTTATTGGATGCAAGTATTTTTACTTCCAAAGCAAACCACATACAAAGTGGAAAAGAAGATTAGACAATTTTTATGGAGTGGAAATATGGAAGGCCATCGACTGCATAAATTTGCTTGGGAAATTGTTTGCTTGCCAAAAAGGGAGGGAGGACTAGGGTTGCTCAATCTAAACCTATGGAACAAAGTTTTACTGGGCCGGATGCTATGGAGCCTCATAAACTGTCCATCGTCTTCCTTATGGAGTAAATGGATTCAAAGTACCAAATGTAGAAGCACTCTAATTATGCAGCTTGAAATTAAAGGTAGTATGGCATGGAGTTGGCGCGGTATTCTAAAACTAAGACCAACCTTAGCTCCAGCCATATTTAGACAAAGATATTGTTGTAAAGAGTTATACGATAAACTCAGGAATGTGGGACCGATTGTGGGATGGTACCAATTGATATGGACAGGTGGGGTTAGCAAACACAATTTTATCGGATGGCTAGTTTGTAGAGGCAAACTCCCAACAGCAAATATCATATCACGTTGGATGCCTGCAGTAGCAATCCATTGTAATTTCTGTTTGGATAATTTGGAAAATCGAGATCATCTATTCTTTCAATGCACATGGACGGGAAGCATATGGCGTATTATCCTTGCGCAATACGGAATCCGCCGTAACTTAGGAGGATGGAATGATGAAATCCAATGGATGATCAGGGCTACCAAAGGCAAGGATTTGGCGGCAAGGCTTCTTAAAGTAACTTTTTTAGCAACCATTTACTGCATTTGGATGGAACGTAACTGTAGATACTTCCAAAACAAGTCAAATGATATCTCCATCATTGTGGCTAAAATTCGTAAGCTTGTCAAGGGCCGAGCATCATTTTACAAAAATTTTAAACCTTCCCAGACAAATGTAATTTTGGCTACTATATGGAGAATCCCTCACTCCATTTTTTTTGAGTTCTTAGTTATCTTTTGTAATGATGGGGAATGCCCCTAAGCTATTGTACGTCATCTTATAAATGATACTTACATTTCAAACCAAAAAAAAAAATTGACTATCCCCTCTCTCCTCTTTTGTTATTCCTCAATTTGAATCCCCATATCACTTCCAAGACTCTTAAACCGTTTTTCAATTTCAATTATTTCATTTCTCCTTATTACAGTTTAGTATGTTTTAAGTATCCTAACAAAGAACAATAACAATCCGATCATTCCAATTCAATTCGATCTTCACCGTGCAATTGACCTGGGACTCTTTCAATAAGCTCCACCACAAAAATGTATGTGTGTCAGCTCCAGCCTAGTAACAAGGCAAAGTTAACAATGATGGGACAATTGTAAATTTGAGGTGTTACTAGCTAGCGGCAACCTTTCAGTTTGCCAAATTTAGTGTGCTACAATAGAAGTATTGGAGCTTTGCATCTTCCAGGTTTTCAATAAAGTATCTCATCTAAAATGAATCCTCGAAATTTGTGTTTCGTCGATTTAAGTTCTCACAACACAATATCTTTTACCCAAAAGTTGTCTTTTGGTTTCATTATTTTAAGGGGACTTAGGTTCTGTGCTAATATTGTACATAGAGGGTCAAATGAAATAATTTATATATTTGAGTACAATGAAAATGTCCAATACAACCTCATTACAAATACTAGAACTTAGTTGATGGCCTAATTCGAACACGCCTTGATGTGCTAATGAGAACCAACTAAGGTTGAATGGATGACACGACGTTGGAATCTAATTGACGATATCAAAGGATGGAAACAACTTTGAGAAGACAACACTCCTAAATAGGCATGAGGACATAATGTCAGAACCTAATCGACAACGCTAGACAAGGGGAACAACACCATGAAAGCACTACTTTGTGATGGATATGAGGATACTATGTTGGAATCTAATCCACGATGCTGGACTAAGGGAACAACATCAGGAAGGTACTTCTCCAAGAAGGATATGAGGACACAACGTCGTAATCTAATCAACGACACTAGACCAGGAGAACAACACCAAGAAGGTATTGCTCTAAGAGGGATATGAGGACACAACATTGACTAATTCATGACGATGGACTATGGAAAGACCACCAAGGGACACAACTCCTATATGGGTACAAGGACAAAGGGACATAATCTAATCGATGACATTGGATGACAGTATCATTACTAGGAAAACAATGTTTCTAAACGGGAATGAAGACATAATGTTGGAATCTAGTCGATGACGCTGGACAATGTAGGACAACATGGGAATCTAATCAATAGCACTACTTAAGATATGACATTTGTCGAAATTGAATCCATGGGGGAAGCTTGAAGCTACAACTAAACTAAACTAGACTAGAATAACTAAGGAATAAGATAAAGAGTTTTGTTGTGTTGTTGCGGCAAGGGGCTTCTTGTTAGAGAACTCAAGGTATTTATAGGGATGCCCCATAACTGTGGAGTGGTTATCAATTTGAATTGCTGCCTTTGGTCTTCAACGCGTTCCCTATTCTTCAACCATTCATTTTGTAACGACTTCGATCATACATTTATCTACTAATAAGAACTTCCTTAGCTAGGTCTTTGATCATCAACTGCCTTCCTTTCACGCACTTCACTTTCAAAGTTTACTGCCAAAACTTGCATCATGATATTTGGACACGTAGCTCCCACATTGTTGATCATCCAACTTCTTTTAGTATACCCATCAATAGCCAATAACATGCCAGTATTAATAGGGCTTATAAGTAATTTTGTTTGATCCTGAAGTAATTTTTACCCATGTGACCAACACATAATGACATGGTTAATTTTGAGTGTCAACAACCTGAAATATATATGCAGTCTATGTTTCTTAGTTGGAGGAAATGATCCAATTAAGTGGATTCAAACAAGATCTCTCCCCATCAAGTACTTAGATTTGTCTCTAATCTCTGATGAACTCATTGAGAAGGAGTGCAAGTCTTTGAGAGCTAAAATCTATGGAGAAGAGTTGGTATGCTATGAGGTTATCTATGTTGGTAGATTACAACTGGTTAATTATGTCTTATATAGTACTATATCCTATTGTTGTGGTCACTTTCTTTTCCATAAGAAAGTCATTGCATACAAAATAAAGAAATTTTGCAATGAATTCCTTTGGATAGGCCCTGAGGGAAAACCAAAAGGAGTAAAGCTCAAATGGATTGATGTCTACTTGCCCTAAAAAAAGGGGGCCGACTTGGACTGAAGTAGGTGTATCAAAGAGTTGCAATGAAGCTTATATATGATTCTTGTTGAGTCTGGTTCTTTGTGGATTACTTGCGTTAAGGCTTATTTGCTTAGGAAGTGCAATTTTTGACAAATGCATCCCGCGACTTGTTCCTTATATGGTTGAGGAAATTATTCAAGTTGAGAAATGGAGCCAAGCCATTTGTTCCTTCATCATTGGCAATAGCAGGAAGACTTTCTTTTCGTTTGATCCTTGGCACTTTTTTGGGGTGCTTTTGGGGTCCTTCTAGATATCTTATCTTAAAAAGTGGTACATGATGTTGGGCTTTCACTTGATGCTAAGGTAGCCAATGTGACAAAAGATGAGGCTTGGAACTAGCCAGCTAAAGATCAAAAAGCTTTGGTTCAAATCCAGTTTGCATTACATGGTATAGTTTTCTCAAATGTTCAAGAGGAGGTAGAGAGGTTTGGAAAGCTTACTTCTTCGAAGATCTTTGCTGTTAAGAATGCATGGAGTGTGATTACGACTGCTGGGAAGGTTTTTTGGCATGAGCTTATTGGATTTACACCAAATATTCCTGAACATAGCTTCATTTGTTGGCTGACTATCTTGAGTAAATCGTCCACCAAAGATTTGATTGCACAAGTGATTTGGCATTTGAATATTCCGAGTAGAATCAATAGATGATCTACTCATAAATTTTGTTGTTTCTGAGGAAGTATGGTCCCTTGTTTCTTGCAAATGTGGAGTTTCTCAGCCTTTGCAAAACTGGGACTCAGAGTTAGAAACTAAACTGCTATTTTGGAAGGGGAAAAATTTATGATTGATTTTTGTAATAACTTGATATGCCACGACATATCACATTTGGCTTACCATATCAAGCAAATGCATGCTAATGAATTTGTCATATCAAGTAGTATATTTTCTAATTTTTTTGGTCATAACAAGTGATTTCTTTCATTCATCAATACGATAATTACATGAGAAAGGTAAACGAGTTTCCGAACATAAAATATTCCAAAGGGGCTGGGGAGGGGAAGATGCCCAATTCATAGGAAGGTTTTTGCTTTGGTGCGCTTTTGCTACCAAATTTGTAGCTTGATTTTCTACCACTGGGCAATGAACAACTTTCACATGACCGAACCGGTCTAAAATCTATTTAATTTCATCCAAAATATTCCTCATGGCCCATGGAGCTGCTTCCTAGCCTAGCACACTCTCCACTACTATTCAACTATTGATTTCACACACCAAATCTAACATCTTCTAATGTACTTCACCCACATGCTTTCTCTAACTCTGCTTTAGGTATTACAACCCTTGCATGAGTGCTAGGGCTTTGGCTTGTAGAGGGGAAACAGCTCATATCTCCTTTACGAAGCCACCTTCAACCATCACATTGGAGTTTCACAACATTTCAACGATTAAGCATGGCTTCTTGCTTTCCACCCATGAGATATCCACATTTAGCTTCAAGGTGTTGTCAATCGGAGGTATCCACTTGGCCAATTCTCTCCATTTTCTAGGTTTTGTCTTTCTTTTTTGCGGATTCCAACATATGAAACTATCGATCTGTGCTTGTGCTGCATCTACTGTGGTATGAGGTTCGGAAGGTTTATCCCGAAATATGCCATTATTCCATAAGTTTTAGATTAACCAGAGAATTGTCACACGCATCTCTACTTCGAGTGAGTCAGTCTATACTCAAGATTATCAATTGAGTTCCTAGGATCACGTGACAATCGAGGGACATCCCTAACTTGAGAATTGGTGTAAACGTGGATTAAATAATGATTGACCATGGGTCAAATGTGAAAAAAAGTTCTCAAGGGACGCTCAATAGTCCAAGTTGTACTATGGTCATAATCAACTTAATTTAGCCTCAAATTTAATCCAACTTTTGAAAACCAACTTCTTAACAATGTTAGGACTAAATATTTGGATGTCGGCTCATTTATTTTTGGATTTTCCGTTGGACTTGGAAGTATTAGAAAGGGAAAATTTGGATCAGGTTTCAAGCGCATAGGTGGGTCGGTCTAAGATCGATGGCCTAATGGACCACCTATTCAGCCCAACCCATGAAGGGCCCAAGCTGGCCCAATCTCTCCTCCCTTCTCAACCCAAAGGGCTTCTCTTCTTGGCCCTTTTTCCATTGGTACTCAAGTGGGCTTTGTTGGCTTGTTCTTGCTTGTTTTTATTGGTGCTTGAAGCAAGTGGACTAGCCACTTACCTTAGCTTCTTGTTCAAGTTTACTAGCCCATTCTCTCTCTTCAGCAGCCCCCACCCCAGTTTCCATTTCTCTCCAATTTCTCTTCCTTTCTTCTCCTCCTTGTTTGGCCCTTGCTGTTCACCGTCGTCACCACCGCCGGATCTACTACCACCGTCTAGTGTGGAGCCGCCGACATCTGAAAGCCAACAACCCATTCGGCCCTTTTCTACCGCTGCTGCTTTCGCCTGATTAGTGTTTCGGCACTATTTTGGCTGGTTTCAACTGCCGTCTATCATCCATTGCCGCCCCCCGAGCTAACCATGCATAGCCCTCACTCTTGTCTTCGTGTCGATGTCGCCAGATCCCTGACTCAAGTCAGTTAATTTCCTAATCCTTATTTAGGGGTAAATCTTGCTTAGGTGGTTAATTCGTCTAACTTCGTGCTTGCTTAATTATGGATTAGTTGGTTAATTGTGCTGATTAGTTTAGGGTTGACCAAGGTTAATTAAGTGACTATAGTTAGTAATAAAGTAACTATGGTTAAGTAATAAAGTAATTAGAGTTAGTTAATAAATTAACTAAGGTTAATTGACTATAGTTAAGTTAATTTAGTAATCATGGTTAAGTTTATTAATTTTTATTATTTGATTAATTTTCAGACAAGTTACAGTTCATAATTACTGTTCACGACACTGTTCACGCAGCACTATACACACAGAAACAAAATGTAGTTATAATTCGATATGTTCTTGATTGTTATGATATATTGAAGTGTTAATTGTCAATTGTTCTTGAGCATTATGGGGAAATACATGGCTGATGATTGATTGGAATTGAATTTGCTTAGTTTACTGAATTTCTTCATGAGTAATTGGAAGGTACTATTGTACGTGATTGTCAATTGCTACTGCATTTCATTATACACATGCCAATTGCAATAGTATATCACATGAGCACGAATTATATCGCATTCACGACCAAGCAAAAGCAAAAACAAGAATGAATTGTTTGATGATGTGTTGCATGATCAAATTAAAGTTGATAGCCCAATATAGCCGGATGACCACCAATCCTTCAGGATTGTGCCGTGGCCATTAGGTCGCCTAACATAGGTCATATGCAGGGCTGCGGTAGTAAGTGGGCCCTATGCTTCTTTGGGAATGTTATCGGTGGGGGATAGCCCATGACATCACTGTACCTCAAGGAAAAGGACGATGCCTAGTCTACAACCAGTCAACCGTCAACCATAAGGTTGTGCCATGGCCTTGAGAGTCATAATAATCAGAGCACGTATGGGCATTGAGATATGAGAATGTTTTGTACAATGCTTTGATTATTTGTTTGTCTCCTACTGTTCTTATAAGGTGGTTGGTAGTTTTTGTAGGTCATGTGTGCCAAAACTAGGTAGGATCGCCTATGGTTGTGTATGTTTATTAAACTATCTTCTGCTTTCGTTTCTCTAAAGTATGGTGATTGATGGTTGATGGATTAGGTTGTATGGACGTACGAACCCCTAGAGTGTCAAAACTTGGCACATGGGGACACTTAAATGCCAAAAGTTACAAAAGGTACACTTAAGTGTCAAGATCAGAATAAAAAAAATCAATTAAGTGCCAACAGCGAGAAAATCTGGCCAAAATGTTGACATGGCATTTTTCCGGCAATTAGGAGTTGAAATGGCATCGTTTTGGAGTGTTGACATGACCAAATCCCAAAACAATGTCATTTTGGCCAAAGTTTAATTTTTAATATAAATATTAAATAAATAATATTAAAAGTAAAAATTAAAAAATTAAAAAAAAAGAAGATAGCAACCTGCATGTGGTCACCGCCTCATCATCAGTGGGGCAGCGACGATAGATGACGAGGGTCGCCGATGCCTAGGCACGGGTTGGCGACCCTCACCAACTGGCGGTGAGGGTCGGACAGCGACAACCCTCTCCCAGATCTAGGTGAGGGTCAGCTGTCCTCGTCCCGACCTAAGTGAGGGTTGCCAACCCTCGCGCCAGCATTAGCAGCCCTCGCCCAACGCTACTACCCATTTTTGTTAAAAAAAAAATTGTTTAACATTTATATTAAAAAATAAACTATGACTAAAACAGCGTTGTTTTGGACTAATCTAACCATATCAGCACTCAAAACGACATCGTTTTGAGCTTATTTGGCCATGTTAGCAACCAAAACGACGCCGTTTCGACCCTAGATCGTTGAAAAAGTGTCATGTTAACATTTTGGCTAAATTTTCTCGTTGTTGGCAACTGATCCTTTTTGTCCGATCTTGGCACTTAAATGTGCCTTGTATAACTTTTGGCATTTAAGTGTCCTATTATATCAAGTTTTGGCACTTAGGCTGTACTTACGCCAAGTTGTATGTTAGACTTCCGAGGCGAGCGAAATTCCTAACCAGGGTTTAGGACTTTAACTGGCTGAGTTTATCTCCACTCATTGTGGTTAACTTTTCAAGCCCTAGATGACGCAATACTTAGTACGCTTCGGTGTCCTGGTAGACATGAGTACCACCATTACTACACAGCCAGCCCTAGGTTGCAATTTTATGTACAAACACCATGTTACTATGGTTTATGTTGACGAGGGGTTGAGAGACCATTATGCGCCCCACATCTTTAAAGCGTGTTCATCAAAATGGGAGACATTTTGTACAGTCCTCTCCGAGGCTTTGATGGAATGGTCTCTCTTGTGGGGCCGACTAAAGAGGTCTAGGATCCCATGGACTTTGATCCTCTTGATGGCGAGATCTCCGACCCAAAGATCAAAGAGAGTGATCCTTCAGAGGAGAGTGATCTCTCTGAGGCCAACAAGTAAGCAATTGTGGCATATTCCCTTTTTGACGAGCCCTCCTCCACTCATGCAATAATAGATTAGTTAGGCCGATCCCTTTTTGAGTAGGCCTTAGCATGTCGCCTGTAGTAAGGCATGTATATATTTATCGGTGTATAGACTAATTTTTAGATAAATAAAATAGTGTTTGTCTTTCTTTCGTTGTTATTGCTGCTATCCCTATTGTTTCTGTTTTGAGAGTTATTCATTTTCGCATGTGCTTAACTATAAGATAAAATGAATTGGTCGATGTTAGTGCTTGGGACGTCGTATAGTTAAACCTCAAGTAAAATGGGGTTGCTGCGAGCTTGAAAGTCGGGGTGTAATAGTACGACAATACCTATTAAGAGTGATTCCTTTAAGGCTTCCATTTGCGGTGGCTTTTGGCAACATCCATGATAAACATTGGCCATAAGTATGAAAAGATAAGGGGAAATTGAATCTCCTTGTCTAATCCCACGTGAGGGTAGAAAATATTGAGTGGGTTTTCCATTAACTTTCATACTAAAAGAGATAGTTGAGACACATTGCATGATTAGGTCAACCCATCGCTTGCGGAACCCCATTTTCAGCATACTCTCTCTAGAGAAATCCCACTCTACCCAATCATGAGCCTTTTGCATGTCTAATTTGAGAATAGCTTGGAATTTTTTCTTTCTTTTCTTTATCCTCAATTGATGTAATACTTTTTGAACAATAAGAATGTTGTCTTGAATTTGCTGACCTTAGACAAAGGCACTTTGTTCTGTTTCTATTATCTCAGGAAGCCATGGTTTTAGCCTATTAGCCAACACCTTTGAAATAATTTTGTAATTGAAGTTACACAGACTTATGGGTCTAAATTGGCTTATGTTTTTTGGGTTTTTAACTTTTGGGATAAGAGTAATATGTGTCTTGTTGAGTTGTGGGTCGAGGATATCCGTTTTGAAGAAATTCCGAACCATTCCCTCCTAAAAATATTGATAGAATTGCCCATTCAAGCCATCAGGCCCTAGGACTTTTAGTGCCCTTAGCTGAAAAACCGCTTCTTTTACTTCCTCCATAGTAAAGGTTGCCATCAAACTATCATTTGTCTCATCTCTAACTAGGCTAGGGCATTGGTCCAAGATAGGCTAAAAGTTGCTCAATCCTACCGAAGGTAGAAGTCCCTTATATGTTTTTTGAGAGTATTAGGTTCCCTACTCCAATTTTCTTCATCGATTTTCAGCATTGTTGTCCTATTCCTCTATCTCCTCTGCATTGTTGCTGCATAAAAGTACCTTGTGTTTCTATCACCCCACTGTAGCCAATTAATTCGAGACCTCAATTCCTAGTACATCTCCTCTTGCCTCTATGGCCTTTCCATGAGATCCACAATTTTTTGGGTTTCCTTTTTGTAGGAAATTGCAGACATTCTATTAGTAATCTCCATTAATTCTCTTTTCAGCCCTTTGATTTTGTTTGATGTGTTGGGGAACTTTCCTCTACTCCATGATGCTAGCTCCTTAGACACTTCTTGGATTTTTTCTGAGAATCTCCTTGGATTCAACTGGTCCTTTCTCCATGTTCTTTTAATGATTTCCCCACAGGTTTGATCTTCTAGCTGGAAAGCCTCAAACTTAAACTCTTTCTTTTGTTTGTTTTGAACTGGATGCAAGGAAAGAGTAAGCGGGCTATGATCCGACCTATTTTCTAATGTTCATTTTGATGTTTAGTTGTTTCGTTGAAATTTACCTTGATGATGAAATACCTTTCGCTGAAAGTTGCTCTTCAATCTTTTATAACAGAAAATGGCTTGCATGGCCATTCTGGACATAATATATAATTGGAACACAAGGAAACCAATAAATACATGTCAACGGAATTTAATCAATGTCAAAGTACACAATACTTTGCTAAAATTTAAGCAACGACAAAGTGAGATAACAATAAGATACAATGCTAGAATTTAATCAATGACGAGACATTTGGGAACTACAGCTTAGATACGTGCCATAATTTAATCTATAATGAGACATCTAGAAATTACATCAATCGATGACAAGATATCTGGAAGTCATAGATAAGATACATGTAGGAACTTAATCAAAGATGAGGCATCTAGAAATTTCAACTGAGATACACACCAGAAATGAGAATTTTGAGAACTAGATCTACAATTACTAATCAAGAATTGAAAGATAACAAATTTATTTTTTTAACTGCCCACAAGCAATTCTTCAATGGTTTACTCATGTCTTCACATCTCCAAAGCTTTCAGGTCTCGATCTTCATGTTGCCACGATGTCTAACCTCCATGCAGTTACTTCTTCAGAATCGCGTCCTGATTCTCAATGTTTTATTGTACTCCATTGTCTTATATGTAAGCAGTTTCTAATTTGAATACCACTATGCTTGAATCTCGCAATTGGCTTGCAAAATGATTAGTTCTCAGATGATTTGTCATCTAATTGCCGATCGATGCTTTTCGATCAATTGATGCCTTTAGTTTTTATTAGCTTTTGTTCTACTCTATTATGACAATCGCCAACCAATCGTCATCATATATCGATAAATGATCATTGCCGTTGATAAGTATGATGATTAGCAAAAACTCCTGTGATCAATATGGCTAGCGATGAGAACTCTTGTAATTAACATCTCGCCGACAGCCACTTTACCTGGCTTCAGGTTATATACTCAAATCAACCTCATGCCGATTATAATGACTTGGTTAATTTTTTGTAAACATGCCCCCTTTTAAGAGAAACTAAAAATCTTTAATTCTTTTAAATATTTAAAAAGTAATAATTACCTTTTCTCGGGATAATACAGGGTGCGTATTATACCTTTACCACGGATGTGTATCGTACCCTGACGGTATAGCTTGGTCCTTTATGCTTTTGACAGCTCCTTCTCTTCATCTTGTAATGTTCTGATACGCCGCTTCAATCGACATGGTTCACGAACCATCGTCATGGTGAGCCATCAATCTCTGTCAATAGGTCTTGTTAACATATATTTTGTAACGTTATTGTTATCTATAACATGGGCTGTAATTGGCAACAAATAATACCGTAATTTAGTGCATGTAAACTATACGATAAGTGATTTTTCAATTGCAATGTATCTCCTTTCTATATCATTTAACATCTTACTAAGGTAACACATCATTTGTTCCTTGCATTCTCCTGTGCTAACAAGCTTCGAATAGTTATGTCAATCGCCTACAAATAGAGTTTCGTGATAAGAAACTATTTCAACACAACATAGATAATTGTTTTTATTCAGTTAGCCCAGCTTTCATTTGCTTTCCATGCTCAAGAGAACTGAACCGAAACAACCAATGATACTTCGTATCACCAAGCACAAAAACAACTATATCCTCTCTCTCTCGAAGCTGTAAGCAATTAAACAAGACGCATCGTCTCTCTTGCATGGGTCGCGAATTGGGTTTGCTCATCAATTCACATTAATCATAAACCGAAGCAAGCTATATTTTGTTTTCCCATATGAAGAGCTTCCTAGCATCACGCATGATGAAGATCTTTCTCCAGCTATCAACCCTTTTATTTACTCCTGAACAACCTTGTACTCTGTTATTGGTTCAATTCCTACAATTACTTGGTGCACTGCATCAACTTGCGCCACCAATTAGCAATCCGTGCTTTTGGCTTTTGGCTTTTAACCTCCTTGCGCGGTGAGCATTCTGTTTTTTCTTGCGTTTCGCACTATTCCGCAAAAATGGTCCTCGAACTGCATTGTCCTTTTCCAGAGTCAAAACAATTACTCATACTTTGTCCTAGCAATCATATGGCCTTGAATGTCACCTCACATCTAAACTTGCAAATGACACAGCACAAGCCTGATCAGGAAAATCCTCTCGCTCCTGCCCTCAAACTCACCCAGCCAGCACATTGACACCATGTCTTTATTCTAACAGTTTGTAGCTACCACTTAAAGCCTTTTTTGGTGGGGCATCGTGCCTTCCACAATGAACTTCACACTTCGTTCTCATTATTACGTGGATCAGTCTTAGTTCTCTTCTTTATGCATCCAAGAGGCGGCTTCTTCGTGGATTAGCACTTAAGCAATCCAAGAGCCGCGACAATCAATTGTGCGACGTTCTTGTGAATCATATCTCTGAGTTCTTGAAGCAAAGGAAATCTTATTTTTAAGATTTTGTGTAATTACCCTAGAAGAATGAGAGATTATTTCATGAAAAAGTGAGGTCTAAATACCATGTAAGTCATTGGGTGTAATTGACAACTATGCAATATTGAGTGTTTGAATAACTCAATTGTGGTTGTAATGTCCATTATATCGCTTAGTCAATAGTGGAATTCCACGCAATTCTTCCTATGGAGTAGGCCTCACGAACTAAGTCATGTAAATTCGTTGTCCGATATATTTTCTTGTTCTGTATAATTTATAATTTAATCACTTGTTTTTCACAACACATCATTTGTGAAAAAGAATATAAATATATATTCATATATAAAACCATCAAATTCACTTTTGATTCACATTCCATCAAACAGTCAAACTCTCGTGACTGAGTTAACAATCTGCAAAGGAATACCCAAATCTTTTTAAGGATGATGACCCACGGCTTTGCCGCAAAGTAGAGCATTAGAAGGAATGTCGTATTCATTGGCGAGGCTGCGGCCCGGGGTCCAAACCCTCAAATAGAACTGCTGTCCGAGGTACTGCCTTTCCCATGCCGCCGACCTCAAGTTCCACATCCCTTGGTTGTCCAAGGACACCAGTATACTCGTCCACGACCTCGGATACACCTGCATTAAAAACAAGCATGAAGGGAAAACGTTAGGTTTTTCATTTATGTCCCCCCCTCGAAACTTTTGGCTAATGTTGATGATTGAAGCACTGTTCTATGCTGGTGACTGCTATCTTCAGGTTCCCGGTCAATTGTTGAGTGAGTTTTTGACAAATTTCTCAATGTATCAGTGTGGCTAAATACATTTTTCGCGTAGATTTAATGTTTTTGTAGCCAGTTGAACATGTGCTGCATACAATGTGTGTTTGCAGTTTCTACCTATGTGTGGTAGTTGAGCGTTTGATTACTACTCCAGCGAAATGTATGTTATTTATATTATACTATGAATCGGAACTGCTGTTTGTCCATCTTTTCAGCACAGAGTAGAGATACTATAAATGGAATTCATAGGAACAAGAAGTAATAGTTTTATGTTTACTTTACCTGAGCAGTATGCCTTGTCGGGGCATCGACCAGATTGTAGATTCTCCGACTGGCCGGGCTCCACTGCCCGAATCCATAGCTGTGCATTCCCACAAGCCTAGCATTAGCAACCGACTAAACTGTAAAAGCAAATAATCACAACAAAGGATGGAGAGTTACCCAGCAACCCAGAAATCGTAACCATCAAGATGCCAAGACTGAACAGTGCTCTCGCTGTTTTGGAAAACAATCTCAATAAATTCATGAAGCGAAGCTGGCATGACTGAAGTGGCAAGATTTGCAGAGCCGCCTGAAGGAACGCTCTGGAGGGAATTTGTGCTGAACACTCCAGCGATATTGAAATAATCAGCGAGCTTTAAGGGTGTATCAGCATTAATGTAGGAGACGCCATTAACTGCATAGCGCAGTTTGCCATTTATCAAAGGTGCCGAGTTGGCCAGGACTATTGTCCTTGAGATTGCGATTTTTCCATAATGGTACGACCCTTGGGGGTTTGGCCTTGCTGCACTTGCTGTCAAATTCCACCTTCAAGGAAAGAACATTTTAAATTATGTCAGCTTTGAGGATAATGAATAGACCAAATACTCATAGACAATATGATACCTGATTGTTCTTGCTTGCTTCATGGACCAATGCTTTTGGTAAGTTGGACCAGCTGGTAGTGGCCCTGAAACTGGGGTAAGTGAATTGGTGTAGTGTAACACTGCAGTTGCATTGAGAACAGTCTTGGTGAACCGTGTGGATGTGACGATGTAGTAGTCCTTCGGAGGCTGATTTAATGTCACTAAGACAGCCGCAGATTGGCCCACATGAACATCGATTGAATCGTACATGTTCTGGATGGTGTGAGATCCTTCAACCTCGACTAGCTTCAACATATGGCCCTGAATTCTGAAGTTCAAGGAGGTTGACATTCCCACATTCGAAATTCTGAACATATATGTTTTACCTGAAGGACACAAAAGACAATTCACTCATGAGAACCCACCATGGAAGGCAGCATCTAGCAAACATTCCATTGTTTTGAAAAATTAGAGTGGCTTTAATGGCACAAAAGTTCAAATAATGAAAGACCTTGATCACCGCTGAAGGTTGTACGAGCTTGGCCGTTAATGAGGACACCATCAGGAAATGGGAGAGATTTTCCCGAGTCGAGAGTTTGCTGTAGCATCTGTAACGGTCATAAAGCATGAAAATGAGTGGTGCAAAATAGAGCATGTAATGTTTCAGAACATGGTGTGAAATGACAGATATCTAGAAGTATCCAGCGATAGGATGGCATTCACTGTTGGAGCAGGTCACTGGTACTTAGAAGCTGACGTTGGGTTTGCATTTGAACACAAATTACCCAATTAGACTGCATAATTTCGCTTGTTCTTGATATGTGTTCAAGGAATATTGAGCATAAGTTGCATCTTGCAAATGTACGACAAATGGTCAACCTTACTAAGCATCAGAACTTGAAATATGGTGTATCTAGTAAACGACTAAGACAGACAATTTCAAGTGCTTTTACATGCCACATCTGAGGTAAACCAAATCATTTCTGCAGCAGAACAAGAATATATCTGTTACCTTGTGGCCTGTCTTGTACCAGTCACCAGCAAGTAAAGTGAAATCTCCGGCAGGGTTTGGGAAAGGAATAGGGATCTTAGGCCTTTCGTAGACATTGATTGCCCCAAACCCTCCAGCAGCTTTGTGCAACAATGTCGAAGGAAAATATGTGAAACTCCCGATCTGATCCTTGGCTTGGAACCTGTATGTGTAGTTTGAGTTTGGAGGGATCGGACAGTTTGTGCCCAGCACTCCGTCCTGCCACGAGTTCTTCCTCTGTTTGATCCCATTCCTGATACCGACCACAACAAACAACTACAAGTTAGTGGTCAGTACAGTGAGCAGACCATGAAAGACGGAATTGCAGTTACATATTTCAGTTTGTTAGTTAATGACAAATTAAGCAGAGCATGTCCACATCTACAATGTCTTTCTAAAGTCAAACACCACTACTAAGCAACTAGTATTTTTCTTTGGGCATGTCCCGTAGTTTAGTAAGTCCTGACTTTTCTTTGATCAAACGAAATCTCTTGGGGAAGCATTGAGATAATTTGATGTTTCTCAAGAATTAGTAACTTATATTTGCAGTAACTGACCAGGTCGAAAGCTGTGGGAATGTCGCTTAGCCAAAATACTTCCAAGACAGAAATGAGAGTGGAAATTGCAAACAAATATGGACAAACATTTTTCCAAACTTGCTGGTTAAGAAACTAATGCAGCATTATGCAGCAAGAATCTCAAAAGTAATTTCTTCGCTCTAAACTTCAGTTCTAACCATGTCAAAAGAAAGGGTTGGTCGAGGTTGTTGATTAAGTTGAGGACTATGTTGTCATTGGTCACCACCTCGAGCTTCGGCCCTGGAAACTGCCCGTTTATAAGTATGACCTTCACACCAAAAGCGAAATGCATAAAACCAAAGCATTAGTCATTAGATAGAAATGAACAAGAGACAATTCATACTAAAAATGCAGCAATATCCCACCCACCAACCTGTTGAGAAACACCCAGAGGAGCAACTGTACCATACGTCACAGTCCATGTGTAGAACCTGTAGGGGTCATCAGCAACCACCACAGAAGCACTGAAAACAGCCAAACAGCCCAAGATCAAGCTGATCGCGCCTTCTCTCGCCATGTCTATCTAATCTGCAAAAGACGACCCACATTGTCGTTCACACATTTATTTCATTGCCATGAACAAGAAATCTCAACACCTAAGAAGAAGAGCACCAAAACAGTGAAAGAATGGCAATGCACCAGGATTCGAGCCTCCGGCGCGTCAGGTTTTGGCCTGGTTTGTTGCAAGCGGTTGCCTTGGTGAGAGTCTTTATATAAAGAACCAAAGAGAGGGAAAAGAACTGCACCGGATGATTCATGATTGCTTTCTTTATCTGTTACTTTTGACCAACTGGGAATCATCCCCAAGAAAGTTTGCGTGACACCCTTAAATTGCTCCGTCAGTGACTCACGGATTGAGGTGGGAACCGCGCATGATTCTTGACGCGCTTACGCATGATCATAATAAATTATATAAATGACCGAAAAATCAGAACTTGGGTCGGTCCGAAAGAGTAAACGAATGATATTGAAAAGGAGGCGGACGCGGATTGTCATCATTTTAAATCATGAGGAAAGTTTCAAGCTTGGCTTTTTTCCTCGCCGTTTACTGTTGCATCAGATGATCCCACCCGTCAATCTCGCCTCTGATTCTCGCTCAACCACCCATCATTGGATTCTTTCTTGACTGTTTTGCTTTGGCTAGTGCGGTTGTCGGTCTTTTTTTTTTTGGTACTCTCTCTTTTACCTCTTTTTTTTCTGCTGGAGTGATTCATCATTCTCCTAGATCCTTCATCTTCTACGATTGCTATGCAGATTCTTCTGATCCTTTGATTTGAAAGGGGTCTCCAGTCAGATTTCAGATGATTTGAAGCAGAAAATTGATTCAAAATTTGATCTTTTTAAAGTATAATTTTCCGGACAATCCCATGAGAAATTTTCTTCTTTTTCCTGCCTTTATATTTATAAAGTAGAAGAAACGCAAGAAAAAGAAGACGCTTTGGTTTTAAATTCTTAGGAATAAGATTTTTAATGGTCAAAGATAACTTGTGTAAATTTTGTATTGTTCTCTCTATCAAAATTGCCTCCTATCAGTTATAGAAAGGGAAATTTGTATCGAAAAGTCATACATAAGAGTTATGAGCTATTGCGACTCTAATCACAAGCCTGATGTACAAGGAAAAGATTGTTAAGTTTGTCTCATGTCAGTTGTGAAGGGCGCTAGAGGTTAAAGAAAGGGAAGTCCGTATTGAAAAGTTATACGGGAGAGTTATGGATTATTGCAACTCCGACCACAAACTTGATGTGTAAGGAAGAAATTGTAAGTTTGTCTCGTATTAGTTGTGAAAGGAGCCAAAGGTTATAGAAAGGGAAGTCTATGCTGCAAAATCATATAGGAGAGTTACAGGTTATTATGACTCCAATTGCTGAGGGGGAGAAGTGTGAGGGAAAGTCTCTCCCTTTAAACTAGAAAAAGACTCAAGACCACCCAACTAAGTCCAGGTTGCTAACAAGTCTTAACCCAATCATCACATAGGAGAGTTTTGGGTTTTTATGGCTCTAATCCAAGCCCAATGTGCGAAAGGGAGATTGTTGAGGTTAATTTGGGACCCAATAATTGTGTAGAAGAGTTATAGGTTGCTGCGACTCCGACCTAGAGCCCGATATATGATAAAGAGAGATGAGTTGTTGTGACTCAAACCCAAAGCCCAATATATGAGGGGGAGACTATTGAGGTTGTCGTATATCAGTTGTGGGGCCAGTGGTAATTATAAGTATGAGGGAAAGTCTTGCTCTTTGAATTAACTTTTGGGGTAAGACTGAGAGGCCCAAAACTACCCATCATTTTTATTCCCGTGGACAATGATGATTCATATGAAAGAGAAAATTTACATATTCACACCTCATTGACATTATTTACAAAACTATATAGTTGCTTTATCTTTCGCAAGCATATATGTATAATTGATGAACTGATGAATTGTCACATCCTAAGATTTTGTTTATTTGTGTCGCTTGATTGTAAATAACTCGAAAATTTGCATTTGTAGTTCAGAGTCTTGAAATGTTCCTCCTTCGTTTCTCGATCATCATCATCCACAAAAGAGTTGATGAGATGGTGATGCAACCAAGACTTTGTGCTTGATGAAATGTGAGGTCTTAGATTCGATTCCTATTGTATGCACCTCTTGGGTGATCGACTACTTCGGTCGGGTCATAATTTCTTGTAAATCCCCTCTAATCTCGCTTGGAAGGCCTACTTTCAAAACAAACTAGAACGATAAACTTAACCTGACTGGGAGAACATCGTACTTGGGGAAGACCCACTTGGCCTCGTGCAAACTGATCTCAAGATAACATGCAGCAAATAAAAAAGAACACCTCCAAATTTCAACATTCGAACAACCAAGTATATCCCTAGGAAAAGTCAACATCATCAGCCATACGAGGTTGTTTTAAAATCCTGAATCACCATCCCACGAACTTCGTCACGATACAGAACCCGAAGGATCTTCCCACCCTGCGCGTTCCATGCTGAACAAAGTTGACATTCGAGGCTTCGTACAACTGCCAGACAGCTAAAGATCTGCTATGTTCCGTGGGTCTCTTTCACTTCGGACCAAAGCATTTCGATGCCTTGAACTCGGGAGAGAGCAAGGTTGACTTTCTTGGAGTGTGAACGAGCGACGATGATCCGTGATCGAGAGAGACAGACAGACAGCTAATCATTGCCATTCACGTGGAGCGTTGGGGAGATCATGGAGGTCGGACCCGGTGGCGGGGGCTACGCGGAATGTCGCCGTCCGGTGAATTGGAATATGGAATAAAAGTCGCATGTCATCCTCACAAAGCGAGGGATGTTTTTTGCACTGGGGTTGGCGACCTCAATCTCCGCTAGTGAATGTCCCAAGTTTCCCATCAAGTGGGTTCGAGGAAAAAGGTGGTGTGGTCGTGGAGTAAAAAAGGAGCCACCTTCCGGAAAGGAGACTTCACACTTACGTCACTGTAAAAGTAAAAACAGGATGGTTGAAATATTGATAAAGAAATCACCTTAACTTTTATGGGGTTATAAATTTGAGTCATGTCCTGAATAAATCTCTTGTTAATTTGTGCTTTGAATATATGTTACCTCATATAGAGATATTTCCTAATTTCTAAACCAATTGTGGGGCTATGATAATGTGCTCATTTACTTGTAGGATTGTTGAGTTGTTATAGTTCAAATCAAAAATTTTACAAAAAAATTTGAAGCCCCTATGGATATAATGTCTAGAGGCGGTAGTTGTAATGGCGCATCCTCCTTAAGCATTGAAACAATGAAACATGAAAATCCAAAAAGGTACAGAATACACCAAAGCTCAACCAAGCCCATCGGACTGGATAGGCCTAAATCCGATAATGCTGGTATGTTGAGTAGGATTTGTCACGGGCCGTGCCCCGTTTTGAGGTCTTGGGTCTTGTCTGGCCCATAGGCCCTAATGGAACCAACATGTATTTGGAGCAATATGGGCCCAAATTTTATGAACTTTCGGGGCTGTGGATAGAAACATTTCAGTTGTTGAATCAGTGAGCCAGCCAGCCCAAGTACCGATCATTGGGCCTCATGCTGGCCAGCCTTTGGGGCTGAAAGTTTTTCGGCCTCTTTAAACAGCTCCCTCTTTCATTTTTCAATATTCCTCAATTTTCACTCACATATCACTTCCGAACGCTCTTAAGCCATTCGTCAATTTCAATTATTCCGTTTCGCGTTATAAGTATCGCAATTAAGAACATCTATAACAACAATCAAATCCAAGCGTCCAAATTAAATCCGAACTTCATCATGCAATTGATGTGGGGCTCGTTGACCAAGCTTTGCCATATCATTGTGTATGTGTCAGCTCCACCCTGTTGCAACAAGCCAAACTTAACAACAATGAGGCACATCGACCTAGCGTTGTAAATTGTGAGGCACCACTAGCTAGGGACCTCCCGGTTCGCAACATTCAATGTGCTACGATGGAGTATTGGAGCTTTGTAGGAAGTCCTGAACATCTTCCAGGTTTTCTATAATATGTCTCGCCTAATAAAATTGAATCTCCACGAAATTCAAATAAATGCATCTGGAGTCTCTGTGTCTCTGTTAGAGGAAATGATCCCACTAAGTGGTTTCAAGGCTGGATCTCTCCCCGTTCGTGCACCTAGGTTTGCCTCTAATCTCTAGAAAACTCTCTGCCTAGAGCAGAGAGTTGGCGAGCTATGAGGCTGTCGATGCTGGCACGTTACAGCTGGCTAATTCTGTCTTACTGAAATTTGAGCGAATTGGTCAAGGAGGTCGCTCGTCTAACTCGAACGTTGATCTGAGCTTGTGCGAGGTGGGCGATCTCCATCGAAGTGAATTGACAAAGGTCGCATCGCAACCTTTCTGGAGAGAGAGAGACTCCAAATGAGTTAAGTGGGCAAGAAGGTCGGTGCCATTGGTGGATGGAGGCGCGATGGTGAGCGCTCTAGCGATGATGATTGCGGCGTTGCGATATGAAGATGCTATGTTGTTAGAAAGTCCTACCTAAATATTTAAGCTGATTACAGGAGCTACGTGTAAATCACATAAAAAATGCATCTCGAATAAAAAAACGGGTGGCCTTGTACCCAAAATAAATTTGGGATAAAAACTGACTACGATACTATGTTAGAATGTTCAATCTAAAAGTTTAACCAAATAGGTAAAAAGAGGAAAAGAGGGAAAAAAGAAGAAGGAGAGAACACTTTTTAGCTATAGAACTTTAAAAAATTAGTCAACCAAACAATCGAAAAAGGATAATAACAAGAAATGTGATTGCTTGAGGTGAGAATTCCCCCATGAAATCTTTCTCAATGGAACCAAATGAGTATGAAATTGTGGTAACCATATAGGACATAACTAGTTTCTTTGATGTTTTGCTTTTGCCAATGCCCCCGTTTTCTTCATTCCTAATTAGAGAAATTTTCTGATTGATGGGTTAAAATCAAGACGTTAGTTATATATATCACATTACATATTTGGTCAATTGTAAACATACAATAACCATTTAAATCACTGCAAGTGATGTTATCTTTATCATTTTCTTGAGCTTTTAATGACTTTTAGTTGATATGGGACCGTAGTGAAATTCGTCTTGGATTAATATATAGTCATGTTTGCAAGAGGTCGTATATACATGAATATGACAGGTGTAAGGTATAAACTGGTAAATAATTATCACGGAAGCCTAATCAGGTAAACAGTTTAATCTATAAACTCTGTCCTCCACAAAACTCCATCAATGCATGAGATGAACATGCCAATACAAAGTACATTCGTCATAAAGAACCTGATGGTCACTTGGGAGATTCAAAGAGTTTCAATGTATATAACAAGAGTCACACAAAGGAGCACAAAACCTAAGCGCAGAAAGTCACTTTGTACGGAGTCGCACGCGACAGGTGCCTTCTTGACGAGTGATCTGGCGGCGAGGGATGCATGGACTCCACGTTTCCTTCGAAACCTCCTCACACGGACGCGTTGACCCTCGGTCTAACCCATCGATTGTACTCATCACTCCCCCAACCTCTTCAAATCCCAAAGAGATCGCGAAACGCACATCTGTAGCGTCCAACCGAGAGAACACCTTCTCCTAGAGCCTCGAACTTCGCCAGCAGTTTCATTCTCCAATGTCTGATGCTCCTGAATATTCCCCAGCTCAAACCCCGTCCACTTCAGGTGACGTCTTGAGCAATTTAATTGACAACCTCTCTCTCACTTTATCTCTCTCTGAGATGCCTGCTTCCGTGTTGCAGATGTTGTGAGGGACACGTTCCTATGGAGGAGGAAGAAGCTGAGCTTGATGGTGCTGGCCATGGCAACTGCGACGTGGGTGGTCATGGAGGTTTATCAGTTCAACTTCGTCACTCTCGCTTCCTGGGTATCCATCTTCATCGTCACCTCCCTCTTCCTGTGGGGCACCACCATCAGGCTTCTCGGGAAGTAATGAATAAACCCTCCTTCCTCATCATCCAAGAACTCAAATTCTACTAGTCTACTGAAAAAATCTTAACCCATCATAACAGCCTCGTTTATATTGAAGATTACACTTGGTAAAAGAAAGGGAAACGAATCATATCAATTCTGGTGACTTTGCAGAGAGGAACCGGAGTTGCCGAGGATGGAGATCTCGGAGCGGACAGCGATGGAGACGGCGAACGCAGCCCGAGCGTGGGCTGAAGAAGGCATCAGATGGATGTTTAGGGTGGGTGCCGAGAGGGACTGGTTCACGTTTGTCGGCGTGGTCGCCGGCTTGTGGGTGCTCTCCAAGATTGGAGCCTACTTCGACTTGCTGACTGTTGTCTACTTAGGTAAACCGCATCGTCCAACGTCTTTCTGGTTCTGCTCCAATACACAAAACGATCCCTGTAACGAAACATCCCTACCTATTTTTCTTCGCTTGCAGCTGTAGTTTCGGGCATGACGGTACCTGCTCTGTACGTGAGGCACGAGGATAAAGTGGCGCAGCTCGGAGAGAAGGTGAAGGCACGGTCGAGGAGCTTCTACGAATGGGCTGACGAGAAGGTCATTCGGAAAATCAAGAGCAAGTTCCATGCGAAAGAGGAGGCGGAAGAGAAGAAGACGGAATAAAGAGCACAACTAGCATTAAGACAAAGACATAAAAAATAAAAATGGGCATGCTTTTAGCAAACCCGATTCAGATTATGGCTTGTTGAATCAAATGCGTTAGATTTACATGAAGAATATCGTGCTGTAAATCAGGGTTTAGCGGATTCACTCGTATTTTGTAATATAATATTAAGTATGGCAACGTGACGCATAGTGGATCCGTGGCGCAATGGTAGCGCGTCTGACTCCAGATCAGAAGGTTGCGTGTTCGATTCACGTCGGGTTCAATCCCCTTCAATCCCCGCTCTTTTTACTTTACTATTTTTTATTTTTTTTTATAACAAATTCATGTTCGAGGTCTTGGTCGCAGGAGCTCTTGGAGCCTATCTTAGTTCTTCTAAGGTTGTCTCATCCACACGTCTCAAAGCATTTTGTCTTGTTTAGCGTTTGCCAACTTCTACTTGCTCTGTAGCCATCAGTAATATAGAAATGAGTTGGTGCGCTTTTGGTGGATTGTTCCTATCCTCTTGATGTTCCGTATTGTAACGATGAGACAAATAGGGGGCGAAGCGCGTAATCTGCGTTCGGCGGTAGTATCACGCTGTTTGAACACGTCAGAGGGGGAGTTTGTCCTGTTTTCAGTCCGTATTCTATGAGAGATCTATTGACAAGTCAACATATGAAATGGTCCGTTTCATGGTAAGGAAAATCAAAACGCTTGGCTCGCTCACGCTTATCCAAACACGCTGGACGAAACCAGCTCGGGAAAATTCGCTGCGCTTGACTTCGGACAAATACGTGCCCATATCTTTGTCTAAATAAGTATATATATGACGAGCATATTTCGCCGGAGAATAAACTGCAGCTACCTTTGGGCTCATCTTATTCTCCATTGTTGCTTCAAAGATCAAAAAGCTCCTCTTCCTTCTTGCCTCTGTTACAAAACCGTAAAAAACAAAACAGAGAATAGTGTCCTCTGTAAATCTTGGGACGTGGGTTTCAGTTGTTCGAGGCATCCTCGGTGACCCATAGAAAGAGGGAGAAACAAAGCAGAGAAAAGCGTCCTCTGCAAATCTTGGGACGTGGATTTCAGTTTTTCCAAGCATCCTTGGTGACGCAAGAATCTCTCTCGCCCTTTTGATCTTCTCAGTCTCCATCGTTGCTTCAAAAACCAAAAAGCTCCTCCTCCTTCTTGCCTCTGTGAAAGACCCCGAAAAACAAAACAGAGAAAAGCGTCCTCTGCAAATCTTGGTCTGTGAAGGAAGAAAGAACAAGAAATGTCAGTTGATTTTGCAGGAGCTGCTCTGCGCACAGCATTCAGCGAGCTGTTCTCGCTGGTTAAGGACGTAGTGAGAACCGTTGCCGCGTTTGGTCCACAGGTCAAGAAGATCAAATCCACCTTGAGCAAAATAGACCCAATCATCGCTGAAATCGACGAGTACAACAAACGACTATGCCGTCCGAGAGAGTTGGGTACGCTCAAGGACTTAATGGATAAGGGCAGAGGACTGGTCAACAAGTGCTTGAGGATCCATCCCCTCAACCTGTGCAAGAAGTATATGCACTCGAACAAGCTGACCGAGTTTGACGCAGAAGTCCTGAGGGAGTTCCAGATTTATATCCAGCTGCTGGATGCGAGAAAGAACGGGGAGATGTTGTGGGAGATAAGAGAAGTCAAGGAGTTGATCCATTCCCTCCAGAGTGGGCTCGGGGCTTCGGGCAACCTCGCGGCCCCTGAGGCACCGGATTTCATCGTCGGGTCGGAGGTGGAGGAATCCTTTAGGAAGATCAAGGACCAGTTGCTCGAGGAGGGAGTATCCGTGATTGTTGTGACCGCGCCACCCGGCTGTGGGAAGACCGTTCTGGTTAAGAAATTGTGTCATGACGTGGACATTAAAGGTATGTGTGATTAGTGTTTTGATTGATCCAAGACTAACTAAAGGAGATATAAATTTATTGATTGATCCTGGCCAGTTGGTCACCTCTAATCGCCTTTTGGCAATCTATTCGTGTGTATCGGAGCTGTTGCCTGAACAATGTTCCACTTTTGCACTTATTTGAATGCATGAATCCCATTTCCTGTTCTCTCTGTCAAGCGATACGATCTCCTGTAGTCGTGAATGTTTACACAAAGATATACATGGGTTTTACGTAGATGGATGTTTCATCTAGTAAAGGAATCTTTTTCTCATTTGTTCATTTCGGTTTTGGTATCATGTCCAATCTCATAGATTTTTCCCAGGCTTTTAGATACGCAAAATCACCTCTGTTTGATTGCTAAGTGCTTTTCGTGATCAGCTGAACCCTTCTGTTATAGGCTTCAGACTTATTATTTCTGCTATCTGTTATCCACTTAGCTCTGTTTCTTATCCCACCAAATACAATAAACTAAAACTGCTGGGTACATATCTTTGTACTCTTTGCAAGCGACTTGAGTCAGAATTACTGTGGTTTGCATACAGGTAAATTCAGACACATCATGTTCGTCCATGTGAAGGAGCCCAACCTGAGAGACATTGTCCAAAAAATGATTCAACAAAATGGTTTTGCGGTACCCGTGATTGAAACAGAAGATGACGCAGTTCAATACTTGCAGCTACTGCTCCAGAAAATTGGACAAAATCCAGTGTTGCTTGTGCTGGATGATGTGTGGACCGAATCGCAATCCTTCCTTGACAAATTCAAATTCAGTAAGTTAAAAGACTACAAGATTGTGGTGACCTCAAGACATGAGTTTCCTACTTATAGTCCTGTAAATCACCTGAACCCACTGACTCATGGCGATGCCCTGGAACTTTTACGTCGAACTGTTACTGTTGATGATAGCAGCGTGGATCCACCAGATGAAAAGCTCTTGGACCAGGTATACTCTCTCTTCCTGCATCCATTATAGGACTTCTTATGGTCATCGAAACTATCATTTCATTTTTTTCTTCAATGAAGATGTTTAATAAAATCAACCAGCCTATCCTTACTTTCGTCTCTCTTTTATCAAAGAGGCTTTGTTTTGTACTAATCATGATTGCTATTACTTTCCTTTTTTACCCATGTGGCAGATAGTGAAATCCTGTAAGGGATTGCCATGGGCTCTTACAGTCGTTGCCAAGTCTCTCCAAGGAAAGGATCGTTCATTCTGGATAGAAAAGCTTAATATATGGTCTGAAGGTCATTCCCGTGTGAACACAGACATTGACATTCTAAATTGCCTCAAAAAGCACTTGGACAACTTGGATGGTGACTCTTCAATCATGGAACGTTTCATGGACCTTGGCTCATTTCCGGAGGATCGCAAGATCCCCGCCACCGCCCTTACTGATATGTGGGTGGAATTGTATAAGCTAGATTTTGATGGCGTGCGCGCCATTGCGGACCTCCATGACCTCGTTTATAGGAATCTAGCTGATCTCATAGTCACTAGGTATGGCTCTGAAGTTCCTTGTCTTCTCTTATTCCAGCCATTCTATTTTTCTACTGCTTTGAAAGTACCTCCCCAATTTTTTCCTGATAGGCAACTGTCTGCATGTGTAAAATGGACAAAGGTATGGTGAGATCTTTCACCGAGATTGAGAGAGTAACTTATGCCATTTCATGACCCATGACTAGCTCCAATAAGTCTAATTTTTCTGGTGCATGTCATACTATCCTGTTTTCCCAAAATTGGGCATTCTAGATGTTTTGAACCCACATCACATTTACTGCACCTTACCTTCAGCTATAGTGTGTTCCGCATTGGAAAGGTCAAATGATTTATATGAAGGCCGGGGAAGAGCATTTCTAAGTCCAGACTTAATTCATTGAAAGTGGGAAAGATTATATGTCTTCTTTTGCTATTCAGTATCATCAAAATGCCTAGCACTAGATTTTGGCACAAGAAACTCTAGCACAAATGCTTATATCAAAGCGTTTGATTGCAATCATACAGGAGAAATTCAAGTGATGATGATGATAAATCCTATAGCAGCCACTATGTTATGCAGTACGGTTTGCTCAGAGAGCTGGCTATCATGGAGTGCAACCAGGGGGAAGTGGAGAAGAGAGAAAGACTCATTCTACAGTTGACCGAAAATAGTTTTCCAGACTGGTGGAGCAAGCAACAACAGCCTCTCGGTGCTCGTCTAGTGTCCATCTCCACAGGTTAGAACTCCTGTAAGGAAAAATTCAACTGATTTGTGGTTAGTTGCCTTCTAACCTTCTACACACGATGTAGATGGAACATTCTCAACACCCTGGCCAAATCTTGAATTGCCTAAAGCTGAGGCTCTTATCTTGAACTTCTCGACCAACATGGAAACCAAAACTTATGTTCTGCCCGAATTCATCGAGAAGGCAGACAAGCTCAAGGCCTTGATAGTAACAAACTATAGCCTCTTTTCAGCTGAGCTGAACAATTTTCACGTAATTGGGTCCAATTTAAAGAGGATCAGGCTTGAGCGCATCATAGTTCCCTTACTAAGCATGGGAAAACTACATTTGCACGGTTTGCAAAAGATATCCTTTTGCATGTGTGAAATTAATCAGGCTTCAATGTTGAATGACGTCAAAATCTCCGATGCAATGCCAAACTTATTGGAGCTTGACATTGAGTATTGCAACAATCTTGTGACATTACCAGATGACATCTGTCGGATAAAGTTTTTGAGGAAGCTTAACATCACAAATTGTCATAATTTCTCTGCTCTCCCTGAACAAATTGGGCAATTGGTGTCCCTTGAAGTGGTCAGGCTTGATTCCTGCACGAACTTGTCGCAATTACCAGATTCAATTGGAAGCCTCCAAAACTTGAGATTTCTTGATATATCAGATTGTCTGAATCTGAGCACCTTGCCTGATGAAGTTGGCCAAATGATTAGTCTCACGAGGATAAACATGAGAGGATGTATGAGGCTGTCTGTACTGCCACCATCGATTGTGAAGCTAACAAGCTTAAGGAAGGTGATTTGTGACAAAGAAAAGGCCGTCACATGGTGGCCTCTCAAGGAAAGTCTCAATAGCTTGCAGATAGAAGTGGTTGAAGAAGAGCCTAACTTAGATTGGCTGCGAGACTAACCAACATTTCTTAGAGACCTTAAGAGATTGAGTTTCACAACCAAAATTAGGTACGACCCAAGAAAATGAATGTGAATATGTATAAAGATTGTTGCTTCTTTTTCCATTCCCATTTGTCATCATTTTCTCTTTAATTCGATCTAGATTTTTTTTTTCTGAACGCATCTATATTAACTTTTGCATTTAACTTTTTACTTAATTTAAAGGTGCATCTAAGGTAAGTTTTACTTTTGACTTTAGTCTTCTTTACATAAAACATTGACAATTTACAAATATTGACACCTAGATCTACATAAAAGTTTCTAGAAATTTTCAAAGTTTGAATAACGTTTTAGATTTTGGTTTATAAAAGTAAAAAAGATTATGCTTTAGTTCTCATAAGTTCAAACAAACAAACCCTAAACCTAATGGTGCACAGACTTGCACTTTTTTAAGTAATTACATTAGACTTTCACAATATATCGATATTGAGACGTGGATTCACATCTATTTTTATAACTTTTTAAAATTAGAAAGATAATTTATATTTAGTGTAAAAGTAAAAAAAAATAAACAAAAAGCACCTTCTATATACTTAATTTGGAAACAAAGAAACTTGTTTGTTTTCTTGGGTTCATTCTTTGACACCCACCTTCAATTATGCCCGAACCATTGAAACCGTGCACGCGTGATATATGCACCCGTGCACGCAAAAAGATCTGGACTGTTTAATTTAGATAATCTCTTAGGTCTACAATGAAACCAATGAAAATCAATGGTTAAGAGCAGGACGGATCTGGAATGCTTTTCTGATGAGAGAAGATTTCTCATTAATTACATACTAAGCTGAATTATATATTTCAATAACTAATGTTTAAATGTTAAACTCTCGTTAATAATTAATTGATTTGTTCAGAAACTTATTTTCGTCCTATAACTTTTTTAGTGTATTTTCTTGATTTGTTAGGGAAATTAAAGAAAGTAAAGAAAAATACAAAAATTGTCCACATTAGTGTTAGCCATGTCATATTGACTTACACTGACTAGATCGTCATGTCAGTAATTTCTAGCAAAATTGGCCAGAATGACTAAATTATGAATTATAAAAAAAATTAGGGTTATCTCAACAAAATGGTAAAAATGTTTAAGATTAAATTAACACAACTTAAAATAGTTTAAGGTTGAATTTGCTATTGTACAATGGGTTTGGGACTTTTTGGATAATTATCCCATTCTACACTGTAACATGAGGTATTTGTACTCTTAACATGAGGGTATTTGTACTCTTAGCATTGCTGGTGGAAATTGGTTTATTTGTGCTACTAGAGTTAGAAGATAAGAATAGGCACGCCCAAACTGAACCTCTATGAAATTTGTTTGCAATTTTTCTTTCCCTAAAACTCTTTAATTCCCATTGTTCATGTTGTTGGTTCATTTTGCGCGTAGAAGTGTATATCTTTTCTTTTTCTTTTTTTGGTTAGAAGAAACATATATTTATTTATAGAAGTAGACTGTGTTCTCTTTAAAAAAAACCAATTCACCCCTCTCTTGATTGCTCATTTAGGCCTAACAATGTTTATCTCTTAAATTTAGTGGATCTCGGTCCCCGCATTAATTATATATTTCTGTCTTGCAATAACTTAACTTCTTTAAATTGGATGCATCATTGCATAAGAATTTCTATTTCAAGTCATAATTTCCACTAGTTTAAATCAGAGATGTAGATTGCGGAAGGCCACAACATGCCAAGCCTTGCAAGGCCTTGCACGTCCCACTTAAGTTGGATGACATCAAGACGACCCCAGCGACGTCGCCTTTTTGGTTGGACCCTACGCAGAAATTTCGTCAGCTCATGCTATGGAGTTTCGCAATTCCCACGTGCCGTTTCGCAATTTCGTCAGCTCAGGTCCAAGCGAAAACGCGCGTGATTATGGGCCCGTTTGGTTCAACTTTTGGGGAATGCATTTGCATTTCCCCAAGTATCTTTAGCTGAATGGGCATTTGGTGAAAGCAAAAGCGTTTGGCGAATTGAGTTTTCCGTAATGACTTTGAGCATTTGGTGAAAGTGAATAGCGTTTGGTATACTTGCATTTACAAATAGCTTTTTCTTTTTTCTTTTTTTTAACCAGACCGGTGGCCGGCCAGATCTGGCCGGCGGCGACGCCTGGGTCGCGCGAACGCAGGCGTCGCGCCGGAGGTCGGAGGGCAACCCAAGCGTCGCGCCGCGACCTCCGACCTCCGGCGGCGACGCTGGGTTCGCGCGACCCAGGCGCGTCGCCGCCGAAGGTCGCGACGCCTGGGTCGCGGGAACCCAGGCGTCGCGCGACCCCGGCGACTCCGGGCAACGATCGCCGGGGGTCGCGCGACCTCCGACGGCGGCCGCCGGGTGTCGCGCGACCTCCGACGACGGTCGCCGGGAGTCGCCGTCGTCGGAGGTCACGCCCAGCAGCGGCTCCACCTTCATTTCTGAAAAAAAAAAAAAAAAGTCAAATGTGGAAGTTGACTTGCATTGTTGAAATGCTGAAGGCTGAATGCTGGTCCCCCCCTGCATTGAGCTTTCAGCATTCCCCAGCATTCCAAATGCTGGCATTTGGCAAATGCAGGTCCCAAATGCTGAACCAAACACTAAAAATTTTTCCCAAGGGGCTTTGGGGGCTGAAAGCCCCTTGGGAATGCTGAACCAAACGGGGCCCGTGATCCTCATTGTCTTCGGCAAAATGAATACCTAGGACGGAATCAAACTTTACTAAGTCGTGGAAAAGGATTCTTTCTTGATTGGATGGGAAAGTAAGGGCCTATTTGTTTTCTTTTCAATTTTTCTGTTTTTTTTTTCTTTTATTTCCTAAAATAGAAAAATAATAAAAATTCGTTTGATAAAATCCCTTAATATTTTTATTCCCTGGAATAGAAAGTTGTTCCAAGAAATAGATTTGAAATCTTATTCCAAGAAATAATTTCTAAAAAGTTATTTATTGGATCGTTGCTACTCATGACCATTGCCAGTTGCCTCCCACCTGCCACCATTGCTGTCTACCTGCCACCGTCGCCACCAGTCGGAAGCCCTTCGCCAATTGCTAGTTGCCGGACATCGAGCGATAGATGCCGGCCGCCAAATGCTGGTCATCAATCGCCCGCTGCCAAACGTTGACCAGCATCCATCACCAAGCATCTTCGGTCCCCGATCAATGCCACAATCAAGAAAAAAAAATAGAATTTTTTGAGTCAATATCAAAATTATGCAGTTATCAAACGCATTATTTTACTCAAAAATTATTCCAAGAAGTAGAAATAAAAAAAAGAATTATTTCTCAAAAGAATTATTTTCAAAAATAAAAATATTATCAAATGCACCTTAAATAAGTTTTAAAATAAAGAAATTAAAAAAAGCAAGTACTGACAATTAAAGGTTGTGAAAGCGACAAAATGTTCGAGAATTTAAAGGTGCCAGTATCCTAATTGATTGGGTGTCACATTCAATGATTACAACGTGGGGTTCCATACCTCACCATCGGTGGGTTATTTACAAGTAATTATGGATTTTGAATTCACGAATAACTTCTTAATACATATCTATAGTTATTGAGAAGCAATCATCTATTCCAAAATTCTAGACACAATCCTTTATCATCTAAGGAATTACACATTTTGAGATTATAGGCATAAGCAATTAACAATAATTTGCTAGCGTCGATCTACGCCTTTGTATTCACCTAACGTGTCAGAAAATTCCCGTTTTGTTCACAAATGACACCGCTTCAATACTTAGCACAATCTGCAATAGTTTGTTGGTAGTGACTGCGTTGATGATTTGTCTATTTCCTTCATGTTGTAAATTAGTGAAGAATCTTGTCGATAACCTCTACATTGTTTGATGTCGATGACTTTATCAGTGAGTTATCGATTTCTTCCGGTTGTCTACTATTTTGTTCATTGCCAACTTCTGCTTTGGCTAACCTTTGCTCTCATCGACCGAGCTATCTACTCATTGATAAGATTCAAAGTTGGTCATTTTTTTGTGCCAACATATATACAATGAAACTCAACACATTCATTTTTTTCTAATTTAATGATATTTCAATTAATTACAAATAAGTGAAAAATTGCGCACTGCATCATGTTCTGTTCTTACATTTGTTGAACATAAACACAATTCATACATATCTACTTAAGTTATTTTGAATTGAAAGGTGACTCTTTTACAAGAAGAAAAACTAAGGCAAAAACTTTAATCATACAAATTCATGATACTTCCCATATTTTTTCAAAGAAGATTCACTTTTGGCTACTAACAAGATAATCATGATTTTGATTTTTGAGTTAACTTGAACTGCTTTGGCTCAAGTTAAATTTATCGACGCCTTAAGTTATGTCGGATAGATGTCACTATTATTGAAACAAATAACCTTAAGTAACATAAGAAGTCATGGTAGAGAAGTTTAAAGAGAATAAGTTTGTGATTTTTAAAATTTGGATTTCTATAGTTTTGAGTCAGGTAACGCATTACAATTAAATAATTTGAGCGGTGGACGGAAACTCTACTAGATCTTTTTTTCTTAATTAAGTTTGTACCTTTGGCCAAAAAAAGAATTTAAGTTTTGCCATGTCTTTTATTTGGTCTTATTCAGCATAAGAAATCCATGAATTTACCAATTATTATTCATTCCCCTGTTAAATAATTTATTTAAAAAATAAAATCAAGTTACCGCGTTCCATTGTATAAAAATGAAAAATTCGTGAAGAATGACATACAGGGAACTAGGACTGGTGTGCTGATGCCATGTTTCTCTGAGGTTCTGATAACAAGAACATTGGTGCAATTTCCTTTAACAAGCACATTTTATTGGGCCTTTTCATAAGCACTCGTACAACATGGATTTTCTCCATATGATGTGGAAAAGGAAAAGAACTTTATTGTTAGCATTCGCGAACTCACGCAAGCAAAGTTTAATATCAAAGACAAGGACTAAGACTTATCGATTATTCCGTAAACGGGTGCGACTCGTATCTGAGTCTGCAGTCCGCAAGTTGGATCTGAGCCCCGACACTATCGCCGCAGGAACCTTGGAGAATTTCAGCAGCCAATGATAAGCACACTTTGCAGTCGGATTGCACCAGCTCTCCATTGCACGCTGCATGGCCATAACAGAATCCATCCGCCGCATAATAGTTGTAACCATGGTACTGTGTATTGTCAGTCAAATCGTTCTCGACATTGTTTCGCATTAATCCGTACTCGTCACCGGATCCGTACGTATTTGCACTGCAAAAACGATACAGGTTGGCGGTATTGGGAAAACATTTCCCGACATTGAAAGAGCAAAGTAGCCCCGCCAGGATTATTTTCACAAGATGCTGCGAAGCTTTCATGACCGTGCTCTCGTCTTTTCCCTTTCCTCGACTTGCTTTGCAATTCCTTGATGCCGGGGCACTGTGTAGATGTAGTTATAATATGTTCTTATAGGTTTCTTCACCGAATTTGCCATGTAAGTTATGGCGAAGAGATCTAGTTTTTGGCTTTTAGAGACTACTTCCATCATATCTTACGTCAACACATGAATGTATTCTTTGTTTGATTTTTTCAATGCTGAAATGCCGGCAAAAGTTCCATTCTTTCTGTTCTAATTACTGGGAAGCCCGTTTAGTCCGATGAATTTTCGTATAATGACCCCCGTTAGCCTCATCGAACAGGTAAGACATGAGCAAAACAAAAGAAAAATGAGTAGTCGAACCAGATGAGATCATTCTCACATGGTGGCATAATGAAGAATATGTGCCGTGCACCTAATTCACCCGTAGCTGTCACCATTGAGATTGGCTTCAGTCATTTTAGCAAATTATTAAATTCTTGTACCTATTATCAGTTAGAAATGAAATTAGCACACACTACTCATTTTGTAGATAGAAATGAAATTAGCACACACAACTCATCTTGTAGCTAGTATCAGTTAGAAATGAAATTACCACAGACAACTCATATTGCAATTAGAAATGAAATTAGCGCACACAACTCATTTTGCAGATCTCTCTTTCTCTCCCTCATATTATAGATAGGACAAAGTTCTTGACGTGCCTTCTTACAATAACGTTCTATCATCTTTGTGCTCCTCTAGTTGTCATCAAGTTGCTATAAGCTGAATCGCCCTCTCGAAGTTACTGCAAGAAGTCAATCGTCAATTCAATATTTCTTGTTTTTTGCATGTCGATTAAAATATATATTGCCACATTATATGCCATTTTACATGTTTGAAGTCGCTAGAGAATAAAGTAACATGGTTCGAATATGGATTTTTTTAGAAAAAATTACCTTTTTTTAATCTAAATAAGGTTTGGGTCAAAAGATTTGTACCAAAACAGCATCATTTTCATCTTATCTTTTATGTTTTAAGCGTGTTAGCGCCACAAGGAAAGAAAGAAAGGAAAATTATAAAAAAAATCAATTTTCTCAAAAAACTTATCCACGTTTAGTTGTCCTACATGGTACTATCGATGTCCACGTTAGCGATTCTCAGATAAGATTGGTCGGATATATTCAATTGAAAAAATGATAAAAAATCTAGGATTGAATTGATAAAAATACAATTAATATTTTTTGAACAATATTCCTTATCCGACTCCAAAAAGTTCGCCTCCCATCTCTCGCCTACCGAGAACCACGACTCCTAAGGTGGACTATGAGGCCCTTTAAAAGCTTGTTGACATGAAGACTATTCGTTTAGCCGGTGGAATCTCCCTATTTGGTTCGTCGCATTTCGAAGAACGATGTCATTGATGTCGACATCGAAGCTGGCTGGTTTCGAATACGACGTATAGAAGTCGTACTCCCGACTATGCCGATCCAACATACCCCGTTAGGATTGCCCGCTTCATATTGTCGCCTGAGGGAATCATGTCCTGAATTGTTTTCCTAAAGACAGTACGATTAACTATCTTATGACTTCATGGGTGGTGTCACGTACAATTTTTTTTGTTTTGTTTACCGAGTGCTCTTTACTAGGAATAACTTGGCCCTCTGTCGATTTTACCATATCATCTTTCAATAATCAATCAAAGGTCTCGTCCAATTATTAACATTGATCGGATAAACATGAGTATTCATAGACCTAGCCATTGTTATTTCTTTTACTTCGGTAGGCTTCAAAACTGGACAAACATGAGTTTTCTCCGCCATCATCTTAGCCATAGCTATTTTAATGTTTTCATCTTGGTCAGTTTTATCCTCTAACTCATATTTTTTACTAAAGCCACGTTGTGTTTAAAGTTTTTTAAACCTGACACCAAATCACGACGCCTAAAAGACTAGGACTGTCAACTTATGGTCAACGGACAAAACCAGGATTTGCGAACCTCTGCCCATAGAGGCAAAAGCATTTGGAACAATTCTGCTTCACCTTTGCCGAGAATCTCTCTCTCTCCTCGTAGCAGCCACTACTCCTGTGACAACTGGAACACATGGAACCAGAAATATTAGCCTCAGAGGGTTATTGGTTTGTCACAAATAATTGTATTATGCTCTCCACTCCTCTCAAGCCCACCCCCTCTATAAGATTTGTTCACTTCTCATTGCATCATGTGCTGTTTGTGACTCATATTTACACTACAAGTTCCAAAGCATGCTTTATTTGAGACTTCTGCATAAACCATTGAAGAATTTGTGCATTATTCTGCCAAGTTGGATGTCTTGAGTCTTGACTCTTCTGAATTGTCATTTATTCGTGACTTTTGGAAAGAGAATTGTAACCTCTCTTTTCTTGTTTGATTGAGATACTTTTCAAGTGGATAAAGATTCAAGAAGATTCGAAGTTGAACTTAGGTGCTTGCTTTAACACCAATGGATTTTTTTACAACTTTGAAGGAACTAATTCTTTACAGAGTCAACAAGGGACGCGAGGGAAAATAGACATTCTCATGATTCGTATCCAAGTATCAATTAACAATGGAAAATTGGATTTTTTAACTGCAAAACATAATTTTTTTAATGGGATCAATATTTCCAATTTAATGAGTATTAGTAAAGGATCCATGGATAAATATAGAAAAAAAGTATTTCTAATCGTAACTAAATCTTCTCACTGGATAAAACATATTAGAAAAAAGTGGAACCTTGTATCTTCTTCTTTTTTTTATGTTTTTTTCTAAAAGTACCATTTTCAAATTAAGAGTAGTTAATCTAGTGTTTGACTATTTAATTTTCGTACAAAAAAACTTTTTGAATTCCAAGTAGAAAGAGACTTCGCTAAGGAGAAAGTTTTCAACACTGCCCAATATGCCTTCTTTTCCCAAATGTTTTTCTGAATACATTTTTTTGATATAGAAGTACTTTTTTTTGGAACTGCCATTAAAAATTTGAAAAAAATTTATTCATTTCTCTAATTGAAAATGAAAATACTCTTGGACCGAGATAGGTTAGTTTCCAAAACATGGCACAATGAAGAATAAAATAAGTGGGAAATGGATCCCATAGCTGTACCTTATGCCGTATCCAAGAAGCCTGCAGACTGTGCACAAATCAGACATGATTGGGGCGCTATGTACGTTGCTTGAAGAGGGACGCATAGGAATATTATGTCAACATCAAGGTACTGCAACTTTCAACTTATAATTTCTTCTTTACATTATTCATTTCTTTAGGTTGTTAATGTTATTCTGCATGATTCCAGGAATTTGAAATGCTGTTTTAGGAGTTTGAGGGCTTCGATGGGTTGGACATAAAGATGCTTGCTTCCGGGATCCCTACTGCCGTTCAACTTATGTGGATACATTTCTCAGAGTTGAATTTTCATCAGCAGTTCCTTTTGACAGCCAGTCTCCTCCATCGATGCTTAATGGGATTGTGGAGGCCTCGAGCCGGATAGTATGCCAGAGGTTGCGTTGTTGAAAAAGTCAAAAACATAAATGATGACATGTTGACAGTGATTTTTTTTTCCCGTTGGCGAGTACCCAATCCCTTACCCGGTATTGATTCTTTAACCTTCCAATCTGTCTATTTCGATAAAAAATTTTATTCGAACTCACTGTAATCGTGAACTTTGTCCATAAGTTCTACTATTTTCTCATGTGCCACAGGTGAAGATGCGATTGGGAATGGCATGGCCGGAGGAAATTGATCAAACTGTTGGCTCAACATGGTACTTGAAATTGCTATCGCAAGCAGAAATAAACTGTAAATCCAGAAAAACGGATGACCTCCAACGGTTTTTGTGGTTTCTGATTAGAAGTGCTGTATATGGATATATTTTGTATAATGTGTTTTGGTTTTTGAAGACAAAAGTCACTAGATTTCTTGGTTATGGGCCTTTATGTAGAAATCCGTTAGTGCGGAAGTTTCGGCGAGTCTTATTATTTCATTCTTGCTTCAAATATCTTTTCTGATCCTTTAGCTGCAATTACTCGGGGCTTGCCCTTCAGCTGATGCATGATCCTTGACTTTTTTGCTTTTTCTAAATGTCGTATGCAAATGGAGTTGTTCATTACATTTGTGTGAAATCCTTCACTTGGACTTTTGTGCTTTGATTTTGGAATATATTGTGGATTGGGTCTCGACTCTCCACCGGCTAAAGTTTCTCGTCAATAATATGTGCTTTTCAGTTCAGAGCTAGATATGCCTTGTCACACTACGCTGTAATGAACTTACCCCTACACTGAGAAAGGAACTTCTCGCCTATTGAATTCTGTGTTATCTTCACTTGACTATTGAAATAGTCATTGAAGTCCCTTTTCTGTAGCTTATTATGTGCGATTGACTGAATCATATGTTACTTTATGTCACCTTGCAGAAATCGTATATCCAGTATAAAGTAAGAAAAATCAAACACAAGAAGGCCAGCATAGATCCCATCAGAACTGCTTTTGATGGAATGAAGGTGCTTATGCTGCAAGTACTCTATAGTTTATGACCTGTTTCTTGTAAATAATTGTCTCATAATTAAACATTGTTTTGTGCAGAGGGTTAAAAATCCGCCACCATTAAAGGAATTTGCTAGTGTTGAATCAATGAGAGAGGAGATCAATGAAGTTGTTGCTTTCTTACAGAATCCCTGCGCTTTTCAAGAAATGAGCGCCTGTGCACCTGGCATATCTTTTTCTCTTAAAGACATCAAATGCCTCTATGCTCTTGGTTCTCTGCATAAAGTAGTCTTCCACGGTGGAACTCATTTTGTATGGAAATTTTTTCGCCACTGGTTTTTATCTGCCAGCATAAATATGAAGTTTTGTCCTTAACAGATAAGTTGCTCGTCTACTAATAGAGATTCTGCTGGAGAGTTCCCTTTTCCCCTGTTATTTGACACTAGCTTGTTTGTGGAGGGCTCAGTAAATCAATTAAGTCATATAAAGGGTTCTTAGTTGAACTATGCTTAGCTGGAACTTCCTATTCAGTGTGTCTCTGTTTTCCATCAGCCACGTGAAATTGTGCTTGTGCGAAGGCTTTGTGGATGACTAGTAGATGGAAATCTTCCTGCGGCGATTCCTCTCTCTATACCCGCAGAATCATATTGATAGCCTGCTATTGAATTTGGTGGGCTATCACCACTTTTGCTATTACTAATCAAATGTTCATGAAAGAGGGCAGTACTTTCAGGATAGAGGTTCTCTGGTTCTGAGGCAAGGCATATTTATAGAAAGCCTTATTTCCTATTTCCTTGTGACTCTCAACAAATTGTTTTAAGGAGGTCTGCTCTTGCAGAATATGATAGTGCCTGAACTATATTATGAGAATTGAAGGGTTATGATGGACTTTTAGCAGTTGAATTTTTTGTTAGTTGATGTTTGGATACATTTGATATTGTGAAGCAGAGTCTGGAATTGATATCCGTGAAGCAGCCTAAATCTATGCACTTGACAACAGTGAAGCAGCCTAACTAGAATCATTAGACAGACTGCAGAAACTATACACTTGCAAACGTAATCTCAAACTTAATCTATATGTTCAGAGTACGTTACTGGCTTGACTTGATGCCACCTCGTCCGCCTCATGCTCCTGTGCAATAGGATCAGCCTCTGCCGGGTTGGCCTGCTGTTCATGTAGCAATGGGTCATCTGCCTCCTACTCCGGTTGGAGTAATTCCTGTGGGAATGCCTCCGGCTCGGGCTGCTGTTCATGTGCCTCCTCTGGTTGCTGTAATTCCTTTAGGAATGCCTCCAGGTTGGCCTGCTGCTCATGTATCAATGGGTCGTCCACCTCCTCCAGTTGCATAAATCCCTGCAGGAATGCCACCAAAGGGTCCTGCACTGCCGGGTCGGCCCATTGCACCACTGGGTCAGCCTGCTGTGTGTTCTCCGGTTGCGCGGCCTCTCGTGGCATTGCGTGTAGCCACACCGGGTCATTGAACATCTGGTACAACATACACATCTGGCATCGGATATGATAACTCCCCTTGCCATGGGGCCGAACATAGACAATTTGTCCATTCCAAGGAGGAATTAGCGCTCCCTCCCCAACGAATGTCTAAAAGGCAAGTTTCAAGAAGAATGAATTATTCATTCCAAGATCGATCTATTCATGCCAAGATTTCAGTCAGTGACTCAACTCAATGAAGCAAATATGTTCGGTGTATTGGGTGGATGCATTCTTGTGGTTTTTCCCATGCTTATATCTTGTCAAAGTTTGTATGACTGAAGTTTCTTTTGCATAATAAAAGAATACACAGAAAAAGGTTGAAACACCAATTTGTATGCACCAGATGTTACATCAATCCAAAGGAGATTATGCGATAGCATTAGTCTCTGCCCTCAATCTTATAGTTATTACCTCAATTTTGGCATAATCCAAGCCATTATTACCTTTTGGCATAATCCAAGCCAGTCCCTGCCCAAAGTTGAATAAGTTGAATAAGTTGAATTTCTTCAAATCGAATTATCAGTGTATTGACACATGAATCAACAACATGACCACTCTTTGAACTGTGCCAATTCTTAAGATCATTGATCGGAGGAGTCGCCCTAAACTTAATATATTTTTGACAATCCAATTATAAACCTTTTATTAATTTTGTCAATTGAGTCATGAATATTTTTACTCTTCACCAATTGAGTTCATCTATCCAATTTTAATTTGAAATTGCTAATGTAAATGTTGTATGTCCCCTACGATGCAACCGGCATTTAGGGTTTAGGGTTTAGGATTTGGGTATGCCAAGATCCAAGAATCCAACAAATAGAGATGACACAACGAATATCTAGAAGAATGAATTATTCATGCCAAGATTGATCTGTTTATATGAGAGAGTATACGGTAAAGTTGGAGTGAGGGAGGTAATAGATATATAGAGCGCTTTGCTTGGGGAGAGGAGAGTTGTGACGGGTCTCTTTGCTTAAACGGGGGAGAGGAGAGTTGCGACGGGCGAAGACTAAAGGGTTTTTGTCTTTTTAGATGTACGGATGAAGGTGCATCATCAATGGCTTCTTAAAAATGGGAAGAGAGGATCGAAATAAATATTGAGTAGGAAGAGTAGCTTCATGAGGAAGAGGGACGGGCGAGTAGTTCGGTGAGTGACTCAACAAAGAGAGAAAACCAATGAAGCAAATTTCAAGAAGAACGAGTATTCCAACAAAGAGGGCGCCCCTCATGAATCCGGCAAATGTGAAAAAACGATTAGGTGTAAGATCGACAGAGGATGACATGTTAACAACGAGATGAGAGACGTCGACCAACACTGGCATAGCTAACAATGAGATGAGAGACGTCGAGCAACATTGGCATAGCGAAAAGCATGTGTCACGGACCGATCATTTGGGATTGTGACCATATGGCGACTTAGCTATTTTGGATCGCTTGGGATCGTTGGGACCTAAGCCAAGCCGCCAAGTCTTCCTCGGATCAATCGATCACTTGGTTCCTCGGATCAATCGATCACTTGAGATCGTTGGTGCTTAAACCAAGTCTTCCTCAAATCTATAGATCACTCAACACTTCCGGATTGTTGAGATCTAAGCCAAGCCTTCCTCAATCACTCAACTCAACTCACCCAACTCACATCACCCGTCTCACCCAACTCACATCACCCGTCTCACCCGTCTCACCCAACTCACATCACCCGTTTCAATCCACATCACCCGTCTCAACTCACCCATTCCCAGATGTTGCATTCTTAGATTGCTAAATGGTTGGATGGAAAGTCTCAACTCACCCATTCCCCGATCATTGCCTTCTTAGATTGCTAAATGGTTGGATGGAACGGATCGTCACCCGTTCCCAGATCGTTGCCTTCTTAGATTGCTAAATAGTTGGATGGAACGGATCGTTGATTGTTAAATGGTTGGATTGTTACAAATAAGATTGTTAAATGGTTGAATGATTATAAATAAGGGAAGGGCACCCTTTTTATACTTAAAGCTCTCAGATTATAATTATTGATCGAAATTTTGATATGGTTGGATGGTTACAAATGAGGGGAGGGCATCCATTTTTATACTTAAAGGCTCTTGGATTACAATCATTGATCGAATTTTGATCTAGCGAACAAAACCGTACCACCCACATATCATCTACCGGCATTTATGCCAAGAATATTCTAGATCACGGCACAATTACGGTATCGTCCGTCCTTGAAGATGTTCCGGAAGCACTAGTGGCGTTTTGGTCATTCTTCCTTTATCATGAACAATAACGGAAACCTTAGATTCGTGACACATGTCTATAGCTGGGAAGCTAAGGGCAGATTCCTCATCGTAAATATCCGTATATGCCGGCCCATAATAGAGTGGCCGGATATAGCCAGCTCGAGTCAAATGCAAAATAAAATTGACCACCGAAGAAAGCGGCGATGCGAGCAGCCTCCATCTCCTCCATCGGCGAGAGTGATGTGGGAGTAAGAGCGAGAGAGCGAGAGTAAGAAGGGTTTGGTGGGAAGGCAAAGAGTTTAGAGGCGGCCGACGACAGTTTAGTGTTTAAAAGAAGGTGAGGCGGTTTTTTGGGTTTATATTTCTTTTTTTATTTGGAAGGGTGAGACGGGCGACGAGTTTAGTGTTTATTGGGTTATATATCGTTCTCTCTCGGAGCAGCACTAGGGTTACCGTCTGAACCGCGCACAGGAGGAGGAGGAAGAGATGTGGAGGATCAAGCCAGAAGACATGGATCTGATAGCGGGGGCGAAGCGGTTCATGGTGAACTACTACAGGACGTTCGACGAGAACCGGGCGGGCTTGGTGAACCTGTACCGGGAAGAGTCGGTGCTGGCCTTGGACGGCGGGGCGATCAAGGGCAAGGAGGCTATCCTCGCCAAATTCACGTCCCTTCCGCAGTGCCAACATGAAATCGCCGACTTCAAGTGCTTGCCCCACCGCGCACCGGGCACGTGCTCGTCTGGGTCTACGGCGAGACGTGGGTAGGCGGCAAGAGTGACAAGGCCGACGCTGTCGTTTCAAATCAGGCCTCTCTCTTCTCTGATGAAGGATCCATTTTATATTTTTATAATTTATATTCCTTTTTTTGGGAATGTCGAGGAAGAAGGATGGTTGATTGGATGAGATGTTGGGCATTTTTGTTGTTGACTGAACATCACCCACCACCACCTTGGTTGATCCCTTCATCCATCCTATCCCATCCATTGTAAGAATAGCAGAGAGTATCTGTCTGTCCGTGGCTGGCGTAACGGAACCGCTCCGACGATGGAGTTGTTTAAGAGAGAAGTTTATAAATTATTTTGGGGTAGGGTGGGGTGATGCCCTTACCCTCGTAGTAGTACATCTCGAGCGTTTGTCTGACGCTCTGGCTCTGATTCTTTGCCTTCAGATGTTCCTTCTGATGCCAGCACCAGAAGGAAGCTTTTGCGTAGGAACACAAATTTCGAAGCCCATTGATCTGAACAAGCTTCGGACCCCTTGGCTGGACCTGCACTGCCAATGTCCACCTTTGCTATTAAAATGTCCATGCTGAGGTCCGCCTCGGCACCAGCACTGCCACCGCCAATGTCCGTCTTTGCTATTCGAACCGCCATGCTCATGTGCAACTCAACATCGCCAGCTTATGTCTCGCCACCATTGCCATGTCCGCCTCAGCATCAAGCGAGTCCACCTCGGCACTGCCCATGTCCATGATGAAAATTTCCACCCCGGCTCTGCCATGTCCACCTCGGCATCAAGTGAGTCTGCCTTGGCACTGCCCATGTCCATGATGAAAATTTCCACCTCGGCTCTGCCCATGTCTGCCTCAGCCATTGTATAGCCGTATGCAATGCGCAAAAGATGCCTGTACGGTTGCTCAATTCTATCTTTCTTTTTTTATTATTCTTTATCTCTTCTCCTCACCAGATAGAGGAACCATTTGTTATATTATCAGGGTAATGATACATCAACCTGCGAGTTCTTTTTATGAGGCACAAACGGGAGAATTTATCCTGGAAGCAGAAGAACTACTGAAACTGCGCGAAACCATCCCAAAAAGAGGCGAGCTACATCTGAGTTCAACTTGGAGATGGAAGTCCTCTTTCGTTTCTGGACGGTGAACTAAGACCAAGCTCATGAGCTTATTATCCTAGGTCAGAACAAGTCGATAGGATCCCCTTTTTGACGTCCCCACACCCCTCACTGCCTTGGTACTGCCCATGTCCATGATGAAAATTTCCAACTCAGCACTGCCCATGTCCATGATGAAACATCCTTAGTCGCTTCACATTTATCAGTATAGTTTTAGTCCGATGACGTTTTATTTTCAATGTTTTATTGCAAGTACTGGTTGAATATATATATATATATATATAGAGTTCGTGTTCGAATCCGAGTCCAGCCTATGTCAGATTGCAGCTATGAGCTCAAAGGCAGGGCCTTGTAGTTCTCGTGTTGTTGCTCAGTAAAATTGACCCGATGTTTCATGACATTGGCAGTGAGGAATTTCAATATTTAAGAATGTGAATACATAAGCAATACCATCGTGCAACTTCCACCATAATTAAAGCCAGATGGACATACATAATGGTGGCACAAGGAAGTCCTCATCTGAGAACATATGCTCATGAGAAATGCGATATATAAGGGTGATCAGTTCCTAATCCGGTTCGATTCTTGATTTTATCTTGGAATAGGGAACCAAACCAGGAGGACCAACTCCCAAATCCTGGGACCGTGGACTGGACCAATTGGTCCTGGAATCAAGAACTAGACCGACTAACCAGTTAAGTCCAATCTAGTGGAACCAGTAACTTTGCTTTTCCGTATAAAAATTTGTTAATGTTGCAGTACGTTCTCAAAGACAACCATCTTCATTTATGAACTTTTTTTATCGATTTGTTCTCTTAATATGCATGTAATTATATATTTTTTTAAATCTTAAGAATTTTTTTTTTCGAATTCTTAAGAAATTTTATAAAATATATTAAAAACTACCAGTCCGATCCGATTCCCACCTTGGAACCGGGAACTGGACCGACCGGCCAGCGGTTTCAAGTATGGGAATCGGGAATAGGACCGCCGGCTATGGGAACTGCTCAGTCCGGTTTGGGTAGTTTCTGAGTTGGGCGATCCCCGTTGCACAACCCTAGCAATATGTACTAAGAAAGCGTGCTGAAATTTGTTTACTAAATGATATGACAACTTATTATTGTTGGATGAAATAAGTTCATCGGACCCCACTCTTTAAATATTTGGCAATTAAAAGAAAATATTTGGCAATTCATAATTAAAGCATGTCATACTCATATGTGCCGGCAAGTCATGTAATAAAGAATATTATAGGAAATACTTCGTATACCCAACATTGCTCTATGTCCATATAAAGTGAGTCTAACCCATTTAGCATGAAACAGAACTATAAGTATATTGAAAGTGCTAAAACTTGTCGACAAAGTGTAATTTAATCCTAAAATTTTCAAAAAATGCAATTAAGTCCTAAAACTTATCATAAAAGTGAAATCGAGTCTTAAAATTTTCAGAAATGCAATCAAGTCTTAAAACTTATCAAATTGATCTAATCATGTCCTTCCTTTAATAGCATTTTTTTAAGTTTTAGAACTCGATTACATTTTTTTAACAAGTTTTAGGACTTGATTGTACTTTTAGAAAGTTTTAAACTTGGTTGCACTTTCATGATAAATTTTATGACTTAATTATACTTTTTGAAAGTTTTAGAACTCAAGTAAATTTTGGTGACAAGTTTTAGGATTTCTAATGCACTTATCCCTTTTTTAAAGTGGCTTCTTACCTTTTTTTTTTCTTTAAGCAATTGCTCATATTTTGATACCCTTGTTGCCAACCAAAATTAATCAGCAAAATCACACCCTTCGGATCTTTCTCTTAGATTGGATTTCAATCCATTGAAAGCTAAGTTTTTTTTCCAAGAGCAAAGTGAGGCATCTATTCCTAACTCTCTTAAATCGAGAAACCTAATTGATCTAACTCTGTACTAATAGAGTCTAGCCAAATTGACTACCAATATTTCAACTATGGTCTTGTAGAATTGAGAATGAAATTGTTTTTCTATCTTTGCCCAGTCACGGACAATAATTGGTGGAAGGTTAGTATAACAAGTAAAAGCCATTTTCGACAAAGATAAAGAAAAAAGGCTAAATCTTATAAATTGATCGACTCCTACTTCACCACATTGTGCTATGAATCCACCAACATGTTCAACAGTCAATATGTCATCTTAGCCAGTAAAAATAGCAAAGCTCGGTGCCTTGAAGCCTTAGAAAAAAAGGGGTCATCGACCCAATTGGGGTAATGTAGGTCTAATTGGTCCCCTATCTAACCTAAATTTTTGCAAAAAATATTTCTACTAGTTGCTACGGAGTTGGCTGATACTGTGCTGCTCACCTTGCTATCTCCTAGACAATGCTGATCTTGCCTGATTATCTAAGTTAATATCAATCGGCATATTAGGCATGCGGGAAATATTTGCCACATTCATTGCCATAACTGCACTAATTGGACTTATATTTTAAATGTTTGGCGTTCAATTTCAATGTCGTCATGCCCTATTTTCTTTTAAGCTTGAATGAATTGCGCATATAAAGGATGTAGCTAGAGGGGAAGTGCCAAAACTGCTCTCTCTCACTCTCTGATTTATCACAAGAAGTACTCCACAAGAAGTAGTCCATGAATGAATCTATTATTTATTTTCCCATAACATGACAACATGACATTTTTTAGGTCATTATGAGAGTAACAACATATTATGAGTCACAAATTCTTAAAAGAGTTGACTCCACAATAATTTCTAATTATTTATTTATTTTTTTGTGGCTCAATGTAAACTGTTAATATCACAGTACATTAAGGATAGTTACATAAGTTTTTTTTTATAATAAAAAATCGTATTACCACGTTCCATTGTATAAAGTAAAAATCTCATGAAGAATGACATATGAGGAACTAGGATTCGTATGATAATATGATGTTTCTCTTGAGGTTCTGATTCCTGATGTTTAGAGTTAGAGAGAAAATAACGAGAAAATGTTTATGGTGGCGCAACCGCAACTAGGATTATATGATATATATTTATAGGAGTGACTAATTATAAAAATGGTACATATAGAAGTAGGGAAATTTTCAAAAAAGAACTCAAAGTGAGCATATTTTCTCAAATAATGACCCAAAGTAACCGTTGTCTCAAATTAAGACCTGAAATGGCTAAATTAGTTTCAAATAAGGACCTCAAATCACCAGCCAGCCAAATGTTTACCGGCCAACGAGCATGTGGCATTTCAGGTGGCCATAATAAGGGTAATTTTGTCAAAAAAAAATATCGATAGAAATTAACAAACTCTAAAAACAAAACCCCTAAACTCTTCACGTTCTCAAGTTTTCTTCTTATACTCTTCATCTTCTCCATTCTCTATCCTCTATGGCTTGGAGCACCCAAATTTTTTGTTAATGGAGCACGAATTGAAGCACAACAAGAAATTCCTACTTTCGTTTTTTTACATTTTCTTCCTCTCTCTCTTTTTTGTCATCATTTCTTTCCAACGAAAAAGACAAATCTTGAGTAAAGCCACATCTTCATTATTCAGACACTCATATGTAACACGATAACCTCGATTCTTCATCATCTTTTCCCAACCGAGAGATGAAGAACATCTCGATGTCGAGGACCCATATCTCGGGCACAATTTGAATCCACTTCCATGGGGAGGGAGGGAGAGAGAGGTTAGCATGTCTATTTGGAACTCAGGGAGTTAGAAATCTTGCTCCATTAATAAAAAATTTGGGTTTTCTGAGCAAGAGAGGACAAAACACCTAGAAGATGAAGTGGAGATGAAGAAGAATATGAAGAAGAGTTTGGGGGTTTTGTTTTTAGGGTTTTTTAATTTCTATAAATATTTTTTTGACAAAATTGCGCTTATTTAAACCATCGGAAATGCCACAAACTCGCCGACCGGTGAATATTTGGCTGGCTAGCAATTTGAGATCCTTATTTGAGACTAGTTTAGCCACTTGAGGTCCTTATTTGAGAAAAAAGACTTACTTTGAGTCATGTTTTAAAAATTTCCCATAGAAGTATAACTACATAAATACCCTAAATACATATAAATTACACATTAATACTGCTAACAAGAAGATTGGTGCAATTTGTTTAACTCACGCATCTTATTGGACCTTCCCATAAGCGCTCGTACAACATGGATTTTCTTCGTATGATGTGGAAAACGAAAATCACTTATTGTAGCACTCGTGACCTCACGCAATCAAAGTTTAATATCTTAGACAGGGAGTAAAGCTTGATTACTCACTAATCCAATATGGCTCAGATCTAACTCTACAATCTCGAACTTGGACTTCAGCCCCAACACTAGTGCCACACTCGTAGAGGAGATAGTTTTCAGCTGCCTGCATGCACAGATAGCAATCTTCTAGTGACAATGCCCCATTGCACACTCCATGGCCATGGCACATTAAAGATAAAGCATAATAAGTGTGACCAGTGTATTAAAATATTTAAATAATAAATCATTCCTTAATTTATCTGCTTAAGTTCTAATACCATTTGTTGGGAGTACGCAATAAAAGTTCGATATCTTCTTCCGAGGAGATTTCCAAGAGAGAGCTTAAGTCTGAACTAATCAACAGATTCAATAGATGAATGTATGGTTTATTATTTAAAAATTCTAACATGATGATTGGTGTATTTGGCAAGTAGTTTTAGTAAGATGTCGCCAATGAGAACTCCATAGTCACTCGACGTGGTGCAATAGGTATCTCCACTACATATTTTATACACAACAACATTTTTGAAATCACATTTCACGACATTGTAAGTACAAAGTAACCCTACCAGGATGATTTTCACAGAATGCAGTGAAGCTTTCATGATCGTGCTCTCTGTCTTCACCTTCCTCTACTTGCTTTTTCCTTCCTTGAAGCCGGGGTATGTTGTATATATAAAGCATATGTTCCTATAGGTTTCTTCATTAAGGTCGGTATGTAAGTTTAGTAGAGGGCTCTAGCTCTTGGCTTCTAGTGCCTATACTTCCATCATATTATACGTTTATGTATTCTTTGTTTGATTTTTTTAATACTGAGGTTACTGGCAAAAGTTTCTTTATTTTCTCTAATTCTAGGGAAGCCCATTTAGTCGATAAATTTTCATAATATGGACCCCCATTGATCTCATCGAACAGTTAAGACATGGGTAATTGACGATTCGGTTGAGCATTATGTCTAATGAGATAAAAAAAAAAAAATTATGTGCAAGAGTTCTTTAGCAACAATAGTAGGGTGCATTCGTTTAGCTGAAAGTAAGTAATTTGAAAAATATTTTTCCAAAAATGATCGATTATATCGTTTGGAAAAATAAACAAATAGAAAAAAAATTTCATCCCCTAAGAAAATAGTCAGACATAGATTGTTGTCAATGATGAAATGCCTAATTTTTCTAAATAATATAAGTAATCATTTTTCAGAAAGTGTTTTCTAAATCATTTATTTTTTACAAAACAAACACACCCTAATCCCATGAATGTTATACCCTTTTCTTGCTATAACATTATCTTTCTTAAGCCGAACAAAATTCCTGAATCTAATAGCTTCGTGCACTGACTTTTGGTACGTTGAAACAGCTTCCGCATGCAGGTGTCTTCTGGTTTTTGACGTATGTAAGTTAGTGAGTATTTGAAAAACTATATGTTACTCCATAGCCATAGATAGACGAAGTAATTTATTTCGTAGAAGAGATAGGTGCAAAGGTTCTTTTTGGCTTTTCAGGAAGTTCAATTTGAAATAATGACATAAATGGTACATGAATTTTGATCCAATATGTAATGTAGTCCTTGATCTTTTAATTATAGTTCAATATGATCTTGAATTTTAACCCAATATATAATGTGGTCCCTAAAATTTCAATTTATTCGATATGATCCCTGAACTTTGAGTACACATTCAACTTAGTCCATGAACTATATAAAAATGTTTAAAATTTCCTTCTATTTATTTAAGTTCAAGGGTAACTTTGAACATTTTCATATAATGAATAAATTGAATATATACCAAAAATGTAAGGACCATGTTAAACAAATTGAAAGTTGAAGGATCAAATTGCACATTAGACTAAAGTTCAATGACCATTCATATCATTTTTCCAGTTCATCTTGGATTTTCAGCACTAAAGAAGGAATTATTATAAATCTTGTGTGAATCGTAGCTTTCAAGGGATGATGTGGAATGAACATCTCTCTTTCACTCACATGTACTCACATAAACATTATGCAAGACATGTGACGTCTATCCTTACCATGATTGTTTCTTGTTATCCTCGTGTTAGAGAAGAGGCGTCGGCCAGTTATTCCCTTCTTCAGGAATTAAGATTATTGCCGCAAACAAAAAATTGAGTTTGCCTGTTAGGACAATTTAAACTTTTAAAATAATTTGATGCGCACTAAACTTCAATTAGGTAACATTTCGATACGATTTTCTCGAACTATAAAAAGAAAAGTGCCTTAAGCAAGCCCTCTTTGGAGCGGTGCACTTAAAACAGGAAAATGAGCATTAAGGACAATCAATATACCCGTCCTTAAGACATTTCTTCTAAGTCATGTTACATTTGGTGAGGGACTACTGAGGCAAGCACCTGTGTAACAACTTGCTCTGATGAGATCGAGGAATGATCGTTAGAATGAGAGGGTCGAGGCAAGGACCACCTCTTAGCAGCTTCTAGGATGGCAAAAGGAGAACGAATGGATTGAATTTCACACCAAACAAGGGGGAATGTTACTGGTTTATATAAGTATAACTAGAATTAATGCAAAAGCTCCTTTCGACATATCAACATCTATTAGCATTGGAACTCCAATGTCAAACATGTTCAAGTGAGAGGACTATCAATATGGGTAACCTTTTGAGAAAGTCCTTAGTCTAGAGATGTCACCACCTATCACAAGTTGGAAAATTACCAAAAAGAAAATCCTAAACCTAATGTGCAACGGCCAAAATTAATCATAAATTTTTCAGTTTAGTCAATTTAATCCTAAAACTTTTGACAATCTACCAATATAGTCCTTCTAGCCAATATAATCAAAAACCAAAGACATAAATACCAATTGTTTTACGTAGCAAAGCCAACACTAACGTAAATGATTTTGGTAATGTTTTTTTCTTTTTTTCTTTTCAACTCTAGGCTGCGATAGAGGTGACTAGCATAGGCACAATCTCCGTCGACATTCGACCACTATTAGGAGTGAACGATTCTAAGTTCGTTCTGCTTAAAATTTGGAACCTGTCCTCAGGTACAGGTTCCTCATTCTTTCGAACCTAGAACTAGGAACCTACCCTATTACAGGTTTTAGAGTCAGTCACAGGTTCTAACAAGTTCTTTTTTCTTTTCATTTTTAGTTAAACAAAATAAAAATAAATGCAACAGTAAAAATGAGCAAGAATTTATTATCAATTGCCTAAGAATGAAGGTCCATATACACCTGTCGAATAGCATTAAGGAAACTTTATGGTTTTCAATGCACCAATTACTCTTATATTATATAGAATTATTATCTTGAAAGAAGTAATTGCCCAAACATAACTACATCAAATAAGTAATAGGAACTTCCACTAGTCTCAAGATCTACGAAAATAAAATTCTCAGTCATAAAATGAAAGTTTAGACTAGTGATTTCGGATTATATACTTATTATCAAACACCATGGGATACCTCAAAATCACATGAAGACACAGATAAAAAAAAAAAACATAAAAACTTATTCTAAGTTCTAAGTTTTAGGTTACAAATTCCAAGTTCTAGGTTTTATTAACTTAGAATCTAGAACCTACTTGTCGAAATAGGTTATCTAAATTTTGAAATCTAAAACCTACACTATATACCTTAAAACCTAGAACCTACAGATTCCCACCGGTGCAATTCTCAAGTTCCAAATTCTACTCTGGAACAATGTTGACCTCTAACCGCCATAGCGGTCATCATCATCGCTATAGGGATCATGTGGACCAGGAGGGGAGCAACGGCCACGCTGGCTCAAAATAGGGTTTGTTTTTTAATCTTATGTATTCTAGTTTAATGTTGTACATGGACATCCTCTATTCAGCATTTTATAGTATTTCTCCCTATCAGCCTTCATTCAGTGTTTTCCTGAGATCATGAGCTTTATATAGTAAATTCAGGTCCAAAGTCAGGTGCTTGTTGAAATAAAGGAAATCTTAAACTTTGAAAGCTTGTTCGGCAGCCAATATGCAAGCCCAAATAGGATAGGCACCGTCCTCTCCAACGTTTAGTGACGTCGGTCGGATGGAATCAGCGCAATAAACCTTGGTAAAAATGATGGTGAATTACATGTCCGGACCTAGCATGTGGGATAGAAATTCTCCCCATCTTGATCGAAAACTGAAACGAAATGCCTTGACCAGAAGGGGAAGAAAAAAGGAAAAGAAAAAGGGAAGCAATTATTGGATTTTTTTTTTTTTTTGTCCCCATGGTGTCTTATTATACCAAACTGGTATGAACCTATACCAAAAAAAGACGGATTTATGCAAGTCCTCTCTCTATTGCTTTGGCCAACGTTGACATTACCTCTTACCAGCATTTTCTTGGCTCCTCTGTACCAAAAGTTGAAAGGGAATGAATCTGTCTGTCTCAGATGTGATCAGACGTGATATGATCACGTCATCTCTTACCATATCATATATATATGTTAACCTCATAATAAAGAATACCCCTCTCCAACTCCCACGAGTATATGTATATTTCACATTTTCAGACTCACTATTTTTTTTTTGGTCCTTTGCTTTTTCCTAGATTAAATATTGAATGGGCGGGTCTTCTACGCATGTCTTGCTTAGGAGTTCAGGTGGAAATAGGGCTCTATTATTGTTATTATGGCTTTTCATAACTATGTAATTGCACCCCATTACAAGACATCACCTCTTACCAAAGCTCACGTTGTAATCCTTGTAATGAAGTAAATAATCTCTTCTGAAAAGTGTCAAATTCTTCGATGCCTCCATTACCACAGAGTCTTGTTAATCCTTGTAATAAGGAGAATCTGGTTCTAAATTCATCACAAGAAACCACTCAGCATAAGCGTAAGCCAGCAAGAGAAGACATCCATACAAATAACACAATAACCCGAACCGTATCGATTTGGTTAAGTTCATCGGTTTTCGAATTCTTTCAACACTCAGCCGTAATACTCTTCATTTCCTCCAAGTCGTCATAAAACTTTGTTTCTCAATCTCATGTATGTATGGGACCAGCAAGACAAGAATATGATGGAAAAATCAGAAGACAGAGGAAGAGCCTCATCTATACAGCAATACCCATGGCAAAGACATCCTACGATCATGCCATTTTCACTCCTGAAAAGAGGAAAAAAAAAAAAAAATTTTGTCCAATCCCACAATCGCATATTGCAAATTCAAACCACAAATTCCTAAAACCTCAATCAAGTGCTTCTGCTCTCAGCTCCTCAATCTCGGATTTCGCTGTAAAGCAGAAACAAATCTGCAAATGCAGAGAGAATGCCATCAGCTAAACTCAGAGATCGGGAACCCATCCATCCAAACATAGTGTCATTGATTAGCCCCTTTCTCTGTGCCCAGCATTCCTTCGAGTGTCTGACCTTAAATCTGGAGCATCGCTTTGATCTGTTTCCGCATTGGATCTTCGAGGCTCTGTCTCTGCAGCTCCAGACTGATTCCTCCGACGCCTTCGATCCTAAACTTGCCAACAAATCACCATTAACCAAAGGCTATGTAACTTTAATTAGAGAGAGATGACTTGTGGAAAAGTGGCTCGTTTTACAATTACACATAAACCACAAAGGGCGTGTTTTCAATAATGATCCACCATTCATAATATCTTTTTCACCTGCAGAGCAACTCAATTCTGCAACAAGCCACTGAACAACATCTAGCAGACCAAAGTTTTGATTACGATTTAAGGTAAGTTATCTAAAGACACTCGCCCTTGCATGTATAACATACTCTAGGACATTATAAACTGAAGTGTCTTACCAATTTTCAATAAAACCACCTTAACTAAGTAATACGCATGCTTTGGCCCAAAAAAAAAGAAGTATTATACGAGCAATTTCAGAGCACTCAACGGTGTCATCCAATATGGAGTCATACTCACTAAAAACTCACTGGCATTTTTCTTTGACATCCTATTTTCAAGAAATCAAGACTTGGAGTCATTCATCCTCGCTAATACTCACTGATGTTTCTCTTTTGACATTATATTTTCAAGAAATCAAGACTCAAACGAGATTTCAGAAGTTAAGAGTCCAACCTCTCGGGGTATCGGGTACTCCTCTGACTCTAGCATCCGGACAACTTGACTCATTTTTGGCCTTTTCTCAGCATCAGGATCAACACATCTCAGAGCAGTCAGAAGGGCTCGTTTAAGGGCACTCGTTGATGGCTTTGTCTCAATGTTCGGGTCCACCACCTCTTCAGAACGCCTGCTTCCGACCATCATCTTGAGCCAGTCAACCAAATTCACCTGAAAAAAGGACCAAAAAGGATCAAGTCAGAAAATATAGTGATATCAAGAGAAAAAAAAATAGCGACATCTATTCAACCTAATAAAAGGTGCTGCTGTGGAGAGAACTCACAGATAGATTGGTCTGATAATATAAATAGGAATTGTAATTCTAGTTCAGGGAAACTATACATAATGTGCTTTCAGGACTCCTCACTAGAATTGAGAACAGATGATTTTTCCATACCTCGGGTGCAGGTCGCCCATAATCTACAGGATCTCGTCCGGTAATTGCTTCCAGAAGGAGCACTCCAAAGCTGTAAACATCACTTTTCTCGTTCAATAGCCCAGAGTTGGCATATTCTGGTGCTACATACCTGGAATTGTTTCAAAGTGGATGGAGAAATAAGCATGAATCATCCACCAGGAAATTGACAGGGATTTAGTAGTCGAAATCATATAAGGAAAAAAACAACTAACCCAAAAGTTCCCATGACTCGAGTTGTGATGTGACTCTTTCCAGCACCAAGCAATTTTGCCAGGCCAAAATCAGATATCTTTGCGTTAAAATCATCATCAATCAGTATGTTGCTCGACTTGATGTCCCGGTGTACTACCTTTGGCTCAATTGCCTCATGTAAGTAAGCCAATCTGCAACATTTTATTACAATTCAGAACTAGAACAAAGAATAATCCAATAAAATGCAAATCTGTCATGTGTTAGAGATGCTAATGGCTTACGCCTTGGCAGTGCCCAGGAGAATCTTCATGCGAGCTTCCCAGGTAAGATACCCATGGTGACGCATGGCTCCATGAAGCCATTGCTCTAGGTTTCCATTGTTGACATACTCATACACCAATAACCTGCAGCTCATCAAAGAAAAATAAACATATGAGCGAACACAAATAACCCATACTGATTCTCCTACTCCATCTTGTACAAATTAACAGAATCTTAATTGTTGCCAAAATCAGGCCCTAGTGCAAGACAAATAGTCCAATTTAAAAATTTGTGATATCAACGCATGAGCCAGCATGCATAAGAAAATTCTTGCCCGGCAACTAGGGTCATCAACAACAATAGAGCCTTTACCCACTATAAGATACAATGTGCATTTGCCCACTATGCTCTAGTTTGAGTTGTCATCGACAAGAAAAGAGCCTTCACCCACTAACTAGGGTTAGCTATGTGGATCCACTCATGCCGTTGAACTATCAAGTTGTTAGATTTTGAGACCTTTTGAAAATGCTCTGAAGTCAATATTACTAAGACAGATCCAGAAATCTATGTGCAATACCTGTGAGTTCCTTCAATGCAGTAACCAAGGAGTCGAACCAAGTGTTTGTGCCGCACGTGACCAATGGCCTCAACTTCTACTCTGAATTCTTTCTCGGCTTGCCCCCTTCAAAAAGTCATCATATTAGAAAAGCACAACATCATTCAATTAATACCCATAAAAGACACAAGCTAACATCCAACATACAGATTGTTGAGGAGCTTCTTGACTGCCACAGGTGTCCCATTAACCAGACGACCACGATAAACAACTCCATATCCACCCTCGCCAATGACATTTTCCTTGTTAAACCGACCGGTAGCTATTTCCAGCTCTCTTAAAGTAAACCAATGGCCCCAATCGAGGTGGGAGAACTCCGGCAGATCAGAGAGAGGTGAAGGTGCAGTTATTGGATGTGAGGAAGGCTGATAAGCAGCAACTTTCCCATGGATTCCCTCCAACTGAGAGTTGATAGCATCCTTCTCAATGTTAGTAAAAGAGCCCGATTGACTGCTGGTATCTCCATTCTTTGAAAGGGCCAGTGCCTTCTCAGAGTCCTTATCGCTGTACTTATCATTGAGCGCATGAATAATGCCTTCATGGGAAATAAAATTATTTGCTGAAGCTTCATCAATGCTAATCTCCTTTATCTCCTTTGAGACCTTAGGAATTTGGGTAAGAGGAAGAAGTTTTTTAGCCCCTCTGGACTTTTTGCGAAGGCTAAGGCAGAGCGACAGCACCATGATTATTAAGACGAAGACTCCAAAAAGGATTGCTACCAATTCCCAAACCTTGAGACCAAAAACAGATGTTTTCTTCGACAGTTCCTCGTTAAGATTCGTGGGCATAACTCTCTAGTGCCTGTTAGATAGCGAGATAGAATACAAAACTAATTACTGGAAGCCCACATAAAGATCTTGATAAGCACAAGATTAAATAGTCCATGATCTCACAAAAATTTTAGCTTCTTACCAGACTTTCAATATTCCCAGAAGCTATAGCAGGTCGCAGATATGAAAATAAAGGATTTTCAAGCATTTGCTAACTCTATCCCATGAAAGATTTACATGGGAAGTGATCTTAAAATTACCTCCTTATAGAACCTACTAATTCTCACACTGCCGACACCGAGAGAGAGAGAGAGAGCACATTGGATGGGAAAATCAGAGGGGACAAGTTGACGATAACCAAACAGAAGAGCTGAACTTCGCAAATCAGGTAAACACAAAATTTGAAATTTGCGTACTCAACAAACGTAAATAGCAAATTGACCGACAGATAATCACCAAGTGAGACACCAGATACATAATAAACAGGATTGCATACAAATGTCAACCTTCGCAAATGAGTACCTGTTCTCGAAACTGCTCCGCAATGCCTTGTCAACACAGCCCACCGCCAGCAACGAATCAAAAATTCAAACCCTAAACAGCTTGGAAAGCTAAACAAAGCAACTTGTACAAGTTTCAAGACGAGTCCAATGTCAACGAAACCAAGGGATCTCTTCACATTCCCTCTCTGGGTTTCCTCTATTGGCCAAAAGGGTCTCCGAGTCTCAGCTCAAAACCCATGCCTTCTTTATGAATCCTCTCGGGCTCTCCTCGCTTCTCTATAAGACCCAGAAGGAAAAAGCAAGAAAAGCAACAATCTCTTCTTGCCGGAGCAGGGCTATCAAAGGGAAGAAAACAAAATGAGAGCCCAAAGGGCACAGGATTTCAAGGAAATGGGATGCGGAACAAAAGAAAATTCTGAGGGAGGGGGAGGGGTTATCTCAGGGGAAGAAAGAGTGGAGTTATCAGTGGTAGGTGATTGAGAAGGAAGAATGCCTCTCGCCTTCGTCACGTATACATATAACAGTAACAGCGCAACGTTTTTTCAAAGCCGAGGATGTCAAAGTGGAAACTTTCTTCGCAGCTTCTTCCTTTCCTTTCCTTCAATTTTCTCTCTCTGCTGCCGGGCTCCTCTCCTCTCTACCCCTTTCCCCTTTCTTTAATTTTCAATTTTTGGTATTGGAGGTGACAGATAATCAGACACTTTGATTAGTCTAGTTCTGGAAGAGGAACTATTTGCTTGCTGGGGGTGGGGCCCTGGTCTTTTGAATCACCATTATTATATAATAAAACCCAATTTATTTCTCCAAAATCTAATCTTTCCACTCATATCCAGTATGACCTAGAGAGAGAGACAGAGAGACAGAGGGAGAGAAAAAAACAGGGGGTTTGGTTATGACTGCAAGGACAAACAACCGGTGTGCTTTGCATAAATGTCAAAGGGGGATTTAGTGGAAAGGATGGGAGGTCTCATTTTGTAGGATGGGACATCAAATTTTACCTATTGCAAGTTTCACGCTAGTTCATTATTAGTATAATCTCCCTTCATCCTCTTTGTCAACCTTGTGAATTTTTGGTTAAGAAAAGAAAAAACCATTCTCTATCCCAAATAAGAGATGGACGAGGCCTCGTCGTATCTACATTCTCGATGCCCACAAGCAATCCTCTTGTAGTAAACTCAAACTACGTCTAACCAATCCTGCTTAAGAAGAAAACACTTTTTTATAGGTGATTAGAGAAAGAAAGCGGACGGCAATAACGTGCGTCAATTTACTTTCTTTTGGAGGAAATAATGACAAGGCATAAATAAAAATACTAGTCTTATGATATAATTGTAAACCCAATATTGGATGGCAAAGTATTTAAAAATGCAAAGAGAGTATAGTATACTTCCACGTGAAAAATAAAGAATGCGTATATATACATATATATTTGAACAATTGAGGGCCGGATGACTCAGGAGGTAAGTAAAACTGTGCTTTCAGTGGTCATGGTCTTTATTATACTCTCTCTCTAAATCAATAGCCACGTTGATAGTTTATTTCGTTTGTCTATTGATTATTTTATTTATTTTTGCACATTTCCAGTGTTTTCTTGCTTCAAAGCAAGGTCCCTTGTGGTTGATGATGGTGAAATTACTAGCACCTTTTTTTTTTGCGTTGATAGTGATATTACTGTTACTTTGAAGTTACGAAATAAAGGAAAGATGGAATAATCAAACATACAATGGCCTTGAATATGCATGCCAGTGCATTCGGGTTACACGCTCAATTGCTCATTTTTTAACATAAAAAGTGTTAAAAATTATTGGGCTCAGCTGTAAATACCAGAAGAATTAATTAGCTTTTCTATTCACTCAGGAGTGTTAGCGATAAAGGAAGAGGATTACATGCACTTCTATATGATTATATATCAAACAATGTCATTTATCATGCCCAAAAGAAAATGTAACAAAATGCAATTCATGCTCGAAACTTGCATTTTCGATCTATGTGGATCGATCAAGTTTATGGACTGTATTTTGGCAATCGATCTTTGTTCAAGACCAGTCGTATTTAATTTTCTAAATATGTTCAAATACACACGCATGTATCCGTGTTGAGCTAGATGCATGTAATAATATTTTTGCATAGCCAAGCATATTGTCTCCCTCTATTTTGCCCTAGGAATTATTGGTTAATTACTAGGTTTTTTTTCTTCCCAGAGAGCACGGCATATATATGGTGAAATAAAAGGTCGAAAAAGTCTAGTGACAGAACGTAATGTACCCGGCTATTCTAACATGGTTCCCGGTTTTTCTTGAACTTCCTTCTCTTTCTTTTTATTGCCGACACTTATTTTTTATATTTCTTTCTTTTGGGGCCCCTGCAAAGTGACCAGCTAAAATATTGGACTCCTGCTTATTTAAGACAAATTCCTGCTTTGACGGTCAGAAATTTTTTTTTAAAGAAATGGAATTGATCTGTTTGATTTAGAAAACATTTGAGAGGCCCCATAGAAAAAGTAAACAGCACCAGACAAATGACTCTTTTGTTGGAAATAACTAAGCTTAACTAACGCGCTTTTTATAAAGTTAAAGTTGATTGTATTATAGCCTTTCAATAAATTGACTAATCACATTGAATCCAACCGGATTTGAGAAAGTTTTGAGATGAGACACTTTTCACCTATCTTAGCAGATTGATTTTTGAATTTCTATGTTCTCGCGAGTGATATGATATAACGTAGGGAAAGGAACGAACATTTCAATTAATTTTTCAGATAATTGACGCACATTCAAGACCTGTGTAGAGAAATCCTTACATGTTCTTCATTAAATGAGTCTTGTGTATGTTTGGAGTTCGTTTTGTGACTAATGTGTTCAGTATAAAGTTACAGGTTGATCGTATTATAGCCTTTCAATAACTAGACAAATCACATTGAATCTAACCGGATTTTGAAAAGTTTTGAACTATGAGCTTTCTACCTATTTAAGCAGATTCATCTTTGAACCTCTATGTTCTCGTGAGTAACGTGATATATTGTAGGGAAGAAATGAAATGTCAATTGATTTTTCAAATAATAGGCACACTCACTACATGTGAAGAGAAATTTTTACACGTTCTTCATCAAATGAGTCGCATGTGTGTTTGGAGTTAGTTTTGTGAGCGAATTCTTCCATATATCAACAAGCCGATCGAGAGTGCATAAATTATTTTCCATGTTTGCAAAGGACATAATAAAAATTCAAACTCTATTAGTGCACTTCAAAAAAAAAAAAGTTGCAAGAATAGTATTAAATTTGATGTTCTCGCTGAAAATATCCGAAGAGTTCAAATGACATCAAAAACCATTTTATGTCGTAACTATCGAAATGAGACTTAGGAAAATAAAAAATGTATTAGCTAGCTTTAACTTTCTAAAAGTATTAAAAAAGAGCACCGAATGGAAAATTCATGAAGCTTAAGCTAGCTCTAACTTTCTAAAAGTATTAGCAGAAAATGGCTCCAAACAACAGCATTTAAGCAGGCAATTCAGCTCAAATCAATTGACCGGAAAAGGGAAAATTTGCACTAGAAAAGTGTCTGCTAGAGGCTCTCCTTCTCCACTTTGACACGCTTTCGAGTTCACCGCAGTTTATCTTTCAAGAATTAGGGTTTCGGGGGCATGCATGTGTACAAAAGTAGTTCATACTCAATACCATATCTTGTGATTACAATGACTATCCACCAGCAGATCTGATGAACACCATACGCATTGCTTTCATGCCTTTTAATGAATCCTTTATCATCATTATTATTAAAATTAAAACAATGATGAAAGTGACATTCGCCTTTCATAATCTTCCCTCCCGTCGGTATTTAATCAGAGCCTTATTCCCCTTTTGTCACTTTAATTCATAATAAATGCATTCTGATCAGCTGCGTGCATGGAAAGCAAAGAATACCCAAGAGATGATGTGGGAAGTATTGTTTCTTTGATTAAGAAATCTGGAGCAACGTGAAGCACATTGGCGTGAGAGATCCTCATGAATGGGAACACTCTAAACTCTTGCGGTACGCATACACCCCAAAAAAGAAATAAGCGGTCGAAAGCACAGGATTCGAATCATCTAGAGACTAGGATGGGAAACTCTTTAACAATGACGTGTTCAGGGACCAGGTCATGTATGTGTCGGCTGAACTCGAAAGAAATTTTAAATCGCTAAAGCGATTTTCTTGAACAACCGAACCAAGTGCCTGTGTCTTGACCTTGCTCGTCGGCTTCGACGATGAATTTCTAAGTGCCATGTCGGTAACATAATTTTACAACCCATCTTTACTAATCCCTATGTATCTGAGAAATCAGTACTAAATCTTGAGACACGGGGCAAAAAAGTTCAATGACCCCGAAATGAAAGTATCAATTAGGTCTAGTACAAAAAAAAAATTAGATTGCTTCTATCGATCTAATTTGCATCTGACCAGGGGCAATGCTCCCAAGAAAGACAGGATCTCCGCGGATTCTCCAATTCTTTTTTTTCAAATATACATCTTTCGTGAAAAAAATTATATATATTTAAATCAACACAAATGGATACATGCTTCCAAGTTCCCAAGAACTAGAAGGACAAGAGTCAAACCAAAAAGGGCACCAACCGAGCAAAATCATCGTATGGTACCAAATTTGAAAAATTCAATAAATAAACTACTCTACCACCTCCCTCGGTTCTCCATCAAAGGGACCTGAACGGGCCCCTTTCTTCTAGGGCAAAACGTGCAAATCAGACCCCACTTCCCCAAATTATAAAATTCGAAATAGCAATTAATCATTTAAGGTCCCTTCTAAAAATTAATAATCAAGGAAAATCTTTTCCTTTGCCTTCTCATCGAATTCAAACAAAGCGGCAGCTCCTGACTCGTGGATTATGTGGGTGCACGGCTCCAATGAAAATAAACAAATTGGACCCACAAAATATAAAAATGTCGAAAAACATATAAAGATGTGTAAGATTAAGAATCCTTGCGGTATGGCACGAACAAGAAGAATCTCCGGTGTTGGAAGTTAGGTCGTGGGAAGCCTCCGGGGAAGGAACCGCCGGTCTCCTCCTCCTCCTCCTCCTCCTCCGGCCAGCAGTTGAGACGTCAAGAATGTTCACCGGCCTGTGCGCGCAACAACGATTAGGGATTGGAAATGTCTACACATATGATGACCATATTGTATGGTTTATTTTAATTATTCGATATAGTGGTTGAGGAAGCAATGCGTTTTGCGGTAGTTAGGGGGTGTTATCAAGCCGTCTAATTAGAATGATATTATGGGCATACATAATGATTAGCCACGTTTCAAATCACCTTTTATTTTCTTTTCCTGGACTGTCTCCTTCAGACAAAAAAAAAATGAAGAATAAGACCTAATCATTATGACATAACAAACCTAATTGTCTCCACCTAATCCTCTAGGTGCCGTTAACAAAGTGAGATTAGAGGCAGGATCAATGAAATCGCATATATGTCCCGTATCTACCGCCTAGACCACATAACCTATGGGTATGAAAGTTCTTGGATGTTCAAAGGAAAATTATTTAAATTAAGGAGAAAAAAGAAGGACTAACGAAATCGAAAAGAGATAATATATCTGGGATAGGAAAACAAAGCGATCGAATATCTTAATAAATGGACCAAGAGGATAAGCCAAATGATAATTTTATGCAGTTCAATCAATGTGACCTACTGAAAGGAAAGAATGGCGTGAGATTTCATTGTAGAGTAAATAATATAGCAAAGGTTACAAACATACTCAAGTTAAACTAGGAGTGCGCGGTTCCAACTTTCGCCTAGAACCTACCCTAGTGTAGGTTTTAGGGTCAGTTCCAAGTTCTAATAGGTTCTTCTTTTCATTTTTAGTTAAGCAAAATAAAAATAAACGCAACAATATGAACAATGATTTTATTCTCAATTATCTAAAAACAAGTGTATATATGCACTTGTCGAATAGTGTTAAGAAAATTTCATGGTTTTAATGCACCGATTGCTCCAGTATTATATAAAATCATTATCTTGAAAGAGGCAATTGTCCAACATAATTGCATTGAAGAAGTAATTGGAGTTTCCACTAGGCTCATAATCTACAAAAATAAAATTCTCAGTTATAAAATGGAAGTTTAGACTAGTGGTTTCAAATTATACATTTATCATTAGATATTATGGAATATTTCATAATTGCGTGAAAACATAGATAAAAAAAAAAACATAAAAATTTGTACTAAATTCTAGGTTTTGGGTTACAAGTTTCAAGTTTCACCAACTAAGAACCTAAAACCTATCATCATGTACAAGTTCTCCAAATTTTAGAACGTAGAACCTACCTCACATACCTTAGAACCTAAAACTTATAGGTTCCCACTGGTGCGATTCTCAGATTTCATGTTATACTCTAGAATCATGCTCACCCATAAATTAAACAAGCTCATGATGCATAGCTTCAAATGGTTTCTGGTGACACAATTGCTCAGTCTAAACAGAAGAGTGCATGAAATCTTACCCACATAATTTAATTCAGTACTATCGGATTGGTTGAAGATATCACGAGCAAATCACACCCTTCATGCCTCATATCTTATGGTAAAACCACTTACAACACATATAACACTCACGAGGCAATTTAGACCAAACCCTATATATAAGAATACTTATATAACGAAGCATGAAACCCATTCCTTTTATGATAAAAAGTCCACATTGGACTTTCCACTTTTACGACAAGGCTTCGACTCCATTTAGAAAACCAATTTCCTTTCTTTCTTTTTTCACAATCGTTCGAATTTGGAGGTCGAGTCGTGACACCTTGACTTGCATTCAAATTTAGTTGGGTTTGGTTCACGAATTCAAATTTCAGATATAATCTCAATCTTACGCCATGCACGTTCAAAAAGTCAGTAGACCATAAACACAAAATTGCAAAATGATTTTTTTTAATAAGTGAATCTGCAAAAGCAAGAGTTGGAACGTGGCTAATCGTCGAATTAACAATAACATTTTTGGCCAGCCAGATACGACTTTCCAAAATAAGAACTGTTTTTGAGTTTAAACCAGTACGAAGTCTGCCTCAAATCGTGGAAGACTTAAACACGGGCCCATCTTATGATTTTTTGGGCCTTTAGAATGCCGACGGCCCAACGACAAAAGCAGGCCTGCCAGTTGCGGCTGCGACAGCTTGATGTTCTGCTCGAACGTGTGTCGTGAACTTCTTCAGATAAAGTGTGCGCTACCACCTACGTGGATGCCCTATTGATAAACGGATCACTTATTTTTATGAGGTCTTGACTTCGATTCATATCATGAGTGAACGACTCATGTTGCATTACCTAGTCGCAACATACCTCATATGAAAAGATATATAAGTATAAATATCTTGATAGAGCTGCAATGATAAGCTTGTCAATCTTGAAAATATAACTTTCTGATAATACGAAGAAATTATAGTTTAATTCATGTATATCATAATGGTGCATGTGACGACTACGGCTAGAAAACGGGGGTCACTAGCGCTCGGCTCCTCTCCCTCGCCCTTTTTTCTATTAAAAAATATTATATTTATATAAATATGCTAGAAAACGTCTTTATCTTTGGCCAACTCTAAGGTTGGCATAACTAGTTGGAGGTATGAAGTGATTTTCGGTTTAGAAGGCAAATTATTTAAATCCTATTAACTGAGTGCATTCTAGGTCATGATCACCTATGCAAACCAATGTCTAGGCTTAATTGATTTATAAAGCCGGCATAATGTTTCATAGACCTCTAGCCAGCAAGGCCTCTGATTACTGCCCATGGATTATCGGGAAAAATCTCTAGGCAGCGAGACTAATCTATAGGATTAGTCGCATCATATATTGCATATTAAATGTATTAAATATTAATGAAGTGAGTATTTTTCGTTAATAAATGAAAACTTAAGAGATTTTTCAAGAAAAGAGAAAGTTCAAAGGAATATTTCTTGATTATAAGTAGTAAAACGTTCCTAAGAGAATGATAAAAGAAATTAAAGATTAAGAGGATTTTTTAAAAATCTTTAATTATTATGGGCATTACGTCTATTGAGTAATATCAAATGAGAGTGTCTTTTGCTCATTAAATGTATCAAATTTTAACGAATGGAATATTTTCTTTTCTAAATGATAACTTAAGAGTTTTTCCAAGAATAGTGAAACTTTGAAAAAAAAATTCTCTTGACAATAAATAGCAAATTGACCTATGAGAACAATCAAATATTTTTAAAATTACTCTTAATTTTTAAAAAATATTTGATTTGTTGCTTGCAATATGATATACCATAGAAAGTAAAATTACTTTGATTCGATGAAAAAAACAGTAGTAATATTTAGTATTAGAGTTAATGGTACTTGGGGACAATATTTACTCAAAAAGAATCGAATAAATGGTTAAATTGAATTTAATATAAATAAGTTCCTCATAAGTTTAAATTTTGTAAAATATGAGTTGGAGGCGTTTGGTAAGTGTAGAGTGAGATGTATAAGTGAAATGAGAACATAATATTAACTTACATGTTAAATGACATGTATTATTTTCTAGTGATATTTTGTATACAATCTAATTATTATAATCACAATTGTAAGTCTCAAGCTAATATCCTCATATAAATTGAATATGCAAGAGTGGAGTTGGAGTTTCAATAAACATGATGGACAGATATACTAGTGGATATAAGGTAAAACACTAAAAGGTTATAAGTCTCCAAAATGTATTATTCGATTAGTCATGTTTGAAGACAAGCTTGTCAAAGCAATAAAAAACAAAGCCCTAGAGCCACACAATACCATTGTTTTCCCTAGAAAAGAAAAAGTTATTGGATCATTTTAAAATATTGTTCTTCTTTGTATTCGTTTGACCTAAAAATAGCTGCAACAATGCAGGACAGCCTATGCGTGCCTCGAGCGGATCAAATCACAAAGAGAAAAACTCATGAACCTTCGACTCAAGAGAGAAAAATATTCAAACTTTTCAAATGACACTAGTAAACTCATGCGGAACAAGAATACCCACCATTAAGTTTTCCATCCATCCAAAAGCATGCGGCGTGATCAGCCAAGCACACTGAGGTGTGCACAAAGACACATTGGCTTGAGCTAAAAGATACCCTAGACACATCAACGAAAGCAAAACAACCTTATTTCTTTGAAACATCGTCATTTCTAATTTCTCTTAATTACTACTCATATGACGTACTTTTCGAGAAATTATTGCAGTTATATTCTCTAATAATTTTGTTCTTTCTCTATTAATTATTTCATGTGATACATCGACTTGTTTGGATGAAAATTTATAGTGAGATAAATTGTCTCTCTGAGTGAAAGTTGATAATTTCTTTTTATTGTTTGTGAGGTAAAAGTTTTTTTCGTCCTACAAGTAAAAGTTAGAGTATAATTCTCTCATTTTGATTTACTGTACTTCTTATTTTTCTTTGTATGCATCCAGAAATTTGTCAATATTTGCATAACACTGCCCAATTGAGGAAGCTTCAAGCCTACATGACAACGCTTTTGTTCCCAAAACTTTTACTCCGGAAACAAAAATGTATTTGGTAAAAATTTATAATCTTTTTTATTTTTTTATTTTTTTAGTTCTTTTTTTCTTTTTTTTTCTCCCATTCTTCCTCTTGGCTGCCGCCATCGATGGTGGCCGGTAAGCAGTCGGGTGAGCTCCAGCAAGCTCGGCCTCACAGATCTAGGTAAGCCTTGCCCGGCCGCCACCAGTGAGGCTCGAGCCTCACCCAGGGAGTGCGATGCCGGGCCTCACCCTGGCCTGGCGAGGCCAAGCCTTACGCCAGCCAATGAGGCTCGAGCCTCGCCGGTGGCGGCCGAGTGAGGCTCGCCCAGCCCGGCGAGGCTCGGCCTCACAGCCTCACTGGTGGCCGGGCGAGGTGAGGCTCACCCAACCACCAGTGAGGCTCGGCCTCATGCCGCCTGGGCAAGGCTCAGCCTCGCTAGTGGCCAGGTGAGGCTCCAACAAGCTTGTTGGACTCGCCCTGACACCGGCAAGCTCATCGAACCTCGGTCAGCCGCTCGTCAATAGTGGCGATGGGCGGCGATGGGGTGGGAGGAGGAAGAGGAAGAAGAAGAAGAAAAGGAAGGTAAAAAAAGAAAAGAGAGAAAAAAAAAAGTGATTCTCAGAATTGTTCCTAGGAGCAAGAAACAACTTTTTTTTACTTTTGGATTCTACTCCAAATCTATTTTAAGGAACAAATTTGTTCTCGGAAACAAAAATTTACCAAACGTATTTCTGTTCCAAATTTGCTCTCGGGAACAATAGAATAAAATTGATTATTCTCAGGAGCATTACCATGCAAGCCCTTTGTGTCTCTCACCTTTTTCTTTAACTTCTTAAATAAATGTCAATGGACACTATTAGATATGACTCCGGAGAATAAATTCTCTATTGTGATCTTATGGTACTTATCGACTATTTACTAAAAAAAGGGAGGCATTTTTTTACTTACACGATTTGGACATGTGGTCCAAAAAGTTGTCATCATCCTACTACACATTTTCTAAACTCATATGGGGAAAAAGAGAGGGAAAGGACAAAACATTATATGCAATTTGGATGCAGAATTTGTACAAGCCAAGAATGCCCTTATTATTTTTAATTTTTTGGTCAAAGAAGAATGCCTTTATTGATTGGAAACATCACATGTCGAGTTATGAAGTGAATCCAAAGTTTAAACTACATAAATTACGGTATAATTTGTTAAAAATTACAACAAATAGCAAGTGCCATACAGCACAACGCCCACCGCTGGTCCTTCAATCCTTGGCTGTTTGATTGAATATATGTATAGGCATTACCATTTTTTTAATCGATTATTTCCTTCATTTTGCCGGAAAAACATCCTTAAGAATTTTGATGATTTCCAAATTATCCTTAAAATAATATCTACTATAATAAGTCCAGATTTTGATAAAAATTAATATGGACCATGTGATATCCATGACGTATTTCTTGGAAAAAGATTGCAAGATATCCTTATACAAATTAACAACTGACCAAAATAATTGGCTCATAATGATTTCTATGTCACTTTACAAGGATATCATGTCCTAACAATGTTAAGATAATGACCATCTAAGAACGTTGGTTGAAGTATTAAATATGGACGTTGGAAAATAGAACAACATCGCTAGAGAACTAGAAATTGTTAGTGAATGGGAAAATTTGTCAAAATTATTAGAGCAATCAACGACATGACAACAACAGTAGAACCTATTTTAGGAAAACTTACTAATGTTCACGGGAAAGGACCATATGGGCAATATAGCTTCAGAACAACGGCTAGCAAATAATCCTAATGGCTGTTTTCTTCTTCGAACAATTTCTATATAAGAGAGACCATTTAAGTCAAAAGGATTGGACAAAAAATCTAGAACAAGCTAAAAGTGTTCATCATTGTATTTTAAGCAAATTACGTTTCATTCTTTGAGCTTTCAAGAATAGTGTTCAAAATGTAATTCCGGCCTGACTTGTGAATGTTAATCTGGAGCGGTGTGCTATGTTTACTTATGCTCTTATTAGATTATTAACACGTTAGCATCACATGACATTCTTAACATAAGCTTTTCTTGATTTTCAACTATTGGTCACTGATTTTCGCAAAATCTTCAAAACAACCCATTCACTCTCTTTAGGTTACATAGTTAAACTCAACACATCGATTAGAATTTGAATCATACAAAAAAATTTGGACTCCGACCAATCCTAGAGATTAATTTAGGAGTTGATTTGGTAAACTTTGATCTACAAAGGAACGTTCTCTCCACCGTCAAGCCTCACGAATTAATATCTGAAAAGACATGAGGATGGACAGCGCAAGAGGCGATCGAAACATCAGAACAAGAAGAGAACGAAATGGGCTTTGTTTCGGATTAGGTTGATGACCGGGAAGACGACAGTGACGGGAGGATCTTGAATGTCTGACACAGCATGGATCGCCTGCGGTTAGAACGTCGCTGTACGCATGGCACGTGAACTCGCAAGATCCAATTTAAATGCCGGGAGGTTCTTGTTAACCGGCGGTTGCATCATCAAACTCCTTCAACTGGTGATCCGTTCCGCGCCGCTCGTCTTCAACAAGACAAGGCCAGAGCAGAAGCATATCATCACACGCAAGCAAGCACCGCACCCATCGGTGATGGCCGCAGAACAGTGGGCGCAACCGGGTCGACATAAATTGAATGCAATTTGAATGGTGGAGGGTCCCAGCACGGGGCAAAACTCGAGAGCGTGTGGTTCTTGTCGAAGAAGGGTCCTTTGTGGCAGTCGGACGATCTGGAGACGGTGAAGAAACAGGACCGGTCGCGTCCGATCTTCGCAAATTCGCGACGCGTGTCTCGACTCGAACTCCATCGGATTTTTTTCCTTCCTCTTCTTTTATTGCTGTCCATGTCAGTACAGTCGCGAGCAGCACGTGGTACGGGCAGCGAGGTTAATGGTTCTCTCGCTTGGTCTTTGCTCTTCTTACCGTGCTGCTTTAGGTAACCCAACCTCCTAATCCATCGACTCCCGCTGGTTTCTAGGCCCAACCCACCTTTGATCCGACCAATCTTAAGAGGCTTCGCTTCGCACTCCAGCTCCAAGAACCCCGTCCCTGTCCCTCCCCAGAAGAAAAGGCTCTTCCTCTTCTTTGCCCACTTCGGATTTGGATCTCCTCGCTACTAATACGAATCTGACGGTCGGGGTTCGCGGTCAACCCCGGGGAGTCACGGAAAGGATCGATTTTGGTTGAGGTAATGCCTCTGTCCGTGCATGTCTGGACGTGGGTCGATCTCGTACTGCTGGATTTCCGGCTGCTTGGCGCTGCAGATCTAGTGTTAGTGTCGATTGTGTATCTGTCTTGTTAGGTGGGCAAGGTTTGTCTTTGGCGTTGAGGTTGGATTCGATTTAGTTAGAATGTGGGGCTGTCGGCGTCGTTGTTTGGGAGTGGTGAATGATTCCCCGTTTTCTGGTCTTCCTGATTGGGTGCTATGTTCAGTGGTGCTCGTTCCGGATCAGACTTGTGAATGCTCCGTTTCGTGGAAGTGGTTTATTTTTGTACTTTCAATGCTCCTTTGTGGTGGTCCGTCATACTTTGGCAGAAATATTGTTTCTTGTTTTGAGTTGAATGTCCTGGCAATGTGACAGTTGAATTTTCATGCCTTTTCTTTGGCAGCTCAGAGATCTTGTGAACTTCAAGAATAGCTCCATTTCACCAAAATTCGATTTCGTTTGGGTTTTCCAGTTGAGACCAATTTCCATTTGGGTTTCTATATCTGCTGCCGGAATATCAATTTCCTTTTCTCCAGGGTCGTGATCGGTTTACGAGCGTGACAATCATTTTCCAGAAGATGTTGTAGAAGCTGGAATAGTTGGTCTGAAAGATAAGAATGGGCAAGATGATCAACAAACCGCTGGTCCTGACATACCTTTACCTACTAATGTACATTTTACTTTCATCTGGAGTTATACTTTACAACAAGGTAAGGCAAATTCACTGCTTAAATTTTTTGCATTTGTATCACATTGCAACTGGTCATGTCCATTTTCAAAGGCCCTGACTGGATCACACAGATACTGTATGTCCATATTATCGTTAAGCTGTCTTTGAAGGCCTCCACTCTGTCGATCTCATCTATTGTGCCATTTGCCTTGAGGCTGTCTTATGATCTAGGTCAAATTTTTGCCTGCCACTTTTTATGATCTCATAGAACATTGCATAGTTCTGTGAAATGTTGTAAGATCCAACCATCAGCAGCCTGAATCAGCTGTTCTTTGTCATTGATTTAACTTGTACCTCTATTGGGATTTAGCATTAGTGTAGATTGACAAAACTTCTGTAGTAATCCTAACTTTGAAAATTTTTGCAGTGGGTACTTTCTCCTAAGTACTTCAATTTCCCATTTCCAATTACACTGACCATGATTCATATGGGATTTTCTGGAGCAGTAGCATTTCTTCTTATTCGTGTTTTCAAGGTATGCATTCTTCAACAATGCTTCAACCTTTACTTCCACCCATATCTTTGGAGTCTTTGAATTAACATGCCTCTTTCTTGTAGTTTGCTTCCTAGTCTGTCTATGCTAATGTGCATGTAAACAATCTAAATTTGCAGGTTGTAGCTCCAGTTAAGATGACCTTTGAAATGTAAGTGGTTCATATGATAATCCTTTTATTGTCTCTGGAGTTGCAACGGTGAAGACCATTGCACTTTCCTGACTCCTTATCCTTAATAATACTTCTATTTGTGCAGATATGCAACATGTGTCGTACCAATAAGTGCATTCTTTGCTTCTAGTCTCTGGTGAGCACTCATGTAATATTTCAAGGGCAGTAATATTAAATACCATTGTGGATAACTTAATCCTATCAAGTAAATGTATCTACCTGGCTCATCAGTTATGTGTAGATCTGTCTACTTCATAGGTCTAGCTATCCACATTGATTGGATGATGTTGGGTACATGGTTTTCTGGGTTCTGATGTACCGCTCATAAGTTCCACAATATAAGTCCCAACTATCTTTTTCTCATGACATTTTCTTCTATGTTACACACACCTCCACAATCAATTGCCATAACTATGCAAAGAAGGGATTTAATGCTTATTGGTAGATTATTTTAATGTCAAAAGAGTTGTCACATCTCATGCCCCAATTAGTTATATTAACATTTAAGCCAATCCTTACATGGTCCATACAATTTATGTTCCACAGGTTTGGCAACACTGCTTACTTGCACATTTCTGTGGCCTTCATTCAGATGCTGAAAGCTCTAAGTATGGTGAAGAAATCCTTGTTCTTTTATATATCTTCAACTGCTTATTGCATTTAATTGTCTCTTACTAGTTAAATGTTGGATATTGCAGTGCCAGTGGCAACCTTTATCACGGCAGTTATGTGTGGCACTGATAAATTAAGGTGTGATGTGTTCTTGAACATGCTGGTGGTGAGCATCGGGGTTGTGATTTCCTCGTATGGGGAAATCCATTTTAATATTGTTGGAACAGCTTACCAGGTCACAGGAATATTTGCTGAGGCTCTTAGGCTGGTTTTGACCCAAGTCCTGCTGCAGAAGAAGGGTTTAACTCTAAATCCAATCACTAGCCTGTATTATATTGCTCCGTGCAGGTACTGAATCTGGATGTCAATGCACTGGTTACTTTGATTGAGTTTAAAATTAAGCCTCTAGGTTGGACTTTAGTTTTGTAAAAGAAAAGGTGAAAGATGGATTGCTCTTTTGGTAGTTGGTGTCCCTTGTAATACGAATGCCAAATGTTGAGAATGTGCTTTACTAGGTTGTAAAATATTGTCATTGAGAGTTCTGTTTCCTGAATTTACTGATCCAATGATATTTGGAGCGATAGAGCATGCTTGATAATGTCGTCTTATTTCAGTGCATCTAAAGTATTGTCGACAAAAGTGTCCTGTATTCCATCAGTTAATATCAAGAATGCTAACTTTTTCACTATTTGTAACATGCAGTTTTGTGTTTCTGTTTGTGCCTTGGTATTTACTTGAGATGCAAGAGATGGAAGTTTCACAGATCCAGTTCAACTTTTGGATCTTTTTCTCTAACGCCATCTGTGCTTTGGCTCTCAACTTTTCCATTTTCCTGGTTATTGGTCGAACTGGTGCGGTTACCATGCGCGTAGCTGGCGTATTGAAAGATTGGATACTGATAGCACTTTCCTCTGTTATATTTCCTGAATCGACAATAACTGGGCTCAATATAATAGGCTATGCAATAGGTAATCTGTTGTTCTAACCGAAAGCTTCTAACGCATCTTTTATCTTATATTCTGTGATTAATAAAAGTGTTCCCCTTTCCTTTTGCAGCTCTTTGTGGTGTTGTTATGTATAATTACATTAAGGTTAGAGATGTTCGTGCGTCTCAAACTATACCAGAGAGTATTCCAGAAAGAATTGCAAAGGTTAGTTTGTTGCACAGGGATATTATCTGATGTATCTCCCGAGGGAATATGCCAGAAGCACTTTATATTTCTGGTCCAAAGTTAAATATTGAAACTAAAATTGTTGATCTTGAAAACACAAGTAGTAGGAAGATGCACTGTTATTGTTAGGCTCTCCTGTTTCATGGCTTTTGAACTTTTGTGTTCAAATCTTCACATTTTGTACCTAGGCACTCTGTTTTGAAGTTTTTTTTCTCCATTCTTCGCCCCCTGCCCCACCGCCCTTCTTGGTACGGAGAAACCTAAGTTCTTAATATGCCACTACAGCAACATTTGGAATTGATATGTTTGTTGGTGGGTACCTTTTGATATATTTCCTTGGTGAGGCAGCAAACCGTTATTTCAATACACTGCTTTGAGGTTGACACAATGAATGGTCAGTAGAAACTTATGATCCTGTTAAATCCATGATAGCCAGCTCTATGATCATCAGATCATGGGGCAAGTGCTCCACTCTAGCCTTTAGGTGCCAAGGAACTAGCACACTACACTGGCAAAAACTCGTCCAATTCCAGACTTTAGTTGTAAATTTGAGTGTTGTGCTTTTCTAAATGCACTCTCTGAGGTCCTCATTCGCTATACGATCCACAAAGTTCGGGAATGACTGATGTATTCTTTTTAGCTACAAGCTTTTAGTAGAATTGTTGCTATATTGTTTATATCTGGCCATTATTGTTCTCTCTCTTACGAGCGTAATGCCTTATATCCATTCAGGAGTGGAAGCTCGAGAAGAAGTCATCTGACCCTTTTCTGCCTAGCAAGGGGAGTGACAACAATGGTGGAAGGAACGGGGGGAATAGTCCCACTGCCGACCCTACCGTCGATGAAGAAGCACCTCTTGTCCCATCGTCGAGATTTTATTACACAGGACGGATGCAAGTTAAACAGCCGTTCTAACCGAGTTGGCATCCTCATGATTAACGAGCTTTAAATTCATCCCAAGAAACGAGAGATCATGATGGTGCGTCAGAGGCATCCAAGGTTGGGTTTCCCTACGGAAGGGAGCATTCTTTCAGAAGCCACTGTGGGAGGGTGGTGCATTAATTCAAATTGCAGATCAAACACATATCGAGGAGGCGCGATAAATACGAGCGCAGGAACTGCGGTTGTATGCCAATGATAGGCTGACCATACTGTCCCTGCCCTCAAATCGATTGGGTTCATGTTCCTTTGCTAAAGGTGATTACGTACTGTAGTTTTTAATTCCAGCTTATATTGAACCCGTGGTTCTTTGGCAATGTCAAGTTATTTTGATGCGACAGCCAAATACAGGAATGGACAATCTCATCTTCTTATGGTTCTCATATGCCACCCACAACACAATTCATGCAGAGAGGGAGGGAAGGAGGGATTTGTCACAATTTCATCTTAAGAGGTTTAGACCACTCCACCCCGGAGATTGGTATCATTTAGTTAGCCAACAGAACCTTGGATGAACGCAACAGTTGGTAGAGCTGTTTAATCATCTGGGCGCCAAACAGGAAGTCAGTAACTGAATAGACGTCATGCAGATCATTTAGTTAAGAGGTTTAGACCACTCCACCCGGAGATTGGTATCATTTAGTTAGCCAACAGAACCTTGGATAAACGCAACAGTTGGTAGAGCTGTTTAATCGTCTGGGCGCCAAACAGGAAGTCAGTAACTGAATAGACGTCATGCAGATCAACCAGAGTACGACCAAAATCAGAAGGAAAAGGAAATTTCAAAACACGCATGCATTATATCCTCAAAAGGGCTTTTAGCCAAATACATGTACATGGCAATGATTGTGTAGTGTTTAATTTCCGCCGGTCTACAATTGTCTCAAAACATAAGCAAAAGAACCATGCCATACAAACTCTGCAAAGAGAAAAGAAGCGGCAAAGGGAGAGAGAGGGGCCTCGCAAATGATTTATACAAAGAGAATCACAGACAAGAAAACGCATGTCAGGCAAGAATAGTAATTATAGAAGGAAAAACCATATACATGCCCACAACCAGCTTCGGCAGATTCCATTCACCACGAAGGGATTTGCAGCAACTTTTACCCTCGGATATGAGGAATTTACTGAGCATCTCCAAAATCCCCGAGAGACAACAACCTTCTTGACGGAGCAGGCGGTGCTAGTCCAGGAATGTCCCTGATGCTCTTGTTGTTTGGGTTCACAATCTATATATTGAAAATTACCAAAACAAAATTAAACCTCCACAGACATCAAATGAGATTTTGCACACGAGGCTATAGCAAAAGGCAAAGAAATCAAGTGATGAATGGATTAACTAAGCAGCATACCTTCACCACAATAATTGCTATCACGCCACAGACGATAAGTAAAAGGAAAAGCATAATACATTTATCTGTTGCCACCTGTAAAAAAGAAGATAGAACTCAACAAAAGTCCCGATAGAGGAAACAAACAGAGTTACAGGTAAAATAAAGGAAAGAGAACCAGACGAACCTGTCTGCCAATTTCCTTCACAAGTTGGGAAGCCTTTTTGATAGAAAACTGGATTGTGTCAAGCTCATTCACAATTCTGCCCATTTGCTCAGTCTGGAGAAAGTTAGATCATTATGTATATGGCCCAAAATATGATAACAAAATGATTCAACACTTCTTTTCCCAATTATAAGTTCGTACAGAAGACTTACTTGGCCCTTTAAGGTGACAGCAGTCTGTGTCCCCACTTCGACAGTTTGCTCAACAACCTAGGGATCAATTCTTCATCAGAATAAGGATATCTATGTAAGAAAAGGAGCAAGAACTCATCAAGAGAATTGCTCACTTTTTTCGAGCGCTCAATGACCTGATCAGTCTCATCCATTTGCTTCATTCCAGCATCAACAAGTTGTTGGTTTGACATGGCTGCATGGCATAATAAGTAGACCAGAAAAAAAAATATATGAGACTGAGTTTTACATAATAAATCCCAGAAAGAATTATCAAGAGAACATATCAAATCAAATAAAATAAGTGTTCCATCATCTAACTCCACTGATATCTAAACAAGAACGCCAATAGGAAAAATTCATAAATGCTCTTTTCTGACAACCGTGAAACAATCTTCCAGCTCAAAATACTGAATAGAAGTGTTGCAACATACTAGTTTTAAGTGTCTGTATCTAATAAGGAGAAAGCACAACGTCAACACTGAACTTTGCTTATATAAGGTTAGATGTAGTGATGTCCAACTCTACTGACGGTCATTATACTGTTGGACTGCTAGATGATATAATTTGTCACCTATCTGATAGGTTTGTTGCATCCCTGAGGAGACAGGAAACTAACGGGAACCATTATCAGCTCATGAGAAAAAAAATACTGAAAACAAAGAAAATGGACACCGATTTAACATTAAACATCAAGGCCCAAACCTTTCGTCCAGGTTTAATTTTACAAGAAAGTGGAATAAAAGAACTGCATGAAATAACATTTTAATGTTTGCTGAAAGATGGCATATGGAAATATTGCCCAGAGCTACTACCAAGTCATCTGAACTGTATTTAATTAAAATATCTGAAAATTAAACAGCATTTATCAATAGGAAAGAAGTCCAAACTGACCTGATGCCACTTGAACGTTTTCATCAGCAGTTGGTTCACTCACTCCAGCTCCCATATCAAAAAGTTCAAGTTTCTTATTACCGAGAGTACTCATATACCTGCAATTACACAACAGAGATTCAATTCACCAAGAAGAACAACATAAAGTAAGAACCCACAAGTAAATTCATGACGCCTAAAAACCACCAACAAACAAGTAGTTATCTACCAATTAGGGCGAAGTACAAAAGAGCAGCTATTCACCTAATGGCAACAAATATATAAATCACAAGCCAAAAGAATAAGAAAAGAGAAAACTTACGTTTTTCTCAATGCTACATATGAGTTTAGCTCTTTGATCTGTAAAAGGGGAAAGGTACAGTGAAAAAAGGTTTGCCGGAATTAAGAAAATATGAAGAAGAATTTATGACACAAACATTGCCATGAAGAAATGCAGACCTGCATGAACATCGAGATGGTACAGTTTAGAATTTCATTTGTAAATTTTACCAAAGGAATTGGGAACTGACCATAGATTGCTTCTCATCATTGAGCTGCCTATTTACTTCTGGTGGATTTCTGCCCTCCTCATCCTTAATCTCTCGATCAAACTCTTTGATTAATCTGTACAAATATCCAAGATGCTAAACTTTGTGATTTCCAATACTTAATATTGACAGAAACAAAGCATGGCAGATCAAAAAATAGAGATTAAAGACTCTTGTCTCTCTTTTTTTCCCCATTTCCTGAATGATTCTTTTATACACTCTTCTCCCTTGAAAGTCTGACGCATGAGATAGGAAACTGTATTTATACAATAGATTCAAAACCCATATTCATCTCATGAAATTAATATGGATTTAAACATTTGCCTATTTTATAGCCAATTGTGAAAACAGAACTCTTTAATGAAGCAAATATTCCAAAGCTTACACTTCTTTGATGATTACACTGTACGTGATAACCAAACAAAGGAATTGAAGCAGTCTCATACCTCTTACACTCCCTCATCTTCCCAGTGAGTTCCTCCAATTGTTTACTTTGTCGGTTGGAATCTTTGACCTTATCAATCTTCTGGAAGCCATTTCTGCATACCAAAAAGATAAAATAAAGGATCAATGTATATGTCAAGTGTTTGGAATTAGCACCAGTCTCATCTTCAAAAGACACAGTTAAAAAGGCAACTGACTCTCCAACTTATGATTATCCATAAGAAACATCTGCTCTAGATAGATAACAAAATAACAGCTATGAAGAAGAGCCCTCAATAACAGTTATGAAACACATGTATTGCAAGCTAACCAATAGGTTTAAAGCAGAAGACTGCAGTAGCTCCATAAATACCCAATTTAACCTTTTTCTTTGGCCTGAAGGCTCATTTATATTTGAAAAAGACAAACTTATATCAATGAGACTGCCTAATGCATCAATGCAATTTACGGCATGCAGTCATTTTCTTCATCATCTAACCAAGAAAAGTACATGGTCATTGTTTTGTTCCTCGAGTTTGACAAGAAAATGGCTGTATCAGCCACCAACAATCCTCCTCCCTATATTCATGCCTCTATTTGTACACATTGCCCAAACCAAAGAATCATTCTCCAAATTGTGGTGTGTATTTCTCTTGTGAGAAACACAATTCATTACTTTAGACTTGTAGAGGTACTTTCATCAAATCCTTTTTTAAAAAGAGAGAATGTCACCTTCTATATTTCCTATACTATCATTTTTTTTTCCTTTTCTCTACCAACTGAATCAACAAGTATTGAATGACACTGCTTCCCTGAAAATTTATTTTTCCCTTGATGAATGATGAATCTGAAACGTCACAAATATTTCCTCGACTTAAAATAAGTAATTCAGACTCTTTATCCTCATATTGCTAAACAAAGAAATAGATCTCGAGTCTTGACATCATATCATCTGCACCGTAGAGAACTTATGACCAAATGATACCACTTTTTTCTCTATGTTTATCCTCCATACTGCCAGCATCCTAATTGAAGAAATCCATCGCTTCTCCCTGAGGCAGCACCTCCTAGAATTCTTCCACACTCCAATTCCCCATTTGCCTAACAGATATTTAAAATGCAGGTCGACATTCATTTTCTCCCTCCAAGCTGATCACCGTCTCCGCTACGCCTAAGGCAGTAACAATCATACAACATCACCCTTCATCGTCACAAAGCATGTAGTCCATGCCTGTAGTAAAGTTAAAGAGAAGCACAGTTGACACCCACTGTTCCTTTGAATCAGTGATGGGAGATAACCTACGAAAGGGTAATATCACCTTATTCACACCAAAGAATCAGCATTGTAATAATGCAGCTTCCTATACATTCGTTACTGCACTAACAAAGATCCATCTACAAGCTCAATTCCCAATCCCTTACTTCCATGGAGTGACAACAGACAATTTCACCAGTCCACACAAATTCTGCCCCCATAATATCCACCCTCACAGACGGAACTCGTCTCTATCCATTCGCGCGTGCACCACCACACTCTGCTCCAATCGGACGAGAAAAAAGACCACAAATTTTACCACCAAATCCGCAGATTCGCCTAACTTAGGCACCAACAGACGCATGAACAACAGGTACGAATCAAATTCCAGATTCCACGCCACCCCACAAAGCCGTTCAAGCAAAAATGCAGCTAGCAAAAGCGGGAAAAGAGATTAAAAGAAGAAAAGAGAAAATCAAACTCACGCGAGGGCCCGAAAGTTGTCCTTGATTTCTCCATGGATCTGCTCCATCTGAGGATTCATCTGCAACTCACCCGCCATCTCCGTTGCCGACAAAGCCCCAAGAAACTTGACCCAACGCAAACCCTAGATTCCCCAAATTCCGCAATGGCCTCACCTCATCCACCAAAAAAAAAAAAATCAAGCCGCCCGCCCGCCCAAAACCAAGAAAAGCACCAACCGGAAACCCTAAAGGCGCCCGCAGCTCCCGAGATTTCAATTCGCCCGAAAGGGTAAGAGAAAAATCGAATCTTTGACGAGAGAAAGGAAGGAGGAGATCAGCAAGTGCTGAAAATGGCGGAAATCGATCTGGGATTTGCAGGCCGAGGGGAGGAGAAGGAGGAGGAAGGGGGTTGGGGGAGAGAGAGAGCAGATGGAATTTCCTCCTCCTTTTTTTTTCTTTTTTCTTTTTCTTTTTATTTTTTGAATTTTATTCGGGGGAAGTTCTTGTTGGGATTGAACAGCATTATCGTCCTAACTGAGGAAGCTCCTCCCAACAGCTTTTTTGTCCTAGCGTGAGCTGCCTCGGTGGCAACCCGAATTGGCAAATATGGATTGTGTTTTCCTGCCGTTGGTGGCCGGGCCGGGCCGAGCAGCCCGGGGGTGGCCCGATCTGGCATTCCCTCAGGGCGTCTCCGCATAGGCACTAGTTTGGGTGTAGGAAGGGCACGGTATAGTCGAAAGTCGATTTCATAATACGATATGGAAAGTATTTGACCAAATCTGAACAATTATCTTAATTTCAGAAGATGACATCACAATCGACCCACTCTTTTGAAAAAGTGGGAGTAACCGATTAATCACATCAACTACCTCAATCCCGCCAAGGCAAGAGAGCCGACCAAGCACGGCCCTAAAAGGCAAAGCTTCATCGGGTCCCAAAGCATGTGACACGAACGAAAAAGAATCATGATATCAGATCTTAATTAGCTCTACTAATCAATGGCAATCTCTATTGTCAAACTTTCAAATATCAGATTTACGTAAGTCATTTTGCTGGATCAAAGTCGGGTTATACTGGTTGGATATAAATATTCTTATGATAATTATGAAAAGTGGATGGAATACAAATGGAAAAATACTTTATTTTTCTTTTTTAATTTTTTTTTGTCAGTTTTCGAACTTATAAAAAAAAAAAAAAAGAGTCAAGTAATGAGGTGGGCATGTGCTGGCGTGGGACAGGGACATTCCCGAAAAAGCCGAGGAGCGGAGAGCCAACGAACGAATTGGTGAGTTTGCGCTGTCGGAATCTCACGCGCCTCGAAGTCAAACGATTGTCTTCGTTCGAAAGCCCCCGTTTATTTTCCCCACTCCGAATTTTTCTTTTCCACACGTCACGGTGGATTTTGATTTTGTACCAAAGAGTTATCGACTCTTTAACCAACTTCGTACATAAAGAAGAAAATTCATATTATATAAATGATCACTTTTTATAGGACGTCCTTTTCAATGATATCATTTTTTTTCCACCATCACTTGAGAAATAAATTAATAAAAAATAATCTTTAAAATTCCGTTTGTTTCGTGAAAAATATAATATTTCTGAAAAATATTTTTTAGGAAGTTATTTTTGTGAATATTTTTCTAGTGTTCAATTGAAATATGAAAATTAAGTAGAAAATATTTTCATCCATTCAATAATTTTTTTTATTTTTTAAATCGATTGTTATTTTTCTTTTCTTTTTTCTTCTTCTTTCTCGACTAGTCCGCGACCGACCACAGGCGAGTTTGAATCTCCCCATGACTCGACGAGGCTTAACCACTAGCTTGCCATATAAAGGTGCCTCGTTGGCCTATGGTGAGGCCAGAGGTCCCCAATGACCTTGAGCAAGCTTGGGTGAAGCGCAGTCTCATCGGCCTGTGGCGAGGCTCAAGCTTGCCTTTGGCTAGTCGTCGACCACCATCATAGCCAATGACCAGTAAAAAAAAGGAAAAGAAAGAAAGGAAAAGAAAAAAGAGAAAATAATTAAAATGTTGAAATAATTAAGTAAAAAGGAAAATGTGTTTGGTGAAAAGGATGCTTGGTTTAGAAGTAAAAGAAAGAGGATGGAAAATGTTTTCCGCTTTCTAAAAAGCAGAAAAATATTTCCCTATTTTAGAAGTCTTTATTCTCCCAAATTAATTCATTTTCCATGAAAACAAATACCGAAAAATCCAAACAAACATTTTCTTGAAAAGTTGTTTCATCGAAACAAATAGAGTTTACATGTATCCGGTGGCAATTTATTGTGTGTGACTCTTTCTTTAATGATATTTTAATTCCTACATGACTTTCTCGACAAAAATCGATCTTGACAAAAAAAAAAAATGACGCTGCTTTCGATCAAAAACTATTTCTCTCTCTCTCTCGCTCTCGTTGGTTCTTCTCGCTTTCTTGAACTTCGGGCTCATGAAGAAATATCCGAGCCATCCAAGCCCAAACACGAGCTAAGCCCAACCCAAAAACGTGTGCCTATATTTGACAAGCCCATCGGGCCGGGAGCCCATAATCGGAAGGCTGGACTCGAGGAGCGCAGCTTCGGCCCATTTTGGGGAGACGACAGCCCTCGGCCCTGTGGACGACTTCCTCGACCATGGACACCTGGCTCGTCGTCTCTTTGCCCGACGATGCTCCTAGTGAGTGGTGAACATAGTGAAGGACCCTTTCGACCCCTCTCTTCAGAAGCATCGTGGACACTCGGAGCGTGCGAGCGATCGCATTTAGGCGAGATGTCAAGAGCACCGCAAATTTTAAGCACCTAATATCGCCCTAATTGCTAGGTTGAGGAAACATAATGAATTTTCGCCACATTTCAATCTTAACTCGTTAATTTGGGGACAGATAACGCTTTAGCATTAACATTGCTGGTTTCACTTTCTTCATGACTTACATCGAATGGTGTTCATTAAAATAATGTCATGTCGGATTTTTCGGCCATATAAATCATCAATGGCTTATTAAAATGATTAATTAATTTTTTTTATTTTTTTTACGAAAACATCTCTCAAGTGATCAAGACCAAAAGTAGTGTCGCTAAAGTATATGACTCATACGGAAGTTAAGAAACTTGCAATGTCTTTTTAAAATAAAATAAAATCACGTGAGCAATTCAGGTTTACTCACTTTAGATAAAGAGGAAGAAGATGACCTAAAAAGAGCAATTGATAATTTGGGATAATGGGAACCTTACCAAGTGTAAGCGTATTACGTTTAGCGGTTCTTTTGTGTAGCATTTGTTTTTAATCTTAACTTACTAATTTTCCAAAAATATTTTTTTTTAAATATACATATATTGATGAGTAGAATTCCATATAATTTTTCTATATTTTAAAATATATACATAGTGTCACCGAAGCTATTGATTCCTTTCTAGAGCACGTGATCAAAGCACGAGACACTTTGTACGGGTATTCTCTATCCTTTCACATCGATATGCTCCATAATTGCATAAACATTCCGCGTCATGCTTTTCAAAGTGTCGACCCACATCCCATTTATATTTCGTTACCCTTTTTAATCAATGTCCAACTATAAAAGAAACTTATGTCTGCCTATAAAAAGAATTTAGACCCATCACGCTTCCTCGAGATTGCTGTCATGATCGGTTGCTCTCCTTTAAGAAAACGGGATTTCTCGACTGAAAAAGAAAAAGAAAAAGAAAAAGAACGAGACAGGTCATTTCTTTCAAAAGTTTCATTTCGCGTCTCGTGTAATATGATTTTTTTCCAATCCCTTTTAATCTCTCCATAATAGAAACAAACGTACGTGTACACTTTGACTTCGATCAAGAACATTGCTTCACGCATGGAGCCACTACAAAACAAATTTGATCAGGCCCACCTCATCCTTAATCAAAGCAAGCCATCTTTTTTCCTCGTCCGCACGCAGCTTATCCTTCATTAGAAAGATGGCAATCTTCAACGACCCAAGGCAAAATTCGTTTGTCGGGTACGCTTCCCCAAATATCATAGAAGATGATCTTTTGCTTTTCTTCAAGAAAAACCCGATTATCCGGCCAAGAAAAGGAAAGAAAATCATCGGAAGTTGCCTTAGTGGTACTTTTCTTACATGAGCAGGGGAAGGTGAGAAGCTCAATTCTCTATCTTCTTAGAAGGGCCGGAGATGGGGACATTTAGGACACGCATGATAACCATTCTATTTTTGTTCAAAATCTATTTTTTTTTATTATAGAGTTGTTTCTGAATTAAAAATTTGTTTGATAAAATAATTCTATTTTTTTATTTTTGAAACAGATTTTTATTTCAAAAATAAGTTTGGAATATAAATTATTTGATTTCTCATCTGAAGGAGTTTCTTTCTAATCCTTAGTCATTTGCCACCGGTTGCTGGCCGTCGCTATCGTTTGAGAGGGAAAATTTTTATGTCATTATGAAACAAATTTCTATTTCGGTAGTAGAAATTTTATATCGTTATCAAACGCATATTTTTACTTAAAAATTCATTTAAGAATATAAATAGAAAAACCTATTTCTATTCTAGAATTTAATCTCTAATTAAAAATTTTATCATCCGCATACTTAATTTCAAATGTAGGATTAGACTTTTATGCTCTATGAAAAGACGTCATAAAAGTTTGGAAACTAATTAAGAATTAGAATACGACAGATGAGAAGAAAAAAAAAGAAAAAAGAGAAAGAGAAAGATGGGATGTTTAGACGTTTAATGATGGGTGGGGAGCCGTGGGCCTGGAATTCGAATGCTTTTAAAATTCCTCATGAAAACACCCCCAAACCCGTCGCTAACAGTGAGCACTCCAGCGCTGCAAATTGTCCCCAAAGTGGCTTGAGCTTTCATGGAGAAGAAGAAGAAGAAGAGGAGGGAGGTTAACGTGGCGGGAATCAGTGGCCACACGAATCCTGAGGAGGAAGAATGTTAGGTGGGAGCTTTCGTTGGGATTCTCTCTCTCGGAATCCTAGAGCGTCTCGGCCACACACGGCAAGAAAAGCCATGGGACCACCACTCCGTGCCTCATGTGGAGGCAATTGGTTCTAGGGAGGGCAGTCCCTACGTTGAAATCGGGAGCTGCCCATCAAGGATCGGTTTCATAAGTTGAAATAGGAAATCACTTGTTGATTTTATAGACTTATCCGGGAGTCGAATCACTGGGTCCGATATGATTCCTGATATATTTGGGTCCTCCCCTCCGTGATGGAAAGCATCCCACCCCTCAATCCTAGCAAAAGGCAATGGCTTTTGCCCCTTCTTAGGAAATGGCTGACTCCAGGCCCCTTGATACCCGTTTGGTTGATGCTGTGAAGTGATGCTCAATGAATCTTTCCCTTACCAAGATGATAAGACAGCTCCTAATTGGGATTTTAGTCTCCCGGTTTAATAGTCGATTTTTGTGATATTTTTATTTCAAATGACTAAGGAATGACTTATTACGATTTTTCTAGTTTCGACTTGAATGGCTCAATGAACTCGACACATAATTGATCAATCACCGCTCTGGATCAAAGAGGCCTAGAACAAGGAAATAAACATGGTATATACTCATTATTTGGGTGATGAGAGTAAATTAATATCAAACGGAGCGAAAGGGTTGTCAAGGAATATAATATTTGAATTTTCAAGATCCTAAGGGAGTGATATTATTTCACCAAACGTGATTGATTTTGTCAGTTTGGGTTAGGCATAAGCATGGTTCAATGGTTGAATCTAGAATCGAAGAATTGGACTAATGGGAACCATGGTAAGTTTTAAATTTTAAAAATTGAGAAACTTATTTTGACGGGTACGTTCAAAGTTCAAAGTAGATAGAATTTAGAATTTGTAATATTTTTTTGTGTTTTTTTTTTTTATCTTGTCTTTGTGTGATATTGCAATATTTCACGATGTTTGATAATGAATATATAATCTAGAACTACAAATCCGATACCTTCTTCTAGGGAGATCTCCAATGGGTTTTCCCCTAGTACAAGCCCGTTAATATATCTAGTTGACCCACCTTAACTTAAAAGTTTAAGTAGTGAGTTATGGATCAACTAAAATATATTAACTAATCCACATTATATCAATTATTCGATGTTGGACTATTTCTCTAATACAACTCACACGTGTATGTTAATGGGTTAATATTTTAGATTTTTCATATGTCTAAATATAAGTTATAATTAGTGGATGTTTGAAGTAAGTTGTGGTTATCAAAAGTGATGATTTATTATAATCGTTTAATTACACAAGAAAATCTAGATAAATCTTGGAATCGACCTTCGAATCTATAATTGGAGAGGTTCTATATTTCGAGGCGTGCATGGTAGATTTCAAATTTCAAAAAAATTGACAAATATGTTACAACGAGTATGCTTCACGTGAAACTTATTCAGAACTTGTAACTATTCACCTCTAGTTGGGGCAACGATACGTTGAGAAAATGCACTCGATAGATAGACTCGGGAGCTCGGACCAAGTCTCCAGCCAAATGCTTCGTATCGCGGGATTCACAAACCCCATGAAAGGAAACGAGAAGCACACGTTCATCTTCAAAACCAAGAAAACGCCTCCGGAGACTCTCCTCGTGGACGGACAAAACGGCGTCTTCAGCCTTCCCTTGCGTCCCTTTGTCTCTCCTTCTCTCGAATGGAGTGAACTAGGAATCGGCACGATCCCAGCGGAGCATTAGGGAAGTAAATACGCACGGGGTGCTGTCGGAGAACTCGGACGTACGGGCACGTGAATAACATCGCCGGGACTGAGGCCCTCGTCCTCTTCGGCCCTCAATTATTGGAGAACTGTCGCAGCTGCTGCTGTCCCTGAATTTGTGCAGGAGAAAAGACGAGGCATTGGCCACTGACAACACGTGCCTAGGCGGTCGTCCTAGATTTTGGGGCCAATGGACCCGATGCTACCGAACTCGTTTGTCACCACTAACGATGACTCGGTACGTTTGTACCTTGCACATGGGTAATTTCATGAGTAAATTGAATGCATACTCGAACCAAGGAGATAAGAATGATACCGGCATTGCACGGATGGAATTATTTTATGGGATGGTTACATAATGGCGACACCCTACTCAAAGTACGATGAGATTCACAACGGGATATGACGATTAAAGCATTACAACCGTGCAATGTAAAGGCCACATGAAATAACTGTTTTCTAGTGGCGCAAGGGGTTGAGAATAAGCTCGAGACTTGTGGTGAAGCCTTGAATATATCCCCAGAAAAAAAAGCCAAAAAAAAGAAAAAGGACGTGAAGACAAATTTGACTACTTAATACGTAGTAATATCAATAGTTATTTGATTTGGACTTTCTAATTCGAACAAGTTGCTTCTTACCTAAGACATTAAAGAATTAAAAGGCATTGTCTAATAATTAAAAAACAAAGATCCGATCGATCTTTTCGGAGCCAAACATTTTTTAATTATTGTTAAAATAAACAATGGGTTTGAACTTTGGGATCTTTCCATTCATTTTGTCCTTTTGTTTCCGAGTGCGTGGGGGTCTCTCTCTCTCTTTCCAGCCAAAGCAAAGCTGTGGGCGGCAGCACAGAAGCAACTTGGTTTTCTCGAACTCGAATCGTTTCGTTTATCGATTTTTATATTGTCATCACGAGACAGCAAATATTAATATGTTCGGATAGCATCGGCATATCGATACATCCAAAAGAAACCTAATTCATCAAGACGCATGAATAATTTGGAATGCTTTTTTTTTTTTAAATAATTGTTCACGTCACTTTATTTATTTAAATTTTCAAACTTAAATTGTTATTGGTTATGAAAATATTTTTCATTGATCGATTATTTTAAGCGATACAAGCAACTATTTTTAGATGAATTTTAAGATGATTCGATTTTTCTCACAAAATAGATGGAGCTTGACAAATGAGTTAACTTGTTACCCTTGAGTGAAAGTTAGTATGTTCATGTATAAAGAAGAGAGAAGGAAAATATGTGACATGGGATGCATTTTGTAGTGGGAAGAAGAAGTGGAAAGGAACGTCAGATCTAACTAGGTCCTTAAAAAGCTTAAGCGGGAGATCTGCTTTAGGATGGGAGACTCGACTTGCCTTATGTATTCCTTGGTTTGAGAAGAAGAATAAAATTCTTCGATCAACGAGAGATGCGATTGGATTGGTAAATTAACATGGATTTTAGTTTATAGCGAGCCCATGATCCTCTAATCGGTCCTCGAATTACTTAGTATATTCATGTGTAAAGAAGAGAGAAAAGAAAAAAAAAAAAGTGACATAAAGGCACACCCCTCCTCTCCCCACACGTGCGACGATCACCACCTCGTCCCGTCCCCCGGTCAAAACCTCCACGTGTCGTCGCCTCGCCCCCACTGTCACCTGTTCGCACGTGCCGAGCCCTCTCAGCCACGTCGAACCCAAGCAAGGAAGGGGAAGAAGAAGGAGGAGAAGAAAGAAGAAAGGGATAACGCCACCACCGAAGAAAAAAGAGACCCTCATCATTGTTCTCTCACTGTCCCCCCCCATCCTCGGGTTAAAAGAAATTCCAACCCCTGCCTCACCTTCTCCTCCTTCGCGGAGAAACGTAAAGCTCGTGCCTTTCTCTCTTCATCTCTATCCATTCCTCCGCCTGGCTCCTACCCTTCTTTCCTCTCTCCGTGCGCTTTAAAACGACCCTCCTCTCTCGCTTCCTCGTTCTCGATCCCTCACAATCTCCCTCTCCCCTATGTCAGTTTCGCCCCGGGCGTCGCTTCCGCCGCATGTAGCACCGGGCGCTCGTCCTCGTCCTCGTCCTCCCCCCCTGTTCCGCCGCCCCTTGTGCTCGCTTCTGGGCTCGGTCGTCGTCGGGCCATGGCGGCGAAGAAGCTCTGCGAGGCCTACTCCAAGAGCCTGATCGACGAGGTCCACCGCTGGGGCTGCCTGAAGCAGACCGGGGTCAGCTTGAAGTACATGATGGAATTCGGGTCCAGGCCCAGCGAGCGCAACCTGCTGATCTCCGCTCAGTTCCTCCACAAGGAGCTCCCCATCAGGATCGCCAGGAGGGCCATCGAGCTCGAGAACCTGCCGTACGGATTGTCTGAGAAACCTGCAGTCTTGAAGGTAAAAAGAGCTCGAGGGGGATGGGTCGTGGTGGGGCGGGGGAAACGAGGTTGGGATCTTGATTAATGTTTGTTTAGCGGTGATGGGTCCGAGAGTTCTCGACTCGATTCCCTGTGATTTGACCGTGTCTGCTTATATATATATTTTTTAGTTTCATGGAGAAATGGGATTTGGTTCTCCTGGTTAAAAATGGGTTGAAGGTGTTCTGATGATGGATGCACTTTACTTTTTTAGTGATTATTTTAATGAGGGTTTGACTGAAATCTGTACATTTCACTCATTTGCCGGTGATCATGCATCCCTCTTGAAAAATATCAAGTGGTGATTCGCTGACATGGTCGCCCTGCGAGGTTTGCTTTATTAGTGTTGCGACGGAATTGGTAATTGCAGCATAGAGTTATGACTGAAATCTGTTCATACTGGATGCTGTATTGAGTTATGAGGGCGAATCTTGCTCTCTTAGATATCACTGGGTCTTCTTGGCTTTTTGGAAAACTTTCCCTTTCTTTCTTGTTTTTTCTTCTTGTGCAGTTGTCATTCTATGTCTAAGCTAGACTTTTCCAACAAGTGTGCTGATTTGGTAGTACGATTAACTAGGCTTATGAAAGCAATATGGAGTGGTATATCATCTACTCATGCTTCTGTTTTGCTGCTCAGGTTCGGGATTGGTACTTGGATTCTTTCCGCGATGTCAGGGCCTTCCCTGAAATCAAGGATACGGTTGACGAGAGGGATTTCACGCAAATGATAAAGGCAGTAAAGGTTAGACATAATAATGTTGTCCCGATGATGGCATTAGGAGTACAACAGCTGAAGAAAGACATGAAACAGAAGGTTGTTTGTGAGGATCTTGATGAGATCCATCAATTTCTTGACCGTTTTTACATGTCAAGAATCGGCATTCGAATGCTCATTGGTGAGACTTAGTTTCTTCTAGTTTGCACTTCATCGACTGACGTGATGAATTACTTTGTAGTTCTTAATTTTGACGGTCCTCTTGAATTTTTTCTTTGATTGATATTGAATGACGATGTTCTTATGTGCTTAAATTGTGAATGAATTTCAGGTCAGCATGTGGAGTTGCATAATCCCAATCCTCCTCCTCATTGTGTGGGATATATCCACACAAGAATGTCCCCAGTCGAGGTTGCCCGAAATGCTAGTGAGGATGCTCGTGCTATTTGTTTGCGTGAGTATGGCAGTGCTCCGGATATTAATATTTATGGGGATCCCAGCTTTACATTCCCGTAAGTCACTATCTAACCACATCAATTTCCTCTCTCTCTCTCTCTCTCTCTCTATATATATATATATATGTGCATGCCCTGGCATGTGCCCTCCCCCCTTCCACCCCAAATCTTTATTTTCTCATGTATGTTTTAGTTCTGGTGCTTGTGTGTACTGAGAGCCTGGTACATTTTTCTTTTTTATTGATCGATGTAGTCTCACCATTGATTCAAGATATTTGAGTGGATGCATCTACATATCTTGCTTCCATCTGCTATTCCATAGCTATTCTTGTTGCTTTTTAGCAGGTATGTTCCGACACACTTGCATCTGATGGTATTTGAGTTGGTTAAGAACTCTTTGCGTGCTGTCCAAGAACGATTCATGGATTCAGATAAAGTTTCACCTCCTGTTCGAATTATTGTTGCTGATGGAATTGAAGATGTTACAATCAAGGTGCAGTCCTATTGTTTGAATTTGATTCGTATAAGTTTCTCGAGTTTGCGAAATTTCATGTTACAAGTGAAAGTGTGCCCCTCGACACTCATGTCATGGGAAAATGGAGAAGCATGACAAAAGCTTTTTCTGCATACAAGCACTTGATGTTGATAGGCCATTGACTTCTTTTTGTACATGATTATAGGTCTCAGATGAGGGGGGTGGCATCCCAAGAAGTGGTCTTCCCAAAATCTTCACGTATCTGTATAGTACTGCAAAAAACCCCCTGGATGAGAACTCAGATCTCGGAACAGCTGATAATGTGACTATGGCTGGTTATGGCTATGGGCTTCCAATCAGCCGTCTGTATGCTCAGTACTTTGGTGGTGACCTGCAAATTATTTCTATGGAAGGATATGGTGAGATTATCTTTTTATCCTCCATTATTTGACTCCTCTGTCATCACTATCTTTAGACGAATGGTTCCAGAAGTCTTAAGAAAACATGTAGACCTTCAGGTCTAAAAGAGATGATATGTGCCTTTCGTCATTCCATTCCATTCACGGTATTTGCATTGGTCAATTTTTGGCCATAATTAGTTGCATTCTTTGAGTGTATTACTTAATAATTATTAGCATAAGTTTGTTCATTTGTTGGCACATAAATGTGTTCAGTTCTCAGCATTTTCATTTAAGAGGGGGCAAAAGGAGCATAGGTGCACATTGCAACTCTGTAGAGATGAAGTCTATCTGCATTCACTTTGGTAAAGATTTTGCAGCAGAATTTGCTAATGAGAATGCATTATCCGGACTTAAGCTAGTTGAGATCCGCTCTCTAGGCTTGTAGCTGCGAAGTAAAATTTTTAAAAAGTTTCTTCGAATTTGTAAGCAATTGCAGAGTCAGGGGAATTACTGCTGATCAGCCCTGAAGATGTTGGGTCAGATCACTAACTAGCTTTATGGGAACTGTAAACTGCTCAAAATAGTGATTTCACATCGTATGAAACACTATACTTTTCATAATACGATTGAATTTGAATGTTATATGGCTGCTTTTACATGGATAAAATTCTAGCCTGGGTTTATTACTTCTCCACATTGGCTGATTTGCTGATAGTATCATTCTGTCACAACCGGCAAAGTTTTTCCTACACTTCTCCACTCAACTCTGTAAATTTGTTTCTGCAGGGACTGATGCATACCTACATTTGTCTCGCCTCGGAGATTCTCAAGAACCGCTCTCATGAGTAAAACTAAAAGCATGAAGTCCTGGTTCATGAGAACAGACTTCTGCGAAATGCCCACCGGGGTTCATCTTAAAAAGCAAGAAGTAGCTGCAATTTTCCATTTATAAATAACGGGTAGCTTTCCTGTATATTCTTCCGCTTTTTGACATGTCAAAGCTGGAATTAACCTCGAATCCATTTTTCGCCATCCGCACAGATTCTGATTTTCTTTTCGAATGTTGAGCATTTGCACTGACATGCACCACAAGGGGAAAAAGTGGAAATTAGTAGTCGATCATGTAGCTCTAACCCTGCACGTTCCATTGTTAAAGTCATCTTACTCATGGCGTTGACTAGAATCTTTCTAAGAGAAGTCAACTATGTTGCACTGGGTCTTGACTTGAGTTAGGACTGGAAAATCACTCAGTCTGGGGGACTTCAGGGTTGGAAAAATATGTGAGGATGACGATGACTTTCTGCTTTATATCTTCAAATCGATGAAGACCATGTTCGTTCGTCGAATTCATTTATACTGACTTATGCTTACATTCAGTCCCTTGCATTTGTCACGGAAGTTGACATGACCATGTCCACTTCTGCTCATGCGTGCATCTTCTTTCTTTTTAATCCATGACCTTGTGCAATCTTTATAAGAGCACGTGCTGGAGCAGAGAGTGGTCGGATTCGGTCCATCTCTCGTGACGATTACACGGTTGAAAACCCACGAGTCGAGCTTAGTTGCACATCGAACATTCTTCTGCATATTCAGGAATTTCCAGAGATGCCGCTGCCATCCCGGGTCTGGTCTTAACCTGATGAAGATGCTCGTATGGATTCTACTAGCCCCGACGAATGCACTAGGCATATTAACGTCTGGACTGGCAAGCAGCTCATTTGCATCTTCCATGCCTAGGCATATCGACCATGTTTACGAAAATTATCGATCGGTGGCTAAATGTCATATATACGTTTTGCGAGGATGAACTTCATGAGAACGGTTGAAACTTTGACGTTCTGCCTTCTGTAACTCGAGCATTCTTCTCAAGTTGATCTCGCGTTTGAAAGGCTTGAATCAAGATCATCTTCGAAAGATGGAAGCATTCATGTACCTAGTTGATTCTCTACCGAATGTCATACCAAGCATGCGGCCTATTGGTTTGAGAAACACTTGATCAAGTTATCAAGTTTATACATTTGATGTGTCGCATTTTCCAAATCACGCATTTCACAACAAAGATCCATTCTTTATAATTGTTGTGACCGGCTTGATCTACCCAATCTGGTAACACATACAATGAATAGGCAATAATTTTCCCACCCTTTTCAAACTTTCGATTGAAGATCAGGATGAGTTCGCGCCATCTATCATCTCATCCTCAATGACTTGCAAATGCCCATGAACTTTGCAGATGACTTGATGCTCAAAACAATTTGTATGGTTCTTGAAAACCTTTCCATAGAGCAATTTGGTGAATGTTGACTCAGGAATGTCGAATTTCTCTTTCGAGTTTCTATAATTAGCATAGGCAAAAATGTGCATGGAAGATTATTGGAAAGGAGAGAACACGACAAGATCTCCCTCCTCCTTCCATTGGAACTCGCCTCAGTTTGGACATCCTTTGCCCGAACCGCAAGAAACACCGTCTAAACTTAAACATTCCAATGTCATCCATTGAAACCAAAAGCCACTCAAGCCTCTAATCTTTCTGATGACACCATCTATAAATAATCTCTTCACCTCTTAGCCTCTCTCCTTCTGTTCTCTATCCTGAGAAAACAAAGAAAACAAAACCAAAAAGACAAGACAAGTTCTTCACATGCAACATCCCTAACACAAGGAACAGAAAGAGATAGAGGAGAAGATAAAATGAAAGCAACCAAGATAGTTGCGGCGACTGTCTCCGTCCTGCTTGTCGTGGGCGTGTGCATCGGCGTGCTAGTCAGCATAAAAGGTAAAGGCGGGTTGGGCAATGGGGACCAGGTTTCGTCGAGTTCCAAGTCTGTGGTCGCCATTTGCGCACCGACAGATTATAAGCAAGCCTGTGTCAATAGCCTCAGCCAGGTGGGGAAGAACGAAAGTGCCTCGCCGAAGGAACTGATTCAGGTCGCCATTGCATCCACTCTCGAGGAGGTTAAAGCAGTGCTTAATAAGTCAGGATCGATTGGGAGCTCGGCCACGAACTCCTCCCAGAAGATGGCCATCGAGGATTGCCAGGACTTGCTGCAGTCCGCTGTTGACGAGCTCCAGTCCTCGTTCTCCATGGTGGGCGACAGCGACTTGCACACCGTGAATGATCGGGTCTCGGAGCTTCAAAACTGGTTGAGCGCCGTGATTTCGTATCAGCAGACGTGTTTGGATGGTGTCACGCAGCCGGATTTACAGAAGCAGATGTCCAATGGAATGCTAAATGCCACAGAGCTAACAAGCAATGCCTTGGCAATCGTTTCGGCCATTTCTGGCATCCTGACCAACTTCAACATTCCTCTAAATAACAGTGCAAGCTCACGCCGCCTTCTCGAGGAGCCTGATGCCGAGGATGCCAGCGGACACCCTTCCTGGTGGTCTCGTGAAGATCGGAAGTTGATGGCGAGCCAAGCAAAGGGCCAAGTGACACCCAATGCGGTAGTGGCGAAGGACAGGAGCGGACATTATAGTACTATCGCTGCTGCACTCGCGGCATATCCCAAGAACAACAAAGGCAGATATGTCATATATGTGAAGGCCGGGGTATACGACGAGTATATCACGGTCACTAAGGATCAGGTCAATGTTTTAATGTACGGCGACGGGCCGAGGAAGACAATGATCACAGGGAAGAAATGCAATCGCGATGGTGTATCCACTTTCAGAAGTGCTTCTTTCTGTAAGTTCCCGACGTCCTTATCGTACCTACTTGCTAGAAACGATCGTGACCATGTGTACTGATGAGGACTTCTTCTGTCTTGCAGCGGTGATCGGAAACGGGTTCATAGGTAAGTCAATGGGATTCCAGAACACGGCTGGCCCTGAGGGCCACCAGGCCGTGGCGCTCCGAGTCCAATCGGACATGGCGGCCTTCTTCAACTGCAGAATGGACGGGTACCAAGATACCTTGTATGTGCAGGCGCACCGCCAGTTTTACCGGAACTGCGTCATATCCGGCACCGTGGACTTCATATTTGGAGACGCAGCGGCGGTGATCCAAAACAGCCTGATTGTCGTGAGGAAGCCCATGGACAACCAGCAGAACACGGTGACGGCCCAAGGAAGGACAGACAAGCACGAGACCACCGGCCTCGTGATCCAGAACTGCCGCATCGTGCCCGAACAGAAGCTCTACCCTGCGAGGTTACAGATTCTGTCTTACTTGGGTAGGCCTTGGAAGCAGTACGCACGGACAGTCATCATGGAGTCGACGCTAGGGGACCTGATCCAACCAGCCGGGTACATGCCCTGGAGTGGGAACTTCGGGCTCGACACTTTGTACTATGCCGAGTACGCAAACCGGGGCCCTGGTGCAGCGACCGACAAGAGAGTGAAATGGAAGGGCTTCCATGTGATAAAGAACCCGAGAGAGGCTTTGCAGTTCACGGCCGGACCATTCATACAAGGAAGCCAATGGCTCAAGCCCACTGGCATGCCTTACCTGCTCGGATTCAAAGGAAACTGAAGGGCATCTGTTACAGCAAGCGATGCAGCAGAAGCAATTGCACAAGAGATAGATTTAGGAATTGGAAGAGACTCGATTCTATTCAAAACTACAGGGACGAGAGGCTGATTTCGTTCGCCGCCCCACCGTAGCCCAGATTTTGTACAGCTCTGAGTTATGATCCTAGTCCCACTGTTTTGTGTCCCTTTTCCTATGAAAGCTAAATCAAATGGATGAAACTTTACTTGTCCCTGCCGTTCTCGGTTAAGCTACCTGGCGTTTCTATCTAATCAAATATCATCAATTCGACACTTATCTGAAAGAAGACGCCAATGGATTCCTACGGAAGGATTACGAGACGTCATACCCAAGTGCAAGACCTGATGGGGGCACGTAAACAGTGATTCAAAATGCATGCCTTAGAAACAGCTCCGTCAAGCAGATGAAAATGCATTTCGGAATTTGAACGATTCAGCTTGATGGATTGAGTTCAGTGAGGCAACCTCATCTGACATCATCTGACATGAATCATTGAGATTGAACTAGCCAGGTGGTTGAATCAACTCCCAGCATGGATTCTGGAAAAAGCCATACTAGAGTGCCATCAACCCAGGTTAAGAAGATGAAGCAATCACTAATAAGACCCACAAAGCAGAACCTAGATTTCCCCAAAAACAGTACAGAAACGTTGACTTCCTCTAACCCAACATAAGTAGCCGACAAGCTGAATTGCACTCCTTCGCTACATATTCAACAAGAATTTCTTTCAGCTGAAACATCTACAAGTACACAATCGATTGCTTCATTTTTTCCTCATGGAAAAAAAAGTTAATTTCACCATCTTAAATATCGACACAATAAGTCAGCAGCCCCAGAGAAATGACCTGGTGAAAGCCGTAATTCTTCATCTTTTCACTCCTTTATTTCAAAATGAGAAGACAAGTACTAAATACAGACAATAATCCCAGCAATACAAAGAAGAAAACCTCACATTCTCTGAAGCTGCCCTTCCAGGGATGAACAAGATATAATCGATTCCAAGAATGATTCTATTACCAGAAAACCATGCCTGGTATGACTGACCTAAACAGCTCAGGCACAGGAGTTGTCTATCCTGACAAAAATGCGATCCATCTGTTAGAGGATATAAAAATCACAATCGAATCAATCTGCCACCATGAATGGATCGACTTCTCCAAGGTCCGCAATCAGAGGTTCCAAGCTTGATGGGTCTTCATCCTCTGCGGCAAAATATGTTGGGAAAGGAAGAGTTGATACATCTGGTTTCTTGTATACTGCATCCTTTATAAACACAAAATTTCCCTCTGCACCTGGGACCTGTTGAAGGAATGCAAGACAAACTAATTTACCAAAGGAAATTCCATATGATAATTTTGGCAAACTAAAATTGAGAAAGAGAGATGAAAGGGAACATACTTGGCCTCTCACCCACATCAAGTTCCTTGCTGGATCTACTCTGTAGACAAAAACGTTTTTTACAGTTCGTCGCTTTCCACCCATTCGGCCAGCCATTTTCTTGCCTTTGAAAACCTGTTCAAGATGCAAACAAGCTTTACACCAAGCAAACATGACCAACAAATGCTTAAAATAAAGAGATTAATATACCAAACCACCAGTTAAAAAGAACAACAAACTCCTGATACCTACCCACAGGCAAGCGAGACAAATGATATAATTGGTTTAATTCTTCAGATAAATAAAGTAGCAATATGTCAAGATGTCGAAACAATTCCACTGGTAAAGACCTCATATGCCGCAAAGATATACAACTTGCTGTTTCCAAAATTTGCATCATCCTTTCATTAAATCCATGTCTTTATCGGTTTCAACTGGCAACAAGCACTTGAAAAGAAACTATAGCCATCCAATTTGATGAAAGTTCTGTGATTGGTTCAAGTTATTATCAATGATAGTGTAGATACTACATTCTTCCATGCTATTAATTTCTAATCTCTCCTTCGGAAGATTGGGAAAAAAAGAAGAAAAAACAATCTTCTTAAACAGGCTCAGGCTACACAGTACACACTTCTCAAGTCTCAACTTTTTTGTATCCACCGAAAAGGTTGGCATACTGGAAATTCATAGATTTAGAAACCACAAATCTGCAAAACTTTCAGCTTAGTTGGCAAATCATTCATTCGCTGTTGGATCTGGGGGCAAACATTGGCCTGGACCAAGAGCCATCGTGCCCGTTGATTATGTAAGCCCCACATGATTAATGGCTATGATCATTTTGGGTCCATAGACCCAGGTCCGGGCAATAAAAAGTGTCTTAACATGCAATTTCTAGTTTCCAATTAACATTAACAGCACAACTACTTTCAGATCACGCATCTGTTCTCTACACACCACCTAAAGGAACTTACAATTCTTACAACCAATTAGAAATTAAAGATATAACCAAACAATAAGCAAGTGAACACTGCCACAAAGACTGCCACAAAGATAGTGCATGCAGTTACTAGCTAGGCAGAACAATGCACTGTCCTAGAAAAACCCAAGCTGGTAAAAAAGAAATGGCAACAAGGCTCCAGCATAAAAACACAATAGAATCTATAGATATACCTTCCCAGGAGCATCTCTTTGACCAGTAGAACCAATACTCCGATGTGACAGTGATGCACCATGAGAAGCTGGCATCCCTTTAAATCCCCATCTTTTCATCCCACCCTGGATTTACAACATTAGAAACAATAATACGAGAGATGTTAATGGTAGATCTCATTCCCATGTATGGACCTCACAAGAATTTCAAAACAGTTTTGTTAATGTATGGGCAAGCAGAGGGAAAAACACAATGAGTTGTAGTGCCACGGAGAAAAATTATTCTCCACTTCAACAATCCTCATCTCATGTCAATAGGCGACTATACTATTGGACATATGAACCCCAGCCAATCTAAATATATATGTCTCCCATTATACAATTTAAGTCTAACTCATAATGCCGTAAAAATAAAGACATTTAACAACTATGGACAGAAAATCTAACATTAAACCAACTTTGACAATGAAGTAAAATCAAAAGCTCATTATCATTGGGCTATCGAAGAACAACTAGATGTGTTCTAGTTCAGGTTATCCATCAATGATTCAAATTTGGCAAATGGAAAGGAACCAATTGTCAAAACTCTATGGAGTAAAATAGCTACAAGCCAATGACTAAGTTTTCCTAGGTAGCCTAACAAAGAAACAAGAGATCAATGAAAATCTGAGCAAACGAGATGAATAGAGAGCTAAAGGCCTTACCTGAAATCCTTTTCCCATCGTAATTCCTTGGATATCCACATACTGTCCTGGGACAAAATGGCGAACACCAAGTGATGTACCGACAGGTATGAGTGCATCTTCTGTCACAGGAAACTCTCTTAATTTCCTCTTCATTGGAACTCCTTGAGATCTAAAATGACCAACTTCCGGTTTTGTCAAATGCTTCTCCTTCTTCTGCCCGCAACCGATCTGACTAACACAAGAAGAACACACCACTTTACACTTAGTAAATAAACCACAAAGGCTCTACAGGCCAGGATCAACTTCAGCCACAATTTTTAGCTGCTAATCACTATTTGAAACAAAGGCCAGGAAACATATACACAGTGCCATTTCAGTTACCGGTTTAAACACCAGCAAAACAAGTAAAGGGAAGATGGCTGGAAATGCAATAATAGTTTTCCTTCAATCATCCTCCTTTTGGCGCCAGATCAAAAAATCGTTTCAACTGTCAATAAGACAGTCAATTCTACTCTCCAGTAAAACCTATGGCTTTCACCAGAACCAGTTTGAATTAAGCCGCTAAGTGACTCAGACATCACAAATCCAGGAGAATAATGCTACTAGGGAGGCAGGGACTTTAGAACATGGTATCCATTATGAAATTTCCATTGCTTTATCACCACAGTCCAGCTTAAAATGAACACCTCCCCAATCAAAATCATCAGACGAGCACACTGTTCTGAACAAATCAAGAAATTTTTAACAGAAGTGTACAGAAGAACAACACTGACGGATCAATCAAACCATTCTCAATAAGAACTCAACCAATCAGTGACCCAAAAGCTCTAACCTTGCCAAGAGTATTCCACTACCCACATTTCTTCTTAAGCTTTCCATGTTAATTCCACTCACTCACTTCCATAGTATCACTTCAAATTTACGAAAAGCAAACAAATCCCGAAGAAAAAAGAACAGGGCACAGCTAATGCGGACACTGCATCCATGAGAACTCGCACCTGTAGTGCAAAGAAGCCTTCTTTCTCCACAGTCTTCACCTGGCACACGATGTTATCATCAACCCAAAGCACGGACAGCGGGACCCTCGCGCCCCATTTATCCCACTGCGCGGTCATCCCGCACTTCACCGCTATAATCCCCGTCCGCTTCGAGGTGGGGTTCATCACGCCCGAGGCCGCCTCGATCACGCGGCCCGAATCCGGGGGGCTGAGCAGGGCCTCCGCGCTGAATCTCCTGACCCATTGCTCCGCCGAAGAAGACGACGAGGATGCCGGGTTGAGGATGGAGAGAGCTCGGAAGCGAGAAATGAGGCCTCTCGAGAGGGCCGCCATGGCCGACGACGGGGATTCAAGATTCCGGCGGCGGTGATGGGAGTTGCCGACGGCGGAGGCACCAAGAAGAAGTTATGGGTGTCGACTGCGGGTGGCGAGTGACGACATTGAAGAGACTTCGTACGCTAGAGAGAGAGAGAGAGAGAGAGAGAGAGTGATGGTGTGGTTGAGGTAGAAGAAGAAGGAAAGAGAAGATTTTGCAGTAGGGTTTTAGGTGGGAGAGATGTCTGAGTCGTCTGGGCTGGGCTTTAGGCCTGTTTGGACTCTCTTTTTGGTGATAGCACGAGCCAAGGGCGATCGTTCCCGATTTCCAAAATTGAGAGTCGTAAATTAGACCATTTGCTGCTGAAATCGGACACTAAAGAGTGATGGTGTACAAACAGTGAATGACAATTTTAAAGATAGCGTTGAAAGTAATAATAAGTAAAAAGTTATAATAATCGGTTTGATCTAATCTGATTTCTGTCGAGACATTAGTTTCACTTTCAGAAACTATAATCGAATCGATATGTTCAAAAATCGGATTAAATCAGTTAATTCAGGTAATTTTCGATTCAGATTGGTCCGTGAAAGCCAACGCCAGCAATGTTCTTTGCTTCGTTCTTAATTCGCGCACGGAGATTTCAAGCGGGTAAAGAATAGAACAACTTGATAAAAAAGTCATCTTGAAAGGATGAACGAGCCACAGCCACTCGCCTTACTCATGGAGATCCACTGCCCTGCTCCTCCCCACGACCTCCGGCTCCCCAAGCTCGCTCCTTCGGCCCCCCGCCCGACACCCATCTTCCCCCTCGGCCCGAAGGCCCGGTCTCCTTCGTCGTCATCGTCCTCCCGCCGCCGGGCTGCGGCGGCGGGAGCTCGCGTCTCTTCGCCGGAGAACACGGCCGTGGCGCTGGAGCACGCCGGGGGGAAGATGGTGGTGGAGCTGGTGGGGGCTTTCAACGAGCTGACGGACAGGATGAAGAGCGGGGTGTCGCTTTCCACGAGGTCCTCCCGCATTCTGTTCAAGGCCCTCAAGCTCGCCATACCCATGTTGCAGAGCTCGCCTCCAGGCCCCGACGGCCGCCCTCCTCTCTCCCGGGCCCTCAGCGTCGCCGTCATTCTCGCCGATCTTCAGGTTCTTGAAAAATTTCTCCTCCTGGGTCCGTGTTCCGATGAGCGTGATTCAACTTGGTACCCTTTACCTTTAGCTTCTGCCAGTTCATTTGTGATGGTTCATTGATTCATAGTAATTGACATTATGCATTCCGACTCAGCATTACAGCAGTGGGCGATGCAGAAACTTGATTTGTTTATAAGTAACGAAGGAGAGATTGAGCAATAGCCTAGTTCGGGGGAAGCGAAATGTGGAAAATTCTACACTTGATTTCATGTACTTAGTAGACAATCATTCTTTCAAATTGCACCAAAGCCGAGTGGCCGAGGGGGCGACTGCGCCTGCAATTAAGTTGAGTGAGCCTCATTTTCAAGTTGCTGTGTGTTTTTCCCCTCTCAATCGTGCCAGTGACCTATCTAGTTCTCTTCAGGTAGAGTCTCCTTGTTGGAGGTTTTTCTGGCCTCATGGGGGCCTAGAGAGTTTTTCAGTATCTCAAGTTTTGTAGTGTTAGATTGCCCTTTCAGGACTCATGTTTGAGAAAAGATAGCAGTTCTCCTGCAGGCTAGTTAATCTGCATTGTGACGGTATATCGAATGGCTACCTTAGATAGATACCTTGCTATATTTGAATGTTACTTCTTGTCACAGAATCTTTCACTTGGCTTTCGACCTTCCTTCTGCATATTCTTCCTGAGATGAAATTGTAATGCAGCCTTTTGTTTTCTCTACTCCCTATCATGTCTAATGATAGATGGATGCGGAAGTAATATCAGCTGGCATCCTCAGAGAGGTTCTCGAGGCGGGGGCGGTGTCCATCCATGAAGTGAGAGACCGGATTGGCACTGGGACAGCACATCTGCTGCATGAGAGCTTGCGAGTCAAGAACTTCCCCTCGAAAGTCGATGTGTTGGATGAGGAAAGTGCCGCTGCCCTGAGGAAGTTCTGCCTCACATTCTACGACACAAGAGCCGTGGTCCTTGACCTAGCGCTGAAACTAGATATGATGAGGCACTTGAATTACCTGCCGAGGTATCAACAGCAAGTGGTCTCTCTCGAGGTCATGAAAGTGCACGCGCCATTAGCACATGCGTTGAGGACAGAATTCTTATCTCTGGAGTTAGAGGATCTCTCGTTCCAGTACCTCTTCCCTTACTCGTACCTCTATGTCGAGAGGTGGTTAAGAAGCCATGAAACTGGAAGCAAGCCCTTGATAGAAATATACAAAGAGAAGCTGCTTCAATCTTTACAGGATGATTCCCTTCTGGCCGATATGGTGGACGAGATTTTGGTTCTAGGCCGATATAAGAGCCGCTACAGCACTATGAAGAAGCTCCTGCGAGATGGGAGGAAACCAGAGGAAGTGAATGATATTCTAGGCTTGCGAGTCATACTGAAGCCAAAGTCAGGACCAGATACGACTGAGACGGGCGAAAGAGCGTGCTATAGAACACAAGAAATTGTCCAGAGCTTGTGGAAAGAAATGCCTCACAGAACAAAAGACTACATTTCGAGGCCCAAAAGGAACGGCTATCAAAGCTTACACATGGCCGTCGACGTGAGTGAGAATGGCCGAGCTCGACCGTTGATGGAAATACAGATACGAACTACGGAGATGGATATGTTGGCAGCCGGCGGAACAGCATCTCACTCTTTGTATAAAAGTGGGCTCACCGATCCTGAGGAGGTTGTGTTCTACTCTCATATGCATTTCTACTTCTTCATGTTGGTAAACAATGGCATTAGAAGTGCCTCGACGCCAAAAATGAGTCTGTCTCTTTGATGCTCAGGCAAAACGGCTAAAGGCGATAATGTTGGCCGCGGCAGAGCTTGCCGCCCTGCGTCTTCAAGACCTCCCATCAGCGAATCACAAGGAAATGGAGATCGACCGAAGAGATCGTGTCTTCCGCCTTCTCGACAAGAATGGAGATGGTAGGATCAGCATAGAAGAACTCATGGAAGTGATGGAAGAGCTCGGGGCCCCTGGGGACGATGCGCGAGAGATGATGCAGCTCCTCGATGCCAACAGCGACGGTTCCCTGAGCTCCGACGAGTTCGAAGCCTTCCAAAAGCAGGTACTTACCAAATTTACTCTCCTTTCCACAGCTTCACTTGCGCTTTCTACTGTTAAGACATGCCTAAGTAACTAAACAGAAGGCGTATCAAGGCGGGGTTTCTTTGTTTTCTCATTATACGATTCACCGATGACTGTTCATTTTAACTTCACTACGACTTGCGATTTGCCAAATCCAGTTCGCTGTACCTGCATCCTTCATTGAAGCAGCCAGACGCGCCGGCCCTGTTTCCGACTTGCTTCGACCCCTCTTTCCATTCTTTCATGCACTCTTATAATTCTCGCTTGCAATGCATTCTCATCATAAAATGTCAGGCTTCATCTTACCCATCACTCGGAGTTCCAACATAGCATATTCAGACAGTAGTTTTTCCTGGGTCCCTTCGTTTGATGTTTCTGCGTGTGTGCACAGGTTGAGCTAATGAGGAGTTTGGAAGACAGGGACGACGAATACAAGGCGATGTTGAACGAGAAGCTTCACTTGGACGACCTGGCCGGACTAATCCTGGCCACCGCCGAAGAACCCCGGCTATAGTTCAAAGCTGGTAAGCGCTTTTCTCTTGTAGATAGATACTAGCTTATACGTCCTATGTACTTGTCAGCAACGGACAGAGCACAAAAGGGCGTGCCCCTGTATACGAGTGACATCTGCGAATGTAGATTGTCAACCCCATTTGTACAACCATTCTCATTCACTTTGATTATATGTATGCATTTGGCTGATTCACCATCATCTTCATTCTCTTTGGCTGATTCATGCATTTTGAGGATTGCACTAAACCAAAAGGTCAAAGCATTTTAGGATGACATTCTGTTCTACCAAGATCATTGCATCTTGAACTGGTTCTCGTATTATTGAACATCAGAAAGTATACAAGAAAACAAAGACATCCTTGGTAAAAACATTAACATGCACATGCTAAGCTCCAGGAGCCCTTAAACTCTTCAAGAAAAAGAACCCAAAATATCTTCACAGAAGCTGCCCAAATCCATCTCTCTCAGAGCTCCTCCGCGTCTCGGCCTTTGCCGGACAAATTGTCCTTGATCTCCTGAGACTTGTGCTTTGCGGCTTCAAGGGTCTCGCTGGCTTTGGCCTTGGCCGCTTCGTAGCCTTCCTTGGCCTTCTCTTTGCCCCAGCTCATGTGCTCCTTGGCCTCCTCTTGCTTCCTCTGCCCCTCCTCCAATGCCCTGTTTGCGGTTTCTGCAGCCTTCTCCCTTGCTTGTTCTGCAGTTTCGGCTGCCTTGTGCTTTGCGTGCTCTGTTGTCTCCGCTGCCTTCTGCTTTGCCTGCTCACCCCTCTGTGCTGCCTTCTGCTTTGATTCTTCTGCCTTCTCTGCCGCCTTCTCCTTCGACTCTTCTGCTTTCTCTGCTGCTGTTTTAGCGGTGGACTCGGCCTTTTCCTTTGCTTCTTGTGTCGTGGCACTCGCTGTGTTCTTAATGTGCTCGGCCTTTTCCTTTGCCTCTTGGGTTGTGTCACTCGCCGTGTTCTTAATGTGCTCGGCCTTTTCCTTTGCCGCATTCTTGACTTGCTCAGCCTTCTGGGAAGCCACGTCCTTGACTTGCTCAGCCTTGTTGGCAGCTGTGTCCTTCAGCTCACTCGACTTCTCAGCCGTGGCTCTCTTGGCTTCCTCGGCTTTCTTGGATGCCGTGTTCTTCACGTTGCTGGCCTTCTCTGCTGCATAGTGACCAGCGCCTGCTCACCATAACATTTGTAACAAAAATCTAAGTTTTCGAGATGTTCAACATCAACACCGTAAACGACTTGCGTGAAGTTGGAAAGTGAAGGTTTGGAAAGTGAAGGTTCATCGTACTAACCAGAGGCCATGTCCTGGACCTTGTCCTTGGCGGTCTTAGCGGTATCAGCAGCCTTATCTGAGGCTCGTCTCGTGGCGCTCTCTTTGGTCTCGTCCTGCTTGAACCCTAGACCTTCCGAGAGCTTCTCCTTCGCCCACCCGGTCCAGGACTCTGAGGCCTCCTTCGCCTCTCTTCCTGCATCTGCTGCCTTCTCGCCTGCTCGCCCCGTTTTAACCTTGAATTCCTCGAAGTCCTCGCCTTCTTCCTTCGTCGAGGGCATGTGCCCGACCCCAGAGCCGCTGCATCTGGGGGCGAGAACCACCGACGCCACCGCAACGGCCATCACGAGGAGCCAAAAGGGTCTTCTTGAAGCCATGAACGTTTGCAACAAAACCACCACTGAGTTCACAGGTTTCTGCAAGTTTTCTTCTAGTCTTTGGGAATGTTCGCAGAGGGAGAGAATTTTGGGTGCGTGGGTTTTTAAAGTGTGTACGAAAGGCGGTAAAAGATAGTGGGGACATGGCATGCGACGGGTGTCTAGCCACGTGGCGAGTGGGGGGGATGCTGGGGTGCTTTGAGTTGCCACGTGTCAGCACTTTCCAAGTGTCAGCTCCATGTGCTGTCTCGGTTGGTCAAATGGGGCACGGAGGGCGGAGGGAGCAGTTTCTAGTGCTTCCCCGCAGGGTGCATAATCCTAGGCACAAATTGTTGCTGTAAAGAGAGGATTATTGATAAAAATTTCTCGTTATATCCGATTTCAGTGCCAAAATTACTTTGATTACACCTTTTCCCGTTGTCATACGTTTGTTTGCAATTCATTTGTTAAATTTTTGTATATACGTATATACAAAGTAAACTGAAATATTTTACTAAATCAAATTCCATCGCGAAATGTAAAACTCGAATAGGATGCTAATTCCATCGCGAAATGTAAAAGTCGAACAGGATGCTTTTTGATAGTACATTAGCGATCATCTCACAATAATTGTAGAGATTCAACATTATCATCACTTGTCCTCAAAAGGAAAAATTACACAAATAATACTTAAACTTTGGTGCATTATAATGTACATTTTAATTTATTCAATATGATAATTAAAATTTTAACATTTGTTCAATTTAATCGTGAATAAGACAATTTAAAGACTAAATAGAGATCATATTGGATCAATTAAAAATAAGGAAGACATAGCGCATTGAGTCAAGATTATTTGTGTAATTATTCCCTCCAAAAAATATGCTCAACTTAGCTCATAATTTCAACGATCAAGAGGGGATTCAAAGACTCCAACTCTCTCCCTAAACCATCTCTAAATCTTTAGATGGTGATGCGAACCGGTTTGTATGGTTCAGTTTCATCAAGCTTAAGTTTAAAGTTAACGGATCCAAACTTATAAACCCAGAAAAAGAAATGATAACCTGATAACAGTGAAAAAGGTAGCAGAGAGAACAGAAGCGAGAATTGAATCAGTTGATCCCTCTTTCCAACACAAAGCTTAATACCGCCATGGAAAAAAGAACCTTCGAAGCAAATGCATGTCTTAGACAGGCATGAGCAAGCTCAAGTTATTTCCGAGTGCAGAGAAAACAATGGATCGAATTCAATAAGATAAATAAGCTATTTTTCTGCCTACCTGCAAGAAAAATTGTCAAAAAACTGTAACTGACAAGAAGCTTCAAGGACTCCTAGATTCCTAAGTGTTGAGATCTATCTAACAATCAAAGGCAAAATTCAGATACAGCATTTACATCTTTCTTTCTTGAAATGCGGTCCGCCAGCCACCAAGCATCGCGACTTCACGTTTCCCCTGTCTCCTCAGCAATCAGTCCTATGTTCAGTATATTACCCTGATCCTGTTTCAGACCACATCTAAAGCTCATTTAGCATAAAAAAAACTTCTTTACGTAAGCCTGGCGGATAACATACGCGGGTTTGGAAACAAGAATAAGAGGAACCCTCCAGAGGATAATCTTTTCTTACTCTTTTCTAGCAAGGTGGACTAGGAAGAGGCCCTGCACGTCTTTTTATTGTGGCCAAGACCTTTGCACTTGCTGCACTGGAGCTGGCGTTTGACCAAGTCTACTGATTCAAACTGCTTCATCTTTGGTCGGCCAGGTGGCCGTTTCGTAGGGGGTGGAGTCACGGTAACAACTGCTTCAGCGGATTCGCTCAAACTTGGCTTATCTACATTCGGGACGGGGTTTATTGACTCGGCATAGGTAAGGCGGTAAGTTTCAGCCATGAAGTATCTGGAGCAATAGTCATAAGGGCTTCTCTCCATGCAGTCAAAGACGGCAATAGCATGGCAACAGGGCAAACCTGTAAGTTGCCATCCTTTACAGCTGCAGTCCCAATGATTGATATCGACAATATCAACAGAATCGCCACGAACTTCAAAGGTGCTACCTTCCAAGAGTAACACCTCAGGTGAATGCATCAGTGAAGCTTCCATTTGGAGCTTTACCTCCATAGACGGGGTTAGCTTTGACCCCCACTGACTAGAATCAACTCGGCGCGCATATATGGATTCCATCATCCTTCCTCGCAAAGTATCAATCATCTGTGTGATCGGCAGTTCATGTGCCTCTGATACCCAACTATAGAACTCTTGCCCAAAGTTTGATGTCATATGGTTATACCTTGCTCCGGCGAAGAACGCATTCGCCCAATGCTCCGGCTCACTCTGTACAACCCAATCGTAAGCATCGGGAGATATACCCCTTATGTTCTCAACTGCACGCTGAAAACCCTCAAGCCTTGGTGCATGAGCTGCAGCATAAAAATCGTTAATCATGAATCGCCTTGCTTCATGAGAAAACTGCCCCTGCAAATCCTTGTTAAGTTTTTCAACGAGATGGCGCAGGCAGTAGCCGTGGTAGCAGTTGTCAAATATCTCAGCCAGAGATTTCTTTAATCCATTCTGAAAATCTGCAACGAAAGTGATCTGCTGAGAGGTGGAAATTGCAGATTTCAGCTCTTGCAAAAACCAATGCCAGTTATCCTCAGTTTCATCATCTACTACGGCAATAGCTACAGGAAAAATTCCGTCATCCCCATCAATAGATGTAGCAGACAAGAGCATTCCCTGGTACTTTGAGTTAAGAACTGTGCTATCTAGAAACAGGAGAGGGCGACAACCCTGTTGGAAGCCAGATATTGAGGCATGAAATGAGACAAATAGACGGTGAAAACTCGAGTCTTCCTTGGTCGTAAAGGTGGCAAAGCTGCCTGGATTCGTTTCCTTTATCTTATCACAGAAGAAAGGCAAAAGTTTATAAGCCTCTTTATAGGACCCTTGAAGCTGCTCCCTTGCGATTTCTTTTGCACGCCATGCTTGAGAATAATTCAATTGAATACCATACTCCCTCCGGATATCATCAGCAATGTCTTTAGGCCTATAATTTGGAGAAACTTTCAACTTTTCCTTTATAATGCTCCCAACCCAACCTCTTGTTGCCCGATACCCAGCTTTAACCGTGGCTCCTTCACACGTATGCTCCGCATGCATTTTCTTGATGCAAACCAACTGAGTCGTTGCTAGCCTAGACGCATATATCCGCCACGGACAACCCTCAGACTTGCATTTTACGCTAACACGATGACTGTCATTCTTCTTATATCTATAAGCGAAGCCGTGCGCGATTGAGTATTTATGCAAGGCTTCTCTGAACTCACTAAAGCTATTAAACCTTTGATCCACACCCGTGATGGTATTCTCCCACTGCATTGCGGCTCTGCGATGCTTTTCCTCACTGGAACTCGCAGGAATGCTGCATAAAGGGCGCCCGTCGCACACATCCAGGTCGAGCCGGTCGCTTGTGTTGGTCGTGTCGTAGGTTGCATCAACGGGCACAACCAGAGGAACCACCTGCTCTGACACCGTGGTTCTGCTCGACCTGCATAGTCATAGTGTCCCAAGTATCTCAGGCAAGAGCTTCTAACAATTACCAGCAATTAATCTCATAGGTGGCTTCAGTTCACAAGGGTAACACGACAATGCTCAGTTCAATCACCACAACTCATTCGGAAAATTAAAAATGCCAGACCGAGAACGACCCAGCCGAACAGATATGGAACAAGACAAACAGGACCCAGCAATCACTACCTACTAGCAGGCATGTTGGACAGGTTCCGAGCCGCGGCTTCCTCCGACATGACGAACACGTCGACAGTGCCGGAATCGCCGAGGAAACTCACCATCCGCTGCAAGTCCTTATCTTTCGAGATGGTGATCAGGGTCTTCTTGTTCCCGGGGAGGAAGTACTTGATCGTCATCGCCTCGGCGCCGCAGTTGAACATCTCGGCGACCTCCGCCCGGAAGTCGTCCAGCTGCGTCTGCCCATCGATGTCGATCGCGTACGCCTCGCCCCCGCTGTAGGACAGCGTCCCGTCCTTGTCGGTCACGAACTCGCCCCCGACTGGCATATCGCTATCACCTTCTTCGCCGCCATGAACGAGAAAGAGGCCGGGCCCCCGGGGGGGGGGGGGGGGGTGGTGGAACCCGGAGGGGAATCGAAAAACCGGGGCGGGGGGTTCGCCGGAATCGCTCCGTCAGCCCGCGATTTCTAGGGATTCCGGGTAGCCGTTCGCGAAGTTCTCCATCGAAACCTTGCGGTCGAAGGAAGAAGACGAAGAAGGAGAAGGAAAGGCGAAGGCGATTCGGGAACCCTAGAGCGGAAGAAGCCGAAGAACAACGAGGAAGACGGAGAGCACACGTCACGGTTTTTGGGCTCGTTTGTTTGTTGTAACATGTATTATTAGGGGGAAATAACCTAAATGGTCCATAAGATTTAGCCTTATTTAATGTGATTCTTGGACTTTAATGATGTGTAATGTGGCCCGCAAATTTTTGTAATCTCTACACTTTCGGTTCACTGTCTATATTGAAAAGTTTAATATAATTTTTTAACTTAAATTAATGGAAGGATGGCATTAAATATTTTTATATAATTCATAGATTAAATTGAATATGAACCAAAGTTCAAAGATCATATCCCATAAATTGAAGAAGTGAATTACTTAAAGAAAATAGTATGGTACTTTTATTGACGCTTCATCTAATTCTTATTAGCTCATATGACATGGTTACTGAACATCTCTCGAAACCCTATAAGTCAAAAAGGCTCATTAGATAATATAGTAGGCAAAGGGATGGCAATGGAGCAAATAGCTTGGACAATAGCTTAGAAGAACCAATCCATAAGTAAAACAATCCCGTGAGAAGAAAGCAAGAGAAACAAGAGGAAAGGAAGTCAAAAGTAACCTAACGAGGGGGAAAAGAAGGAAAAGAAGTATGACAAGTTGAAGAAAAGAATTACTTAAAGAAAGTTTGGCTAAAACACTAGCATTATTTGGCACTATTTGGTACTATTTAACAGTATGTGGAAAAAGTAAGATAAGAATCCGTCAGAAGCGAAATTTCAATTTATCTATATAAGAGTTAAATAATTGGCCATAGTCCATAAAAAGTCTATAAAAGTTAGTAGTAGGGTATTGCCAATAATTATGTGTCCGGCATTTGTCTTATGTAGAGTTTTGTGCTTATATAAGGCAAGGCTTGTAATGCACATTTCTTAAAAATATTATTATGTAGTTTGCTATGAATCCCTATAGCCCTCTTCTCTCTTCTTTTCTACTTGGTGTGATTCTTTAAAATTACGGATGTTTTGATCAATTCTAGTAACATGTTTTGCACTTGCCACAATGTGAAACTTATTTACCAGAATTTTGCTATCTTAAATTTTTCTATAATATGAGTCAAAGAATGAATAAGAATTTAACGGTTAATATGCTAAAGACTGTGCATGTGAGATAGCATATCTATCACAAATTTTGTTTTCATTTTTCCTAGCTCGTATGAAGGATTATTTGTGTCAATATGTCTTGTGTGGAGCATTGCAAAGCTTTTCTTTGACTTTTGACTAAAAATCTACGAATTGTCTTTTGTTAAGGGCAACATACTAACATATTATGATAAAGCAGTATAAATAATAAAAAGTTTGAGTAATTTTCACCAACATCTTTATATCATTCAACAGAATAGCAAAGATTTTATGAGTAACATTGATCTTTTCATTATTGTTATCGTTATTTCATTTTTGATTAAATAAATATGTATTGTTAAAATTGAACAACTATCTCGATGAGTGGAAAAACACCCTTTCTAGCTGGGTGACATTTACATTTCATTTTCACCGAATAATTTCATCGGAAAGGGGGAAAAAAGAAGCTAACTTCTCAAATACCAGTTAAGCAATTTTAGAAAAAAGTCTAGGAATGTTTTCCTCAAATTTTCCGAATAAAACTATACCTGATTAACTTAAGAAGGGTTGTGTTTTTCGCATTCAATTAAATAAAATTTTAAATTAGCTTTTTATTGATGAATTACATATATAGATTTTATATAATATTTAATCTCGCTCGACTTTTAATACCGGCGATATTCACAATTTATAACTCATCAGTTGAAATTTCCTCCGATCAAGAAATGTGAAAATTTTAAACCTATATGAGAATACTACCTCATTTATTTTTCAATAACATACAGAACACCGAAAAAGAAAAAAGAAAAAGATTGTCATAAGATTTGAATAAAAAGTTGGGTAAGTTCTGTTATAATTGATTGAAAAATGGTTTAAACTAGATGAAAGCAGCTGCTGTTTATCATAGTTCTCATTTCCTCCTTCCCTAAATGAAGACGGTCAAACTTGCTCGAAAGGAGGCGAGTTTCAACCATTGTCTGGATTGTACAAGGTGCATTATTCAAACCAACTACTTTTATTCTTCAGCACATACACATTCCTCTGCGCCGAGCCTCCCCTGGCTTTAAGACGATGCTGCGGCTGCTGCCGCTGATGTTATCATGAAATCCAGCTTCATGATAGCGCTACAATGACATGTTCGATCTTCAGTTATTGACCGAGAGCCCGTTGATCGGTCCATGTTTTTGAGAATGAGAGTCGTGGGGGAGCGACTGCATCAAAAGAACATAGATGCGAACACGAACCGTGTCAGCACAAGTCCAAGCAGGAAAGGGAAACAAGAGAAACCAAGCGCAATCACGGTACCTGTTCCTGCGAGTGGAAGCACACGAAGGTCGTGTAGTGCAGGAAATTCGAAACTCTCGATGTGTATATATCAGCATACCTGCATTTGTCAATGTCGAGAGCCAAACGAACATTCATGAGATTCTTTGGTTGCTCCTACATATGACTGTGTATTAGGAATGCATTTCAGAGGGGGAAAAGGGAAGGTACTTCTCAATCTGTCTCATCAAGTGGCTTTTATCCCATAGACCTGCTCGTGACAGAAAGCCCCACCTAATGACGAGTCAAGAACGAGGCGAATTACTTCTGTAATGTCGCAACTGTGATTTAATCGGAGTTTCTGCAAGTTAAGCCAAAGAAGTGTCGCGCCTTCTATTGAAAAGCTCGCCATCTGCTTCTAACAGCGGTTCTATTTTCTCGTCTAGTATTTGCATGGCAATCGGTAACTTCTGCATGCTTTTGGTGAGTTCCTGATCATCCATGTTTGTCGCAGCTAGTGCCTGGATATTCAGAGAAAAGCGGATCGAGGACGAGTGACGTTGCAAGATGTCGCCCACACAGAGATACTATGCCAGAAGCAAGAAGATACAGATGTCCAATGGAGATATTGCAGATGTTAGAAGAAGAAGGCTAAATAGCCTTACTTACCTGTGCTGGACGCCCTTGATTTTGCCTCTGTGAAGTGAGCCGAAGCTGATTATAGAGATCCTCAACAAACTCTTTTTGGTTTATGAGATCTATTGATGCAGCTCTGTGATCTTGGCTTTGAATTAAAGCTCTATACTGTAGTGTCAACAGCTTCGTTGGAGAAAACGAAAGTCAAGAATATGAAAGCACGCACCATAGCCGTGGAAAACTCCTATGCGTGACCAAAAATATTCCTACACATTACGATTTATGACTACTATATGATAGGTTAAACTTTGCATTATCCTAAGGATTATTGCTGCATTACTTTGCCTCTGACTGCAAAGGAAAGATCAGTAAGAAGAAATCATGAATTCCTACAAATATTTGTGTAGTAGGTCAGATATGCATATTTATTAAAATGAAGTAGACCGTTACTAGCCTCCTCCTCCAATTCTCGACAGATTAATGCCATTCTCCATCAGAAATGAACTTTGGACCGATTGACATCAGTATATATATGGTCACCCACATATAATATTTCATCGCCATGTATATTGAGAGAATTCTCTACCATGTGGGCACTTCCCCCGGCATACAAGCCCCCTGCATTAGTGGAGCATATAAATGGAGAAAACCCAAGCTGTCATGACATGTCAAACAAAATACCAAAGCATCCTCAGAAAAGTGGTCAACTGAAGAAGTCATTCAGGTGAAATTTTTACCTTCGTTACTGCATCTGAGGGGATAAACTTTAAAATTAACAGGCAATGCAGTATATTTCCACAATTTGTTGACAATGATTAAGGCATCCTAATTATCATCTGCTACTAGGAAAAGAAACTTCACCCTCTTTCGATATACTTTCCGTTAACAATGCCCTCCATGCTAGGAAAATTTGGCCATCTCGATTCAGGCAAGGGTCACCGATGCAGGACTTCTTTATAAGCAACAGCATGAAATAACCTCATTTGTTTAAACTTTTCATCTGTGCACAAGCCTTTCTAGATTTCCCTTTTCTAGCATATATAAGAACTTTCTGTGGTAACTGATGACAACAAGGGTGGTAATGAAAGATGCCTTTTCAAACAATAAAACTACACTGCAGAACATGAGGAAATCAATGACAACATGGCATGAGTTTAAAAGGATGCAGATAGATCACCTGCACAAGCCTTGAAACAAGGACGCATCAGACCCTCACCATTGACCACTTCGTACATTGGATATGACATCTGGAAAAACTCAGGCTTCCTTGCCTATACAATAACCTGCAATACAAAAAAAAGATGCATACATGCATAGTGCACACTTGATTATCTGGTGGTTCTGAAAAGTCAGCATATTTCATTTTATTGCAAGAAGCGAACTATATCCAAGAATGAGAGAGCAGCTGGATTCCTTTAAGAATTATCTGGATGGCAAAATTTTTCAAAATCACCACAAACCAACTTTCACTTTCCATTTTGTTCATTCACACTAAACTCTTGACCGGAACTTATTTCTTGAGAGCTCTTAATGAAGTAATGCAGCCACAGCAAATAGCAAGTCATCAGAAATGGATCCACTTACAATGTGGAATAGATCACGCCAGTCCATATCATTAGGGAGAAATCTGTTAAAGGAATGCTTCATCATTTTGTCCATGTAATGTTAATCTGAGTTGGTGATAAGCAGAAGCTTTTTTCCCGCCTGATGCAAGAAGGATAACAGTAAAATGAGAGTATAGTATATCCACCAATTTCAATGGGGGGGAGGGGTGGGGGGTTAACAAGCCATACCTCCTGATCCAAGAGGGCTAGAGGTACTTCTGGATCAGGCTCCACAAACAGTTCAGGCTTAGACATTATCTCACTCTGCGTAAATGCTAGTAACAGTCGGTTTCTCTAACACGTTATGAAGTACATCAATAGCTTTGTGTGTGTCCATATATATTTATATATACAAACGTGCAAACACAGGCCTATGGGTTCATGCATATAATCATTACCTTCAGCTTACCATCCACATGAGCCTTGAAGAGAGCCTTCATAACAACGGCCTGAGGACAATTTCATGAGACAATTAGAGATGTGATGAAAATTAACCATTGGACAGAATTAAGCAGAAGGATATTGCCCTGTAAAGCCCTTCATAGTCAAGTGGACCAACTTCTGCTGGTATAGATCCATCATCGAATCTATCGACCATCTGGTAGCACCCAAAGATATGTTAACATGTGTTTCATATTGGGAAAAAAGTCTGCCTCTCAAATTAAGCAAGGAATCGAGAGTTATTTGGCACTACAAAAGTGAAAAAGTGGGGGAGGGGGCGGGAAGAGAGTATTGAAAATGGACACGCTATCAACAGTTCAACATAATGAGAGACGCAGAAGCAGTGAGATCAATGGGAAAAATGCAGATTCAGACAACAACAGATTCTACCCAAAAAATGAACAAGAACAAAGGAAAAAAGGACATTCAGCGTGCTGAAAAAGAGTGACAATAATATTTCCGGCTGAAGACAGATGGCTTTTTCATAAGATTCAAACACAAGATCAGACAGTATGATGATTATTGCAGACATTACTTGCATATAAGCCACAGCCTCTGAGATGGAGAAAAGCGTATTGAGGAACTCCCATCGACTTTCTTCCCGCAAATCCACCGGTTCCCTCCCGTAAATCTCACTACAATGAGTCAAAGCGAATAGATCAGACATACTAATCAAGTTACAGCAGAAGAGAGATACAAAACTTATGGAGCCGACTTAAAATCCAAGTTAGGAGGATTGGTATTTGTGACATAATCATAAGGCACGCCTATAGGCGAGTCCAGACAGCATGCTTGAAAGAGCCATATAAATTTCTTTAGTTCGCTGCAGTGTCTCAATAAATTTTGGAGACATAACAGCTCATTGAATTTGCTCATATGGCAGATATGATTGTTTGACTAGTATTCTCCATCATAAGTTCACTTGACAAAGGCAACCATCCTGCTTATCTTGAATGTCAATGGACTCCATAGTATTAACCCTACCTTACAGCTTGGGTAGACAACATTTTTGTGCCATGCATGGCCCTCTTCACATAACTAAACCGATCAGCCTTAACCAAATAGCCGCGTTCTTTGTCTATGATCAGACCTCTGATTACCTGATGACAGAAGTTCATCAGAAAAACTTAGTTCCAGCAGATGGACCCTGTAAACTGAAGTGCTATCATCACCTAGAAAGATCCCCACCAAGTCCGGGTCAAATGATAATCCATCAAGAGGAAAACCCATGTCCTTCAAATTCTCCATGCAGTAATCGTAAGCACGCCCTTCCCATGCCTGTCAGAATCCGATGTAACAAGAAACTATCCAACGGGTAAAAGGTTGAGAAATAGAATAAAATAATATCCATAAGGATTCAACAGTTGCAAAAACTTTCATGGCAGACAACTAAAATTACATTAGTCAAATTAAGTAATTAGTACATTCTATATTATCAGTTGCCTTGAAGATCTCTACGACTGGAACATCATTATAGGGGAATAAAATTGAGAAATTACCATCACGTTGTAGTGCACCAAAGTATAGTCCATGTCGTAGCCAATGGTACTTATAGATTGAAGATTCAATGTTCGGCCACAGAATATTCCACGAGGAGAATATCTAGATGCAAAAGCACTCTGCACAGTAGAAGAATTTGTAGCATAGGCAATTAGCAATAAATCCTCTGCAATAAGTCAAGCCCACAGAAACAGATCCATGTGAGGCAGATCACAATTCGCAACACACAGTTCGATATAAATAGAAAGCAAGAAATTAAATTAGAACACAGTTGCAATGAGTGGAAGGAAGACAACATCTCAGATGTCTTGATCCATAATGAGGAAATCCACTTTAACCAGTGTTGGCAATCTATTTCCATGTGACAAGCATAGCATGTCAAGTTATACAAACTCTGTACATTTGTCACGATTGGAAATTCAAACACCAAAATGAAATATTCACTGAACATGTTAAAACCACTGTGTTGGATGACTACGCTTGCTTTTAGAATTTGAAACCACTCTTCATCGTATTTTAAGACTATCGTATCACTTATGCAGGACCTTATATCATGCTAAAAACATAGGAAGTGGACTCATATCAAACATAAAATCTGGAGAAAATTACAAAAATAGTTCTAAATCTATAGCAATTTTTCTAATTCATTCCTAACCTTTTTTTTTGGCCAATGCAATCCTAAACCTTTTGCAATTGTGCCAGTTCAGTCTATTTGGCCAATTTTGGCCGGCTGGCGCTAACGTGGATGCCAACTGGCATTGGCCATCTGGTCGACACTGACATGACGATTATTTTAATAATATTTTTTTCAAATTTTTTATTAATTTGTCTTTTTTTCCTTTCTACCCCCCCTCTCCTTCCTCTGGCCACCGTCAACCAACCTTTACCGGCCTCAAGGAAGCCTAGCCATGGCTAGGCGGCCTTGCCTAGGCCGCTTTCTAGGCTGGGCAAAGCTCGCCCTTGCCAGTTCCGTCGAGGGTTGAGCCTCATCGGCCATGGGTGCGAGGCTTGACCTCGCCAGAGGCCACGAGGTTGAAGGCCACGACCTCATGTGGCCTTTGGCGAGGGCTGCCAGTGGCTAGGCGAGGCTCATCCTTATCGGATCTAGCGAGGGTCGAGCCTTGTCGGCCATGGGTATGAAGAAGAGCAAGATATGTAGAAGGAGACTTGCTTGAGTCGCCCTTGACCGACGAGGTGCTTGACCTTCGCCAAATCCGGTGAGGGTGAGCCTTGCCCAACCTAGCAGGTGGCTTGGGCAAGGTCGCCTAGCCATGGCTAGGCTTCCTCGAGGTTGACGAGGTCCCTTGTTGGCCTTGCCTTTGGCTGGTCACTAGTGGCCAGAGGACGGAGAAAAAAAGAGAGAGAGAGAGAAAGGGAAAAAGAAAAGAAAAGAAATAAAAAATTAATAAAAAATTCGAAAAAAATAATTTATTTTTAAAACAATCCTCAAGTCAACATTGGCTAGATGGCTGACATTGGCCAATGTCTAGTCAGCACTGGCTTGCTAAATTTGATTGAATGGACTGAACTAATATAATTACAAAAAATTTAGAATTGAATTGACAAAAAAAAAGGTTTATGACTGTTTTGGGGGTCAATTTCATAAAAAACCCTAAACTATGGCTTCAGTCCCAAAAATACCCCAAACTTTTTTTTGTCTCGAAAAAAACCCTTAACTTTTACTTTAGTCCCAAATCTACCCTCCGTCAAAAATCACAGTGAACTCCGTTGACGTGGCCTCGCCGGCGCCGGAATCAGGCGAGGGCCGCATCGTCGGTGCCGGAATCAGGCGAGGGCCACCTCGCCGGCGTCGGGTGAGGGCCACCCAGGCCAGATCTGGCTCAGGCGGCCCTCGCCCGACGCTGGCGAGGGCCGCCAGATCCAGCTAAGGGCCGCCCAGGCCAGATCTGGCTCAAGCGGCCCTCGCCCGATCTGGCCTGGGCGGCCCTCGCTGACGTCGGCGAGGGCCGCCCGAGCCTCGCTCGACTCAGGCGAAGGTCGCCCTCGCCAGATCCGGCGAGGGCGACCCAGGCGAGGGTGAGGGCCGCCCAAGCCAGATCCGGTGAGGGTGGCCCTTAGCCGGATCTGGCGGCCCTCGCCGGACGCTGGCGAGGGTCGCCCTCGCCCGATCTGGCCTGGGCGGCCCTCGCCCAACTCAGGCGAAGGTCGCCCTCGCCAGATCCGGCGAGGGCGACCCGGGCGAGGGCGAGGGCCGCCCAAGCCAGATCCGGCGAGGGTGGCCCTTAGCCGGATCTGGCGGCCCTCGCCGGCGTCGGGCGAGGGCCGCCTGAGCTAGATCTGGCCTGGGTGGCCCTCGCCCGACACCGGCGAGGGTCGCCCAGGCCTGGGCCGCCCTCGCCCGACGCCGACGAGGGCCGCCCAGGCGACCCTCGCCTGATTCCGACGCTGGCGAGGCGGCCCTCGCCTGATTCCGGCGCCGACGAGGCGGCCCTCGCCTGATTCCGGCGCCGGCGAGGCCACGTCAACGGAGTTCACGGTGATTTTTGACAGAGGGTAGATTTGGGACTAAAGTAAAAGTTGAGGGTTTTTTTCGAAACAAAAAAAAGTTTGGACAAAAAAAAATATTTCGGACTGAATTGGAAAAATTGTAATAGTTTAGGATTGTTTTGGTAATTTTCCCTAAAATCTAAGACCACGAGCCAAAGAGAGAGACGTGAGGATATGGTCTAAATAGGTCGTGTCACATGTTCCAGCATTAACTTCAAATAGATAAAGAAGTGAAATTGAGAGAGAGAGAGAGAGCGCTCGATAAGGAGAGAGAGAGCTCAACTAACAGGAATAGTCAATTTTCTTAAAAGATCCTCAGCTTCAACAGCACCCATTTTGGCCACTTCCTCGATTGGGCCTTCTAATGTGACCTGACCATCAATTCCTGCACGCAAAACCCAACTGAAATCACATGATTCCCAATCAACATCTAACCTTCTGAAGCACCATCACTTGGCAACAATCCCAAGATGAAATACAAAAGCAAGAATCGGGGAATAAAGAAGAGGCAAGAGTTCAGAATTCCAATCCACAAAGCACCCCACACAACCGTCAGTTCATTGTTGTCCCCAAGCAAACAATAGAAGCCAATCAAAAACATACCAAAAGCCTCAAGGTGCTTCTTTTTCCCGTTCAAATCGCCCTCAGTGCTCTCCCCGAGGTCATCGATGTCGCACTTGCTCACCATTGTCGAGTAGAACACTTCCGCACCACCACCACCCTTGGCAGGCATCTTACTTGCACTTTTATGTCAAGGGCTGATTAATCTAGTATTTCTTCACCCGTGCGACCTTAGAAATTTCTTCCCAAGTCAGTTTCTCACCACTCTCGAGAAATCTAGAGATAATTCTGAAATTCTATTATTTATGAAATGATACAAATGAGAGGGACGGGATGTTATATTTATTTATAGAAACTTTTATAATTACAATAGTATATCTCCCCTTAATCTTATTGAGAGTATGTATGGATTTTGATCTGAAAGGGAAGCATTTCAAGTTCAAGTAAATTTTCTAATTTAGTCTTTGTAATTAGAGTTGTTTTCCTAATATGAATGGGTTTCCTGTTTGGGATCTAGATGTTATGATTAATAATAAGGAAGTCACTTTAGCAAGGATTGGTGATTTGTTTTCATGTCAAGTTATACAAAATCTGTACATTTGTCACATAATAGCACAATTAATCAATGTCAAACGTTGAAAATTCAAACACCAATATCAAATATTAAGTGGGCATGTTAATAACTTAAATGGCGCGGTGCAATAGGTGTGACACCTTTCATAGTTGGATTTTGCATGAGGGCTGAATGTGAAGAATTTGCATTTATATTCTTCTGTGCTTGATGACTGCTCGCTCCTAGAATTTGAAGCCACTCTCCATTTTCTTACCACTCCTGTAGCACTTAAGCATGACGTTATGTCATGCTTAAAACATGGGAAGTGGACTCATGTGAAACATAAAATTTGAGACCACGAGACAATGAGAGAGACATAAGCAGAGTTAAGTGCATATGGTCTATATGGGTCGTGTCACATCTTCCGACATTAACTTTAACTAGATAAAGAAAAGAACTTGAGAGGGAGGGAGAGGGAGAGCTCAACTTAACAGGAATTCTCAATTTTTCTTTAAAGATCCTCAGCTTCATCAGCTTCCATTTTGGCCACTTCCTCAATTGGGCCTTCTAATGTGACTTGACCATCAATTTCTGCACGCAAAGCCAGACTGAATCACATGATTCCCAATCAATACCCACCTTCTGAAGCACCCTCACCAGACAACAACCCCAAGACGAAACACAAAAGCAAGAATTGGGGAAAAAGAAGTAAGAACTGAGAATTCCAATGCACAAAACACCCTCATGTAACCAGCAATTCATTATTGTGTTGAGAAAGAAAAAGAAACAACACAAATAATTCATGAATTCTAATCCTGTATATAATTGAGTCCCTAAATTTTAATTTATTTAATGTGATCTCTTAATTTTAACTTAATATACAATATGATCCCTGAACTTTTAATTTGTACAATATAATCCTTAAAGTTTTGATACATGTTCAATAAACCCATGAATTGTATGAAAATATTCAATGTAGTCATTCCATTAATTTAAGATCATGGACTACATTAAACATTTTCATTTTTATACAGTTCATGGACTGTATTAAATATATACTAAAAGTTCGAGAACTATATTGATTAAATAAAAAATTCTAAAACCATATTGCATAGTGGGCTAATAGACCATATTGAATAAATTAAAAAGTTTCAAGACTCAATTGCATATTGAACTAAAGTTTGGGACTGTTTGTGTCATTTTCATAAAAGAAAACTATTATGAGTGCATTCTCTTTCGATGTTTGATAAAGAACAGAGTTTTCGCGCGCTCAAATCAATGTAATGGTTAAATGGAGCCACGTCAAGATGGACTCAGAGATCAATGCCAAAGAACTGAAGAATCTTGGGAAAAAGTCGAAAGATGCTCAGACCCTCGCTAAATCCAAAACCCCTTTAATATTTTTTAGCCTAATAAGCTTTTCATTTCTTAATACAAACACCAGACCAACATTACATCCGTTAATCAAGTCTCTTTAAATTGAGATTGCTTGAGCTAACACGTGGGTTTTGCATCGAAAGTTACTGCTTGAGAAAGTGGGGGCAAGATTGTCTTGTATCATCTTAAGGTTGCTTGAGTGACCCATTTCTATTAGTTTTGAGAATGCAACCTCAAAACCCCTCGTAAGATGGTGAGTTTATATCATAGTTGCCACAAGTGATTGCATGTTGTAATCTCAGAGTCTCACCCTATGCAAGTGATCGTAACTTGAAGCATCAGAGTACTCTCTTCACGCAGTGAGCTTATGTAGCCTGTTACATTTTGACCTGGTAAACTCTTGTAGCCCATAAAGACCTCCTTTCTTCAGGTTTGCAAATGCAACCCTGGAATTTTCCTGGAACGGTGAGCTTTTTCAATCTTAGCATTTCGACTTAGTGAGCTTTCGTGATGTGGGGCATTTCTTTTTTATGTTAACAAATTAAATATAATCGACAGTATCAAATAATTCCAAAATAATAATAATAAAATCTGAAAAAAAGAGAAAAAAGAGAGAGAAAGAATAAAAGTCCAAGAGAGGGGGAGGAAAGTAATCAAAAATATTTCAAATACTTCGAGACCCCAGGAAAATACATTTCATTCTATTGTGGGGTTTGTCGATGAAATTCAGGTATTATCTTAGTCTTTAAAAGGGTCAATTCCATAAAAAACCCAAAAGAGAGATTTTTGTTGACCTTTTCATGATGATTCCCTTGGTCACATCTCGCCCTCAACTTTTACTTTAGTCCCAAATCTACCCTCCGTCAAAAATCACCGTTAACTTCTTTGACGTGGCCTCGCCGGCGCCGGAGTCAGGCGAGGGTCGCCTGGGCGGCCCTCGCTGGCGTCGGGCAAGGGCCGCCCGAGCCTCGCTGGGCGAGGGTGCCCTCGCCCGACTCAAGCAAAGGTCGCCCTCGCCAGATCCGGCGAGGGTGACCTAGGCGAGGGTGAGGGCCGCCCAAGCCAGATCCGACGAGGGCGGCCCTTAGCCGGATCTGGCGGCCCTCGCTAGCGTCGGGCGAGGGCCGCTCAGGCTAGATCGGACAAGGGCTGCCCAGGCCAGATCAGACGAGGGCCGCTCGAGCCGGATTTGGCCTAGGCTGCCCTCGCTCGACGCCAGCGAGGGTCACCTGGGCGCCCGACGCCGGCAAGGGCCGCCTAGGCGACCCTTGCCGGCTTCCTCCATTTAATAAAAAAAGAAAAAGGGAAAGCAGGATTTTGTGGATGTTTTTCCACGTCATGTTTTGGGCTGACGTGGAATTGCCACGTCAAAGGAGTTAACGGTGATTTTTGACGGTGGGTAGATTTGGGACTAAAGTAAAAGTTGAGGATTTTTTTCGAGACAAAAAAAAGTTTGAGATATTTTTGGGATTAAAGCTATAGTTGAGGGTTTTTTATGGAATTGACCCGTCCTTAAAAGGTTTCTCTTTGAGCTCCTGCTCAAAAGAGAGATAGTTGTTGACCTTTTCATGATGATTCCCTTGGTCGCATCTCGCTTATCCGATTGCCATGAGTTTCTTCAAGTTTATGATGGGATAACTCGGTTGGAGATGTTGATTTGGCGGGGAACCAGCTAAGTCAGATTTTTCAATTGATAAAATATTTAAATATCGAATCATGCATTTTTATAAAAGTTTACGCTTTTAGTACAGTCTTACCAAAATCTCACATGATATCAGAGTTCTTTCTAGACTCCCATTTGCCTTCCAATTAGATATATTCATCCTTGCTAGGTAAAAAAAGATTAGATTAAGCGTTAGGGGAAATAATAAAATATTTAAATGTTAAATCACGTCTTCTTCTAAGAGTTTAAACTTTTAGTGATATTAACTTTTAGTTGAGAATTTTCAGCCCAGTGAAGAAGACTACGGAAGCAAAATAAAATTAAATAAATACTGATGCGATAATAAGAAAATAGAAAAGATGGCTAAAGGATAATGCCCAATTTGTGTTCATAGCCCAAACCCGAGAGTCCACAACAACCCATATTTAGACTTTGCCCAAGGGCCTGGCCCAAGTCCCCGTTTTTTTTTTTAAAATAATACAGCTTAGAAGCAGGCATTGATTAGGTTATTAAATTTTAGCACTAGATTTAGTTTAGTTTCATTTCAGATAGTATCTTATAGTTTAGACATTTTATCAAATGCCTTTGATGTAATTTAGTTTTTGGTAGGTCAAAGTTTTGGGCAAGAAATTGAACTCAATTTGAATATAATTAACGAGAATACCATCATGTGGCTTAATAATAAAGTCGTGTATAAACACTTCATTTAATTTACTTTCATATGCTTTGATTTTATCACCCCGGCTGTGGTTGTCTATTTTTCTTTAATTGCACATTGATATATAAATATCGTTTAGTGGCATAGGGTCATAAAATGGATAAGGACAAAGTGTATCAATTAGTTGACAAATTAATCAAATTTATTTACCAAACTAGCACTATATAGACAATTATTGTAGTCAAGTCACCAATCTTAAATGGCTCCAATAAACTAGTAACGACTCCTCATAATAGAATTCTCTTGGGATCAATCGAATTAAAATGAATCCTTGAACGTGGATTGGGTAAATGGTTGGAAAAACTCGAATTGATCGGAGATAATTGATTCCCAACTCAATATTACTTTAAAGCCCATTTTTTGTAAAGCCAGAGTCACAACAGGGTGACACACTTTTTGTTTTCTCAGAATAATCAAAAAATGAAAGAGTTCCATCAATTTGAAAATTAGCACAAGATAATGGGGAGAAATTATCAACATTTCTATTCTTCAGAAGAAAACAAAATACCAAAAAATAAAAGGAAAAAAAAACAATATTGCCACATGATTTGAATAAAAAGTAAGTAATATGTGTTATAATTGATTGAATAAAGTTTGAAACTAGATTCAAGCATCTGTTCCTTTTTATAGTTGTTACTTTCTTTTTCCCTTTTTCTTTTTTCTTTTTATATATCCGACTCCAACAATCACTTCACTCTTACCTCACTCCTTTATAGGATGGAAATTGAACCCTATATTTGAAAGTAAACATTCCTACTCCTAGTCCGCCCCTTGAAGAGGTGAGGAAGTAACTCTCCACCTCCCCCTTCCCATGTAAAAAGAGCTACTAAGGTGAATTTCCAATGGTTTCTTTTTCCCAAAATTGAAACGGTCAAATTTGCAAACTAGGAGGCAATTTTCACCCATGGGTTGTATTGTACAAGGTACACTACTCACACCAATTACTGTTATGCTTAAGCACATACACACTCCTCTGCGCCACAGTCCGAGTCTCCGCTGCCTTTAAGAGGATACTTCGGCTGCTGACGATGAAGTTCACAAATCCGACTTCATCATTATGCTACAGTGACACGTTCGATCTTAGTTATCGACCGAGAGCCAATTGATTGGCCAATGCTTTTGAGAATAAGAGTCGTGTGCGAGCGACTGCATCAAAAGAATGCGAGAGTGAACTGTGTCAGCACTAGTCCAAGCAGAAAAAGGGAAATTAGAGAGCCGAGGCAATGATGGTACCTGTTCCTGCGAGCGAAAGTACATGAAGGGCGTGTAGTGTAGAAAATTCGAAACTCTCGAAGTGTATATATCAGCATACCTGCATTTGTTAATGTTGAGCCAAACGAACATTCATGAGAATCTTTGATTGCTCCTATATATGATTGTGGATTGAAATGCATTTCAAAAGGGAAAAAAGAAAGTACTTCTCAATTTGTCTCATCAAGTGGCTTTTATCCCATAGACCTGCTCGCGACAGAAAGCCCCACCTAATGACGAGTCAAGAACGAGGAAAATTACTTCTGTAACATTGCAACTGTGATTAAATCGGAATTTCTGCAACTTAAGCCAATCGAGTGTCACACCTTCTATTGAAAAGCTCGCCATCTGTTTCTAACAACGGTGCTATTTTCTCGTCTAGTCTTTGCATGACAATCAGTAACTTCTGCATGCTTTCAGTGAGCTCCTGATCATCCATGCTTGTTGCAGCTAGTGTCTGGATATTCAAAGAAAAGCGGATCAAGGATGTGCAACATTGCAAGATATCACCCAAATAGCTAACAACTTCCAGACACTAGGCCAAAAACAAGAAGATAGTGATGTTGAATGGAACTATTACAGAGGTTACAAGAAAACAGCATTTAAGGGCTCAATACTTGCTTAGCCAAAAAAAGAAGAAGGCTAAATAGCCTTACTTACCTGCGCTGGACGCCCCTTGTTTCGCCTCTGCGAAGCAAGCCGAAGCTGGTTAAAGAGATCCCCAACAACCTCTTTTTGGTTTATGAGATCTATCAATGTGGCTCTGTGATCTTGGCTTCGAATTAAAGCACTATACTGTAGTGTCAAAAGCTTCATTAGAGAATACGAAAGCGCAGAATATGCAAGCATTGCAACATAGCCATGGAAAACTCCTATGCAAGACCAAAAAACATTTCCAAACATTACGATTTATGACTACTATATGAGACTATAAAAGTTCCCATTAGCTAAAACTTTATTTTACCCCAAAGAATGTTGCTGCATTTCTATGCCTCTGACTGCAAGAAGAAATCATGAATTTCTACAGATAGTTATGCTTATCCTGTAAAATAAAGTAGACTGTTACTAACCTCCTCCTCCAATTCTCGACAGATTAATGCTGTTCTCCATCGTAAATGAACTTTGGACTGACTGACATCTGTGTATATATGGTCACCCACATATAATATTTCATCGCCATGTATATTGAGAGAATTCTCTACCATTTGAGCACTTCCCCCGGAATACAAGCCCCCTGCATCAGTGGAACATATAAGTGGAGAGAACTCAAGCTCTCACATGTCAAACAGATAACTAAACCATCCTCAGATAAGAGGTCAAAATAGCTTTCTCTGGCTCACTTCTGACAAATTAGCTCTCTTTGCAAAAAGCATTCTTACACTTGAAGCACATAATTTAAAAAAAGAGAAAAAGACCCAACTGAAGAAACAGTCATTCAGGTGAAATTTTACCTTTGTAACTGCATCTGATGGGATAAACTTCAAAATTAACTAGCAATGCAGTAACTTTCCCTAACTTGTTGATGATGATCAAGGTATCCTAACTATCGTCTGCTACTAGGAAAAGAAACTTCACCCTCTTAAAAGTACAATCTATTAACAATGACCTCAATGCTAGGAAAACTTTGCCATCTCGATTCTGGCAACTGATGGCAGATGCTGGACATCTCAAGCAATAGCATAAAATGACCTCATTTATTTCAACTTCCTTCTGTTCCCAAACCTTTCTAGATTTCTTTTTTTCTAGCATATACAAGCACTTTCTGTGGTAACTGATGACAACAAGGGTAGTATTGAAAGATGCCTTTCAAACAATAAAACTGCACTGCCAAAGATGGATGTCTCATTGACAACACATGGCATGGGTTGAAAAGGATGGAGATAGATCACCTGTACAAGCCTTGAAACAAGGACGCATCAGACCCTCACCAGTGACCACTTCGTGCATTGGATGTGACATCTGGAAAAACTCAGGCTTCCTTGCTGATACAATTACCTGCAATACAAGAAAATGATGTGTATATGCATAGTGTACACTTGCTTGTCTGGTGGTTTCTGTGAAAAGTCAGCATATTTCGTTTTTATAGCAAGAGGGGAACCGTATCCAAGAATGAGAAGAGCTCCTTTCCATTATGTGCATTTAAAATAAACTCTTGACCAGAGCTTATCTCTCGAGAGCCTTAATAATGTCATGCAGCCAGAGCAAATAGTAAATAAGCACAAATGGATCCACTTACAATGTCAAATAGATCACGCCAGTCCATATCATTTGGGAGAAATCTGTTAAAGGAATGCTTCATCATTTTGTCTGTGTAATGATAATCTGAGTTGGTGATAAGCAGAAGCTTTTTACCCGCCTGATGCAAGAAAGATAACAGTTAAATGAGAGTATGGTATCTGCACTGGGGGCCAGTAACAAGCCATACCTCCTTTTGATCCAACAGGGCTAGAGGTAGCTCTGGATCAGGCTCCACAAACTTTTCAGGCTTAGACATTATCTCACTCTGCATAAATGCTAGTAACAGTCAGTTTCTCCAATGCTATAAGACAGCTTTGTGTGTATATGTTCACACAGACACATGCCCATGCGCACATGCATATAGTCATTACCTTCAGCTGACCTTCCACATGAGCCCTGAAGAGAGCCTTTCCAACGGCCTGAGGACAATTTCATGAGTTAATAAGAGATGTGATGAAAATTCACCACTGTCGAGAACTAAACAGAGGGACATTGCCTTGAAAAGCCCTTTATAGTCAACCGGACCAACTTCTGCAGCTACAGATCCATCATCCAATCTGTCAACCATCTGGTAGCACCCAATGATACGTTAACAAGTGTTTCGCATTGGGAAAGAAGTCTGCCTCTTAAATTAGACAAGGAATGAAGAGTTATTCAATATTATAAAACTGCAAAGGCAGGGGAGTGGGGCGAGAAACGAAGTATTGAAAATGGACAAGCTATCAACAGTTCAACATAATGAGAGGACAAGCTATCAACAGTTCAACATAATGAGAGAAGCAGAAACAGTGAGTTCAATAGGAAGGGAAAATGCAGTTCAGCCAATAACACATATTCTACCCAAATAAAGGACAAAAACAATGGAAATGGACAATCACTGCACTGAAGAAATTTTCTGGCAGAAGATAGATGGCTATTTTATAAGATTCTAACACAAGATTAGACAGTATGATGATTATTGCAGACATTACTTGCATATAAGCCACAGCCTCTGAGACAGAGAAAAGCGTATTGAGGAACTCCCATCGACTTTCTTTCCGCAAATCCACCAGTTCCCTCCCATAAATCTCACTTCAATGAATCAAAGTGAATAGATGTCAGAACTACTAATCATATTACAGCAGCAGAGAGATTCAAAACTTATGGAGCCAACTTAAAATCTAAGTTAGGAGGATAGATATTTATGACATAATCATAAGGCACACCTATAGCCGAATCTAAATTATCTGCTTGAAATAGGCATGCTTGGTTTTTTAGTTCCCTACAGTGTCTCAATTGATTTTGGAGACATAATAGCTCATTGAATTTGCTCATATGGCAGATATATAATCATTTGACTCATATTCTCCAACATAAGATGTCACTTTAAAATGAAAGGCAATCATTTTGCTGATTTTAAATTTGCCAATGGACTTCATAGTGTAAATCCTACCTCACAGCTCGAGTGGATAACATCTGTGTACCATGCATGGCCCTCTTCACGTAACCAAACCGATCAGCCTTAACCAAATTACCACGTTCTTTGTCTATGACCAGACCTCTGATTACCTGATGACAGAAGTTCATCAGAAAAACTTAGTTCGAGCAGATGGACCCAGTAAACTGAAGAGCTAACATCACCAAGGAAGATCCTCACCAAGTCTGGGTCAAATGAAAGTCCATCGACAGGAAAACCCATGTTCTTCAAATTCTCCATGCAGTAATCGTAAGCACGCCCTTCCCATGCCTGTCAGAATATGATGTAATAAGAAACTATCCAACAGGTAAAACTTGAGAAATTAGTTAATAAATTATGCATAAGGATTTGACATTTGCAAAAATTTTCATGGCAGACAAACTAAAATTATAAAAGTCAAATCAAGTAATTAGTACTTTCTCTATTATAAGTTGGCTTAAAGATCTCTACGACTAGTAACGCCATTAGATGGAACTACTTTCAGGACATGCTTCTGTTAAATCACATAGACTACAGATTTTAACAATCTCTCCCAGTCACTTTCGATTTGTATAGGAGAATAGAAATTACCATCACGTTGTAGTGCATCAAAGTGTAGTCCATGTCGTAGCCAATAGCACTTATAGATCGAAGATTCAATGTACGGCTACAGAATATTCCACGAGGAGAACATCTACATGCAAAAGGACTCTGCAAATTACAAGAATTTGTAGCTTAAGCCTTAGCAATAACTATCCCACAGGCCATGGGCCTATGACATCCTCTTTAATAAATCAAGCCCACAGAAACAGACTATGTGAGGCAGATCACAATTGACAACACATTGTTTGATATAGAAAGAAAGCCACAAATTAAATTAGAACACAACCACAATAAGTGGCACGAAAACATCTCAGATGTCATGGTTTTAATGAGGAAATCCACTTTAGCCAGGGTTGGCAATTTGTTTCCATGTCACGAGCATAACGTATCAAGATATACAAACTCTGTACATTTGTCACGAATATAGCACATTTACTCAGCGTCAAATGTTGGACATTCAAACACCAAAATGAGATATTCACTGGACATGTCAAAGCTAAAACAGCATGGTGCAAAAGGTGTAACGACTTTCATATTTGGATTTTGCATGAGGGGTTGAATGTCAATCATTTACATTAATATGCTTCTGTGTTAGATGACTGCTTGCTCTTAGAATTTGAAACCACTCTCCATTTTTTCTTTTTAACACTCCTGCATATGTGATGCAGGAACTTATACGATGCTAAAAACATAGGAAGTGCACTCCTGTCAAACATAAAATCTGGGACCACGAGACAATGAGAGAGACACAAGCATATAATCCAAATGGGTCGTGTCACATGTTCCAGCATTAACTTCAAGTAGATAAATAAGTGAAATTGATACTTGATAAAGAAGAAGAACTTGAGAGGGAGAGGGAGAGAGAGAGAGCTCAACTAACAGGAATGCCCAATTTTCTTAAAAGATCCTCAGCTTCATCAGCTTCCATTTTGGCCACTTCCTCAATTGGGCCTTCTAATGTTACCTGGCCATCAATTCCTGCACACAAAACCCAACTGAAATCACATGATTCCCAACCAACATCCACCTTCTAAAGCATCATCACTAGGCAAGAACCCCAAGACGAAACACAAAAGCAAGAACCATGAAAAAAGAAGCAGAAGCAAGAACCCAGAATTCCAACCCACAAATCACCCCCACACGACCGTCAGTTTCATTATCGTCCCCAAGCAAACAGCAGAAGCCAACCAGAAAAACCCACCAAAAGCCTCAAGGTGCTCCATTTTTACGTTCAAATCGCCCTTAGTGCTCTCCCCGAGGTAATCCACGTCGCACTTGCTCGCCGACGTGGCGTAGAACACTTCCCCACCGCCACCGCCACCCCCGCCGGCGGACTTCTCACTCACGCTCCCGCTGCACCGACACCTGAGCAGGTTCACGCCGCTGCCGCCCCGAGCGAAGCTGGGTTTCGACGCGAGGACGCCACAATTCTTGAAGAAGCGAGAAGCGGGAGCAGCAGCCATCGAGGCCGGGTTCTCTCGCCTCAGAGAGAACCCGACCGAGAGCTCCGACGGGCACGGCGACAGTGGCGTGACTTGCATTTTCTTGAAGATGGGTCGTGGCGAAAAGCAGGAGAAAAAGCAAGAGAAGCAAGAAGCAAGAAGGGTACGGCCGACAAAGTAGTGCGTGCGTGCGTGCGTCCGTGCGGAAGGTTGAGAATCCGATAAATATCTAAGCTTTGGATTTATGGGCGTGCGGACTTCGGGTTGAGGAAAGGGATTGGCGGAGAATGTGGGAGTATCTTCGTTTCTGGGTAGTCTTCTTGTTCAGTTCTTGTACATTTCACCCACGAACGTGATGAAAAAGTCGAGATCTTTACCTCCCCAGCTTCCTTTCAAAATTCTCGAACCCGACATCACAGAAGAATCTGGATAATCATCTGAATATTAAAATAAGAAAATGTTGGATGTATGTTTATATATAAAAAGTTCAAAATTTACTCTCTTTTTTAACGTGACACGAATAAAAATACAAATTTCAACGGGTGCTCGATACTTTTTGCTGAGTGGCTTAGGAACACATTTTAATAAAGTTCGTCATAGAATAGCACTCTAGATAAGCTTGTGATTTAATTTAGATTTCTTACCTTCGGCACGTTGATGAGGCTATTTATTTCGGCATATTACCTAAACAAATCAAATAATTGAGAGTTAAATATCGGAGAAAGTACACCATAGTTAATATGACTTTTGTTAGACACTCGCTTGAATGTCACATTAGATAAAAATCATTTATTTGAATGCCATTAGCAATATTCTTAAATTGAGTGACATGATCGGTTAAAGAAATTTAATAAGCAAAATCCATTAAAAAAAACAACATCGTTGACCCTTGTTCTTGCTTTTAAGTTCACAAATTGAGGCTAAATTAAAGCCAAGAAGCAAATCCTGACCTTAATCCATTGAATTTACTATGTAAAACTACTCGTGATTACCGTATGAAAGTTAGCTAGAGCCTAAAAAGAAGTGGAGTTGAGGTCATTGAAGTCCATCCTCAAGTCCGAGCGGCTCTTGTTTTCAATCTTTGAATTCAAGTCGTGGAGTGGGTGTGTGGGTGGCGATGTCGATGAACCGACCAGCCAGGTCGCATGACCCGGTGATGTTGATGAATTGACTAGCCGGGAGTAACTTCATCAAAGATTTTGAGTGGAATTGATTCCACTCACAACTATAGCCGCCGCCGCCTCCACTATCTCCTCTAGTCTTGCAACTACTGTGCGTGCGCGTAGACGTTGTTCTTAAGTATGGGCATCTTTTATCTTGTCTATTATGTGTGGAAAAATAGAAAACTTGAGGTTTTCAAACTCAACATGTGTGAGATTTTGAGTAATTATTGCGAGTCGTTCTAAAAGTTTAAGTTGTTAGATAAATGCATAATTTCATATTTAGGACTACTGCAATGCAATTGAATCATAAGTCTTAAAATTTGTCAATAAACTATAATGGAGTCCTAAACTTTTAGAAAAGTACAATCAAATCTTAAAACTTGTCATGAAGGTGCAATCGAGTATTAAAATTTTTCAAAAATTATTATCAATGGAAAGACTTGATTTGATTAATTTGATATATTTTAAAACTTGATTATACTTTCATTCACACTTTTTGAAGGTCTCAAGACTAACTTGCATTTTGTTAATAAGTCTTAGGACTTTCAATGCATTTATCCATTATATTTAATTACTTTAACACTCTCCCTTCATACGTAGGCTGCAATTTGGCCCAAAATATATAATTGGTGAGGCAAATAGGAGTTTGAAAAGATTTAAACTTAGAATCTCTTACTATGATATCACATGAGATTTTGTATGACTATTATTAACTATTCTAAAAGTTGAAACTGTTAAATTAATGCATAATTTCATATTTAATTACTCTAACAATGTGATTGCCGTGGATAAGAGAGTTAGGTCTCTTCACCTTTTTCCTCGTTTATTATCAATTTTGAATGCCACTATTTTTCTATTTATTTTGTGAAAAATAAATAATTTTAAAAAATTCTAAAAATGATTACTTGTATATTTTAAAATAATTAGTTAATAAAAAATGTCTCCTTATCGACAATAATTTATGTTTAAACATTTTCGTGAACAATAAATCTATTTTTACGTCGATCATTTTTGTAAGTGATATATATGATTGTATTTAAAAAGATATTTTCCAAATATATCTTTTTTTGCCAAACAAACACACCTTGAAAGTCTAAAAGGCAATGAGGCATCAATGATTAAGAGCACATTAAGAATTACTCCTTCTCTTCTTCTTCTTGGTGATAGAATCAATGAGAGATACCATGACAAAAGAGGCACTGAATACCTTCCACGTCGGAATTAAATGTTTATTTAAGAAATCACATTTGATGAATCGTTAAAATGAACACTCAAGTGAATGAGTTTACATTAATATGTCCCTTAAGTGAGCATCATATGAAAATCATAATACTCATGTGTTTTTATATCTTGTTAAAGGGAAATATACAAGTTAGCTATTTCTGTTTAATAAAAAGATATATTGTGTAAAAAAACAATTAATAGTTTCAAACATAAATTATTTTTAAACATTTTGTGGGTTAGTTTATTGAAATAGATAGATGAGCTTAGTGTAAAATAATATATAAAGATTAATAAGTGAACCTTTACCGCATATATGCAATTCAGATCACTTTTTCAAAATGCATTTACCACGATTGGAACGTCTTTACCAATATCAGCCCTGAATTTACAGTAAAATATATCTTTTTACCACATTTAGAGTATTGAATATCTTCAAGAAATGAACTTCTTACCGCGTTACATGAATACCTTGAGTAATCCTTTTTGTTGGGGGAGAAAAATGTAATTCTGACACAATCACATATGGTTCGTACAAGACAAAATGAAGATATATGGTATAAATAGAGAGTAATTGGTAATTTCAAATATAAAATAATTAAAACTTTTAGTGCATTAACTTATCAAAATGAATACACAAATCCACTTAGTTTAAAAGAGCAGCTTAAAGATTAAGAAGTGAATTTTTACCTCGTCAATGCAATTTTGACCCCTTTTTAAAACACATTTACCCCGGAGTGAATATTTTACCTATATCAACACTAAATTTATTGCAAAAAATATCTTTTTTGTCACATATAAATTAGTGAATCATCTACAAGAATGAAGATCATTTTTTTACCAAAATTCACATAAACACCATGAGTGAGATAAGGTAATTTTGTGAAATTGAACACTGGTTGTTGCACCTAAGAGATGTTTACCCAATATGAAAATCGTCATTTTAGACATATTTACCTGAAAATGAGTCTTTTTTCACGTGAAAGAATATAGAGAACGTCTACAAATTCACACAAAATGAGACGATTTATCATAGATATAGCATTTTACAACACATGCATTTTCACCTTGTATGGTACAAATTTACCATGTAATAGATATAGCATTTTACAACACATGCATTTTCACCTTGTATGGTACAAATTTACCATGTAATAAGCTTTATTACCGCATTCTTAACTTTATAAAGTAAAAACAGTGATTGATACTCTTTTTTTTTGAACTTTTACATAACTTCTTCAAACAGACAATTAAAATATCTCAATGAAATTAATGTTTAGAGCACCACAGGAGACAAGCTATTTACCATGTTTAAATTAATATAAGCCACTTTTGTCTCTCTCTTTTTTTTCAATAGACTTTTAGTAAAGTTCAAAGGGCAAAAAACAAAAAAATCAGCTTAGGCGGCTCAAGTAGCCTGGGGAATCAATATGAGTCCCACAATAAGATCCGAGTCCCAGGAAGGTTGACATTGGATGCATCATTGGTTTTTTATAGAGCCAAATACGTACATACACCATACTTCTTAGCTCATTCCATGTAAAAAATGTGGGAAGCCTATATTTTTGGATGGTGAAAGCATTTCTTTTTCTACCTTTCAGTCACGCAATCTGGTGATGCTTTTTAAACATGGCGACAGGGGTATGATGGTTCGTCCCTCTCCAATGCTTTAGATCTTGTCTCGCATGAGGAGGCGTTTCTTGTAATGGACTTGCATAGTATCGATCAATCAATCTTATAGATCACATCCTCATCGGCATCATTGTTTTGAATCAGCTCGAGAGTCTATTTGTGCCAAGTACCTTAGCACTTGACAGCTTATCTGCATCGATTCCTTTCTTATTCATGCAGTCGTTTGTCCACATTATGTCTTTGTCATGTTCCATAATTTACAGCTTTGGCTTGAGTATGACTTGGAGGTTTGTTTTGTAAGTAATCTTTGTTCTTGTTTGCTGATATCTTAGCTCGGCCCTTACTGATAAACATAAAGTCGAATTCTTGGTTAGCTTGATGACAGATAACACAGCATATGGATCAATTGTCCAGTTCATTTGGTTCTCACCACAAGGTAGATATTTAAGGTGCTGTTTTCTGCTCAATCTTTTTGTTCGAGTTCAATTAGAAAGGTATTGTATATCTGTGTTTCTGTTTGAATATATCACCTTTGTCACGAATTTTGCTCCTGAGGAAAGGTGTATTTCAATCGTATCTAGGCACGTTTTGAATACTCATTGGTTTACAGTTGTTTATTTGATCTCGCTAACTCAATTTAACAAACCACGCTTTGAATTTTCTTTTTTTCTACTATCTGTTTTGCAGGCAGACAGAACCAATCACGTTGGCAAGAAGTTCATGGAAGAAAGTGATCATATGGGCAGAGAAATGAGCTCAAGGGAGACTTCAACATCAATAAAACCACCTACCAGAAGTAGAGCAAGTGATGGGCAGAGCTAAAATGCTACCGCAAGTTGTTTTCTTTTGCCAACTCTTCTGATCACTTGCTCAAGTTTCTTGGCACAATTGTGGCCACTGGAAATGGAATTTGCACGCCACTTATGACCATTCTATTTGGAGATCTAATTAATTCTGCTGGGAAAAATTTCAACATCTCAATCGCCGAACACGAAGTCAACAAGGTATTGCTTAATCTCATGAATAGGCAACTAACTCGCTTTCCAAGGGAAATCGTCTCATATTTTAGTGGTTTGGAAATATTCTATTCAGGTTCCTGATATCAGATTTAATGGCTTAAGTCTGCTATATGGCAATTATGTAGAGCTTTATTTTTCTCCAACATGGTAGACAAAATCGGGTAACCATTGGTTTATTATATATCTTCAGGTTTACTTGAAGATCATTTATTTGGCTCTGGGTTCTGGCTTCGCATCATTTCTACGTAAGAAGCTAGAAATTTGTATATTGACTGGGTTGCATTGCCTTTGAACTTCAGAGGATCTGCAAGTGTAGAATAATAACATGGAACAAATTGTGCATTTGATAACGTGCCAGAGGTCGCTTGCTGGATGATCACAGAGGAGAGACAGGCCGTGTGAATAAGGAATTCATACCTGAGAACAGTTCTGAGACAGGGAATCGCTTTCTTTGACAAGGAAGCCAGCACTGGCGAGATAATAGCGAAAATTTCGAGCAACACCTTTCTTGTTCAAGATGCCATGGGCTAGAAGGTACTCACTGTTGCTATGCAAAATTGATAATGTCAATTATTTTTATGATTTCTATTGGTTTGACATCACGATTTGTCTATTGTTCTGGTAGGAAATTTCATACAGCTCATAGAAACATTCCTAGGAGGCTTCTTGGTAGCTTTTGCAAAGGGATGGCTATTCACTCTCGCCATGCTATCCACCATCTCACCTCTTGTCGTCTGTAGTGCCATCATGGTGAAGCTCATAGGCAAACTAGCGTACCATTCACAAGGTGCTTATTCGATTGCAGCGACAATTGTTGATCAGACAATCAGCTCAATCAGAACTGTAAGCAATGATGAAATCCATGAAGTATGACACCAATATACTTCTTTCCCCTTCTACGTGTGATGTATTAGTCCTATCGTTGCAGGTTGCATCTTTTTCGGGTGAAAAACAAGCCATAAAGAAGTATAACAGGTCACTGATTAAGGCGTACTGGTCTGGAGTACAGGAGGGCTTGGTCATGGGGTTGGGCTTCGGCATGCTTATGTTTACCGTGTTCTGCAGTTATTCATTCACTGTGTGGTTTGGCGGGAAAATGATAGCTGAAAAAGGATACACAGGAGGCGTGTCATTAATGTAGTCTGTGCAGTGTTGCTCGGATCCTTGTAAGATGTGACGCCCTCTTTTGTGCTTATTATTTGACCTTTTTGCCCATTTGAAACAAGCTAACAAGATTTTTGACGTTTTATTTGGAGCAATTGAAAGATCTCTGGGCCAAGCATCTCCTTGTTTGAGCACGTTTGCTGCTGGACAAGCTGCGGCATTTGAGATGTTTGAGGTGATGAAAAGGAAGCCGGAGATTGATGCTTTTGACAAGAGAGGAAAAAGGTTGGAAGAAATGTCTGGTCATATAGAACTAAAAGATGTTTCCTTCAGCTATCCAACGAGACCAAATGAACGTGTGTTGAATGCTTTGTCCCTGGTGATACCCAGCAGTTTCACTGCAGCTTTGGTTGGGCATAGTGGAAGTGGGAAATCGACCATCACCAGTTTGTTCGGGAGATTCTATGATCCACAGGAGGGTGAAATTCTCATTGATGGCATCAACATCAGAGAGTTCCAACTCAGATGGATTAGGGGGAAAATTGGTCTTGTCAGCCAGGAGCCTGTGTTATTTTTCGAGAGCATTCGGGATAACACTGCATATGGGAAGGATGGTGTGATGAATGACGAAATACTAGCAGCTGCTACGATTGCTAATGCTGCTAACTTCATCAACATGCTGCCTCAGGTAACTTTTTCACTATTGTTCTTGAAAAATTCATTAGTGTTTCTCTTCTTGAGATCGAAAGCTATTGATCAAAGCCCTCTTCTGGGAAGCGAGAACGTTTGTAAATGAGATGCTACATTTGTTTTCATCATTGGATTGCATGCAGGGACTAGACACCATGGTTGGAGAGCATGGAACACATCTTTCTGGAGGCCAGAAGCAGAGAATCGCCATTGCTAGAGCATCTTGAAGGATCCGAAAATTTTACTTCTTGATGAAGCCACGAGTGCACTCGATGTAGAATCCAAACGAATAGTGCAAGAGGCATTGGACAGAGTTATGATGAATCGCACTACCGTGGTCATAGCCCATCGCTTGAGTACAGTTAGGAATGTGGATGTCTTCTGTGTGATTGATTGAGGAAATTTATTTTTATTTTTGTTTTTCAATATCTCTGATGCCGGAATTTGCAGAATAGATCGTAATGTATCTTGTCACAAATTGCAATTGCATGATCAGGTTCACATGATGAGCTACTCAAAAACTCAGATGGTGCATACAGCCAGTTGTTTTGGTTTCAAGAAGCTGCAAAAGAGCCAGAAGGGACGTTTGAGAAATATTTAGACCATAGTCATCTCTCGTTTTCGGCACAACACCTGAAAGAGGCCTCGGTACGAGCAATGTGAAAGTATCATCACCAGCACCGGAAGTATCTCTCACCCGTTTGGCATATCTTAATAGACCGGAGATTCTGGTGTTGCTGTTAGGTGCGATAGCTGTGGCTTGCAATGGCATCCTACATCCAATTTTTGGCTCGATGCTTGCTAGCGTGATCAAAACTTTTTATGAACTGGTAGAGGAACTCAGAAAAGATTCATAATATTGGTCACAGATGTTTCTGATTCTGGGCATGGTATCTTTAGTGGCAACACCATTGAGCATGTATTTCTTCGCCGTGGCGGATTTAAGTTGATCCAAAGAATCCGGTCAATGAGTATCGAGAAGCTGGTGCACATGGACATTAGCTGGTTTGATGAAACCAAGCACTCCAGTGGTACAATCGGCACAAGGCTTTTGACAGATGCTACGTCAGTGCGTTTATTGGTTGGTGACACTCTTACTTTGCTCGCGCAGAATGCTGCAACAACAATTGCTGGCTTGCTCATCGCTTTCGAAATAAACTGGGAATTGGCTCTCGTGATCCTTGCGTTGCTTCCTTTAATTGGTGTCAGTGGATATGTTCAAATGCAATCCATGAAAGGCTTCAACACAAATGTAGAGGTCTGTCCCTGACCTTGTTGAGTACAGCTTAAAGCTGACATATTGAGCGAAAGGTGGGAAAATTTGACAGGTGAAGAATATTGAACAGACTATTTGCATGTGCATAGTATAGTAATTTGCATAACAAGTGGCTAGTCTAATCAGTCCGACTATATATCTGCAGAAATTGTATGGGGAAGCAAGTCAAGCTGCTAGTGATGTGGTCGCGAACATTAGGACAGTCACATTCTTCTGTGCTGAAGACAAGATGGTAGAACTTTATCAGACAATCTCGAGGCCGTCTAAAGGAAGGAGTTAGTGAGGGAAACATAAGTGGCATCAGTTTCGGTTTATCATTCTTCTCTCTTTTTCGTCTATGCTGTGAGCTTTCATGTCGGCGCCGAGCTTGTCGACCAAAGGAAGATGACTTTTCCTAAGGTTTTTTGGGTAAGTTTCTCCTTCCGCTTATGCATCTGTCTATACTAGTATCTTTCTCCCAGGCTTTTATGTACCTGACTTTGGTCCAATCATGTGAATTGCAGGTCTTTTTCGCATTGTGTAAGACGGGACTCGAATTTCGCAGTCAAACTCCCTTGCGCCCAATGTGAATAAGTCAAGAGTTCGGTTGCTTCTGTATTCAAAATCTTAGAGCTAATATCGAAGATCGATGCCAGCGGCAATCATGGAATTAGGCTAGCAAATGTGAAAGGAGACATCAAATTTCATCACCTAAAATTCAAGTATCCAACTAGACCAGAACTCCTGGTATTCGAAGACTTCCGCTTGTTCATCCATTCCGGCCAGGTACAACAATACAAGAGTAGGTCATTCCTCTCCGTTTTTTAAATACAGATACGCTTAATCTGGCGCGGATGCTTGTAAGCTCGAACACTAAGAAATAATTTCACGTCTCATCCCATGCACTAGACAGTTGCTTTGGTCGGAGAAAGGGGGACTGGAAAATCGACAGAGATATCTTTGCACCAAAGATTTTATGACCCTGATTCTGGTCGAATAACCTTGGATGGAACCGATATACACGAGCTAAACTTGGAGTGGTTAAAGGGACAGATGGGTCTGGTGAGCTGAGAGCCCGCCCTGTTTAACGACACGATCCATGCTAACATCGCATACAGGAAAGGTGGCAATGCAACGAAGGCGGAGATCATAGTGGCAGCGAAGTTAGCCAATCCTCACAACTTCATCAGTGGCTTCAACAGGTTAAGGCTTGAATCTGTCAGCATCCTTATAAAATTTCAGGGTCTTCATTTGGGTTGCTAGTTATTGCTGACCATGACATTGTAAACATACGCAGGGTTACAATACAACAGCGGGCGAAAGAGGGATTCAGTTGTCTGGCGGGCAAAAGCAACGGGTGGCAATCACGAGAGCCGTAGTGAAAAACCCGAGAATCTTACTCCTTGGTGAAGCCACAAGTGCTCTCGACATCGAATCCAAGCAGGTGGTCCAGGATGCGTTGGATAGAGTCATGGCGAGCCGGACCACATTGGTGGTGGCTCACCGCTTATCAACAATCCGCCATGTCATTGCAGTGCTAAAAGACGGAGCAATTGTCGAGAAAGGGAGCCATGAGACCCTGATCAACATGAGAAATGGAATCTATGCTACCATGACAGCACCACAGGACACAGTTGCTTCAGTCAAATGAGGCTAGGGACACAATTGGGCCATCTTTTTCATTACCACTAAGTCTTGATTCTTCATATTGTATATTACACCCAGTGATTGATGGACATCAGCATCTGATGAGGATGTTAAGAATGTTTATGAGAAAAAAAGTGTCTGGTCCTGAAGTTTCATGCTTCTGGAGAAGTGTGAAAGGGATGGAGACTAGGTTGGGCCTTTAACATCAGAAAATGCCCCCTCACCAACCAAGAACCAGTCCTTCAATTCAATGCAGTTGTTTGGAGCAAGAAATTGGTAATTTTAGCTTCACTCCATGACAATTTATAGTCAACCCAAACTTGCTTTTCTTGCAAGCCCAATTCAAGCTTCCACTTTTTTTTCTTTTTCTTGGCTTCTCCATAATTTACTCAAAGCGCAACAACAACCATTTTATTGATGGGTGACTCCTGAATTTGGTTTGTCTTTGATTTGGGTAATTGATGGGGACTTCCACATGCCCTCAAACATGTTATTTGCTTATAGAGTCGACCCATGACGTGTCCCTGCCAACCGTCACCGGTGGCAAAATAGTTTCTTTAGGGCAATTCAAGAATCTCTCTTTTTTCTTGCCTAAAGCAAGAAGCCTAAATCCACTTTATGATGAACTTTGCTCATGGTGAAAGATTCCCATTGAGAGAGAAGCATGACAAAGATGGAAACAGAGCAGTTGCAGGTGGGATATAGTAAAATATGATTAACAACGTATGCCTAGGGTTTAACTCTCTTAAAATTGGATGAACTTCGGCTATTGATTTTGGTTTAAGGATATAACAAAGGCTGGGATTCTAATGAAATGTTTGGCATGCTGATTAACTTCGAAGATTGATCAAACACTTATTGGTATGAGTCGGGTCATGTGTGATTCGGTGACAAATTTGTCATTTCTGGTAAAGGGTTAAGGAAAAAATTAAGCCGATTTGGCTTAAATTTGAAGATTAAGCTTGAGAAAGTTGAGAGAATGTGGGGGAGCCAAAAATGAACTTTGAGACTTGAAAGAACGAAAGTGTAATTTCAAAGGTTGTTATGCTTTTTGGATGTCACGAGGATCTAGATTTAAGATTATGTCTGCTGGTTTCAAGGAGTGTGGTTAACCCTTTAATTTGTTTGACCATAGATTGATCGCGGGGGTTACATCCCAAATCACATCATCCCTAAGTTCATGAAAATTAAATAATTGAGTGGACCCTTACAATCGGTCAATCAATCTATCTACAAGAGAAGGGTATAATCTCTAGTTTACCGAAGATTTATTATTTCAAAAAGAATAGTTCATTCAAGCAACAAAGCAAAAGATACAAAAATGATGCGTTTATTGAGAAACGTTTCAATACATCTGTTCTTATTTTCAAAAAAATTGTACGATCTAAATAGTAATTCACATGATTGAAGAAGTTTCAGTGTCGCCCATCACCGGTTTAGTGAGTTGTCACATCCTCAACATATGACGAGCTAAGAACAAGATTAATTACATTATAATCACATGGACTCGTTCCATTGGAAACGAAATTGTCCTAAGTACCATGAAATTAATGCAAAATCTAGAAACGAAAGTTGCACAAATAAGGGCCGTTCTTTTCTCCATCTCAAATCACAATCACCTCAACGAATCTCGCTTCATTTGATGGGAAACCCCAACCAACAAACCCAACCAATTCCACTTTGCACAAGATCTCTAGGGTTATATTCATCAAGGGTTGTATTCCTACAGCTCCATTGTCCCACTTCTTCCCCCACCTTTTCAGCTCATATATATGTAGATCCAAAACTTTTAGTCCATTTCGAGAGCTTCAAGGTAATCGATCCTTGATTGCTCTGTTGATATCGATTATTGATATCAATATATATACATCTAATGCAGGTGTGCGTGACACTATGTATGCACGCATCGCGATTTGCTACCTGTTGCAGGTTCTTCTTTGGGCGAAGGAGAGGATAAGAGTTCGGCTCAGATTCTGTTGGATTGCCGGTATGTATATTTCAGAGCAAGGTTCTAAGCATCTTTCGTGCTGAACGAGTTGTTCTTTTAGAAAAGCTAGAAGCAAACAAAAGTTAGCAGGAAAGATAAACTATACTTTTACCTTGTTGCTTTTCTTTAGCTGGTCTTGGTTCCTCTCCTCTTCTCTCCTCTGTGATGGAAACTTTAGTAGGGTTCTGTTATCTTTCTAAAAAGAGAAGTAACTGTTGAAGTGATATATTGAGATAATTACATTTAAGTGCAATACATGGTAGAGTTGATCAATGGATGGATCATGGACTCAGGTAAAACCCTTAAATAGAGCCTAAACATATTGCCTAGGCTTGCTCATCAACTAACAGAATATACCATTTTTCCGCTTTAGGTGGGTCATCTAGCTTGGGCCATATTAGACCGAGCTAGACTTATAACAGAAAGCTTGCTGAAAAATGTCTATGGGCCCCTATGATGTGGTGAGATCATAAGTCATCAAATTCGCACATGCAGATTAAATAGTCGATACAAGTTTGATTTGTCATATCATCAAGTATGATAACTTTCTTGTTTGGGCCGACCAATTCAATGTCAATTTACATCAAGTCATGAAATTCTCTCATTCCACTTTACTATAGCTAGGCGAATCATTTAATAACTGGTTCCAAGGGTCGCCCCAAATGAGTTGTCTTTATTGCAACTCCAACTCGTGACCATGTTTTCAGAAGGAATTCGGCGCCGATTATTTAACCAATCGCCACGATTGGAAAAGTGGTTGAATAAGGTGTCAAAAACTCTACGATCAAGCCTCGGCTCGACTCAGCAATCCCTTCTTCCAGGTAATGCCGTGCGATTGTCAGAGCGCACGTGTTGCGAGCTACCTTTTTGAAAGCTCGTTTCACGAGGCATGGTACTACTACAATGCCTGGAAACACACACACGCCACAAAATGAGGACACACTTGGAGTTTCTCAATTGTCATCCTCGAACGTAGTAGAATCCATGCACGAATTGCACTCGTAAAGGGCGGTAAAGAAAATAAGGGTTTTAGACTATGGAGTACACCTGATGTACCTTGTAGAATTTGTCAGCTCGTGACAGTTTTTAAAGATGAAATTCTCAAGGACAAACTCTTGCAGTCACATGCAGCTTCCTTCCCCCCATGCTTCTGATAATACCTAAGCAATGATTCCTGTTCCATTCACGGGTCATCTCTCTCTCTCTCTCTCTCTCTCTCTCTCTCTCTCTCTCTAATGCTCTTTCGATAGTCAACATCATCCTCATCAACATTGGAGACGAAAGGGGTTGGGGTTGTCGCGTCCTCCTTCTTTATCAAGCAAAGAACCAATCAATCTTTCCCCTCGCACATTTCAAGACGTTTGTAGCGCAAATGAGGATTGATGTACGCCGAGACATTAATCCAATCACTCGAATGATGTCCCGAGCATGCCCGCATGCGACAAAGGGGGGGCCTTAACTTGCCACACATGCAATGCTGCTACATCATGCATCTGCTCTGGCGATTTCAGATCAGGGCTGGGGATTTTACTTGTAGGACTGACATTTGTTGTTGCTAGTTACCTAACTAAATTGAGATCATGGATGAGGAGGGAGACTTTCGTTTGTGCACAGGAAATGTGAGTTCACGTTCGGGGCATCGGTCTAGATGAGAGTAATTCGGTCTATGACCATGAGTCGAATCTAAATGCGGGATAGATTTTATGTTGGTTGAGTTAATTTGCGAGTAATTTATTTGTATGTGTTGGTTGCCAAAAGATAGGCTCAGAAGTCAATCTTTCCTTCCATTTTTTCTACTATTTATACTACTAGACCTCAAATTTTTCCAAGAAGAATTTATGTAAATCTCGTGCATATGTTTTAAATATTCTATGACCACATACAACTATAAATGGAAAAAAATGGGAAAATGTAATTAACAAAAAATTCACAATTAATCAATTAATCTCGAACTTTATAAATTCTAGTTTTTTTTTATAATTATCAAGTATTTCATATATCACTCCCCTTTTCTTTACGGCAATGAAAGCTGTATTCTCATACTATTTATTACTTACTCAATTTTTTTATACTATATCAATTTATAAGTAAGTGTGTGCTATTTTTTTAGCGGAAAAGAAAATGGATATTTTTGGGGATTGGCAATAATTAATTAACTTCTTGGCAAGATTCTAGCGAGAATTTCTTAAGATTGGGAAATAAAGAAGGAATCTTTACTGCAAATAACGAGGTTTTCTATGTGTGGGTAAGAACAATTTATTCTTTCTTTCTTTTTTAATTCGAATCTTTCTGTGAACGAGGTCGAGGGACAAGACAAAATTTTCCTAATCCCATCACTAATCTGTTTTTGTTGATAATTATTAAATAGTTTTCACATTCCAAAAGTTTCCTATAAGTGCTTATTTTCTACCATATGAGTTTGCCTGATCATTAGCGTGGAAGACAAGACAAATAAAATATCACGTTAAGAAATTTAAACCTAAGCATGTGACATTTGGAATTATTATGAACGTCAAATGATTAACTAGGGACCCTTATGTTTATTCTTCTTCTTCTTTTAATTCTTTTTTTGGCTATTTCTTTTCTTATTTCCTAATTATCGCAAAACATTTATCCATTCCATGTACCACTCCTTGGTTAACACGTCAAATGACGTCATTATTCTTTTATAATGCATAGGTTTGACATATGTGGAAATTTAATCATAATGTCATCCTCATAAATAACCAACATAGGGAAAAGGGGAAACCATTCAATCACATGTTTCTTGCGTGCCGGGTCCTTGATCAAATCCACCAAATGACATCATCATAAAATGTTCTATAACTTATAATAAAGTAAGAAAAATAAAAATTAAAGTTTATTCCAATGTAAAATGGCTCATTCTCACCAACCCCATTACATGTAAAGTAGACCTAAATGAGAATGAGTGGAGTTCCTACTACATCCATTAAGATCCCAATTTACTTGACTTAGAACCAACTACATGTCTTTGGAGTAATCATCAATCAATCAAGCACGCCATAAAAAGCATACCCTCTTTAGTTGGGAATTATACTGTTGCAACGATTAGACCACACGCCATAAAATAAAGAACCCCTTCCTTACCTAATTAAAGGCCCTCCAGATTTTTATTAGCCGGCCTTGTACTGTGGACTAAGTTAGCAAAAAGGGACAAAGAAACAAGGAAGCTTGGTCTCATTGTACGTGCATTTGTCTGCATTGTATTAAGGGCCCCATCTCAATCATTTGCCGCCCGACCACCTCATGATGATCATTGATTAGTTTAAAATTCTCGGAGAATTCTGCAATGCTGTAGAAAAATAAAGGAATAGATTGTAGATTGCTTCCAAATTAATGGTCCAAAAATGATAATTATAGATGAATTTCTAAATAACATGCTCATTATTTTGCATGTGGTTGAGCAAGTAATAATATTTAATAATTGGCGTGACATATTGGACTGATCATATATAAACAAATTATATCATGTGAAGTCTCCCGAACGTGTTGATTAGAAAAATGGATAGACTTTAGATTTCATTAATTGTATGATTCACATTAGAAATATTCTCATTGCATGAAATCTCAAATTGAGAAACGCTATGTCACATTTATTCCGAATTAAGGTACACCAATTAAGGATTTTTGGTGATAATTGGTGCACAAATTCTAAGGGTTCCTTTTCTTTTCTTCTTGAGATTTTGTCCCCTTGCTTAAATTCTCTTCAACCACAAAGAAAAGGTTCAAGAATTTCTAATAAATCCAAAATGAATTGTAATTTGTGAAGTGGCATGTGCTTTATTAGTTGACATTACTTAATTGCAAATACCCACTTCTTTTTCTTTTTTATCCCGAATGCAAATACCCACTTCAAAGGGCCATTATTGTGGGATATAGGGGACGCATAGAGACCCAAACAGAGAGACAAATGGACATCTAACAATTAGCAGGGCAATACTCAGATTTTTTTGTACTTCCTGTCTCCAGACATTCATTGAAGTACTAAGAAAGCTAATCTGCATAAATTTCTCCATCACCGCTCTAGGGGATGAGCTTCCCCAACCTAGGTAGCCCCAAAGGGTCGGTAGCTCCTGTTCAGATTACAGCTACTTTGCCCACGACCTGTTCGCTACGTTGCTTGCTTCTCTGGTGACCACCGAGACAAGATTCAGCAATAACGGCTTCCCCTTGTCCGGACAGGGAGGGTCAATGAGCAGGGGAGAGAAAGAACAAAGTGGATCGTTTGTTCTCTTGTGGGTTTCTGTGGATATCTTTTGTGGTTTTATTTTCATGAATGATGATGATGATGCTGAGATAGTCAATCGAAAACACTCCCCATGAAGCGAATTGACTCATCCCCCCTCCCCCAACGGGTCTCACATATAATTTTCTCCCCATAAAGCTTCCATCCTCTACAACCAAAAGAGCTTGTCCCTCTGATTTTGCCTTTTGCAGGTTTTTTCTTGGGTCAAGTTGCGAGCTCGGGAGCCATGAAGCATGAAACACCCCCGAGAACGACGCCAGCAGCGCGAGCTGAGTGCTGGGTCAGCGGCAATTCGACTTCGCATTCCGCAACCACCACCACCCCTTCGCGTTTCAGAGCCACCCCAAAGGTTAAGGAGTCGTTGAAAACGGCGGGCGATGTTCTGAGAGACAGAGCAAAGTCAGTGCCTCCAGATGCGAAGAACGATTCGAAGGCCCAAAGGTCTCTTGTGCTCAGAACACCCAAATCTGGAGACGTTGCCGCGGGATCTCAAAAGGGTAGGGAGCTCGAGGAGGCGAAAACCGGGGGTCGGCTCGGGGCGGCCCGTGCGGTTGTCGAGCAGTTCGCTCGGCCGCGGCGGCTGCGGCTCGGGTTGAGTTCTGTTACTAGCACTAGCAGGAGAAGTGAGAATGGAGTGATGGATGGGAATAAGAAGAAGTGCGAGGAATTGCAAGAGAAGTTCGACATACACGGGAATTTGGTAAAGAGTTTGCAGAGTGAGGTGTTGGCTTTGAAGGCAGAATTGGAAAGAGCACTGAGCTTGAATGTGGAGTTGGACTCAAAGAACAGGAAGCTTACAGAGGATCTTGCTGCTGCTGAGGACAAGATAGCAACTCTAAGCAGCTTTGATCTGGTGAGAGTCTATGACTAAACTTTGGCATGATACTATGGTTTAGTTTATAGTTTGAAATAGAAACATGTCTGAATCACCTTCTCTCTCTCTCTCTCTCTCTCTCTCTCTCTCTCTCTGCCCTTCTTTTCCCTGAAAATTGCATGGGTCACTTTTCATTTCAATCTGGAGTACATGCTCCAGTTTTGTTGTGGAAATAAGGTAATCCTTTGATGGTTGCATGACATAATTCAGTCTCTGTAGGTAAAATCACCCTTTCATAAATTCATGAAAATTGAAAGTTTTTCCAAACTCAAAACAGGAGCTTGCGTTCCTTCTGGTTACAGACTGGTGGTTGTTTCTAAGTTCTTCATTTCCCAGCTTTATTGAATGGTGTTTGCTTGTTCCATGTCTTGTTCAGAGGGAGTCAACTAAGGATTTCCAGAGTCCCAAATTCAAAGACATTCAGAAACTGATTGCCAATAAGTTGGATAATTCAAAAGAAAAGAAGGAAGCATTCAGCGAGGCTATCTTTAAGACCACGCTACCTGTGGCACCAGCTAGTTCTACACCAAGAGGCACCAATGATAATGTAAAGCCTCCACCTTGTCCATCCCTGCCACCTCCGCCTCCGCCACCTCTTCCCTCATCTCGGCCCCGGGCCAGAGGATCTGCAACCCCTAAAACTCCTGCGGTAGTAGAATTTTATCGCTTACTGACGAAACCAGAAGAGAAGAAGGACGAATCAAGATCAAAGGATTCCAATAAACCAGCAGTTACTAGTGCACATAGTAGTATAGTTGGAGAAATCCAAAACCGTTCCGCTCATCTTTTAGCAGTAAGCTTCCAGACCAATTTGAATTGAGCTTTTTGTGAGTTAACTTTGTGATTTTGTCCTGTGAATGTAGTTAGGATGGCTATTGACCCACTTGATTTTACAGATCAAAGCAGATATTGAAACCAAAGGGGATTTCGTTAATGGTCTTATCCAGAAAATTCAAGCCGCTTCTTTCTCAGATATTGAGGAGGTCCTAAACTTTGTGGATTGGCTTGATAATGAACTTTCTTCCCTGGTGAGTTTAGGTGCATATTCAAACTCTTTTGGTAAACCTCAATTCAGATGGGGCATGAAAGAGACTTAGTTCATAGATGTTTGGAACACAAAGTCCCATTTAGATATGTAGGATATACTCCCACTTTGACTTGGCTTCTCCTTGGAATCGAGGTTTTTTTTTTTTTTTTTTTGGCTGTTTATTACCCTATTCAATGAATGAATTCTCTTGCCTAAGGAGACAAACGATCAGATCACGAGAATGAATGGCCCCATGTTTGAGAGAGATTTTAATGGTGGGGAGTTATTTGAGTTGTTGGTGAGAATTAGCTACCTGAGTTGTGGGAGAGGAAAATATCTCGAACTTGGACAGCTTTTGCATGTCAATGACAGAACAAATGAAATTCATACATAGCAATTCCATGCCTCCCTCAGATAGTAGAGAGCCATTGCTTTTGAGCTTGATTAGCATTGTTGGCCAGCTGCCAGAGCTGAATGTCCTTCTAGGTCTCCCATGTGGCATGTGCTGTTGATGACTGAAAAATTTGCAGTCATTGTGCTGAAGGTGCCTTTCTTGCTGGTTTGTGTCAGTGGTCCACATTGAATGGACTATTGTGGAAATTGATGACCTTTGAAGCTCTTCCAATACCACTTTTATGGCTGATGAACTAAGACCAATCTCGTGTAATCTGCCAACTTTAATGTTGTCATTTGGCTGACAGGCTGATGAACGGGCTGTGTTGAAACATTTTAACTGGCCCGAGAAGAAAGCCGATGCCATGAGAGAAGCTGCAGTTGAATACCGGACTCTTAAGTTGCTTGAGAGTGAGATTTCTTCATATGAGGATGACATGGACGTTCCTTGTGCAAGTGCGTTGAAGAAGATGGCCAGCCTTCTGGACAAGTGAGTTTACACTTCATGTTCGTCATGCATTAGTGGTTGGAGGTGGGAGCTGGATCGATTATCCAGAGTTGTGTTTCACCCCTTTCATTTCATTGTGCCAGGTCTGAGAGAGGGATTCAGAAGCTCATCAAACTGCGAAGTTTGGTTGTGAGATCATATCAGAATTGGAAAATTCCAACTGATTGGATGCTCGATTCCGGAATGGTGTACAGGGTACGGTACATCTGTCCTCTTTTCAAGTTCACCGTGGATTCTAATGAAATTTCATGATGCTGGCGGCTCTTGAATGACTCATATGTCGAAGTTGGGAACAGAAACATTCAGAAGTTGCACGTTTTACCTAAAGAACCAAAAGCCTGACTTTTTGTGAACGTTATGTGGCGACAGACTTTACTTAGACATGTTTCTTTCTGCTGCTGCAATGTCCCAAAAGTTTCAAATTTACGGTTCTTCTTGCCAGTGCTCAAGTTCTGCTCGATTTAGTTCTACAATTTACACTGGTTATGTGGCTACAATGTCGTGCCAATCTTTGGTTTGGCATTTGTTCTGCAGATAAAACAGGTTTCGATGAGGCTGGCTACCATGTACATGAAGAGAGTGACAATGGAGTTCGAATCCATGCGGAACTCGGACAGGGAATCAAGCCAAGAAGCTCTTCTGCTCCAGGGTGTTCATTTCGCGTACAGAGCCCATCAGGTAAACCGAAACAAAACTTTTTAGATGGTTCGAGTCTGAAATCATCTCTTCTTTTGTACTTTTAATTCGCGGCTTCAGAACCCAACCAAATCAGAGAATCTCTAACTGTGTAGTTAGTGTGTATGGTTTGCGTCATGAGCGGCACCAGTCTGTTAATCGTCTGCATATGCTGCTGCACAGTTTGCAGGAGGGCTCGATTCAGAGACATTGTGTGCTTTCGAAGAGATCAGACACCGTATGCCCGGACATTTCCAAGGTTCTCAACATCTGCTGGCCGGCATAACCTCATCTTGAGGACCCTGCGTAGTGTTGAGCAGTTGATTTATGCATCACAGGCACCCGAGCAAACGGTCGGCACAAGTCTCATTTTCGGTGTGTCCCCGATAGATACTTGGGAAGACCGTCCGAACATCTCGGGATGGACATAATCTCAGTAGAAGCCCGTTGAGGCCTCGGTAGTTCATATGGAAAAAGTGTAGTTTGTCTGTGCGAGGAAGTGCAGCATGAGTTAGGAGCTCGTGAATGTAATCCCCTTTCTTCTTGTCCGAGCTCGATAAATGTAATGGAGACGTTAAATTCCTACAGTTTTTTTCTTATGAGATTCATCGACGATTACTTGCGAAAATTCAATGGTGATGCACTTGCAATGTTGCATCCTGAAAACAACTTAATGTGTATACGAAACTCCGAGTGGACAGCAAACAAAGATATCATACGAAGAAGCAATTGCCAACAAGAAATAGCAGCCGAGCCAATTGAAAGGATCATTCTGATTCCATTAGAAATGAGAATGCGGGACATCACACGTTGATCAATTAAAGAGAGATTCGATAGCTAAAGGAAAGATCGATTGTTTTGGATCCTTCCATTCTTTCAGTGGAAGGAGCCAAGCTAAAATCAAAGTGATTCTTTGGATGCTTTCTGAATATTGCTCCATGTCTTGGCTATATATGGAATGTGAGAAGAAGATTAAGAATCATTTGCTTCCCGAAGAGATTAAAGAATTTCCTGGCGATCCTACAAGATCCACTCTTCCTATTTCCTTCGACAGATGGACGGAATTTTATTTGGGTAACCGAAATATAATATGATTTCTTTTGTTCCTTCGAAATAGTTAATATATTCAAGGGAAAGTTCCAAATAAGAATTTGAAAATATAGACATAAAGTTAACATTACTTTAAATAAGAGCTTGAAATGATCAAATCGTCTCAAATGAGAGTTTGAAATGATCAAATTGTCTCAAATAAGGACTTTTAACTAGCCGATGACTATTTTGGCCATTGAGAAGTGTATTTTAGTCAATGAATTTCTAAGTAAATATTGTAAAATTTCTTTTCTTTTCTTTTTTCTTTTTTCTCCTTCCCTCCTCAACCATCGCCTCATCTTGTCAATGAGTAGCATAAGTCACTAGCCTTTAACGAGGACTACCCTCATTGGCATCAAATGAGGGTGACCCTTCCTTGGGTTGGGCAAGTGAGGGCAACCTCGCTTGACATCAACAAGGGCAAGCCTCCTCGTTGCCAACCTCGGCAAGGGTAGCCCTCGCTCAAGTTTGGCGACCTCCATCGTGAACAACAGAGGGAAGAGAGGGAAAAAAGGGAAAAAAGGGAAAAAAAATAAAAAAAGTAAAATACAAAAATGTCCTTTAGTCGATATAACTATTAGTTACTTCAGTCCTATATTAAAAGGATATTCACTTTAGGTACATACTTGAAAAAATTAAAAGCATTTCGACTCTTATTTAAAATTTTTCCTATTTTCAAGATAATTATTAGGTTAATTAAAAACTGATAATGGTCAACTTAAGATCCTGAGGGAACTCCATTGATCAGATTCACATGCCAGCGAGGGAACCGGGAGTGCCAACTAGCCATCAATAAGCCAAACCGTTGACTGCACGTTGGGACCGAGGTCGCTCAGCTCAACTAGACTTCCGAGGGCTAAAACGGTAATAACGGCTGCTCGTTAATAAGATGAACGGAAATTTGGCGCCGAAGTGGAGCCATGAGAGCCGTCCGATCTCCCGCCAAACCATATTTACCGTCGCCTCCCCGCCTGCCCGGGGAGGAACCAGAACGAAAGAGGGCGCGGAAAACCGAAAACAGACATGTGCCCCCGACCACGTCACAGGCTTCCTCTCTCCACCACTCAAAAAGCGCCACGTGGAGAGTCGTCCTCGCCGTCCACGTTTTCGTCGTCATTGTCTCTTCATGTCGATTTCATGATTTTCCCTTAATTTATTCCACCGTTTTCCCTGTGTTTTGGGTGTCGGCGTCGGAAGCTGAAATTAGCGTTCTATGGAGTCGCTCTCCGCCGCCTCGCGGCGGTTCCCTTGCTTCTCCGGCGCCGTGATCGATTCCCGTCGCGCGAACCCGATCGGTGAGGTTAGGATTTGCCGCGGCAGGGGTCGCGAGGAATGCGCCGCATCGAGGGCGTCTCGCGGCGCTTTGAGGTCCGAGTTCGGTGATGATGGACACGTGCAGTATTACGGCGGGAAACCGAGGTTTGGTTTGAACAGGAAGGGGAGGAAGGAAGGCGGGAAGGCGGAGATCAAGAAGAAGCTGAGGATGTTGAGGGGATTGGCGAAGGAGGAGGGTTTCTCTGAGTTTTGTTGGATGGAACGCGGCGGCGATGTTATGGAAGGTCGGGAGAAGCCGATCTCGGTACGTTCCTTCGGTTTTAGGCTCTGTTGTAGGAATTTCGCTTCAATTATTTGGTAATTCAAATGTTTTGTGAGGTGATTTATGGTTTGATCCTATGGTTGATCTTATGGAAGATGGCCTTTTTTGGGCCAGATGAAATGAAAGATCTTTGCTTTAGTGATCTGCTTTCACTTAATCTGAGTCAAGGTTGATATCTATGCATGAAATCTGCCATATTCTGATCTTTCTATTACGCTGTCTGAATTCATGAATTCATGATCTTTCCGTGCAAATTGGCTTTCCCTTGAAGAAAATAGTAAGCTTTCATTAGTTGAAGGGTGATTAAACTATGAAATTTGTGCTTCGAATTGAAGTGGAGTGTTTCTCGCTTGGATTTTATTGGCGTTGATGGGTTATCTGTCATATCATTGTGGTCATCTTTGCGCAGGAAGCCGCAGAGGTTTTGCTGAAACAACTTGAACAGCTGAAGGCGGAGGAAAAGGAGCTGAAGAGAAAGATAAAAGAACAGAAGGCCAAGCTTAAGGCGGAGCGAAAGAAAGTTATGATGGATTCGGAGTCATCCTCTTCCTCCTCAGAATCAAGTGATAGTGATTGCGGGGAGGTGATTGACATGGGCCGCCTAAGGACAGAGGTTCTCGTGAAAGAAGAGAGTAGTAATGCCGGAACTCTTGAGTTGCCAAATGGTGTTCTGTACCGTGGGGTGATGACTAGCAGTCCTAGTGATGTTGCAGCCAGTGGTGCGGTGACAAAGAGGATTGAAGTTTGCATGGGTAAGAAGTGCAAGAACTCAGGAGGACCGGCATTGTTGGAGGAATTCAAGAATGCAGTTGGTATCAAAGGTGCTGTTGTTGAATGCAAGTGCCTGGGCAAGTGCAGGGACGGCCCTAATGTGAGGATCTCGAATTGCTTGGCTGAGAATTCAGCTCCTGAAGTGGATGATTCTGTCAGGATTCCGGCAAATCCTCTACTTATTGGGGTCACTTTGGAAGATGTCGATGCTATAGTGGCCAAGTATTTAGGGAAGGACGGAAATCTGGGGTTGAATGAGATATAGTCGCTGCACTGGGTGATTTGCTATATTTGCATTGGCATTCCGGGCACAATTCAGTAAATAGGTATTCTATCTCAAGCTCAGAGTTTGTCTTTGCTGTAAGATCTCTCACTCTGTTTATGTACGCATCCACCAAGTGTTGAAGTCCCTCTGCAATGTTTTCTTTGTAAAGATTTGTACCAGTCCTAATTTCCTTTGTTTGACATATATATACTTTCATATGGCTTATTCAGGAAAATATACTTTCATATGGCTTACTTAGGAAAATATGATCACTCTATCGAGATCTGTAGTCTCTTCGTTGTGGGTTCTTGGCTCGAAATTATTTCATCATTTGTCCAACTTATAATCGTTGGGAGTGATATTTGACCAGGACATGCCTGGAAAGAATTGTTCGATGATCTGTTTGCTTAATCTGCTTGAAGATAATTTGGTATACACAAGTGATCTTTAAATTCATTGGAACAGCAATTGAATGGTAGGTCGTCTTTTGCTTACAACCAGTTTCAATAATCACCTGCATGCAGTTCTGGCGATATCTGGAATTATCCTTCATTCTCAATGCCAGTCCTAGTTGCATACATGATTGCAACGAGGGTGAAAGATCAGGCAACCGATGTCTCATGATGTAAAAATATCTTAAAAAGGGCAAGCGCCTTGAATTAGGGATGACACTGCTCATCCAATAAATACTCAACGTTGCTATGAGAAAACACAGCTAAGTGATGCAGTCATTAAAAAGTGTCTACTCAATCTTTGCAGGATCTCACAGTCTTGACTTGAATACAGTATGTACAATACCATAATATGGTAGGCGTGGAGATTCAATACTTACACAATCTGTAGAAAACCTTAATACCAATTCTTGTCACCCAACAACAATCTCAATGGATGCTAAAAGCTTTCGGGTAACTGCCTGACATGCACAAGCACAAGTAAATCAGAACAACATATATTTGCTAAAAATGGCCAATACAAAAAGATTCTGGCCAGTGACCTCATACTCCAACTTGACATTTGTGAAGGTGCTGCCACTTCCGGCAGCAAATACACAGATCGATTTGTATCCAATCTTCCTCTTAATGACTCACCTCCTTCACAGAGAGGTTGAGATTGAAAACAGCTAGCTTGGAAGACTCTTGATGCCAGCAGTTCTGCCTGAAACATCCGCGAACACTTCCTGCATTATGCTCCACCATATGATTCAGCGACAGGCCGCTCATGTTATGATGTGCTAACCCATTCTTATTTGTTTATCCGCATCTCTGATCAGTACGACTGAAATTTTGAGCTGCTGTGTCTTATAATTCTAAAATGTTCTTTTACTGGCCAAAATGAACCCTGCCATGGAACTTCATTTTAACAACCCATATGAGAGGGATAGAAGATTGTATGGTACCAACCTTGAGGCTTCAACTCTATCTTCGGTGATACCCCACCAGCTCGTGACCAAATCTGTCGAGCATTCTTCTTACATCACAAATCAAAGGCATGATGCCTTGTTATCTCCAAGGACACCTTCTCTAGAGCCCTTTGGCATTCATTCATCCTCTTGAAGCAGCTACGGTCACCACTGATGTACAAGCATAGGACATTTCATTCTGTAATTCTCTCTCATGCATCTAAGCCCTTCCATATGCTAGTACTTCCACTATTTCTGCTTTCCAATGAACAGCTTCTCGAGGCTAAGCATGGTTAGAGCTGCACAAAAGAAGCAGCTCAGAACTAGCAATTTTCTAGTTAGTAAAGTTTCGTTAATGATCTTCAGTGCTTCCATCCAAAAAATATGGCAAGACAGAGAAAAAGATAGAAACATGAATATCCAGCAAATTGTTGCTCTTCTAGTGCAAACACCTTGCACACACAATTTCCTAATGGGTTGTTTTGTGTTATCCATTTTTGCCAACCATGCATGTCCAGTAATACACTACCTTTAAGGGGGCATTAGCTTTCAATGCCTGGGAAATTTCAGCTTGGGCTGATGTTCAGAGGGATCGCCACTATTGCAACGCTTCATGAACGAGTCGAGTGTTTGCTGCTTGCCGGGGCTATTAAATGTTTTCTGTTTGCCTGGGCTATTAAAAGTTTTCTGCTTGCCTGGGCTATTAAACGTTTTCTGCTTTGCAGGGCTGTTGCTAGTTGGTTGGCTGGATGAGACTTCCAATGTATTTTCATGGCCATCAAGCACCTAATTCAGAAAGCAGAGTAAGGGATGAAACTATTCCAAGAGTATCAGTATCACCCAAAGAGAGGAGACATACTATCAGGAGCACTACAAAAGAGAGGGTATAGATGTGAGTATTTGCTTCGGGAGGATAGGTAGCAGGCATTAGTAACAGCAGAAAATATAAGAAGCATGATAATTTTGCAGCTGACTAGAGACAGCAATTTACCTGACCCAAATTTTCCAACTTGCTCTGGACAACGTCCCTGAAAAGAAAGTTTTGACAAAGATGATTGTTTAAAAGTATCACATAATTGGCCAGAGTCAATGTGCTCACCATTTTTCCACACTCAATACTCCACATTGCCATAGAAGCATAGACAATACTAACAGAAAAGGAATAGCACCTACCATATTATGTCATCAACAGTGTCATTTGCCAGCAGGTAGTATATATTGACTGAAGACACCTGAAACACAACAAACAAGCTTGTCAAGAAACCGATATGGACAGTGTTAGCAATTAAAAAGACAATTGACTCGACATTATACTTGTAACTAGATGAAACTAAATATGAGTATTGATGACATTAAAAAGACACTTAAAGTATTCTCTCGTGTCAAGTTTTGACACTTGAACAGCTCTTTTTCCCTTTATATGGACATAGAGTAATGTTAGGGATATGAAGCATTTGCTATAATATTCTTTACTAAATGATTTGCCGGCACATATGACATGCTTTAATTATGAATTGCCAAATATTTAAAGAGTGGGGTCCAGTGAACTTATTTCATCCAACAATAATTAGTTGTCATATCATTTAGTAAACAAATTTCAATGCACTTTCTTAGTACATATCGCATTTCTCATGAGCATATGCTCTCAGATGAGGACTTCCCTGGGCCACCATTATATACATTTCCATCTGGCTTTAATTGTGGTGGAACTTGCACGATGGTATTGCTTTTGTAGTCATATCGTTAAATATTAAACTTCCTTACCGCCAATGTCATGAAACAATGAGTCAATTTTACTGAGCGACATGTTACCACGAGAATTAGAAGGCCCTGCCTCTGAGTTCATAGCTGCAAAAAAAATAAAAATAAAAATTAATGTCTGCATTCCAGGTCTTACCCTTGCATAGTGCATGTTGCCTTTGCGGGGCAGCCGGGCCGTGTACATTAGGAAAGGGGGCGTTAGGCTGCTTCAAGCATTGAGAGAGAAGGTTTAGTTTAGTAATGCACCCTTCTTTGTAGAAAAAACGCTAGAATATCCCACACCACACGTCATTTTGTAAAGGATTGTTTGGTATAGACAAGTATTTGCAGTTTTTATAAGGCATTCGACAAACACTTTATTGTTGCAGCGCTTCTAAAGCTATAGAGGCTTAGAGCAGCTCTAAGGAGATGAGATGGCGTACACAAGTTCATTTGAGAAAGCAACGGGATCGGAAACTTTTAAGTGAATAAACAGTCATTTGAGAGTCGGCCAAAAGAAAAGCCCATGGAAGGGCCTCCCAAAGCGCCTGTGCCCACAAGTTTACGTGAAATGTGGTCAAACGTAATTGTGTCCTAAGTGAGTAAGTCCATTTTTACACAAATAATAAACTTGTTAAGCAGGGAGATTTTTATTTTTTATGGGACGGTTCAATTCGGTTAACCAAATACAATATTCAGAACCAAGAGAAATAATATGGTTTTTGGTTTGTCTGGTTATCTGAATTGAAAATGCCGGTTCGGTTTTCGGTTCAGTTTCGACACCTTAGGTGGCGGCAGCTGATGGAGGGTCAGAGTAAGAACCGAGCACCGGGCAGTCCTACCCAGAGGGTAGCCCGGCCCCAGGCTTGCAATCCTGAGTTATCATACAAGCCTATTATGCAGCTAAACGATGGGCAATCACAGATACCACACTCGAAAGCCCCGTCCAATCTGCAGTTGTAGCCATTCTCTGTAGTTGTTTTCACGGTACCAGCTTAGTAAACAATCACGGTTGCGACGGGCTGGTCCGCCAAGGTGCACCTTCCCTCTCGCAATCCCCAATCCCCGATTCTACAATTCATGGGATGCCCAGACTGTCAGAGGTGCAGCCAGCGGCAAAAAAGAGACCAAGCGCCGGGCAGTCCTGCCCAGAGGGTAGCCCGGCCCCAGGCTTGTACGCAACAAGTGATCCCGAGTGGTCATACAACCTCAGATTCTCTGGGCATCTATTATGCAGCTAAACGACCACACTCGAAAGCCCCATCCAATCCACAGTTGTAGCCATTCTCTGTAGTTGTTTTCACGGTACCAGCGTCGTAAACAATCATGGTTGCGACTGGCTGGTCCGCCAAGGTGCACCTTCCCTCTCCACAATCCCCGCTGCTACAATTCAGGGGATGCCCGGACCTTTCCGCCAAGGTGCACCTTCCCTCTCCGCAATCCCCGCTGCTACAATTCATGGATGCCCGGACCCGTCAGAGATGCAGCCAGTGGCAAAAAAAGACCAAGGGCTGGGCAGTCCTGCCCAGAGGGTAGCCCGGCCCCAGGCTTGCACGCAACAAGTGATCTGGGCATCTATTATGCAGCTAAATGACGGGCAATCACAGATACCACACTTGACAGCCCCCGTCCATAGCCATTCTCTGTAGTTGTTTTCACGGTACCAGAGTCGACTGGCTGGTCTGCCAAGACGCACCTTCCCGGACCTCTCAGAGGTGGATCCAGTGGGAAAAAAAAAAAACCAAGGCGTCACTTTCGATGAGAATTTGGTTGTTGCTTCCCGGTGGTACCGGAGGGTAATCCACGCTTGGAGTACCGGAGCTCCTATCATAAACAACTAGGGTAAAGCTCCTATCAGAGGCGTGTTCGACAATGGTTGTCACGGGATCAGCCAAAGCAATGGTCTCTTCTCCATCTGCGCACGTCTTTCAAAAAGAAGTTCCCCAGATTAGGAAAAGATCATGGAATAGGTCCAGGTATAGGCAGTTTCATTACAACCTAACCTTCACAAGCATATCCGGAAAAACACAAATACAAAGACTAGAAACATAATTTTCTTAACTCTCCATTGGCAACAATTCGCGTCTCCGCGATCCGGGAGCACGAGTCGAGAGCCTCCTGGGAAGTGCTGGGGGTCACGCCCGGTACGTCAAGCCGAGGACCCTTTTGTCGAACGAGCTCAGAGGCGCGGATTTCGTAAGCGAACGGCCGGCGACCGGGAACCGGCCGAAGGCGAGCTCGCCGCCGGCCACCCTCCGGCGGGCAGATCTCGCCGCCGGACAGTCGCGCGACCCAGGCGACCAGGCGACCGTCTGCTTGGTCGGAACCCAGTTCCGCCGCCTAATAAGAGATTAGGGTTCCACTTTGAATCTTGGTTCACCTAATAAGATCCTTGTCCTCCGCCAAACCGACTAAATTTGTTCAATTTGGGCTTTCGGGCCCATAAAAGAGCAGGCGTAGGCGGCGAGAGTGATGAGAGAATGATTTATTTTTTTTTACTTGCGACCGGTTCGGTCGGGGTCGGGTCGGGTCAACCCGATAATTCTCCTATAAAAATCATCTAGGGCTCTTTTGTTCCGCGAGGACCTTCTCGTGCGCAGAGGGAGGAGTAAGAGATGTGGACGATCAAGCCAGAACACTTGGATCTGATGGAGAAGGCGAAGCGGTTCATGGAGAATTATTACAGGGCGTTCGACGAGGATCGGGCGGGCTTGATGAAACTGTACCGGGAAGAGTCGGTGCTGGCCTGGCACGGCCGGGAGATCAAGGGCAAAGAGGCTATCATCGCCAAACTCACCTCCCTTCCGCAGTGCCACCACGAAATCACCGAATTCAATTGCAGGCCCCAGCGCACACCCGGCAGCGTGGCCGTCCGGGTCTCCGGCGAGACGTGGATAGGCGGCAAGAATGACAAGGCGGAAGCCGTCGTTTCACACCAGGCCTCTCTCTATATCTCTCTCGGATGAAGGATCTATTAATGTTTTTATAATTTTAATTTAATTTTTTTTTTTTGGAGTGTCGAAGAAGGAGGATGGTGGTTTGGATGAGATGTTGAACATCACCCACCACTATGATCCGTTCATCCATCCTTCCCATCCACTGTTAGCAGAGATATCTGTCTGTCTGTAGCGTAAGGGAAAGGAATCGTTGAATTGTTGATCCGATGATGAAGTTGTTTAAGAAAAAAGCTATAGAAATTTAAAAATTTTTTAAGTTATTATTTCTTGTCAATTCTTTGCAATCTCTCTATCGATCAATCGATTAATCAATCCTCCTGTGCATAAATACTGACAATCGTGGACCCTTACCCTTGTAGTAGTCGTACATCTCCAGCTTTTTGTCTAACGCTCTGGCTCTGCTTCTTTGCCTTCAGGTGTTCATTCTGTTTCCAGCACCAGAAGGAAGCTTTTTCGTAGGAATACAAAGTTGGAGTCCCCGTGATCTCACGAAGCAGCGGACATCCTTGCTTGCACTGCAAATGTCCGCCTCAGTGCCCATCCCCCTTCTTCCTCTTCCAACGGCCATGACGTGGTACCACCACATGACATCGCTAGCATATGTCTCGGCACCAGCACTGCGTAAGCCCGCCTCGGCATCAAGCTTGGCACTGCCCATGTCCATGATGAAAATTTCCTCCGCCTCGGCAGGTGCCGAGTGGCCCGGCTAGGTACTGACCAGGCCAGGCCGTGAAAAGAAAAAAAGCTCTTTCGGAAGAAGAGGTATTCTTGCTTTTTTATTTTTTTTTTATTCGAAATATCTCTTTAGAACCTTTTCTTTATCTAAATGGGATTGCTTATAAAAGTAGTATATATTAAAGTTGTATATATCAATAGAGTAAAAAAAATAAAGAGAGATAAAGAAAAGAAAGACTTTTTTTTCAAGCCTTACTTTTTGTACCTGGTTATATTTTATTTCCCTGATACTACCTGTCCTTAAGTTAAAGAGGGTATTTATGCTCGTCGTGTCCTTTATATGGAAATCAAAGGATAGGGCCGTTCCCTTGACGCGTACTGATGAAAATTTGACTCCGTGTGAAATTGAGCAAAAAGCCGCCGAATTGGCCTATTTCTTGCGTGTACCGATCGAAGTATTTTGAAATGAACTTGAGCTGAAGAAGAAATTCTTTCCCGGCGGTAGGGAAAAAATTCAAGAATTCTCTGTTCTTTCTTCAGCATAGTATAGCTTAATAAAGTTTTTTCAGAACGTTCATTTGAGCCAAAGTATACGTATATGGAACATCCATAAAACGAAATTTTTTTTGTATGCATAAAAAATAATTTATGCGTATGGAAATCCACTCAACTCAATTTAGTAAAAAACAAGTAAAAGTAACAAATCGAAATAAAATAATAATAATAGATTCATCTCGTATATCAAAACATTTCGGAATAAAGGATTTCTCTTTTTATTTTCAATATGAATTGATAGGTTCGATACAAATAGATCATATCTTGTAAATTCTCTCTCCTTTCTTTTGTCAATCGACCTTTTTTTTTTTATATCTTTTCTTTTGTTTTTCTTAATGATCAAAGGCAAAGGATTGCTTGGATTTCTTATAAGGATAACTTTTCTGTCTTGTTTTGCCACTCATTTTTTATCATTCCGTTAGGTTTTGAATTTAGGATCGGTAGATCACAATATTCTTAATAAATCTCTCTCCATTTTTCTATTTTGTAACTGTGGGTAGCCGGCCATTTTTTTTTTTCGAAAGATTTTCTTTTTTGATAGAAAGGACCAAGGGAGTTCTATATTCGAATACGAGTCCAGCTGGTTCCCCTCGGTGTCCCTTGATATGATAGGGAGAAGGAAAAAGAATGTTTAGCCTGTGTTTTCCTTAACTATGTCTGAGGCTTGCCGTTGCAATTTTACATAGACCATTATTGCAGTTGATCATGTGTAGCCGGTTCCCCTTGGTGTCGCTTCGGTAGGTCTTTGGCCTGATTATGATCTGCCTCAATCCTCCAATAGGCGCTAAGACCATCAATAGAACTCCAACCACAATGCACATCTGATATGGTAAACCAACCCGAGTTGGGCCAGCTCACCTATAAATCTTCAAAGGAGAGAACGAGGAACAAAAATAAGATAAAAGAAAGCACGCCCGGTTTGTCCACCAAGACATGCTGAACCTCCTCGGCTTGTTAATAGCGAGCCACATTATGCAGGGAAGCTGAAAAAAACGAAATAGCAAAAGCCAGAGGGACTCAGTGGTTATGCACATAGGGTCAATTCCATAAAAAACCCTCAACTATGGCTTTAGTCCCAAAAATACCCCAAACTTTTTTTTGTCTTGAAAAAAACCCTCAACTTTTACTTTAGTCCCAAATCTACCCTCCGTAAAAAATCACCGTGAACTTCTTTGACGTGGCCTCGCCGGCGTCGGAATTAGGCGAGGGCCGCCTTGTCGGCGCTGGAATCAGGCGAGGGCCGCCCAGGCCAGATCTGGCTCAGGCGGCCCTCGCCCGATCTGGCCTGGGCGGCCCTCGCCCGATCTGGCCTGGGCGGCCCTCGCCGACGTCGGCAAGGGCCGCCCGAGCCTCGCCCGACTCAGGTGAAGGTCGCCCTCGCCAGATCTGGCGAGGGCGACCCAGGCGAGGGTGAGGGCCGCCCAAGCCAGATCCGGCGAGGCCGCCCTTAGCCAGATCTGGCGGCCCTCGCTGACATCGGGCGAGGGTCGCCTAGGCCTGGGCCGCTCTCGCCCGACGCCGACGAGGGCCGCCCAGGCGACCCTCGCCTGATTCCGACGCCGGTGAGGCGGCCCTCGCCTGATTCCGGCGCCGGCGAGGTCACGTCAAAGGAGTTCACGGTGATTTTTGACAGAGGGTAGATTTGGGACTAAAGTAAAAGTTGAGGGTTTTTTTCAAGACAAAAAAAAGTTTGGGGTATTTTTGGGATTGAAGCCATAGTTGAGGGTTTTTTTATGGAATTGACCCTATGCACATAGGCAATTTGGCTAAAGACATTAATGCATGTCACGCTTATATGGGTACACTTACAAAGTATGCGGTAGGGGCAAAAGCGAATCCTCTAAAGAACGAAAGAAGACTATCGAAGAAGGGGAAAGTAATCGCAACGACCATTATGAACCCTGCACTTGAGAATTCAATGAAATCTCATTAAAAGCGTTAAGCCCATCTAATTTGAAAGAAGAGATATCATAGAATGGAGTTTGAATCTACTTACCGGCATAGATATTGTGTACTATAAACCTAAGCGTTTGAGTGGGCTTAACGTGCAAATTTCTCCCCAGTACTGTTTCTATCATGTCAAACACTGGCATTGCAAAAATCTGCCACAAGAAATTGTTGCTTTTTTTTTTTTTTCAGTTTCTTTTTAAATATTATTTAATTAATATTTATATTAAAAATTAAATTTATGACCAAAACGGCATCGTTTTGGGTAAGGATAAGTTGAAGTGGATCTCCAGTGAGCCACGTAGGGATCTTCGGCGAGCCACATAAGGATCTCCAGCGAACCACGTAGGCAATAGAATTTATTGAAAAATTGCTAGGTAGGATTTCTGGGAGAGGTCGTCGGAGTCGACATTGAAATAATTCAATTTTCAAAAAAGTGACATTTAAGTGTACATTTCATAACTTTTAACACTTAAATATCTCTCCGTATCAAATTTTGGCACTTGGGTTGTTCTTTTGCCATATTGCCGAAAAGCAATTGAGATTTCCCTTCTTGCAATTCGGGATTTGTCTAGGGAAGTTTTGCTTCGAGAGGTGTACTTCCGTAAGTCAGGGGAACCTTTATATTTCAATTGAAATCTAATCTCTATGTAATTTCACGGGTTCCTACGACTGGTTTACGGTCAAAGGTTTAATTTGGATGGGCAAAAGAAACCTTACAAGAGACCATTGGGTACCATCGGATCAACTCAGGAGTTATGACGGGGTCCTAACTCCTTCATTCGGGGATGATCATTGGACAAGGCCGGACCAGACCGAACCCTCGAATTTGACTCAACTTGTTGCTTCGGCCCGTCCATCGAAGGAGAAAAGAACATAGAATTCTCCAAGCTAGACAGACCTCTTGCAAGCTCAATTAGGTAGGATTATGTCCAACAGAAAGGTCTTTTCTCAAGCCTTTCAAATTGGTCTTCTGGCCCATTTAATCGTGGCAAGCTCAGGCATGTCCGGTGCCATTAAATTCAGAGTCAGGTCTAATCCTGACAGCTAAAGACAGTGAATGCTCCTGCAATGAAAAGGAAAAAGAAGAAGAAGCCGAGTTATTTTCCCAGTATTAACAACGATGCAAAATGATACAAAGAAAGCTTTTAATGTACTGCTCACTTTCCCTGAAAATTCAAACGATTAAGCAGTTGCACACAATCACACCTGTCCTTTGCCATTCGAATAAACGGAATTCATATCTCTTATTTCCGCTTCTGCATTTTTTTATTTAAAAAGGCCTTTCTTTTCCCGTTTATTCGAATGGCAAAGGACAGGTATTTAGAAAGTTTATTCTTTGTGTCGTTGCCTATCTAGATAGAAGAAGCCAGAGACCCGTAGCTTCTTTTCCTGTTAATTTTTATTACTTAGCGTCATGAGTTGCATCTCCATATAAGCAAGCCCCACCGGCCCTTGGCAGATTGCCTTCTTCCTGGGAACTTGCAAAAGTGTCTTCTTCCCTCTCTTCCTTCTTGCGCCCGTTGGTCTGCAAATAAGAAGAAGAGGCAGTCATGGGAACTCAAGCTCGGACCGTCGATGATATCTCCCGTCACCAGACTAGTGTTAGTCTCTCTCGCTTTAAAATACATGCGCATAAAAACGTTTTAAAATATTTTTAATTATTAAATTACTTATTCATCTAGTGATTTTCTTTTAAAAAACTTACTGACTATTCCACAAAATTTTTTAGATGGATTTTATGGTTTACCAAAATCAAACGCCTCATGAATTCGGACAATTTGTACATTATTTGCTCAAATACCTTTTCCTAACGTTGGTGCACCACAATAGCAACTCGTCGGGCACTTTTTGTTTCGCGATGCCTAATGATAGCATACCTTCGTGCATGCAATAGTCCGGGAAACTGTCCCCTTTGTGTGATAGATGCTTCACCCGGTGGTGGTCGTGCACGTACGCCGAAAATTATAGGTGTTTGCACTTTTATGCGTAGAAAGGTCAAAATCAATTGCCTTCGTTGACCAATAACCTTCCTCGTGTCAAAAATTATGGACCGACCAGATCTGAAAATTTCGGGTATTTTCGATTTCAATCTCGTGTTATTTTAGTTATTATGTAAACAAATTCCGGCAACTTGACTGTTTGATAATTGCGGATTTAATCCTTTTTCGTCATCTTCTTCCTTCCACTTTCTGCTCTTTTTAATTTCAATTCCTTTAATCTATAATTTATTTTTCTGGACGCCTCACCCCATCCGTGATCTCGTCCACTTTTAAGTCTCTCAATCATCCGGTAAGGTTTGTCTTGATGTGTGTGCTCTCTGAGTTTTCGTTTGATTCTTCTAGAATGGCCTCTATTGATGGTGAGAAGTCACGGACTCCTGCTTTACTGTGATGGGATCATGAATCTAGCTGCATTTTATTTTTCGCGACCTTGGTTTTGTTTCGATTGTCTTCACGTTGTTTTGTTTTTGGAAATGTAGTTTTAAGTTGTGCTCTGATGAGTTGATAATTAACGTGAAAGCAACACTAAGATGAGCGATCAGGTTCTTTCTGTGGCTTCTTTCTTCGTTTTCTTGAATTTTGATCTCCGATTCGCATTTATGCACCTTTGCTGAGCGGAAATGGTGTAACATCTTGAATTTTGGTAAGCCCGAGAATTTTTGGAAAAAGGGTTCAACGGGCCGAAAAATTGGAACCAAGAGGAATTGGACCGATTGGAGACCCAATGGGCCTTGCGCCTATAAGGAGTCGGCCACGTGGGCCCAAGCTAACCAAGTGGGCCCAAGGAAGCCCAACTTCAATCCTTTGAGCCCGTTAGCTTTTTCTAGTCCGTTTCCCTTTAATTTGAGCTCGAACTGCTTTTCTTCTAGCCCGATTTTAATCCGATTTTGGGAACCAACTTCTCAGTGATTTCAGGACTAAATACTTGGACGTCACCTCATTTATTTTGGGATTTTCCATTGGACACGGAAGCGTCGGAAAAAGGGAAAATTGGACTGGGTTTCGGGCCCGCGGGTGGACCGGCCCAAGATCGGCGGCCCGATGGGCCTTGCACCCATTCAGCCCAGCCTAAGAGGGGCCCAAGCTGGCCCAAGTTCCCCTCCCTTTCCAGCCCATGGGCTTCTCTCTTTGGCCTTTTGCTTTTGTGCCCAAGTGGGCTTTGTTTATGCTTTGTTTTTGGTTGTTTTTGATTGGTCCTTCAAACAAGTGGCAAGCCCACTTGCCTTGGCCTTATCCAAGTCTTCATCAGCCCCTTCTCTCTCCTCTTTCTCCCCCAAATTCGTGCAGCAGCCAGCCCTCTCTCTCTCTCTCTCTCTCTCTTCCTTTTCTCATCCATTTCTGCTGTTTTCCATTTCTGCTGTTTCTTGCTGTCTTTACTGTTTTCCAGTCGGAAAACAGCCTTGCCCCCGTCATTGGAGCCGCTACCACCGCCCAAAGTGTAGTCCTGGAAGTTAGGAAGCCAGTTGTGCACCCCCAGTCACCCCTAGTCGCCCTGGACCGCCTGTTTCGGCCTTTTCAGCACTGCTGGTCAGTTCCACATGAACAGTAACCAGCAGTGTTTTTGGCCCGTTTCGGCCATCGTTTGTCATTCGTTGCCGTTCCCGAGCTTATCCCTCGTAGCTCTCGTTCCCCTCTACGCGCCGGTGTCACCGGATTTCCAATCCAAGTAAGTTAATTTCCTAATCATTGTTTAGGGGTTAATCTTGCTTAGGGGTTAATTAGTGTATTTGTATGTGTGTGATTAATTAAAGTTGATTGGTTGATTATGTTGGTTAATTAAGACTGATGAGGATTAGTTAATTGACCATGGTTAGTGTTAAAATAACCTAAGTTAATTAATTAAAGTAACTAATGTTAGTTTCTAAAGTAAATATGGTTAGTTATTAATCATGGTTGAGTTAATTAACCCTAATTAGGTTAAATTTAGTAACCATAGTTAAGTTTAATATTATTCAATTAATTTCGAATTAGTTACTGTTCACGAATTACTGTTCACGGTATTGTTCATACATAAGCAAATTTTGGTTTCAAATTGATGTGTTCTTGGTTGCTATGCTTTCTTGAAATGCCGATTGTTAATTATATGCGTGAATAATGATGAAATGCATGATCGAAGACCAAGTGGAAGTGAAAGTGTTTGATTTATTGAGTTATTCCCGAGAATTAGAGAATGTTTGTGATTGTTGATTGGTTGAATTTGGAATTTTGGAATTGTCAAGTGATACCGCATGACATATTGCGTGGGTTATCTGAAATGGCATGTCGCATGAGCATGAGCAATGTTGCATTCGCGACAGAGCAAAGATATAAATGGATTGCTTGATGATGTGTTGCATGATCACATTAAAAGAGGGAACCCAGCATTGCCGGAAGACCGCCAACCCTTGGGATTGTGTCGTGGCCTTTTGGTCATCCTGACTTCGGTCGGTTGCCTGATAGTGGTCAGTTGTGGGACTGCGGTAGTGAGCGGGCCCATGCTCCATAGGGAATGCCGTCGATAGAAGAGAGCCCATGACGTCGCCATGCCTCATGGGGGAGGACGATGCCTGGTCTATGACCGGTAGACCGCCAACCATAAGGTTGTGCCGTGGTCCTAGTAGTCGTAATAATCGAAGCATGTGTGGATGTGAGACATGAGAAAACTGCGTGCAATGCTCTGATTATTCGCATGCCTCTTAATGTCGTGATGAATTAAATGACAGTTTTGCAAGTTGCGTGTGCCAAGGCCAGGTAGGGTCGTTTGTGATTGCACCTGTTTATTAAACTGTCTTCTGCTGTCATTTTCTCTGAGGTGGTGTTGCTTGATTTGATGGATTATGTTGTATTTTAAACTCCCGAGGCGAGCGAAATTCCTAACCAGGGCTTAGGACTTTAACTTGCTGAGTTTTTCTCAACCCGTCGTGGTTAACCATTTTCAGGTCCGTATGATGGAGAATCGACATGTGTTACGGTTCGTGGCCGTCTTTGAAGAGAGTAGATTAACCCTGACTAGTTGGTCTCATTGGCTCGTTAGGAAGATGCCCGTGGTAAGGGCTTGTACTTGTAAACTTCCTAGGGTTAATCAGTAGATAAATAAAGCAGTACTTTTGAATGTGTTCTTGTTGGATTTTCCTGCTATCCTTGCTTTTGTAATTGACTGGGGTTTTGTGATTCACTTCCGCATATGCATAGTTACAAGATAAAAATAATGGTCGGCGACGCGTCTTGGGACGTCGCATTAAATGACCACGAGAGAACAGGGGTTGCCACGTGCTCGAGGGTTGAGGTGTGACAAATGGTTGCCGAGGCTGAGCCACTCGCTCACCTGCAAAAATTAACACAAGTGAATGGTGAATTGGGTTGAGATTGCTTATTCCACAATACAAGAATAGGAGTACGCATGTGACGGGGAGGCATTGTTCCTACAACAAATGCAGAACAAAAGGGATTACACATAATCCATAGTGAGTATAATTGAAAAAACACATTTTCCTCATCTCTCTTTTTTAGATCAACTCTGGTCAACAGGCAACAAAAGTCAACGAAGGTTAACGACGGTCAACACAAGTCAACCGAGGTCAATGGTCAACGGATGACCGGGTCAAGTCAACGGATCCAGTCAACGGTCATACGGGTCGGGTCTCGTGTTAACCAACTATTCAGTCAATGTGTGACCTAAACCCACACCCTTCATTAATCTGCTATCCAACTACCTGGCTTAGTATATATCCACATATTAACCAACTATTCAGATTAGCAAGAGAGACTAATAAGTAGATTTTCGAAACATCTCCAGCGGTCTGAAAGCTACATGAGGACCTGTCCGTTCCTTGTGGCTGCGAAGGTAACGTTTTGGGTCTTCCTGGCTGGTCTAACAATTGCTTAAGAATAGCAAAAACGTATTTGCTGTGATAGGTTTGCAATCACTCTGTTGGAGACTTGATCCCAGGACCCAGTTTGACGAATGAGGCATAAGATACTAGTCCGTGGATAGCTTGAAACCCGACACCTGATTCGAGCTTGATTGACATTTGAAGCGCGTAATTTGATTAAGCAAGTTTTAATCCAATCAAATTTGAAATTCGAGTAATATCATGTCCGTGTCTCGTGTTTCACTGTCCCTTCCTCAGTTCCCTTGACGTCTCCTTGCTACTATTGCCTTGCCTTCATCTCCTATGGGCTCGTCGCGCTCCTCCGTCCTCACATCCAATCCACGAATGAAACCTCGCCTCCTATCTCGATGGGGTTCTCACGCTGCCCTCTTGCCTCCGTAGGTTCTCCCTACTAGCCACTGTCGCTACAGGCTCGTTCGGCCCTGTCTGTATGTCGTTCATTCAGTCACTGAGAATTCTAAGCCGAAGATCATGGATCCTAGATATTCCAAACAATACGAGTGAATTCATACAAAACAAAAAATCTCATTTTCTTGGACTCATGCTTCTCTCTTGTGGCGAAGCTTTGTGGCCCCACAACACAGGTCAAAGGGTCCCAATAGGCAATAACAACCAAGAATCAAACGTGAACCCACGGAGATCAACTTGTGAAATGGGCCCAAAAACTTGACCCGGCCTAGAAAAATGAGCAAGACCCCTGACCCAACCAAAAGATTCGCGTCGGCCCAATTATAATTATTCCTCATAAACCTAGATCGCTACCATGCCAATCCATACACGGTATACGTATATTCCGTTAATGCATCAAAACCCTTAATTAATCCTCTCGATAGAGGCTAAACTGTAAAAAATAATAAATTGGTGGGGGTGCTGGGGTGAGCTTAGAGGATTACTTGAATTGAGAATCACCCGCATCCGCCAGTTCGGTCTCATTCTAGGGGGTGTAGGTCTGATTTATGGTTCCATAAAAATGGAACTCGTTATTTCCGATCCGGTTCCTAGGCCTATTATATATATTTTTAGTTTCTTAAACCTTTGTTTTTCCTTCAATTTTTTGATTTGTGGTCTAACCATTTATGGGATCTTTGAGATTTGTGTTTATGTTTATTCTATATATATCCTAGAGTAAAATTTGATTTAGCGATGTTTTGAGAGATATTAGACAACAATTTTGGGTTTGTCTTTTTGAAGTCGTAGAGTTGACTAGTTCCATTGGACCACCCGGAAACCGGACCAAACCGGTTGTCCACTTCCAAAACCTAACCGTCCAGTCCTCAATCCCTCAAAATGGGAGCCAATCTAGTTCCCGATTTCTAGGTGGAACTGGATCGAATTGAGAATTGATCATCCCTACGAATGAGGACTCCTAGAGACGATATTCATGAATTAATAAATCTTATTTTATTGCTTCCAGGACTCACCTAGGAAAACTAAAACTAGATTTTCCTAAGCTCGCTAGCTGGCGCTGGTCAATTTGCAAAAGGAATTATAGGTGAAGCATCACATATCTTTCTCGAAATTTTCCAATTTCTCTATTTAAGATTCTCCTATTTGAAGTTACCCAAAAGAATAGTAATTTCCGAAACTCCATCAGACCGCAGGCCATGCGCACTCCTAGACGCTACAATGGCTTCGAGGATTGTAGATGAACTAGTTTAGCAATTTTATGTACGTATTGTCTCTAGGGTCAAATTTACAATAATCAAAACTTGTTTGCTACCCATTTTTTATCACGTAATTTCGGTTAGGGCATAAGTTGTGTGAGTCCACTTTAATCGTGTGTTTATAATTTAGTTGAGCTCGAGCAAAGTAAATAGAGAACGTCGTGTTATCTATCGTTATTTATTCTGATTTCAAGGATATGAGGATTTATGTGCGAGGCGTGTGAAGAGCGAGGTGGTGGAGAGAGGTGGCTACCTTTTCATTTGCGGTCAAAACATCTATCACCAAGTGCTGCATGCTTACTAAAGGGGCCATCGTGGTAAAGCTATTCGGCCGAATATAGCATCGGAAGATGATTTCGTAAGGCAACAAATTCTCCATAATTTCAGGGAAGGAAATGAATGTGCAAGTTGGCTAGCAAATTGGGTTATTCGACCCATCAATGCGGGTGATATTTTTGTATTAGATAGGCCGCCAATATGCTTGCTTCCCTTGTTGTTAGGGGATCTAATTGAATCATGTTTTATTAAGAGAATAACGATATTCTCGGGTTCTGCTCTTTTATTTATCAAAATAAAAAAAGAGGTCAAGTAGCCTAGGAACCTTATGTTAATGTTTGTCCACCCATAAAACACGTCGTCATGACAAGTGGCACATAAAAAAAAATTGTCATACATAAGACGTGCATTTACAACAGAAAGCAAAACTACGGTTGAAAAGACACCGTGTAATCCCGAGTAGAAGCAGCATGGGCTAAAATGTGCTAACCCCATCTGAGGCGGATGATTCTGTCAGGATTCCGGCGAATCCTCTACTTATTGGGGTCGCTTTGGAAGATGTCTATGCTATAGTGGCCAAGTATCTAGGGACGGACGGAGATGTGGGGTTGAATGAGATATAGTCGCTGCGCTGGGTGATTTGCTATATTTGCACTGGCATTCCGGGCACAATTCAGTAAATAGGTATTCTATCTCAAGCTCAGAGTTTGTCTTTGATGTAAGATCTCTCACTCTGTTTATGTACGCATCCACCAAGTGTTGAAGTCCCTCTGCAATGTTTTCTTTGTACAGATTTGTACCAGTCCTAATTTCCCTTGTTTGACATATATATACTTTCATATGGCTTATTTAGGAAAATATACTTTCATATGGCTTATTTAGGAAAATATACTTTCATATGGCTTACTTAGGAAAATATGATCACTCTATCGAGATCTGTAGTCTCTTCATTCTGGGTTCTTGGCTCGAAATTATTTCATCATATGTCCAACTTATAATCGTTGGGAGTGATATTTGACCAGGACATGCCTGGAAAGAATTGTTCGATGATCTGTTCGCTTAATCTGCTTGAAGATAATTTGGTATACACAAGTGATCTTTAAATTCATTGGAACAGCAATTGAATGGTAGGTCGTCTTTTGCTTACAACCAGTTTCAATAATCACCTGCATGCAGTTCTGGCGATATCTGGAATTATCCTTCATTCTCAATGCCAGTCCTAGTTGCATACATGATTGCAACGAGGGTGAAAGATCAGGCAACTGATGTCTCACGATGTAAAAAGATCTTAAAAAGGGCAAGCGCCTTGAATTAGGGATGACACTGCTCATCCAATAAATACTCAACGTTGCTATGAGAAAACACAGCTAAGTGATGCAGTCATTAAAAAGTGCCTACTCAATCTTTGCAGGATCTCAACAGTCTTGACTTGAATACAGTATGTACAATACCATAATATGGTAGGCGTGGAGATTCAATACTTACACAATCTGAAGAAAACCTTAATACCAATTCTTGTCACCCAACAACAATCTCAATGGATGCTAAAAGCTTTCGGGTAACTGCCTGACATGCAGAAGCACAAGTAAATCAGAACAACATATATTTGCTAAAAATGGCCAATACAAAAAGATTCTGGCCAGTGACCTCATACTCCAACTTGACATTTGTTAAGGTGCTGCCACTTCCGGCAGCAAATACACAGATCGATTTGTATCCAATCTTCCTCTTAATGACTCACCTCCTTCACAGAGAGGTTGAGATTGAAAACAGCTAGCTTGGAAGACTCTTGATGCCAGCAGTTCTTCCTGAAACATCAGCGAACTCTTCCTGCATTATGCTCCACCATATGATTCAGCGACAGGCCACTCATGTTATGATGTGCTAACCCATTCTTATTTGTTTATCCGCATCTCTGATCAGTACCACTGAAATTTTGAGCTGCTGTGTCTTATAATTCTAAAATGTTCTTTTACTGGCCAAAATGAACCCTGCCATGGAACTTCATTTTAACAACCCATATGAGAGGGATAGAAGATTGTATGGTACTGACCTTGAGGCTTCAACTCTATCTTCGGTGATACCCCACCAGCTCATGACCGAATCTGTCGAGCATTCTTCTAACATCACAAATCAAAGGCATGATGCCTTGTTAGCTCCAAGGACACCTTCTCTAGAGCCCTTTGGCATTCATTCATCCTCTTGAAGCAGCTACGGTCACCACTGATGTACAAGCATAGGACATTTCATTCTGTAATTCTCTCTCATGCATCTAAGCCCTTCCATATGCTAGTACTTCCACTATTTTTGCCTTCCAATGAACAACTTGTCGAGGCTAAGCATGGTTAGGCTGCACAAAAGAAGCAGCTCAGAACTAGCAATTTTCTAGTTAGTAAAAATTCGTTAATGATCTTCAGTGCTTCCATCCAAAAAATATGGCAAGACAGAGAAAAAGATAGAAACATGAATATCCAGCAAATTGTTGCTCTTCTAGTGCAAACACCTTGCACACACAATTTCCTAATGGGTTGTTTTGTGTTATCCATTTTTGCCAAGCATGCATGTCCAGTAATACACTACCTTTAAGGGGGCATTAGCTTTCAATGCCTGGGAAATTTCAGCTTGGGCTGATGTTCAGAGGGATCGCCACTATTGCAACGCTTCACGAACGAGTCGAGTGTTTGCTGCTTGCCGGGGCTATTAAATGTTTTCTGTTTGCCTGGGCTATTAAAAGTTTTCTGCTTGCCTGGGCTATTAAACGTTTTCTGCTTGCCTGAGCTATTAAACTTTTTCTGCTTTGCAGGGCTGTTGCTAGTTGGTTGGCTGGATGAGACTTCCAATGTATTTTCATGGCCATCAAGCACCTAATTCAGAAAGCAGAGTAAGGGATGAAACTATTCCAAGAGTATCAGTATCACCCAAAGAGAGGAGACAAACTATCAGGAGCACTAAAAAGAGAGGGTATAGATGTGAGTATTTGCTTCGGGAGGATAGGTAGCAGGCATTAATAACAGCAGAAAATATAAGAAGCGTGATAATTTTGCAGCTGACTAGAGACAGCAATTTACCTGACCCAAATTTTCCAACTTGCTCTGGACAACATCCCTGAAAAGAAAGTTTTGACAAAGATGATAGTTTAAAAGTATCACATAATTGGCCAGAGTCAATGTGCTCACCATTTTTCCACTCTCAATACTCCACATTGCCATAGAAGCCTAGACAATACTAACAGAAAAGGAATAGCACCTACCATATTATGTCATCAACAGTGTCATTTGCCAGCAGGTAGTATATATTGACTGAAGACACCTGAAACACAACAAGCTTGTCAAGAAACCCATATGGACAGTGATAGCAATTAAAAAGACAATTGACTCAACATTATACTTGTAACTAGATGAAACTAAATATGAGCATTGATGACCAAGTTAAGAAGATGCTACAAGCTATGGCAGAAGCAAATACTCTTTCACGAGCAATGATTGATGGTTTTTTAATTACAAAGCCGAATCAAACCTGATTTGCTGATTAATTATTGTCATCAAATTTCAAACTGTCATCATGAATTTTAGGGCTATAAAGCAAGATTTCAGTCAACATAAATAGAAAGCAATGAACTAGTATTGGTGACAGCTGCAGACTTAGGACGAGTTTGGTCTGTCACCTTGAGTACAGTGCTTTACCTGACCAATCCTGTGGGCACGATCTTCAGCTTGGATCAGATCACCTGGTGTCCAAGATAGCTCTGCAAATATAACAGTGCTTGCAGATGTTAAGGTCAGACCAACACCTCCGGCTCTGATTGATAGCTGCAAAATGAATCGAACTTCAGGCTTCATCAATTAAATGAAATATAGAGGAGAATCAAGAGGAAACATGGGTAACAGTTCACACATCTGATGTGAAAGAACTTGTCATGGAAAATTATGAACTTGAACAAGGAAAGATAAAGCACTGTCATACTACTGCTGCCTTTATTGCATCTTTCTCTTGGAAATCAGTAACCAAAGCTTGCCTTGCCACTGCAGGTGTACTGCCATCAATTCGTATGGAACCAACCTTCTTCTTCTGTAAAATTATCAAAACTTGTAAATGAAAGATCAATCTATTAAATACTAAAAGTTGGTCTTACAAGAAGAAATTCATGTATCGCGTTGATCATTGGCTGGTGATGCGCAAAAATGAGAAACTTGCAGCCCGCCTGCCAAGAATAAGCAGGTTAGAATGTTCTTCCTCCAAAATGCAAAATGCAAAATGCAATTGCAGCTTGCAAGAATCTTCAGCACTATTAGAGCAAATCAACTCAAGTAAATCAACTAGCACTTAATGTAGAGAATGCCTAATAGCAGCATTACTGTAGAAAACTTCCACCCAGAAGAAGAAAGTTCGGTCAGGTAAAGAATCAAATCGTTCATTTGAAAATAATGGAAGCCATTGAAGGCAGAGATTCTCTTCATCAGACTTCCACATAAATTGTCAAGAGAATATCATGATCATTCCTATTGAAAAGCAAGAGATCTTTTGAAAGAATATGATGTCTTGACATTTCTTCTTATTTGAGGTCCTAAAATGGTGATATTTAATGGCGACAGTACCTCAAATAGCAGACTATGATATCAAATCATGCCAAGGGAAATTATTTTCCTTCTCTAAGAGTCAAAGAAATGCTAGTGCTTGTCTAGATCACACCAAATTGAGGATATACTAATTTCCAACATGTTAAGCCAAGGTAAGTATACATGATATTAAATTCAGACATGACGTGCTAAGATTTTCAAAGTAAGAAAAAGAAATGTAGCATTGAAGGACATACAAGTATCAACATTTTAAGTATGATCACTGCATTGCAATTCAAACAGGAGGTGATTATAACACTAATAAATGAGATAAAACAAAAGCTTAACTGTCACAAATTTTTAAATCCAAAATACTAACAAATACTTATTGGAATCCAAATGGACTAGGAATAGGCCAGTCAATTACCTCAACAACCGTTTCTAAGTAGTCTAAAACAGCTGGGATTTTGGCTTCAGCAGAATCAGTGTATATCTGCAGACAATCAGTGAATTAGAGTAATATTTTCTTTCCTCCATATTCATCCTGGGTCAGCGTTGAAGGGGGGGCATGGTTGGTGTTCATAAATACTTCTAATTAGTTGAGAAGGATGACCTTAATGGAAATGACTTCACCACAAAATATACTCAGTTTTTACATCTCATGCCCATGGACCAGAATACCTTGCTAATCAGGTTCTTCTCAGAAAATTTGAGCGATTCGGCCTCTTCTTTTGATGCGCAGGCCTTGATTCTTTCTTTTATCCCCTTTAGCTACAAAACAGAAATAAATTGGCTACTTCTTTTGTCACATGTAGAATGTCATTGGCATCTTGCAAGAAACGATAGTGACAACATAATAGTCATTAGCCAGAAACATGATAAGAACAGGAACTGTCACCAACCATTCACAAGTCTGAGAAAGAGCCAAAGCTGGAAATATTCATTTTTAGGTAATTAAGCTAATGAGGTTCTATCTCTAAGTCCATAAAAAAAATTGTAAAAATCAACCACATAGTTTGCCAAAATCAGAAAGTTTACATATTGTATACTAACAGCACACATGAAGTGCATATGGATTCCACATGCCATGCAGCACTTCTCAATAATTGAAGAAGTGACCAGATGCCTTATAGATAAAGGCCATTTTATCAAAAACAAATAGTGCCAACTTTTCCTCTCTTAAAATTGGGATCATCTTAACAGCTCTTTTGCTCATTCCATGATGTGAGCTGTACATGAATCCTACTAAGTCATTGTGCTCAATCTTCTATGAGATCACTCCAAGCTATAATTACTGCATATTTTTTCTTATTGATTCCACGTTCTTCAAAGTCTTGCCCCACCCTTCCTAACCTGCTTCACTATCCCTTGATTGTATGTCCTCATTGGTCCTGAAGGTCTAAGTTTTAACCTGATCAAACTATCTTGAATGAGCTTCTCTCATCTTATCCTCATCTGGATTCCTCACAGCATCCTCATATCTATTACACTCATTTGGTGCAAACATTGATGTTCAATTGCTCAACTCCATGCTATAAATAATTGTTGGTCAGTGCTGGCTCATTTCAATGATATCGTGGCAAATGTATGCCTTTGGTTTCTGTATGCCTCAAAAAGAAACATCCGCTCAGAAGTCTTAACTAGTAAAGCCATATTGACATATACAAAACAAGGGTAATTTTCAGAGAATAACAAATGGGTAGTAGAAATATGCTCACTCCCTCCCTCCCTCCCTCCCTCCCTCCCTCATATTCACTACAACCTTACTGACCAAGAACAACAAATGGGTAGTAGAAATATGCTCAGGATTTGAAACAAAGACATGCTCTGAAAGCTCCAGAATCTTATAAATATTGAAAGCATGCAAACTAGTTTACTCCATGAAACAATGGCATTAGTATATGGAAGTCCTTCATGAAGAAAGCTCCTCCCAAGTCCAATCAAATTCTCAAATGCATAGACTCAGATGATTGTCAGTGATATGAAATGAAACTCCCAATGTAATAAAAGTTTTCATTTGTGTGAACAAGATACAAGCTCAAGCTCCAAAACTACAATTCAACTTACTTTGTAGCCAAAGATTTTCTCACGGTTTTAGTTAATAACTTTAGATGGCCTGATTTGATATGTTTTGATAGTGCAATAAATAGAAGGATTCTATCAAATGAAAACCAAAGTTCTTACAAAACTAATTCATGACCAGAAAATTTTGAGAGAGAAACTCATACTCCACCCTGAAAACCTAAAATTCAACTTTAAAATATCACCACCTCACACTACAATTGTAATTGATGTCGCTGGATTAAGTTTTTTATGCTTAGGCATACAAAGAAATTAACCAAGGTAATGCGACACATATAGTTAAAATTATGCCATAAAGTAAAGAGAACATTCTCATGTCCAGTCATCTCAAGCCAATCTCATTACCTCACGAAACAAAGCATTGATCTTTTTCATGTCCTTATCAGCCAAATCAAGGAAAACCTGAAAAAAAGGCCAAAAAAATCTGATGCAGAAAGATATGAAAAGAGTGTACTGGAGATTGACATTATCAGGATTAAGCAAAAGCTCCCCCACCAGCAAATGATAATAGCACTACAAAAATAAAGCCATATGGATTACAAATAGCATGGCTTTCATTCTCAGATGTGTCCCCACACTTGTCTGACTTAGTCAAATTTTGCCCGTGGAAGTGTCTAAATGGACTACTCAGTGAGTGTAGATCGCCATTGCTCAAATTCGAAGGCCACTACTGGCTACATCAGAGCAGCAACTCAATTGCTACTTGGAGTTTTCAGAAAGCAAATCATTAAGGAGATAAGACTTTTCTTTAGGCTTTGTTTAAAGAAGGTTCTCATTTCCCCACACTAATAGAAACAAAGAACTTAAATGTGGAACATTAACATTCATTAATATGTATGTTACTTATATATGGGTGTAGGAGGTCTGATGTACAGGAATGAATGAGAGTGGAGGATATAAAATGCTACCTGTTGCCTCCGTTTAACTGGGAGCTGAGTAAGGACTTCCCTTTTAAGCCTTCGGATCATAACAGTTGCCTTCATTAGATTGTGCAATTCTTCATGGTTACTAGAGCCTTGATAAACACCAAAAAATCCCTGAAAAGGTTCTCTTTGTTAAAGAAGTAATCTCCAACAATAATAACTTTGAAGAAAAATTATTGGCCAATGTCAAAATCACATACACCCTTGCAATATCTTTGACCATATTCATGAACACTTTTGTAAACATCTGGATAGAGGGCTTCTAGCTGCAACACATAACAGGGTGAAGTAGACACAAACTTTTGATACATAACTCTTAACTCCTAAAAATTTTACCAGTTACAACTTTAAACACTTCAAGTACCTGTTTGTAAAGTTCAATTGGTCTAGACAAGGCAGGAGTTCCACTAAGCAAGAGTGCATATTGAGCTTTCTGCAAAGTTATTATTGACGTTCAGAGAGACTATATTTGTTTTGTTCATATTATAAATTGTCAATCAAAAAATAATCAAAGAGAAAACATGATGCTACAAAACGCTGTGAACTTCTAATAAACCAGCATTCCAAATATCAGCTGAAAAAAATGAGGCAACTTTTTGAATAACAAGCAAGCATCAACTTAACGATGCATGCCATTTCCAATACAAATAATTGCCAGAGGAAAACCATAAAACCTAACGAACAACTTTAGGCTTGAAAAATGGAAATGAAGTCAGATGCTTCCATGTCCAAGCTGTCAAAAGAAAGTAAGTTTTCTGCAATTAATTTTTATGATTGATGGAGGTCTTCCAGAGCTTCCTTGACAAAAAATATGCATTAGATGGGCAAACCAACCTATAAAAAGCATACGTGCGTTTGAACTCAGTGATAACATACTAATATAGAATATAACTGCCTTGTAGAGCACTGGAGTCCGGAGAGGTCCTCCGACGTAGCATGAAGAGCAAAATGAATGTATATTACCATGCACTGTATTGTACATTCCTATTGTCTGCCTTGTGAAATGCACATTGAAACTTTCATCTAGCTGGTAAATAGTGCAGATGGTAAAGTAACTTATCCAAATTTGAAATATATCTCAAGCAGGCTCAATTATTGAAATTGATATAACCTTTATGACAGGAAGGGTAGCAGCTGTCCTTTTAGCTTGTGCATTTTTCAGGAAATGTGATTCATCTGCAATCACAAGCTGTATGAAAACATTGACTTTAAAAGCATGCACAGAAACACCAAAAATAGGCTGAATATGAGAGGCGAAAAAGAATTAGCTTAAAGAGGCAGAACATCAAGGATCAGCTTGAAAACTCTATGTTAACCTAATAGGATGGCCATCCTCATCTAATTTACCAGTTTTCATATGTCTAAACAAAAGGCAGAACATCAAGCATCAGCTTAAAGACTCCCACACAGCCATATTTGTTCGCTATGACTTATTATATTCTGATTAAGAAACATTATGAAATTATCTAAGGTAAATTAAACAGATGTTCAGAATGTAAGACTGATATGAGAGCACTACCTTGAAATCAGATGACATTAGCACATTCTGTAGCTTTGTGACAACATCATAAGAAATTATGTTAAAAAGGCCATCAAGATGAACACTGCTCTTGGTGTTTGAGGCCACTATCCTAAATCCGCTTCTGTTTGACCCTCCACATTGAGATAAAAGAACCTAACAGATAATCACCATTGGCAAGGAAAGAAGAGACAAGGAAGGTTATATAGATTAAAGACGACGACCATCAGATAAAAGTGCAAGAAAGTAAGGTCATAGGCATTATTCAATAATTCAACGTTTCTGATATTAAAAACACATGTCTTAATAACATATCCAGAGACACATAAGGTCAAAGATGGCAGCAGCCAAACTCAGTAATATAGACAAACTATTTAATAACATACAAGTATGTCTGACGATGGAATATTTAGCCATTGCTGAATCATCTGTCAAAGGAAAAGAGTAAAAGCATTCAGGCCTAAACTGCCATCTCTGTAAAATAATAGTTAAAAAGACTGAAAGCAAACACTCACTGTAGCCCAATGCAGACGCAAGGAAGATGGTGTGAGCACAAGAACAGGCCATGAATCACGAACACATGCAGCAACAGCAATAGCCTGCATGAACCAAAAGGATAAAATGTACAAACTCAAACAAGATAAGGCTTTTGTAAGCATCCTACTTCCACATTCCACAGAATTCAGACAGTAGATCCAAAAAAATCAGTGAAAGTCACATAATTTTCTTCTCTCTTTTGTTGCAAAAGAGATCCATGCAAAGACTGAAGTTGCAAGACAGACTTAACATAAATAGATTGTATAGACCAGACTTAGAGATTCTTCTGCAAGGAAAACAAAGAGTAGGAAAACAAAAGCAACTGCTCAAGATAATGATATACTGGCATTGTTTAAAATTAGCATCAAACAATTAAATGCAAAAATGAAACATAATGCATCCAAAGAACTGACAATTTATTATTCTTCCCAAATGAACATTTAAAAAACCGATTCTGCAAGAAAGAAAGACAGCTGCAGTTGTAAACTACAGATTAATAATTTAAAGGGATGAAAAGGGTGCACCTGTAAAGTCTTTCCCAGTCCCATTTCATCAGCTATTAGTACACGAATTCCATGCTGCAAGACAAACCTGACAAAAAAAATTTACACTAGGCAACATTTGATAAATGACCAAAAGGAAAACTTGATATTGAATGTCTTAAGTAACAGAACAAGTCATAACATTTTCTAACAATAAAATACCATTTTATGTACATACCTAACACCATCCCGCTGAAATGGAAGAAGCTTTGATTCAATATCACTAGGCATACTGCCATATCGTCCTGGGAACATAAAAATAATCAATGGCTTCATAAAACAAAGATGGGAATTAACATTAAACCAACTCCCCCTCAAAAAAACCAAACAAACAAAAAAAATGACTCCAATAAAAAATGCATATTTATTAAGACTTCAAATGACGCCCAAAGTACACTGTTTCATTAATTTCACTATTTAACTTCAACACTTACACATTTTGTTTTGACGCTAGCAATGCACTCAACTAACAATCACTTCAAAATATAGTTAGATCATGCATTTTAATAGAAAAAAGTCGAGTTATATAGCAGATATTTCAGATGCAGCAATTCTTCACCTTGTAGATCTGGGAGAGCAGATGCAGCAGCAATGGCTCGGCAAACCAAGGGATCCAAGTTCACTATCTGCCAAAACAGAGATGTACATTGTCAGTTGAAAGGTAACATGAGCCAGATGATGGCCATATAAATCAATATTCATAAGTTGCTGTATAGGGCATTTCCATTGACAACTTGTATAGTCAACACCAACCATTGCCAGTTATGAAGTTTAAATTTAGCAACACGTCCATACCTTAAAAGGCCTTGCGAGATGATACACTCAACTCGCATTTCTATCTACCCTAAGTATGCATATACTCATGCAGCACATAATAAACTTATTTTAGTGAAGAACAAAGGAAAGTTATGAGTTACAACCTCAATTCTACAGCCACGTTCTTCAGAGAGGACTTTTTCAGCTGATGGCAAAGAAGACAGTGGAAACATCCAAATTCTGCAGTTCGATAACACTACCTGTGATTATGCTATGTGGCTGGAAATGAAAAGCATATACACAAGCCACGCAACCATGTTGGATGTTTCACGCACACGCTTAGAGAGAGAGAGAGAGAGAGAGAGAGAGAGAGAGAGATACCTTTCTTTCTTGCGGAAAGCAGCAACAATAGCCTGACGGCAGCCAAATTTAAATGGAGAAACAACATAAAAAACCTTTCTTACGGAGTGTTCAAATAAAACGACTCTTTCACTACAAATGATGTTGGAAAACACCAACAAACCTGGTCATATTGGAACTTTGCAGCAACATTTCCACTGGAATGAAGATAAAACTTGACAGACGACTTGGGCAGCACCTTCCGGAGTTCATCTAAACAAACAGTTCACAGTGAAGTCGGAAAATCAACGTCAGATCACCGCTTCCCAAACCAGACAAACTATTTTAGCCAAAACAGGACAAAACACAAAAATCAGGCCTCATCCCCACAACTCGGGAAGAAAATCGGAGTGAAGCACCAATTTACCCGCACATGCCCTCGACGCGGCCGGCAAATCTTCACCCTGCACAACGACGACAGAATCAAACCGCTGCTCCCGGGCAATCATACCCAAAAGAACGTAACGACAAACAAATTCACTCGCGAAAAAGACGAAGCCGCCAGCGGAAAAACCTTGTGCGGCCCAGAATCGGGAACGACCCGAGTGCTGTTCCAACCGGTGCTGCTCGGAGCGGGAACGGGGGATCGGGGCTGATCCCGAGGGAAGTCGCTGGAGCGGGAGAGCTGCTGCAGAGCGTCCCGTTCGAGGGTATCCAAGTCCTCGACGCTCAAATCCCAGTCGTCGTCGTCCATCCCGGTCCTCAAATTTCGTGCCTTTTTCTCGATTCTCCCTTGCCCAGGTAACCCTTCAATGGCGTCTGCCGATAACTCCTCTCTTCTGGGTTCTTGGAAGAGAACCGAACCAGCGGAAAAGTAAAGTGCTTTGCAGTGGCCGCTCGACGCTGGACTAGCCGTTTCAAGAACACAGAGAGAGAGGTGCTATTAAGCTCTTGAGGAGTCAAGAATTGAGTAAAGTAGATTTATCCAAAGTGAAACATTATGGGGAAACCCATCAAGGAAGTAAAGAACATGCAACCGGAAAATGAGAATGCCACTGTGTCTACTTGATCCAGAGATCAAATTACTCAGCGAATGTGATGATGCCTTCGCAACGTATGGGGAAATGATGTCATGATCTTTGATTTGAATCGGAGAGGATGCGATTTGGATGGCCCGGTGCATTTATATAGTTAGCATTTGCATGTCTTCTCTATCGCATCTTATTGTTTGTTTAAACTAGTGTCGAATGATATGCGCCAAAAAGCTTGTACGGCCAGGGGGTTGTTTACAGGAAAGACCGTTTTGGCTTAACCCCTTTTGTGTTGGGTCGATGGTCTAATTCCCTTTAAAAAGCATTAATTTTAATTTGGGTCTCAATTCTGATTTAAACGTTTTTTATATAATAAAAAAACAAAAATTTTAAATCTTGCCCCAATTCCATCCCGTAAAAAAGCACCAACGTTATGTCGGATTACAATTCTAACCAACTTTTATTGTCTCATAAAAAAACATTAGTACCCAAATTCGATTTATGTCGAGTTATCGTCCAATGATGCCCCAAGTAAAGATTCAATGCATCATTTCATGCGTATTCAATAGATTTTTGATGGGAGTCAAATTTCGAGACCTACTAAAAATGGGTGCATTTTCGTGAGATAAAAGTAAAGTTTGGGCTAAAATCGATATACGAGTTATAGTCGGTATTTTTTATAGGATAAAAAAAATTGGGTTAGAATTGAGATTCAAATAAATTTGATATTTTTCATGAGACAAAAGAAAGTCTTAATCTAAAATTGGTGCTTTTTAAGGGATTGAGCAGCTGGTCCGTATTAACTCCATGCACGGACAAGGGGAAGGAAGCTTCGCGGTGACGTTCCTCAGAAGGGCAAAAGAAAGAAACTTACCGTTTAGCAGATGGGTTTCCAGGATTCCCAAATTTCTGGGGAACTTGTTTACATATAAGCAGGGACATAAAGGAGCATCGCTTGCTTCTGCTTCCATAACGCCCAAGAAAGGTATTAGCTTGCTTTCTCAAGTACTGTCTGGTTTTGAATCTCTACTCATCCTGCTCCAGCATCAAACATCAAGAAGCTTGATCAGGTACGCTCCCTAAGCACGCTGGATGTTTCATAGAATTCAGTTTCGTAGAGCACATTAGTTGTCGTTCGCAGTTGTCGAGCCATGGGTTTGTAGAATTCTGTTGGTTTATGGGTGTTGGAGTATGTCGGGTGAGTTGCTGAAGCCTATGGGTAGCGGCTTCGAAAGGGACCGAGAAAGATGAACGGACTTTACTTTTCTCTGTCATCTTGCTCGTAGGAATTCGAAGTTAAGCGAAATAAATCTGTTTAGGTTGGACTCCAGGAACATGGCGGCAAAGTTACTGTTCCTAGTCCTCTGTCTCTGGTGCCCGGGAATGATTTCTTCGAGCGGCTTAGTAAGGATACCCCTGAAGAAGCGACAGCAGAATCTCTTCAGTACAAGTGCAGCCAGCAACAATGGCAGAGCCGGAAAATATGTCAAAGCGCATCAGGGTCATGCGGCTTTGGATGATTTTCCTTTAAAGACTTCCTTAGATGCTCAGTATTTTGGAGAGATCGGAATTGGCTCACCTCCTCAGAACTTTAGTGTCGTCTTTGACACTGGCAGTTCCAACCTTTGGGTACCTTCATCAAATTGTGTCTTCTTCTCTGTGAGTATCCACTTCTTCCGAGGAATTTCTTTTCGCTTTACCTTCATTATGGTTGCTTAAAAGGATATATTTTTCCATGCAGATTCCTTGCTTTCTGCATCCTAGATTCAACGGTAGCCAGTCCAGTACACATAGTTCAAATGGTAATGATCTCGAGCCAATGGTACTGGTAATTTCAATAGCCGGTCGTTTATTTGTTGGTCGCATTCAGCGAAATGCTCCTTGGTTAAGGCGCTTATCTTGCCTCTCTCGCTTCGATCTTTCGTCTTTAGGAAAACATTGCAAGATACCGTATGGATCTGGATTCATTTGGGGGTATTTCAGTGAAGATGTCGTGCGAGTTGGGAAACTTCGTGTGAAGAATCAAGTAGGGGTTTGTCTGAACATAGTTTTTGAACTTTCTTGGTGAATCTTTATGCATCAAATTGTAATTTCCCGCGAATCGCTATCATTCAGGTCTTCATTGAAGCTGTGACCGAATGGAGTCTTACTCTTGCCTTGGCACAATTTGACGGGATTCTCGGGCTCGGCTTTCGAGAAACATCAGCCGCAAACGCTTTGCCAGTTTGGTAGACTCCGAGTTCACCATGTCTACTATGATATGTCCTCAAAAGATTAAAGTCGCAAGATTTTGTTCTCTGGAGGCAAATCTTCATCTTTTGATGCTCTGGAGTCTGATCTTAGGTACAACATGGTGCAGCAAGGTCTAGTTAGCCAGAAGATCTTCTCTTTCTGGCTGAATCAAGGTTCGGATTCTGATAAGGGCGGAGAAATCGTTTTCGGAGGCATCGATCCGAAGCACTTCAAAGGCAATCACACTTACGTTCAGGTCACTCAAAGGGGTTACTGGCAGGTGACACTCCCTTCTTTCATTCCATCGAACTCTGTCTCGACACCGACCTCACTGCTGGCTTTGAAGCGTAACAATGTACTCTCTCTTTCCGTTTCCAGATTCCGCTTGGAGATTTTCTCATTGGAAACCAGTCTACAGGTAATGATCCTACTGTCAATCGGACACTAGTTCATCATACTGACACGTGTAGTCCAAATTCTTTTCTCAATGTCTTAAGTACTTGAGGAAAGAATTGACTGAATCGCGAGTTCAAGTTTCAGGGATCTGCAGTGGTGGTTGTGCCGCCGTCGTGGATTCAGGCACATCGTTCATCGCTGGACCGACGGTACAGAGCCTCTGTCTTTAAGAATATCACTAGTACTTCCGGTGATGTTAGCCGAAAAGAATCGAAAATCCTGCAGAACAACTGTTACAACCATAATTTTGATCTACTCCAGGCAGTTCTGGCCGAGATCAACAAAGCAATCGGCGCAAAAGGACTCGTGAGCATGGGTTGCAAACAAGTTGTGTCCGAGTACAGGGATTGGATGTGGGATCTACTGATATCCGGTGTAAGTCTTGATTCAGTTCATCACCGCACAAATAGTTTATCGCATCTAAGGCAAAATTACATTTGCCATGAATCTGATTCCCATCTCCGGCAGCTGGAACCCGAGAAGGTTTGCTCGAGCATCGGCATGTGTTTGCATAACCACTCATTGCACGGCAGGTAATGAAGCATGACCACGGATCTTTCTTTCCTTCTGTCGAGCGACATTTCTTTCTGCGCTCTGATGCAAACTCGGGTTAATTGCAGCGAAATCATCAAAGAGGTAGTCGAAAGCGAAAGCGGCGGCGAATCAAAAGACGGTGAGGACTTCTGCTTGGCTTGTGAGACGGCCGCTCTGTGGATCCATACCAGGCTGCTGCAGAACAACACAAAAGAAAGGATATTTGAATACATCAACAAGGTGCGAACAGGTTCCTCGCTAGGCTTCTCGTACCGACTTCGTTGGTCTTATAATTGCTAACATGTCTACTCGTGTTCAAGTTGTGCGAGAGCTTGCCGAATCTGATGGGACAAGTAGCTGTCGACTGCGACAGCATTCCGACCATGCCGCCCGTTGCCTTCATCATCGGAAACAGATCTTTCGAATTGAATCCCGAACAGGTAAAGGACTCCAGGAGTCATTGAACTAGTCTCTTCCTCGCCTCCCCTTAGCTTCGAACTTCTCGATACTCTTTAGAGTCTACGACCTACCTCGACCGCACTTTCTTCCGTCGTTTGATTTGCAGTACATAACAAAAGTCCGACAAGGAGGTTCCGCCATCTGCGTCAGCGGGTTCGTGCCCTTAGAAGTCCCTCCTCCTCAGGGCCCCCTCTGGTATGCATCCGGAGACACGGTACCTGGCACGACGACGAGCTACTTCCGGGCATATAACGTGGTTGTCCTGATGGTTCTGCAGGGTGCTGGGAGAGATCTTCATGGAAGCATACCACACTGTGTTCGACTTCGGGAATCTCCGCATAGGATTCGCGGATGCAGCGCAGCACTAGGCAGGCAGGCATCGCCTCGAGCACGCTGCATCGGCACTAGATTGTACGTAAAGAGAGAAAGTTGCGAGTAATGGAGAAGCTATTGAAGGTGTGTAGAGAGTGGCATTTGGCTTGCGAAAAAGAGCAAAAAAGTGAGGAAGGTTTAAAAAAAAGAAAAAAAGATGAAAGGAGTGCACCAGCCGGGAATCGAACCCGGGTCTGTACCGTGGCAGGGTACTATTCTACCACTAGACCACTGGTGCTTGCTGTTGCTTATCAGGCGGAAAATAAATAAATATAAATATAATATTTAGAACAATTGCCCGTCATCTTTTATTGCGCATTACTTGAGTATTACCCTTTCCTCTGTCTCCCGATTTTTTACGGCACGTGAGGTGTGTACAAAATGAATATCCCCGACTGGTTAGTTTGGCCCGATTCTCAAGTATACCAATCCAATTCCCGATTACTAAAAGTGGAATCGGTATTTACATGATCTAGTTTTCTATTCTAATAAAAGACTAAATTGAACTTTAATATAATATGTAATGTTATTACTGAACTTTTAAATTTGTTTAATGCAATTCTTGAATTTTCGATATATGTTCACTTTAGTCTATAAATCATATGAAAAATGCTCAATATTGTACTTCAATTAATTTAAAATTAGAGACGACAATGAATATTTTCATATAATTTGAGAATTATTTTGAACATGAATCAACAATTTATGAATTATATTGGACAACTTAAAAATTTAGGGACAATATTATAAGTTTGAATAAAATTTATGGACCACATTATAAATTGGAATAAAGTTAATAAACCGTATTGATTAAATTAAAGGTTTAAAAATCACATTATATAATAAATTAATATATGGAAAAAAAATTTCTCGTTATCTCAAATTCAATACTCGATCCCCTCGCTAAATCTAAGCATAAACAACACCCCGTGAAAAAGACGGCCACGTGGCCATGTTTGGAATCGTGGCATCATAAGAAAACCCCCCCGTGACACACCATTACTTTCAGATCCATCCCAAAAATCTCTTTTGCGTGCCCAGACAGGTCAGTTTAATTCAATTTTTTATCTTGCTTATTGAAATCAAAATGAAGAAAATGTGAGAAAAATAGAAGTTTTAAGTTAATTGTTTAATTTTTGTTAAAAATTTCGATTTAAATCAGTTAACTGAATCGAATTAGAAAAATTAATAATTATTTTCAGTTATCCAGATTGAAATCAAACTAAACTAAAAACACAAAAAAAATTTATCTGGTTCAATTTGATTTCGATTTTCAATTCTGTTCATGACATCCCTATCCAACGCTACATGATTTATAATTATTACGTCATTGGCCGAAGAACTAGCTTGTTTATCCTTGACACAAAGCTAATTTATTTTTCCATTATAAGATCTCAATTTTTTTTTTTTTTACTTCTTTATCTATTTTACTCTAATCCTAAAAGGCAATGCTCATTTTCGACAAACCCTCGAGCTCGTCCTCGCCCTTCGAGGCCAGCATTCTCCTTAGCACGTGGCACAAGATCACCGCTGCTCCCGCCACGGTCGCCATTGGTTACCGGAGCGACAACGGCCGCGCTGGGGACCGAGAGGATCGGGCCGCGAGCAATGGGCCGGAATGCAGCTTTGGACTGATGATGGCTCGAAGGACGAAGGGAGGAAGAACAGAGCTAGAGAGATGAGAAGGGCTCATCTGCAGTGAGCGTGAATTTACTAAAAGTCCCGCGCGTTTGCCGGGGAAATAAGGATTAGATGCGGGGGTAACGTGGTCATTTCGGCGTTGAGTTAATCGCAATTATGAAGAGCTTTTCTTCTTTTTTTTGAGATGGGAGTGGACAGTGGCTGGACAGGATCAACTTGGGCTGGTGGCCCCCCTCCAAAAAAAAAAAAAATTTCACTATTTATAGTGAGACGGTTACGGCAATCAAAGAGCGAGATTGTTCCACATGGGTGTCCAAGTTTAGTGAAGTCGATGGTTGATACAATTGCCACGTGTCAAGAGACACTTGAAAAGTATAATTTTCACACGTATGTGAGTTTTCCGAAAAGCATGAAAACTTTTCAATTTTTCTTTTATTTTCTCATCGTGTCTAACCATCATGAGACATTTTTCAAGGATAATTTACACATATCTGAACTTTTCGAAAAGAATGAAAATTTTCTGAAAAGCATGAAAACAAGTAAAGTCGTATGTTTCTATCTGTACCCATATTGTATTTAGTTACTCATATAAATTCATATCATACAATCTTAATTGGGGTTGACCACTATATATATTTTTTGTTATTTTCTCTCTAGCCTTGACCCTTGATATCAACAAGAAATGAGAATTGAGAAGTAGTATGATAGACTTGTGCTCAGGTCTACATTAACTTGGCCAACGTCCTCAGTGATCGGGTTTGGGTCAATTGAGGCCAAGTTCGAGAACCCCAATTGCCTAAACCCAAGGCCACCCTCATCCTAGCTAGATTTGGTGAGGCATGCCTTCGCCTGACATCGGCAAGGGCTCACTGCCCATTAAAAGCCCTTATTCGAGAAGATTTAGTCACTTCACACATTTATTTGAGACGATTTCCTCTCTTTAGGCCTTTATTTGAGAGTTATTTTATTCCTTAAATAATTCATGAACTTTTTGAATCATTTAAAAGTGAGAGCATTTTTATAATGTATGTAATTCATGCATATTTTATTTGGGATTTAGTTGGAAGCATTATAATGGAAAACATTTTAACGCTATTAAATAGAACTTTAAGACATTTGGTTGAACAAAGATAGGCGAATAAATCGTGACATTATTTTTAAATAAAATAAAAACACCAAAATCCTCCCTCCCACAATTCTCCAATCCGGTTGCCCACCTTTCGCAAAGTGAGAAATTCAGCATGACCGTACCGTCATGCTAACGGACCCTTTTTGTTGAGGCGTGTTTTTTAAGAAACAGAGTGATATGCTTCCAAGCTGTATTTCCACTCCGCATTATGAGCTACTATATTTGTGAAGGTGATAAGAATTATCTTCAGTAATGTAAATAGCTACTTTAGCCAGTTGGCATCGAGTTACATTCTTGAAAAAGAGGACTTCTCCGCAAGAAACATTTTCTCATCATTCGTATAACGTAAAATATATGCAAATTGCAGAAGTAATTGCCTTAGTATAGGAGAGGGAAAGAAACTGTTGTAGCAAAAAAAAAAAGAAAAAAAATTCAGGATTCAGGACTACTTAGAAACCAACCACGTTAATATGACATGGATTAGAGGAGAGTCGTTAGTTCCTCATGTTCTCAGATGAAGGATATTATTGATGAAGTAGCGACTGTCCTCAGCCACGAAGTAAGTCCACGGTGTAACAAAAAGATTATGGTAATCAACAGCTTTTTGACCAGGTAATGTGTAATGGCCCCTCCTGAGTGATTTTCGATCCGGCCGTAGATTCATAATCCACGGCAAAAGTCGTAGATTGCTTCTCTTGCAAGAAAAAAACAGCCCAAATATTGGAATTAGCATTGCTGGTCTATGTTACAATGGGCCGAGTGAAAGAATTCTTGTCCACCCAAGTGGATCGTGTCAAGGTCCAAGGAGATGACACGCCCAAAGGGTTTTTGAAGGAAGGATGTTGACTGATCCATGAATGAGCAACCTCAAGCCACTCTCAAAATCTTCAAAATCTTATGATTTTTTTGAGTGTTCTAAAATACTTTGAGACGGGTGACATGATAATTGTTATGATTATAATAAATATAGGTAGATTGGTAGTTTGGGACATGTAATCTTTACCATTAGATCAAGAGGAGATTTATGGCTACGGTTGGTCTTGTATTTGTATATATAGAGGCATTCGCCCCTTATTTGTATCCATAAGTGAAATACAATACAAAGTTTACTTCTCAAATTTCTCCAAAGATCCAAATGAGTTGGTCAGGATTTTTGTTGCTAGTGTGGCTTCTTGCTATTTAATCTAAGTAGTTCTTGAAAATTCAAGAATTCATTCTTATTTAATCTAAATAATTGTTGAAAATTCAAGAACTCATCCCTTGAAGTTTGAAAATGAAATGCTGTGGTATGAAAAAAAGAGAAAGTGCTCTTTCGTCATCGTAGTAGGGCTATCTAGATTTCGTGGGACACGCAAGAGAAAGGGTTGGCCATTCGAGTGCCGAAGGAGAGTTTGGATGGGGGAATTGTACTATCATTACTTTCAAAGCAGATGTCTCTCATCTAGTGACTAGTATTTTTTCGTATATGTATCGTTTAAGTGGATTGTGGAATTTTACTTTCTTTGGCATCATATGCATGGGGGAGAATTTTATGAATTTCTTGAATTGTTCCTGAATTTGTTCCTGTAGACTTAGTCCATCCCCGAAATGGGTATATTTTATGGAGCTTATTTAGATAAGTCCAGAAGCATCATGTTCCTGTAGACGTGTGGAGGGCGACCTAGTCCATCCCCGAAATGGGTGTATTCTATAGAGCTTATTTAGATAAGTCCCGAAGCATCTAATTGCAGCTTTACCGTATCCAATGCCAATGCCGATGTTGATTCCTGGAAGCATAAATACCCACATTAATAGTAGGTCTGATTCCAGCATTAAATAGATCAACTGATAAGAATATTTGTCCACCTGTAATGGAAATTATATTAATAGGAATATAAGCCGAAACATCTCCGATCAGGTCTCCACTATTGGTAAGGCAGTCATACTTCCTTCACCTAAAAAAGAAAAACGGTTCTTTCTAAAAGGGGTGAATGCAAATAATAAAAAAGGTTTAATTCCTTCACCTAAATAAACTCTTCTATTACTCTTGCAGAATGAGATGGTACAAATGAGAGGAGGAGACCCCTATATATACAAGTACATGGCAAACCATATCCGTAGATCTCTCTTCGATTTAACGGTGGAGATCGTATCTCCTCAACTACCATCTACCCACCTTAATTACATAAGTATACAATTACCGTATCGCCCGTCCCTAGAAATATTCTAGAAGACTCAAGAAAACATTATAACTTAGGATATCCATTGAGAGTCGCTCGTTTCAATGATTGGTTAGGGCATTGTTCAAAAACCCTTAGACCGTTCATATCTTCGAGCCAAGACACATGTCTATACCTACCTCGATTGAGCCGAGGACAAGAGGTCTCTGTGAAGGTTGATTCTGGGCCTCAAAGAACCAGTGGAAGAGACCCCTCCCATAGGCTTCATTGACCGTGATGTAGCCTGAGAAGTGAGAGATGGAGGGGGTTGAGGGCTGTCTTGGGAGATTCATGACCCTGTCTGATTCTGGGTCCTGAGATTCCTCCTCTGGTGAGAATGTCTGGGGGTCGTTCTGTTTTCGGGGGTGATTTAATGCAGCTGGTGATTGAGAGCTGCTCAGGAAGACTAGGAGGTAGATGGACAGGAGAGAGAGAGCGCGAGGGCATTAATTGAGGATGGAGATGATGCTATTTCTCTTGCTCCCAAGAAAGCTTTGGATCGACCAGCAGGGTCCATGAGACCCTGTTTAAATAATTGACGTAGAGAGTGAGAGACCGGGGGGGAGAGAGAAGCGATGCATTATTATTCATGTCAATAACATAGTGGACTTCTGCCAAGTTCACCATCATGCAAAAGAAGTATCGAGATACGTGTGGCTTTTTACCCCACCAATCCTCCAACTAGACCAACCTGTTGTGGATGATCTGTGCCTGACGGCATCAGAAAAATGAGACTTGAATATGTCAAAACTTAACCCAAAAACAAAAGCAATGCAAGAATCCTCATTTAGGTTAACAAGTGTAAGAAAATATCATGGCTAAAGCATTATCTTCTGTCTTGCCCACCAAAAAAAAAAAAAAGAAGAAAAATTATCGTCTTGTTGTCGATAAACATAGTGTCAAACCATCAATTCAATCATTAGCATCTGGAAATGGAACAGGAGAGCTGTAAAGTTTTCCACTCAATCTGTTGATGAAGGCCCATGGCTGTGCACTTACCTTGTGTTCCAGAGCATCTCAGCCACTATAATTTTCTCATCTTGTGATTTCTTTGACTTTTGTAATATTGTGGCTGGTGAGGCTGCATTGATGAAGACCTTCGTGGAATTGCGCTGAATGTTTCCTTTTCTGACTAATTGACACGAGTATCTCGAGAATCGGATTGGGATGAGCCAAGAAAAATAAAAGACTTCTACTCTCTGGTTTTGCGAAATCAAACGACTGGTTGATGCAAAAAGTTATGGCATCTCTACTATCTATTGACGTGCAATTCCATGACTAGAGCATGTCAGCCACAAGTGACCTAATCTTGTTATGCATATACATGAGTTATAAAGCCGATTAGATGGACATGCACACTTAGGTTTCGGCAGATTGTCATCCTATCTATTCAGCCTCGAAACAATGACATCATCCGCAAAAACATCACAACCCCTGATATTAATGATCTAGAGAGCCTGAGTCGAGCGAGTAATCAGTGAACAACTCTAGGTAATGTGATACTAGAGATACTTATGTCCTGGCTCTACCAAATATTGCAGCTTACAGCACGTAGTCAGAAGCCTGTACTCGAAACAAGCCTAGTCTTCAACCCCGAAAAGGAGAAATTCAACATGAACGCGGGTACGAAACACAACAGCAAGCTTGCAAGCACCTAGATATAGATTTGCAACCGTCTAACATTTGAATTTACAGTGATTTACAGCAAACTTAGGGTGAAATTATTCGTGTTACCAGCATATTTAGTCCACTCACACTGGCAAGTATCATATGGGCGCAGCCAACATGCCTTACGAGAGGGTCGGAGTATTAGTTCTGGAAAACCTACCATGTATCATACATATTTACACTTACACAAGGGATTGGACAAATTTTTACTCGGGTCGACCAATTCAGACTGCACCGGATTTTGGGAGATACAAGGAGAATGATAACCCTATTGATGGATCGTCCGCTACATCCTCCTCCTGTAACACAAGCTTTTGCGGCAAAAGTTTTCCCTCCTGTAACACAAGATTTGGGTGAGAGTCATTAGTTCTAGCAAGGGTCAGCTACTATAATAGTGTATTCTAGAGCTCTCCTTTCCTAAGGAGTATTAACACTACCAAGAAAAATATACGATCTAATAAGGTTACTATGAAGTATTTACTCACGGGTGAGACAATCTCTTCTATTCGCCCTTGTTAGAACTAGTGATCCTCGCGTAGCCTTGCCTATATCTAGAAGAGGGTCTTGGTCTTTTGCCAATTCTAATGAGCCCACTAGGCCCTCACCTCTGGTCGGTGATGGGGTGGCAGTCACAAGTGGGAGGGTTGGCCTTATTTATTTATTCTTTTTTTTTAAGTTTTAAACTTTTTTTATGGAAAGAAAAAATAGAAAAGATAAAAAAAAGAAGAAAAAAAGAAGTAAGGAATAGAAATGTCATTTTTTAAGACTAACATGATATTTTAAGTTTTTATTTGAAATAAAATTTATTTCACACTCTTATTTGAAAAAACGATAGCACTTCAAGCCTTTAATTATAATTTTCCCATTCTTTTGTTATGTATAAATTGTTATCAAATATCGACAGGAAAATGTTCTAACGAAGAATTGATGAAACTAATTTTCTCAAGGGGGTGACTCTAGTCCTGGGCCCCACACCACTCATGCTCCTCGAAGAAGAAAATATTGGTTGGGTTGAATACTCTACGTAGGATTACGCAGTTCACCATTCAGCAATGGACACGTGTCCATTCGGCACTGCTAACCCCCTCTCTCCTCTTTCTCTCTGTCAATCCGGGCCCACGCAGCAGACGCTCTCTCTCCTCTCTCTCCCCACCTTTGTTTCTCTTCCGTTCGGTTGCAAAGGAAAAAAAAAAATTGCTCTGTTCCTCCACGGCGTGGTCATGGTTCACGAGCAGAGGGGCATTTGCAGAGAAAAGAGAGAGCAGAGCGGAGGTTGCGAAGAGTGAGGGAAAGACGCGACGATGGAGCTTGGGGAGGCAATGGCGGAGGCGGTGTCGGCATTGGCGTTCACGAGCAGGGTGTGCTTCATGGAGGGGAGAGAGAGAGCAGAGCAGAGGTAGGGCTCGGGGAAGCGATGGCGGAGGCGGTGTGTCATGGTTTGCTAGCACAGAGGGCTTCGCGGAGGATAGAGAGAGAGCCGAACGAAGCGATTTTTTGCAGTACATTAAATTTGGATTGTGAGCCCAGGCGGACACATGTCCATCGTTGAATGGTGAGCTTCATAATCCTACGTGGAGTATTCAACCCAACCAATATTTTCTCCCTCTCTTCACGGCAAGTCCGCCTCAAGTTAATGATTCAACAGAAGTTTTAATTTAATGAAAAAACCCAAAGGATGCTCCCAACCCTAGTTCCTCTTATGAAAAGTCCCACATAGGATGAAGGGAAAGAACATGAACAACAAGGCCAGTCACAAATGACGAGGTTGTCCAAGGAGAAGAATCACGCAGCCATGTGATGAGCACAGGGCGAACTATTCTTTCGCCTTTTACTAAAGAATACCGTGTGCTCGTCATAATCATTGGCATACGCTTATTTTTGGAGGTGCTTCTTCAATCGAGGAGGCTCCTAAAATGTAGAGTTGAAAAATTGTTAATGCATAGCATGACAAAGGAAGGAGTTGCTCTTGCAAGTCAGAGAACCCGTACCTGAAGCGTTGAAAGCAGTTCCACACTCGGCATTCTGCAAATTGCTTTCGACACTCTGCATTCTCTAGAACGATAGATGACTTTGAAGTCGCAGGCGCATGCTTCGTCCCTTGTGGTCATAAGCCAGCCTTCAGTTTACAGAGATGAGGTTTAGCCCGTGGATGGTAGCGAAGGCATGTAGAAATAGCATAAGATGGCAGAAATATCTCAAGTCTTAGCCATTGTTCAAGCGGCCTCAAGTTTATACCCTCTTGACTGAGCGGTTACATGTGACTATTTTGAAGTTGTAAGGGCCCATAACCACAGAGAGCTCATATATGGAGGCTTTCCTTGCTGAGAAATAGTCAACACCTGTGGCAACGTTGGACTCAGAGGAAAGACGAAACAGGAGGATGATTGAGGCTCTTCGTTAACAAAGAACACCATGTCCGTGCGCTCGCAATCCTTGGAACTTTCAGGCTTGAAAACTGGACTGTTGGCTTCCAATCAACATTGTTACTGGACCAGGTCGTGCTTCAAAAATGCATAACCTGTGGAGCACCTGTTTCTTGCGACTGCTGTCCTCATTAACATAAAACGCATCAATATAAAATGAACGAACGTGGATTCAGTTTAATCGACTTTGCTTATTCATGTATGGAGTGGTACTTCTATCACCTGCTGGGCTCTCACATATTCAGTCGCCGCCAACTAACAAACAACACACATATCTATTGCTTTCTCTAAGCCAAGCCAAAAGACTGCAGAAACTTTCTTTACGAGGATGGCATTCCAACTCTCAACCTAAATCGGTATGCTGCCATATCCGAACTGCCTGTCTCATTCCAATCGTCTCATCTCAACTCCACCGGACGTTGTTCATGAGTCTTCCGAGTCTGCTATCGTTCCTCTCTCTTGCGAAGAGAAACAGCGAAACGGAGTCCCACACAGGGACTGAGAAAGGCATCGCGAACCATGGCAGGAAACAAGAGAGGAGGGTGGGCGGCGTTTCAAAGCATACCTTTCTCGGCCTTTTGGCTAAGATCAAGTGTAGTATCTGTTCTTATCAGTTTAATATCTGATACGTGGGGCATCGGTCCACATGATATTAAATTAATTTATTTAGGGGGAGAGGCCGCCACATTAGCTTGCTACTGGGCATCTCACGCGTCGTTCGGGCGTTGCACTACAGCCCTTGCCTGGCGCACCCCACCCAAGCCCAGTCCAAATGAATTTGCTCCTTGGTTGTGACATGTTCTGGGTTTGCGTGCTTGAAAATGCGAAGGGGATGCATTTATGTTGCGGAACCAGACCACTGACTGTCTGCGTTGGTGAATAACTGGGGTTTCAGCTGTAGGAGCCCGAGTGTTTCTCTGGTTTTCTCGTGTCAAGTGGTTCTGTTCTGTTCTTATTAAACAACGAGCAGTGGAGTCCTTTTATGATGGTGAATGTCCCACAAATTCAGGGTGCTCCTTTTCAAACCCACCAAACCACAAATATAACCTAAGATCCTAAATTGGTTTTTGAAATTTTCCCTTATTACAACAAAGATATTTTTCCCCCATAAGGATATGAAATTGGTTGAACGGTCTTTTGACAGTTTGTAAAATTGCTTTAAACGGCTGCAGTTTAAAATGGTGAAATTGGTAAGACTTGACATAATCATAAAAACATATTCATAAAATCATGCAGATTTTGATCTCCGTCAATGACCGAGTCAGTCCCAAAAATAGAAAAATTGGATCAAACAATTAGGGCTCACATGTAATAGGGAGATTTCAAAAAAGGAGCTTCACATCGTTTTTGCCCAAAGCGCTACATGAGATGAAGTTAAATTCTGGCCTTCGAATACAACCGATTGAGGAATGACTTAGGACTTTATTTTGAGAGGCTTCCAATAGATAAGCAAGTTCGACCAATTTACCATCTTAGATACTTGAAAAATCTAGTTGTCCTTTCCAAGATGAGAAATGCCTATAACACTATTTAAATAAAGGAGGAATGGACAATAACAGTTCATTAACTTTCGTACAATGCTTATTTGATACTATAATCTTTTAAGTGATCATATAAGTGCAATATATTCTAAAAATTAATCCTTTTTATGTGATACTCTATGTGATGCCAGCTATTTATGTCGACAGAAAATCACATATGGTATTATTTTAAAATAAATAATTTAACACAACTCGTTGGAGATGTCAAAACTCAAGATATATAAATCATATGATGTTATCTGGCAATATAAATTTGCCCAGAATTGAGAAATTAAGTTAATCTTATTCCACAAACCAAACCAGTAACCTCAAATCGAGAAATTATGTTTAATTTTTCTCCCAAAAGATCCTAGCCCTAAATTCTGGTTTCAACTAGAACAGATTATTCAATAGCGAGGCGCCCCGTCTCATCCCATGATCCGGAAGATGTTGATGAAACTAAACATGGACTTCATTGGAAGGTTCAACACCGTTAGTGGTTGTGGGGGAAGGAGTGACGGGTGCCATGGAGGGTGATAGAGAGAGTAATGATGGCGGTGATGGTGATGGGGTGGTGGTCGGAGCAGGGGGGGCAGCTCATGTGGTGTCCAAAATGAGCCATCAATTTTGGTTTATAATTGAAAGGAGTGGCTAGGGTTTGGATTCACAACTTGATTAGCCCCAAATTCTCAAATCGGGGGCAAGAAAAAGCTTGAAGGACATTGCTTTAAAACATTTTCAATGTCATCTCTTCAGTGAATCGTATTGCATCATTGAGGACTTTCAAACTAGGGTAATCAAATGTAATTTAAGTTAATGTTTTTAAAAGTTGACACTTAGGAATATGCATCCTCAAACAATTCCTCAAAAGTTCTCCCTGCTGCAGAGAAGTAATCGAGAACATTTAGCCCCCCCACCCCAAAAAAAGAAGAAAAAAAGAATCAAAGAATCTTGATAAGTATGATAAATTGAAGGATTATTGATACTCTGTTGTCTAATATCATAGACTAGACAAAGTTTGGAAGTAATGAATATGAACTTGGTCTAAATGTTTAAGGAAAAAAATAGCTACAAAGAAATACCTGCTGGGTTCATTCTCAATCGTAACAGGTCTGCCTCCATTATTCAGCACGCTTCCAAAACATAGAGGTCAGTGGCAATGACAAGATTCATCATGCAAAGTAGAAGGTCGTGCAGGCTTTTCCCTGAGCCTAATCTAAAAGGTTGTGTGTTCAAGTTTCCGTCCTGCTCTACTGACCTTTCCCTTTAAAAAGGAAAAAAAGAAAAGCATCAACTCTCTACGAGATTGTGAAGATATAATAATTCAAGGTCTAAGCACGTAAGAACATGTCACGGAGAAATAATTGAACCATAGAATCCACAAGTTTCAGTTCTCAGTGGTTCATGAGAATAGATGGTGAAAGCTTCTATAACATAACTAGTAACCTCACAGGAGTGCAGCCTATTAGATCAGGCTATGTTTTATGATAGCCAAAAATCTTGATGGGGCTAGGATTATCATCAACATCAAGTTACAAACTGTGTACTCAGCTACTGTTTGAAGAAATTTTCAGTATTGTCATGCTCCAACCCCCTTTAAGGACCTTTTGGAGAACCTTATGGTCATAGGGAGTGTTTGGGAGAGCATATTGTGTACTTTGTTTCTTTAGTTGCTCGTCCGAAGTCCATGCTTTGGTTTGATTGATGAGGGCATAATTTAGGAGTTGGAATTTGCCTCGCTCTCTTTTTATCTACTCAGGGAAGACTATTCAATGGCAGACACCTTTGATAACTTACTTTGATGTGCCATGACTGGTAAAATTAGCTGATTACCAGAACCAGATCACTAGCGTATGAATAAGCAATCATCAGTACCTTATATAGAGACTGATGACAAAAAATCAGAGTCCATGAGGAAGAGGCTGAAGGATCATTTCTCATTCTTCCTTCTGAGATTTCCTTTTCTTTCTCAGTGAGAAAGGACGAAATACGCATCTGGACAAGCGGCTTAAGGGGTCCTGAAGACCTTCCATCTCATAGTGTCCAAATCTCCAATTTCGTGAGACATAAGGTCGTGGGATAGGTTTATCCATGCCTCCTGTAAGAAGGTAAAACAGAGTCACTTTGGAAAGAAACAAACAAGTGGACCACTGAAAAGGTTTGGCCAAATACTCTCTTGTGGGAACTAGAAGCAGCTTCCATATCCATCCACATTTGCTATTTAAGTTCCTTTAAATCTCCTTCTCTGCTATAACTTGAAATAAAAAGGAACCAACTTTTTTGACCCAAAAAAAGAAGTTCCCGAAACCTCTCAAAAGGAGGAAACTACATAGAGCCAGCAAACATAAATTAGACATCTAGGTTATCTATCTGTTTCTGGCCAAAGAGAAGTTTTCTGGCTGTTAAATTAAAATAGCTCTGTGGATGCAGATACATAATTTGGTCATACCTTCATACATCAATCCATGTTTGTCCACCGCTCAATAGAAAGGCCATGTTTTTTAATCTTTAGCAGCTCTACAGAGTTCGTTCCATGCAAGCATTCGGTCTTCCTAGTGATTCTACCCACTGTAACCACCTGTGGCACACCGAAAATGATCACTGCAAGGTAAAGAAGGAGAAGAGAGTGGAAAAGGAGAGGGGGTTAGCCTGCCAGGAATTGAGTGGAGGTCAAAAGTAACTATCAAGGTTGCAAGCATAGACCCTACTTTAGAAAACAAATGGTATGATGGGCGTGGTATCCAAGCAAGACCATTGGCACAGTCAACTACTACTAGTCCAAACTTTGGACCATAACCGTCGGTTCACTCCCAGTCATCAGATATAGTCCAGAATAGGTAACCAAGTACACGGACCTCCTACAGAAGGAAAGAAGCAGAGTTTACCAAAGCAAAATCTGACAAAGGATAAATCACAGAAAAAGTTGAATTGCAGACTTGCAAGTCAAACCATGAGCATAGCTGCATAAATAGCGAGCAGATGTTCCAATATATATAGCTGACGTAGCAGTCTCATCAGAAACTGCATTCTCTGTAAAAATGAAGGGTATATTTAAATGCTCGTGTCTTTCATTGAACTGTAGCAACATGCAATACAAGCGATCAGGATAAACGCCGCGTCCAGATTCACTATATTTATCAGTCTCCACTAGTTTCAATCCAGGACCAGAGACCACCTCCTGAGAAGCAAGAATGTGTATACATTATCGCAATGATTTTTTAGTGGTATGATGATGTCAGACATCTAATAGAGAAAGACCTGTCCACACTAGTTGATGCCTATAAAATCGAGCTTCTCAGATATATTATCCACATATGGGAAGAGAGCCAAAGAATTGGCCAATGAAACAGAGTCAACATCAAACAGGCCATAAGGACGCATAAAAGAGACATGGTGTGCCACTCCCAACTGGTGGATTTGACAAGGCTCTGCTGTATATACAACAAAAGAGTGAAAAAATAGCATATCTACTAAAAAGGTCATAACAGTAGCTTATGCCGATGAACAAGGTCAAGGTAGCATAAAAAACTTTTAGCAGCAATGACTTAGACTATCTAAATGGGACAACTGACCACAAAACAAATACACTGGAAGAGTGAGTACATGAATGCACGCATCAGTGCTGTTTGACACTCAACACATAACATAGATGTTTCAAAAGAAAATTAAGACTTCAATCGGAGAAGAAACCTTTGTCTTTGTATGTAATCTAGGCCTTCAAGTATGCAACAGCTATCCAATGCATAGCCTGTTTAAAAACTCCAGTTGGTAGTGCGGAAGTGGCAGCCTCCAACATATCACGGTGGCAACCAGGCCAAGCACCAGAGCAGTGGGTGAGCATACAAAATACATGAGGCTCATTAAATGTAACCCAGTAATCCACAGAATCTGAAACACAGTCAACAACAAGCCTGTGATGCAAGACCACGGAAATTAACTTTAAGCATGCGTACATACATAGGATACATTCACAAAGTAAGGGTGCAACATAAGATCTGCGCTCATGCTGAGGCAGCTGTAGTTTAATATAGGATATTAGTATTTGGACTAGTTCACAGCAGCCAGCCATGCCACAAACAAGCATAATCTGAATATATTCCTTTTCTACTGCTTCCATCAGCACACCCTTGGAAACTGCAACGGTTTAGCTCTACACATAGAGTTTCTGGACCATGAATCCGCAGAGAGGAACATGATGAAACCATGATCAAGGAAAAATGGACAAAGGTTTCAGTGAGCTTTGAATACTATAGTCTAGATACAGGTGACTACTTTGATTTCTTTCAACAGCAAGTCAGAAGTGATTGCACTGTTGAAAGAGAGACAAAGCCCTTAATGTCCGAACTCCACGAAACAATCAATAGATATGGTAAGGAAGACTAACACTGTAAATTTCATGAAGTAATCAACAGTTTTTTCTATCTTCCAGCCTCCATATTCACCTGCTCATGGTGGCAAACAGTGATGAAAGAGAGTGAGCATCACCTTCTTCATCCCATAGGAGCGGACCCTATGGATGATCCACAGCGCTCTAAAGCTGTGCAATTAACCTGAGAAGGAGAAGGAGAAATTGCAGCCTATCAATTATTTCAAATGAATAATATTCTTTATTCATAGCATCTTCATGTTAAAGACATTTCAGCAAATCACATTTAAGAAAAGCCATTTGTTTAATCCAAAGCAATTTGTTTAACCCAATTTTCAATACCGCAACTTGGAACAATCAAGAATCATCATTAGTTGAGCTTATGAATGGCCAATGTCAGACTAACGCTATCTTTAAGTCCATTGACTGGTTCCTCGGGCATGACTCGTGTCCAGTCTATCCCCATTCTGAAAACACTGATCCCGGTATCGTTAGCAAGTTTTAGTTCAGTGTCAGGATCAGTCCAAAACCTCAATCACTCCTACGTGAAAGTGATTCAAACAATACATAGATCAATTCCACAGAAGATTAATCTACAAGTCACATTTATTTATTTATTTATTTTTTAATGTTTCCCAGAGACAAGATACTCACTATAATGGAAACAGGTTGATGATAGACTATGTAGATATAACTCAAGAATATGTCAATAAATCCTATTGAACAGAGGAAAAACACATTTCACGAACATGTATTAAAAGATCAAATCCCAGGCTTTCAACACTTGTAAACTTAGGCTTACGGATGTGGAACATTATGCCAGGAAGCAACATTATGATGGCACGCTTCATCTGGTGTAGCATCTCTTTCTTCTTCCTCCACAGACTTTTCGAATCCTCTAATCATAGCTTCCATAGCAACCCCAAGAGGCCTTTTCTTTTTCACTTGCTGGATGATGAAGCTTGCTGAGAACCGCCGTCTCCAGCAGCTGAAGCAATGACTGCATCTGCAGTTTGGGGTCCTTGCTGCGACTCCGGCTTGTCACAAGGGCTCTCTTCTGCAAACTGGAGCCATGCATAATTAAGCCTATCCTCAACATGCGCAGGAGCTGTTGCCAATCCAAAGAAAAACTCCTCGCCCTCTGCAAGAGTTAGAAATTATAAAGTTATTCCATAAACCCATTCCCCTTCCCTCTCTCTCTCTCTCTCTCTCTCTCTCTCTCTCTCTCTCTCTTTCTCTCTCTCTCTCTCAAAATCAACAGTTATACCGTGCGCGTGTCAATCCATGTAGGTAAACTCTATTCTCCGCTCCCTGATCTAAATCATTGCCACACTTCAACCAGCCAACTTCAAATTCCAAATCTCCCACCGTTTAACAACAATGGTGTCTAACTAAGTGCAGTCATTCATGTTGGTCATGAATCATTTACAATCACATCACGGGTGTCACTCATTCGAGATCACAACTTCTACACAACACTCTCATCATCCCACTAAATTTTGTGCCCTCAAACAGGCTGTGCATCAAACTGCATCCATGAAAAGTTTGAGAGTTGCAAATTTCTTATGTCCACAGATTATCAATTGTTAACTTACTTTTCACCATATCAATTTTCTAATGTGAAAATTCTCTAATATAACTCACATGTGCATCTTAATAATTTTCCCCCGCAAGTGTCAGTTCAGTATTAGATTTGTTATCCCTTAATTCAGGTATCGTTTTGCATCAATATATTTCAACTTGAATTTCCATCGACGCCAAATTTCATCATTGGTCTCTTTTTCTAGACCAAGCTGGAGAGATTGTTAGTATGCATTAGTATCACACTAATTTTTCGATGTGAGATTTCATACCAATTCTCATATGTGGAATTTTTCTAACATAACTCACATATGCATCCTCATATCCTCCTCCTCAAGTGTAAGCATAGTGTTAGATCTGTTCCGCCTTAATTTAGGTATGCTTTTACACCAACATATCTCAAGGTTGACAGTTTTGTGAGCTTATAGAATATCAAAGAGATAAAGTAAAGGAGTTAGCCCATACATGCTAACATATGGACAAGAAGCTATTCTTATAGATGAGATCAATGTGCAGTACTTAAGGGTTAAGTTACAATGACAATTATATCTTAATAGATGTGATTCAACATCAAATCTGTCGCATTGGAATCAAGAGCTTCCCTCAAACCAACTCATCGGATCGATGAATGAGAACATTCAATCTTGATAGTTTGAATCTATCCGACAATGTCTCAAGTTTTGGCCAACAATTCGAGCAAGGACCGACACCGGAAGATGAGGATAGGTCCAAAGATTGAGTTTGCAGGAACGAAATGAGCTCAGCCAAAGTTGGACTATGGCCGCCCATTACGTGCTGATCATGATGATGGGCGGCATGCTAAAAATCATATAAGGAGTACTAGTGTATGATCAATTATCAATGAGCCTAAGGATAAAGATTCAGTGATCGATAGCAAAGCAGGGAGGCGCGACGCGTTCCACTGTTGAAATACAATGACAGGTATTTGGAAGCTACTCGAGTGATGTCAGTAGTAAAGTTTTGAATAAAAACATTTGAACTATTCAAGAGAGCGCCAGAGGTACACATGGTTAAGAACGGTTGAAATCCAGAGATTTGACCATGAAGTCATTGTCGATAAACTATGAAGCATTTGAGCACGATCAATGCAATTGCAAGGAAAATGGGCAAGATAATCACAAAAAAAAAGGGATGTCCATAATGTTCGAAGCGGTTACTAGAAGATGAATAACTATTCACTGGTTACTAGACTTCTCTATAAATACCATTGGATAGCCAGCAAGAAAATCCCGAATGACAAATCAAAATGTTATTTCTTTATCTTTACATTACTCGTACTGCACTTTAATTTTCTTACTTGTAGCTTTTAGATGCCTGTTGTTGATTAAATTTTGGTATATGTATATACCCAGTGTTGCGTCATCAATCAGATTCCGACGTCGCATCTCCTATCCTAGTCCAGTGCTATTGATTAGATTCCGACGTTGTGTCTTGTGTACATCGCCGTCGATTAGATTCCGACGTGTGTCTATACCCAGAACTACATCGTCAATTAGATTCCGACGTTGCATTTCCTATCTTAGTCTAGTATCATGGATTAGATTCCAACATTTTGTCTTGTGCACATCGTTGTCGACTAGATTATGGCAATGTGGCTTAGTTATCTTCAAATTGTGTTATTGATTAAATTCTAGCATAATTTGAGCTTGATTTCAGGGTTTGCAAGTCCGTCGTATGAGTTGTACATTATTGTTCGAAATTGAAAATTCAACAGTTGTATTGCATTTGATATCCTTTGCCCGAAATAGACACATGACCTCTATCCTCTCTAAATAAAAGCTGAAGAATTGCTCTTGATGAAAGATGTTTCGTTGCAGAAACAAAACTGACGAAACAAAACCATATGAGAGATCAATTATAGAAACTCATACATTTTCAGGGTATGCCTCGCAACGTGGTTTTAGTTCAGTTTTGTTTCCAAGATGGTAATTCCAAGGTCCGAAGTGAGCTAAAATTTTTCTCTGCAGCCCATAAATATAAGCGACCTCCAAAGAGTAGACCCCAGGAGAGCCTGTGAATATTTTAGCTGATGCTTTAAGGATCCATCAACCTTTACAGTTGCGATTGTCGGCAGTGTGATTCCTACAATTGCTGTCCCTCTCATCTTGCAATATGTGGTTAGTAATTTTGTAATTTTAAATGGTTAATTTATACAAAAATACTTACGAAATTTATAAAAGCTTTGCACTTGCCAGAAAAGATGTAACAAAATAAAAGTCCAAGAAGTCATGGGTAAAAATTGAAAATTTTGGTCTAAATGCGTAATTAACTCCAAAATTCGGGGGGATTATGTGTAATATTCCCATTAAAGTTAACTATCCGCTCCCCTCTAAAAATCAAAATGGGTGCCTTACTTAGCTTTACAATGCAACTACGAGCACCAATACTCTATTGTTTTCTTTTTCTTTATATTCAATTATTTGAAGAATAACAAAGTATTCGTTCCATGTTCAATTTCTAGAGAGAGATCCGTACGGTGTTGTTAGAAATGATATGAATTTTACTATAATTGCCCACATATGAGTGCGAAGCCGGTTTTTAGAAAAAGTGTTTTTCCATCGGGGTCGATGATGTTGTAATTTATGTAAGTGATTGGAAATACAAACATTCGAACAGTAATCTCGGATTAATGGAACTAATCACTTCATGCGTCGTGATGATGTGTGGCTATGATGGCTTCAGATCGAAACCGAAATGGCATAGGCATTTTTTCATTCTCAATAAAGAAAAAAAATTTCTCTGCATAATCACGTTTTACATTGTCAACATATCTGAGCAATTATAAATGATATTAATTTAGTTGATTCCTAGAAATGTATTGTTTTTCTAATGTGTTTGATGAACTTGTACTTATGTAATCAATCAATAACACAAAAATCTGAACTTTAATATGAGATTGATAGAACTAATTAATTCATGCACCGTGACGACATGTAGCTATAATGGCTTTGGATCAGAACCCAAAAGCATAGGCACTTTCTCGTTTTGCTTTTCTTTTCATTTTCTATAAAGAAAAAAAAAACTCTATGCGAAATCACATTTTATATCGCCAATATTAGTGTTAGCAATATCCAAGTAGTTATAAAAGATATGAATTTTATTATGATAGTGTGGAGTTGGTTCTTAGGTGTTGTTTTTCTGTTGGGGTCGATGATCTTGGAATTTATGTAATCGATTGAAACAACAAAAATTCGAACTTAATTTGGGATTAATGGAACTAATTAGTTCATGCGTTGTGATGGAGCATGGCAACGATGGCTTTGGATCGGAGCCCAAATGGCACATGCAATTTCTCGATTGAAAATTTCTTTTCATTTTCAATAAGAAAAAAACCCCATTTGCATTATCACGTTTTATATTTTTAACGTTAGTATTAGCAATATCTGAGCAATTATAAATGATATGAATTTTACTATGATAGTGCGCAGTCAGTTCTTAGAAAGATATTTTTTTTTAATGAGGTCAATGAACTTGTAATTTATGTAATTGATTGAAAATACAAAAATCCGAACTATGATCAATGGAACTAATCAGCTCGCTTGTCATGATAGCACGTAGCGATGATGGTTTTGGATAAGAATCCAAACAACCCAAGTAGTTTCTCGTTTTGCTTTTCTTATCATTTTCAACAAAGGAAAAAAAACCTCTCCGCATAATCACCTTTTATAATACTAACATTAGTGTTTACAATATTTGAGCAAATATAAATTATATGAATTTTACTATGACAACATTCAGTCAATTATTAGAAATGTATTGTTTTTCTCACGTGGTCGATGAACTTATGATTTATGTATTGATTGAAACTGCCAAAATTTTCTAATTACGTCTCTTCACCCTAATTCCGAAAGATTTAAACCAAAGATGATGGGCACTCATCAATGGTATGATGCACAACTTATCATTTTCCCAATAAATGAATAAAGTAGTCTTTACAAGCTGTCATAGCTTCTGAACCAGAACAATCAATTTCTTTGTCCAAAATCAGGACTTTACCTCTGCTCCTTCCAGCCATGGAGGATGGCATCTTGAACGACAGTTGGCGTATCCGCCGAAGTTCTGTCAAATTATTGGGCGATCTGTTGTTTAAGCATGTCACTATGAACTGTTACAAGTCTTGTGTCATTCAGAAAGCCAGATGCTATATGTATAATCTTTTCGCTATTTAGGTTACTGGAACTTCTGGAAAAGCTTTGCTTGAGGGTGGTAGTGATGATGAAGGTTCTAGTACTGAAGCGCATGGACATGCTATAATTGAGGGTCTTGGAAAGGAAGGGCGCAATGAAGTTCTTGCAGCCCTCTCTATGGTTCGAACTGATGGGAGCCCATCTGTACGTCAGGTAATGAAGCCAAAATATATCAGTGAGCACGTTATCTGGCTGAAATACAGTTCTCCATATTGTATTTATTGTATAATCAAGCATCATCAGCAGGGTGCATTACATGTTTGGAAGGCTATGCGAGTACTCCAAAGACGCTGAAGGAAATAATGCCAGTTTTGATGAATACTCTGATCGTTTCTCGGGCATCGTCTAGTAAGAGATGATGTCAACATTGGCCAAAGCAATAAAGAAATGACTTGCACAAATCCGTTTTTACATTGGTTCATGCCAGCTTTGGTATAATGATACTCGGGTCAAACTAAGAGAGATATGAAAGATAAAATGGGGACTCACATAAAATACAGTCTGATCTACTAATTAAGAGGATTAGACCGTGCTTGGTAAGAAGCCAGCCTTCCACACCTAACTCAAAATGAAAATTAGAGGAGAAACCTATAAGAAGAAGCTCTTTCATATCAACATAGCGAATTCATTCATTGGTCCTATTAGAACAAACAAATTCCCTTCAATTATACACACATCATCCACAAGCAGCGATTCGACGCCAATGCGCTGTAGGTTTACACAATTCTTGTGAGGTTCCGAGAAAACGGCGCATGGGAAAGAAGACATTTATATAGCCGACAATATAAGGTCAAGAGGCATCAGCGTGGGCAATAATAGCGCTAGTACTGTAGCTGATGTTGGTGTAGCCATTGGTGTTGTTGTTGAGTATTCCGGGATGAGTTGCGCTCACACCTGCTATCGAAGAAATGGCCATGGCTAGTGCGGAAACAAAGCTAGGGTCGCTAGCGATGGCTGCTCCAACGTTACCCATCAATGAAGAAGGGCATTGATTGCTCAGTAGCAAGGGATGTGCCTGTGATGGTGGCAACACGTGCATCTGTGAATGCCCTGGGAATCATGGGCAGCTATGGGAAGGAGGACTGAAAAGAGGGATATTTTGTGTTTGACAATTAGGTATTGATGCAAGGGTTCTTTGGCTTTGTAGAGAGCGGTTATTGATGAGAGGGGTTTGGGCTAAGTCAGGTGTGATTGTGGGGTAATTAGGGGATGAGGAAGAAATAGAAGCCATGGGGGTGGAGTTATTGCAGAGGAGGTGATGTGGGAACAATAAGTTGGAGCTGGAGAGGAAGTTAAGATTGCCATTGTTGATGGGAGTGATTGGGGTTGCCGTCAAGCCGGAGAGAAGCGTCGCAGCAGCGGCAGAAGTGGTGTTGAAGAGGACGGCGGCTGTTGGAGGAAGCAGGTGGTTGTGCTTCCCTTCGTATGTTGTTATTAGGATGGTCTTGTCCCGGCCGCATCTTTGGATCTGCATTGAGCAGGACAATTCCACGTGATGAAGGAAGAAGCTAAGAAGCACAAGAGACTTAACTTTTAATCTTTTTGGTGTCGTGTCACAGCAAGTGTAAGTCCGGCTCATTTTACTTACTCAAATCAATCACATAAATAGAATTTATTGAACTCATATAAGTCTTGTTTAAAATATAAGTTTTGCTAAAAGCACTAGTTGCCGTATATTTTATAAATTGTGATTAGTTCTATTTATCGCGTCATGTATAAAATGGAATTTTCATAACATCACTTTTCATACACTTAACTTCCCCTATATCATTGGAAGATTAATCCATCAAGCTAATTGCATGCCATATGCCGCTAGACCTTTGGTGCTTCTCGTAGCATATTTCGTAGAATATGACAATATATATAATATGATTTTCCCATTCATGATGTATTTATTACACTTTACATGAGTGATATACCCTTCCCTCTGTCTCCTGATTAATTTCAACCAAGTCGTCATCTTGCCAATCCACAGGCACACGAGACTACAAAAATGATTTCTAGGACGATTTTGGAGGAAAAGAAAGGATATTTTTATCTCGTGTCAAAAGAACAAGAAAGCCGAAAAACCAAACCGAAGCAATATAGATTTTTTGGCTTTATTGTGTTATTCTCATGGCTCTCGGTTGACGGTTTCTCTTGCTAGTGTACTCATATGTCGATGGATTTCCTATAACTAGATCTATCAAATTGGTGGGTTTGTCGAAAATGGTCCGGCCTAAATTAATCAATTTAATCCGTTTTAACCTATTTTTAATGTAATATAAATTTAGTGATTTATAACCGACCCAAGTCACATCCAACACATATTCGATTCATATTACTAAAATATTTTCATATTTAACTCAATCTAAGAAAATTGATACCTAAATTGAGGTGAGAGCACGAAATGAGAAAGCACAAGATTAAATGAGGGTAAGAGGGAGTTATAGAAACGGGTTAGATCCAAATAAATTATTAATCTATTTAATACCCATATTATTTTGGGTTTTACCATTCTAAATCCATTTTTGACCTATTTGTTGAATATAACTAACTCGTATAACAGTTCATCAAATATGGGTTTAAAAATGAGTTTATGACCTATTTTGATGGGTTTATACCGTAACCAATTCGGAACGAGAGTTTCCTTAGTACAAGGATTATTAAACAATACCCTGTGACAACGGAGGGCGTCATAAGATTTGTCAATCATTCACATCACAACAATGATTCCACAAGAAATTGTGGCGAGATGATGCCATCTTGTAAGGGGATGCAATTTTATGGTTACTAAGCGCCAAAACAACAAGAAATGGAACCCTATTTTCACCTAAAATCATGAATCAAGAGATGGTGAAGAAACCTATGAGAAGAACCTCCTTTATATACCTTAGACGACGACCCATTCGACCTTCAACGAAGGAGGAAGTAAAGGGCACAAAAGTGAAACTGAGAGAGCAAGCACGATCATGAGTGCCGCACATTGCGTTGCAAAAATCATCCTCGTCGGGCTACTCTGCGCTTGCGATGTCGCGAGATCCGACCCCCCCGACATGTCGCTTGTGTATGAAATATGTAGCGGACACATGTTCTTTAAGCTCTTTACTATCTATGACATTTACATAGATGAGGCTATGGCGGACTTGCGGCACAATACGCCGACCGAGGGAGACAACTACTACACCATCTCTCACGGCGTCATCTATGGCCATGGGGCATGCAACGGGGCATTGTCGTCTGCGGACTGCTTGGAGTGCATTCGGCAGGCTGGAGATGACCTCAGAGATATACGTGATTGGAGTCTCGGAGCGCAGGTCCAATTTGTAGATTGCGGAGTTAGGTACGAGACGTACCAATTTACCGAATAATTAATCCTTATGCTGATGATTATGTCAGAGCTTATCAAACATTGCATGAGCTCGCAGGTACTACTATGTGTTCCGGCGGCAAAGCCAACTCATACAAGTCATTTCCATTTTCTACAATGCATAGAGAAAATCCATGTACTTATGTAAACGTGTTATCAATGGACCATGTTCAATAAATTACCCATTCTTGTCATTCACGGGCTTTCGAAACTATCAAATTAGCATACGAAAAGATGCGACCATCGTTATTCATTGTTTCAAAGAGGTGAGAAATAGTAAAATTCCTGAGTGAAGGGTGAAATAACATGATGAGCTCTTATTCTAAAGTTTTGTAGACATGGGTCGCCTCTTCTCTTTTCATGACTTGAAATTCCATGTAAACATTCGTTCTACTAGATATCTAGCTAAAACCTCATGAATCGGGTATAAAGCGAGCCAAAAACAGTTAGATGGATCAAATATTCAATTGTTTATGCTCACTCCTGATGTAGGTAAATCGACTAATACTTTGATATGTGTGTGTGTAGGTAAGGTCAATGAAAGCATGGGCTAATTTTAAAACACTATCATCATTAAACCCCTAGATGGCATAGTCTATTCAAATCTCAACAAATGCAAGCAAATTATTCTAGATTAGTTCCCTTAAAATAGGCAAGAGTGATATACTTAATCGGCTAATGGGGCTTGCAAGATGTTTTGTGGGTCTTTACTAAGTCGGGCATCTGCATTCATGTTCATAATTTGTGCTCAAGGTTGGAGGGAATCGACAACTTAACATGGAAATAGCCCATGGCAATTTACAACCGCACCAATGTGGGTTTTCACTTTCAAAGTAGGGGTTAAAAAAAAAACACTCTACAGAGAGTTCTAGGTTTCTTCAATTATCTAGAACAAGTTTTTCATGCGTTAAGATAAAAGTTAAGTGCTATTCACTCCAAAAACTTCAATTATTTAAATTAAACAAGTACCATATTCTCATTTATCTTAACATGTTAAGATCCCAAAGAGGTTTCTTTTAGAACCTTCTTCATCAATAATATGGTTTTTAGCCGAAGAGTCTCGAAGGAAAATGTCTTTTGCTTCTTTCATGTTCTAAACCTCGATGAAGAATTTAAAGCTTTTTTTTTCTTAATGAAGAATTTGCTTTCCAGAGCTTAATTTGGGGAAGGCTAAGTTGCTATCAAAATCAAGAACATTTGAGGAGACGTGTGCAAACTATACATACCAACTTGGTGATGTCATCGTATATGAATAAGAACAAAATGAGAATGAAACGAAACGATGCGGGGAAAATTGATTTTACTTGTGACAATTGGGGAGGGATATTGTTTATTATTACGAGGATAATACAAGAGATGATGTCATCGTGCCATGCGGCGTGGGACAGACAGATTCATCTGCTTTTCCACCTTTAGGTACAAAGAATACAAAAAATAAATTAGTAAGAAGTGATGTTGACATTGGCCAAAGCAATAAAGAAAGGACTTGCACAAATCCGTTTTTACATTGGTTCATACTAGCTTTGGTATAATGAGATTCGGGTCAAACTAAGGGAGGTATGAAAGATAAAATAGGGAGTCAAATAAAATACAATCTGATCTACTAATTAAGACGATTAGACCATGCTTGGTAAAAAGCCAAAAGGAGCCTTCCACACCCAACTCAAAATGAAAATTAGTGGAGAAACCTACAAGAAAAAGAAGCTCTTTCGTATCAACACGGCGAATTCATCATTCATGGGTTCTATCAGAACAAATAAATTCCCTTCAATTATACACACATCATCCATAATCAGCGAATCGACACTAATGCACTATAGGTTTACACAATCCTCACAAGGTTCCGAGAAAACGGTGCATGGGAAAGAAAGGATGTTTATATAGCCGACGACATAGGGTCAAGAGGCATCATCATGGGTGATAATGGCGCTAGTACTAGAGCTGGTGTTGGTGCAACCACTCGTGTTGTTGTTGAGCATTCCGGAATGAGTTGTGCTCGCACCTACTATTGAAGAAATGGCCATGGCTAGCGCGGAACCAAAGCTAGGTTCGCTAGCGATGGCTGCTCCGACGTTACCCATCAATGAAGAAGGGCATTGATTGCTCAGTAGCAGGTGATGCGCCTGTGGTGGTGGCAACATGTGCATATGCGGATGCCCTAGGAATCCTGGGCGACCATGGGCAGGAGGGCTGAAAGGAAGGATGTTTTGTGTTTGACAATTAGGTATTGATGCAAGGGTTCTTTGGCTTTGTAGAGTGTGGTCATTGATGAGAGGGGTTTGGGCTAGGTCAAGTGTGATTGTGGGGTAATTGGGGGATGAGGAAGAAAGAGAAGCCATGGTGGTGGAGTTACTGTAGAGGAGGTGATGAGGAAAGTTGTTGGAGCTGGAGAGGAAGTTAGGGTTGCCGTTGCTGTTGGGTGCAGTTGCTGTTGCGGTTGAGCCGGAGAGGAGCATCGTGGCAGCGGCGGAGGTGGTGTTGGCGAGGACAGCAGCCGCAGGAGGGAGTGGGTGGTTGTGCTTCCCTTCATATGTTGTTATTAGGATGGTCTTGTCTCGAACACATCTTTGGATCTGTGTTGAGTTGGACAATTCCATATGACAAAGGGAGAAACTAAGAAGCAAAAGAGACCACTTTTTTTTTCTTTTTCGGTGTCATGTCACAATAAGTGTAAGTGCAGCTCATTTTACCTTAATCAAATCAATCATATAAATAGAATCTATAGAATTCATAACATTAAAATTATAGGTTTCACTAAAAATATAAGTTATCGTGCATTTTGTAAACTGTGATTGGTTCTGTCTATTGCGTCATATATAAAATAGAGTTTTTACAACCTCACTTTTTATGTACTTAATTCCATTATACCATTGGAAGATTCAGCCAGTCATAGAAAGTAAAATTCAAATTTGAAGGAAAAGAAACTGAAGAAGTGGACGATATCAAAATGAAGATGATGAGCGGATGGAGCCAAACTTTATTGACAATTCAAGCACCTCTAGAAGTCAATTTTCTTGGTCATTGCAGTGCAACTACGCGTTATATTATTTATATGCTTGGCGTGCAACATGAGTTTATCCATCAGAATCAGGAGAATTCAGCATATGAGGTTATAGGTAAAATGCTCAGAGCTTAGCAGAGAAAGTTACACGAAAATCCTTCGAGTGAAAAGAGAGGAAAGTTCCTCGGAACTTCTCTCGACAACCTTCAATTTTCAGAAAACGTCAGTCAATTTCTACACAGATTTCCATCTTTCCTGTCATGAAAATGTCTTTCTTCATGATTATGACGGAGTTAGTTACTTAATCCCTAAACGGAACTTCACGGTCGGCTCATTCAAAGTCAACATGCAGAAGGCCATCTTTTTCCACGGCGTGATATTAGGGTTTCATAGAATAGGTCCAAAAAAGAAGAACGAGAAATCCATTTTTGTTAGTCCTGGCATATCATTCCGGTTGTGGATATATAGATTTTGGATATACCTGCTTACGGACCGGGCATCCGATGGCCATCGTGCAGCGATAGTAGGCTCGTGGGCAAGGGTTTCCTTTCGCAATTTTTTGACCGTACTTCCTCCATTGACACCCATCGCTTATCTGCAGCAAAAATTTACAGAGCTCATTCATCATCATTTTGATATACTAGTTATGCTAAGGGAGTTCTTCCCCTAGAGTTCCTAAGACTTTTTGAGAACCTTCAAGTTCTGTTGCATCCTTTGCTCAAAGATTATCATGTGTGATTTTTGAAGATATATAAATAACTCACGCATCAACATTGACCACAGTTGACATATGGAAGATTTGATTGAAGGATGCAATCATGGTAGCTAAAAATAGGCAATCGATCATAAGGACTCAAGAAGAAAATGAAGGGGGAAGAAGAAATCTAACCATAGGTGCATCAGATCGCGCCCTTATGGAAACTCTCGCCTTTCTATGAGAAACCTGATGACCCGAAATTTGGTCTTGATGATTATCAGGATCTTCTTCATCTTCTCCTACTATGCTCTTGCCTCTTGTCACATTTGGACTGTCTAGGGTTCTCACAGACTGATATGTTCGACCATCATCAGAGCTGGTCTCATTTGTTGATGACAATGCTCTTTTACTCCCTATGTGGTTCACCATGCTCTGATCATCGCATTGTTGATTGGTTATGCCGGCTTCCACAGATGGCTCCGATCTCTCTCTCAGATTATTGCCATAAGGTGACACCCCAGCATTAGCAAGCGCCTCGTTCTTGAACTGATGGGCAAGCAATAGACAGAAAAACCAAAAACCATTCGTTCTTTTAATTTCCTGAATCTATTGATTTGTGATGAAGAGAAGTCAAGAATCTAAAGGCAAACAATCGACCACAGCAATTCAAATAGAGCGAAACTAATAAATTATATTTTCTGCATCCGTATACATGGTTTCGAAATTTGAAGAAAATTCTGCAAAATGTTTATATGATCTCTTACTTTCCCCCAGAATTTCAATCGAGATTCCCAAGCAAACATACAGTAATTGTGCTGCTAACTGCAGTTAACATTATTGTTACCTTGTGATTGATTGATGCCTTCCTTTGCATAACTAGATGAAGCTGGGCATGAAGGGCAGCATAATTTTTGGAGATCCACTCCAAAATGCTCCTTAGCTTTTGATTCTCGTCCTTTAATTCCTCAAGTTTGACCCTCAAAGATCTCAGCTGTTGCACATATCCATGAACACATCCATATAAACCATTTCATTAATTACGAAATCAAAAGAAAAGTTTTGTGAAATCAACACCCACGAATATCTCATGTCAAACCCATATGAGATATACAATTTCATTTAGCACCCAGAAAAACTCTGAAGTTCTTCTTTAGAGAGAGAGGGAGAGAGAGAGAGAGAGAGCGCAATTGTGACTCACTTGGCTAGGGTGTTTGGTCTCTTCTTGATGATTCTCTCTCCACAAAACACCAGTTCTTAGGGTGAGATCCATTGCACCACCCTGCACAAAAGCCCCAACCTTGAGCAAATACTGAATAATCTGTATGAAAATCTACCATAATCTTCACACTAAGCAACCTTCATCTTCAGTCTTCTGTGAGCACTGGATATTACAGTCTATCATACATAGCATTAGAGGATGAGAATGAGAAACGCGATTACATCATCGAAAGGATGGAGCTTCACTGAATCTGGAACGCTAGCTCTGTCGTCGTTGCCATCGCTATGGAGCCGGTCACCGGAGAAGAAGTCAAGCTCTATGACAGCAGGCCTTCTGTCCGGGGAACCGAGCTGTTTATCTTCTTGCGCAAGTTGATGATCCATGGGGCTGCTTTGAGGGTATGGTATCATTTCATTTCACCAAATGCTTCATCAAGAAGACAAAAGGCTCATTATATAAGAACAAAAGAGGTCTGTTCTTTGACGTGGGACGGAGTGTGGATATTTGGACTCACCTCAAAAGTCTTGATGTTGAATATAAACCCCACGAATGCAAATACAATACGGTAAGTTACCATCGGATGCACAACGCTGAAAAGAAAAAAATTCAAAAGATTGAAATCTCAAAGAAAAGGTGGAAGAGCTGACGAGAAGGGTGGCTCTAACCATACCTCAACGATGGAAAGTTGTGGAACAAGTCAATCAGGTTGCGATATAAAATCCAACTTTTCTCCTGACGGCATGAGATAATATTGATGATATATAATAAATTTCACATATTATATCGTAGTTTGGATGTGATTAAGTAGCTTCTTGAAATATCTTTTTGGTGGGGTGAAGACTAAAGAGATTAAGTGTAGGTTCTTCCAATTGCAGAAAAAATGAGTAGGACTCGAGCGTTGGTTGGCCGTATTTGTCGCGGATGAGCAAATGACGGCATAATGATGCCACGTACAGCTCCTTTTTCTGGGGTGGCCCCCTGAAACGCCTGTCGTTTTAGAAGAATTGACATGGTGGTTGCCCTGAGGATCGATTTTCAATTGGGTGACACACTTGCACGTGTGGGTCTCTGTCTCTTAATTTCAACTTTCCCTCTCTCTCTTGTAAGAAAAAAGTGTTTTGCTTCGTGTCCGGTACGCCGCCGATGTCGCAATAAATCCGATCGAGCATACTTCAATGACGTAATAAATCCGATCAGGCATACTTCAATGATGTAATTACACATTGAAAAGAAAAACTGCACCACTACATCCAAACCATATCATGGCAGTCCGATTATGATCAGCAGCACGCGACGTAACCGTGGATGCATCAAATAAAGTATTGTATGTCGCGTCTTGTTGTATGGCCATGGCTGGAGACTTTCTCTGCTGCATCTATAAACAAAACCCTAAGTAATGTCCTTACTCTCCTTGCCGTATTTCAGTGGAACAAGTTAGGTGGACTAGGCTAGTCTACTCCCCAAGTCTTTTATATGAAAATTTCCATTGCTCCACACGTTCAGACGATTTGTCTAATGTATGACCTGCGAGGGAAATAAGAATTCAGCAAAAGAACAAAAGATGTGATTCCTAGAAAGCTCCATTTGGCTTGAAAGGCATGTTCTAACCACTTCTTTTACGGATGGTGGAAGCTAGACTGAAAAAATGCAATATAGTAATGACTGGGGTGGACACATTAGTTTCTCGGTAAGTATACATATGTGAACAAGTTACCCATATATAATATATAGGTAGAGAAAAAAACAAGCACAAATCAACATAGTCGCATCTCGTATCTATAGCTGATTCGAGTGCTGACCAACTTCTAAAACCTATTATGTTCTCGTCTCGTGTATGATTATCGTGTTAATTTAGGGAAGCTTTTTTCCGTCATGAAGAGGACTAGGACATAAGAGCTAAGGGAAGAATTACCTAGTCGATTCTAATTCAATTTTGTCAATTTACTCCTAAATCTTTTTATAAAATTTCAATGTAGTCCTTGTGGTTAATTTTCTCGGGAAATAGCTATTTTGGTGGCCTAGTTATTCATTGGTAGTCCTACGTGGTATATCACCATGTCAACAATTTCCAACAAAATTTACCTGAAATGGCTATATTGGAATTTCGCATAAATATTTAACACTAAGTTGTAAAAATTGATTAGTTTAGGAACGAATGGACACCGATAGGTTTAGGGTTGATTAGATAATTTTGCCCAACTAAAGTTATGATCTTAGGCATTATTTGTTTTGGAAGCATGTGTGATTTTTGTTAGTTAACGTGTCAAAATTTATCGCTCCTATATTTTTTTGGTAAGGACGAAAAAAGTAAGAAGATTTTCTCACCTATTTACGATGGCGATGAAGGACCGAATTATCTCGATAATCTTTGTCTTAGATCTTTGATTTTAGCACTTCCATTACTCCATAAATATCAGATGATTTATGGTTCTCTTTTACCCTTATTTAGCATGAGCTTCTGGAAGTTTCTCATAGCTAGGTAAATAACTATCTTCACCATTGTTCACAGCTGTTATGCAATCATTAATGTCATCGAGAGAGAGAGAGAGAGAGAGAGAGAGCAATTTCTCTTGCAAGCACGCCTTTAATCAAGGCAAGGGATTGATACTGCATGAAAGTACCTTACAATATGTTTGTGCTGATTATTATAGATCAGGTATAGTGTGCTACAGATGGGTTCACATGGATGATGATGACGCTGACCAGAAAAGAAAGTCTTGTGTGATTTTCTTCATCTGCCATATTTAGGGATTTGCATATCAAGAGTATAATATCCTGGTGTACGCTTGTGTCTTTAACCAAATTGTTAAATACATAACCAGCACAAGAAATTGTTTAATACATGAAGAAGATTTGAGCAATCTTAAGCATTTAATGCACTACGATACCTTGTTCAGTTGTAATCTAAGAAAATAGATGCAAGCTCAGTTATCAATATTTCGCTGCTCCTCTCATTTTTCAAAAAATAATATCAAATAGAATAAAGCAACACATTCAGCATTGTTCGCTTTAAAAAAAAGAAGATATCTCGCTGAATTGAATCTAGACATGTACGATGCAGAAGTGGCCATCTGAGATCAATATAGGTCAGCAGAAGCTGAACAGGAAAAAAAGAACTAGGGTTCTTGAGGAGTACTGACATTGAGCTTGTTCTACGCCTCTATATGACGTGAGACAAGGGATTGTCCTCTAAACTCATTTTTGATCATTTCAAATATCAAGTTTGATCGACTTCATTAGCTGCAGACACTAGGGTAATATCAGGAAAGACCAACCTACAAGATGTTTGCCCTTCAAGACAAATTGAGGCCACTCTATGTTGACAACTAACTTTTAGATGAAAGTGAGAAAACCAAAAAAAAAGAGGAAGATTGTCTTCCTTAATCAAAGGGTTTGTGTATGAAGACATGAACATCGCCTAAACATTGTGTTTTTCGAGGTCAGAATCTTTCTTTAAGATTTACTCAATAAAGGTTTTTATTACAGCTAAATCAGATTCATAATACAAATGGACCCAGCAAAAAGGATGCCATTGCCAAAGTCTATAAGCAACACCATTAACCAACTCGAAAAGTTAATCATATGGAGTCTCATTTCAATTTTTGAAGAGTATTGACATTGATTCATTATATGCCCCTATATAACGTGAGAATACGACTTCATTGTCCTCTAAGCTTAATTTGATAATTTCCCATCTCAAGTTTGATCGACTTTATTAGTTGCAGACACTAGGGTAATATCAGCAAAGACCAACCTACAAGATGTCTGCCCTTTAAGACTAATTGAGGCCACTCTATATTGACAACTAACTTTCAAATGAAATTGAAAAAAAGAAAAAAGAGATGAATATTGTCTTCCTTTATCAAAGGGTTTGTGCAAGAAGACATTAACATCACCTAAACATTGCGTTTTCCCAATAAGGGTTTTGATTAGAACTTAATCAGACGAATGATACAAATGGACCCAGTGAAAAGGATGCCATTGCCTAAGTCTATAAGCAACAGGTAAACCAACTTGGAAAGTTAATCATATGGAGTCTCATTTCAGTCCAAACACATCGTTCTAATGTTTTTGCAAAGACTTAACAAGACCTAAATCGAGTCTCGGTGAGAAAAGGCGAATGAAAAGAAAAGAAAAAAGGCACAGAATAACGAAAGAGTCCAAAAAAACGAAAGTGTCCAAAACCATTTTTTCCTTTCTCTCTCTTTTGCTTCCTTCAAAAGAGCTTCTACTTTTCCCTAAGTCTATACCAAACCCAGAAGACACTCCAGCGACACCAAGATTCTAGCTTGAGGTCGCCCTTTGACCCGACAAGCATGTGTTTTGGTAATTGATTCCTACGGAAAGACCTTTTCACATGTGAAAGTGGGGGGCACCAAAGAGAATCGAATGGCTGTACACATGCAATTGCAACGAAGATTGGTGTCCGTTCGCAGGATGCGCAGAGAGTCGGAACTTAGGAAGCTGATCAACTCCCACCGTCCTTACACAACCAAACTTCTCGTACATGAAGTTTGGGGTGTCCACAAGCAGGCTGGAACGATAATGTGAAGCACGGGTTCTTTTTGTCCGTGAGAGCTACATTTGAGCAAACTTCTCGAAAAAGCCTTAGTCTTAAACCTTTTGATTATACCAATTTAGTCCTAAACTTTTCGATGATTTATCAATTTAGTTCTAAACATCTTAATGATTTGCTAATTTAATCATTCCAACAAATTTTGGTCAACAATCACTAATGCGGCGGTATAGTCAGTGCCGGCCATCTTACATGGCATGACCAGCACTAACCTAGCACTGATGTGAACAATTTTTTTCTTTTTCCCTTCGCCAGCCTTGGGTGAGGGTCACCAGAGGCCATGACATCCGTTGGCCATTGACAAGGCTTGACGATGGTTGGCAGAGGGGAAAAAAGAAGGAACAAAAAAAAAGAATTAAAAAATAAAAAAAAGAATTGTTTACATTAGTGTCGGTCGAACCACATAAGACGACCAACGCTAACTATAGTATCACCTTGGCGGTTTATAATAAAATTGACCCAAATGACTAAATTGGCATATTGTTAAAAATTTTATAACTAAATTAACAAATCATGAAAAAAAATTATGATTGAATTGGTACAATTAAAAATTTTATGATTAAATTGGCAAAGCTATCGAAAGATTTAAAAATAAATTGATACAGTTGAATTGCTTAGGCCTAAATTGACCCTGGACAATTTTCCAGCTACATTTACAACGGTTAAAATTGCGTCCTAGAACGTAGAACCCAGCAGCTTTCGCTTTCCTTTAGTCTTTGATTAGGTTGTATGCATAATGTCACATGCAAGGTTGGGGCAAGAAACACTCTGAAGTCAAAACTGGAGAGAAAAAGAAGCACGATCTTTAATGGGACTAGGCCCGAGAAAAGTGGTTAAGGAAAGCGGCCGCTCATGAGCCTGCTCGTGTCTCTCAAACAAGATAGTCAAAGATTTGACAACGTCGCTTATCTTACATGGAACTTTCATTCGTGAATTTCCGACCACGACGGAAAAAACCAGTTTGAGATTTGTCGAAAATAACACGCGCCGCAATATCCTCGCGTTGGTTGAACTTATTCGACCCGAGACTAAGAGATAAGGAGGTACGAATGTAATAAGAGCAAGGGCTGGTCGATTGCTGTAATCACCTCGTGATCCCGTGATAGCCTTGAGGAGTTTTCGATAAATAAATAGAAAAAAAATGGGTTTTTTTTTTTTTTCACGCGCCCTTATAAACGAGGGTAGAAAACAAGAAGTTGTGATATGATTGTGGGAGAGGGGAACCCTCTTTTGTCCCATCTTGCTGAATCCATTTCCCAGCATAGTATGACCAGGACATGGGTTTGGAGATTTGCAGGGTGGTTGTTGCCACATGACAACAACTAACAAAAAACGTCAAGATTGTTTAACAGAGGGGTGAACAGTTTCAAGTTCCGTCTAAGTTTTATCTGGAATTTAGAATTTACCCGTTAAAATATGTTCTTTAATTTTTGGAAACTAATCTACTTTATATACCTAGATTTGCATTGAATCATTACTTTTAATGACCACAATTTGCTATAATTTATTGATTACAACTTATATTTAGATACATGAAAATTATGAATTATTAACAAGGTCTCAATCATGAATGTCATTAGAAATAGAAGCTCAAACTAGTAGTTTTAGACTACACACTCGTTATTGGACGCCATAGAGTGATGCATGATTGTGCTTTACAGTTTCTAGTTCCCGATCCCACCTAAAACCTAAGACCTACCCATTCTACCTAAAACCTAAGACCTACCCATTCTGGAACCTACCAATCGTATTCTAGAATCTAGAATTGGACCGATTCCAATTGATCTAGTTCTTAGGTTCCCAATTACTCTAAAACCATACTCACCCTCCTCATCCATCCTCCTTTTTCCCATCCTTATAATCACAATGGAATGAAAATTCCAGGTTCGCAATCAGCAATATACAATCAGACTAATCAAGATGTAAATGGTTTACAAGCATTGCCAATCTACGGGTTAGTGGATCTATGCTGCCGAAATACGCCGGCTATGTAAATTTCGACGAGCGACCCACTTGAGCCAGATTGGGAGGAAACATGATTGAGTTGGGTCGCTCAGATTGGGAGGAAACGTTATTGAGATTGAGAGGAAACATGATTGAGTCGCCAACCGGAGACTGAATTCAGTCTTCTGCCTTGTTTCCTTGGAGAAGATGATATTGGGAAGCACACATGGAGTTTCGACGGTGAAATGGAAGGTCTTTTTTCAGTTGATGACGAGAAGGAACCGGCGACAGATGCGTTCATCGTCGTATCTAGATAAACTGTATCAGCCCTATTGGGAGGAACTCTGGAAGATAATCTCCATCGATCATCACACCAGCATCATCACGGGGAGAATATCACTAGCACCTCTGATATAGTCATTCGATTTTCCTAATTGTATCTCATGTTTCAAGAGATGTCGACAAACGAATCCGGTGAGTTAGCATAACAATCATAATGTCAGTTGACAATAAAAATGAGCAGGCAACCAGTCTATCCCACCACATCATGAGAAATATCCAATAGCAGGCCAGGAACAGCTCTCTTTCCCTACCCACCTCTTACATTCGACAGCATGCAGAAAAAGACGCAACTAATAGATTCAATAATGATTGTGCTACTATTGAATTGATCAGTTCGAAAGCACATTACAGATTGGAGTGTTGCAACGTCATGTTGTAGCTTGATCTGGACAGTTCTTAAAATAATTGCAGGTAAATAAAGCCAATCGGTAACTGAATAGATAATGATTGGAACTTTTGAATGAAACGGAGAAATCAAAGATTCAATACATTCGGAACTTCTCCTTCGTCTTCTCAAAGACCTGCTCAGCAATTTTGGCCCCATTCCCATCGGCTCTCTTGATCTCCAATTGAGCTTTCTGGTAGTAGCCAGTACCCCTCAGAGCGTCGGCAATAAAATCGTCGAAGCCGATAGCAATAGCTGCCTCAGCCTTAGCTCCATAGACCAACTTCTGTGTTGACAAGCAGGTGGTTGATGCCATGTCCCACACGATGAGTGTTAGAGAGCAAGTAATAATGGGAATGCCTGGAGAGAAAGACAGAGACAGAGACAGAGAGACAGACCTTGACTCTTGAAAGGTGGATGGCGCCAAAGCACATGGGACAGGGCTCACAAGAGGCATATACTTCGCAATCCGAAAGCTCAATCCTGCCTAGCTTTTTGCATGCCTAGTAGAGATGGGAACAGAAATTCTTGAGAATCTAGTGTAATAATCATTGAGCAGAATAGCTCATCCAGGTTATGAACCGAGAAGTAAAGCAAAATGCTCAATGAAAGTGCTTGTGCTTGAGGTTTACACAGAGCATCTCGGTACAAGTCAAAATAGACTATCTGCACCACAACCCCTATATTTCTGTGCAACAACAAAGGTTAAATGGCAACAATCTGATGCTTTATTGCTTTAAGAAACTACACATGCTATGCAGGAAGAAGAATACACGTAATAATTGAGGAAGAACACAATATGCCAGTTTCTTTCACTGTTCAGCTACCTATAGACGTCTAATAACACTGACTTGAAGCAGAGGTTTAAAAGTAACTTAACATTAAAATGGGAACCCAGAGTAACGTGATCTTAATTTTAGTAGCTCAAGATACCGGTCCACCATAATCCAAAAGAAAACTTTCAACCAAAAACAAAAAGAAGAAGAAGAAGAAGAAGAAGAACAACAACAACAACAACAAATGGTTGTGCCCTTGCCTTTAAGGGAGAGATAGTAGTAATGAGACGAAGGGTCAACAAGTGATGGTATCCATGACAAAGTGGTATAAAAGAAGAGGCATTACTGTGTTTGCATCTGCTACTTGGAACAGAAACTGAGCAAAAATCAACTAACACGTTAAAAAAGAAGCTGCGGAAAAAACTATATACATATATGTTTGTGTGTGTGTGTGTGAGTGTCTGTGTGTTTATCCCTAGAAGCTTAGTATTTTCTCCAGAATAGCAATTTTCGGTGTCAGACTTAACAAACAATAAAGCAGACCCAGAAATGCACTTTATTCTAGAGGGCAGCTCCACATTTTATTCTCTGTGTGATGCTTTATACCGAGACCCTTTCTGCTTTATCTCTGGAGGATAATGACTAGTTAACAATCTAAGCTTGGAATCACCTATGCAGGTTTTACCCGATTTCTCTAGTACATATGCATCACAAGGTAATATTTTTCTTTCTTTACGTTTCTTTTCTCTCTCTATAAGACTGTTCTTTGCTCCTCCCCTATTCTTTTTCTTGGGGAAGAAAAACCAATAATCTGAACAATTATATGAAGAAGAAGGTCTGCAATTGAAGCTAAATTCACAAGAATTACACTGCTAAGTTATTCACCTCTCTTATGGCGGTCACTTCTGCATGAGCAGTTGGATCTGTGTTCTTTAGAACCAAGTTGTGACAACTTACAATAACTTCATCATTACGAACAACAACAGCACCAAAAGGACCTCCATCCCCGCAATCTACCCCCTTGTATGCTTCCTCAACAGCCTTTGTTAAGAACTTGTGATCTCTATCCTGTACAGCTGGTTCAGCATGCAACCAGAACTTAAAGACAGCATATTTTACCAAGGAGTTGAACAAGTAGAAAACAAACATATGCTGCAAAATTGTCCCAAACATAACCGACATGGTTGGAGAGTAAAACATTTATATTCTTGATCTCAATCAATCAGAAAAATGTCCATTAGTTCTACAGACAATTCAAATGGAGTCACAGCTGCAACAGAAAAGCAGATCATATGATTTCTGAATGCATCTCGCATGTAATTTCTTGATAAGAGACGTCCATTTTAACAACTGCAGAAGTTACGGAATTTTACCTTGTTGATGACCAGCAAACGCAGAAGCTACGGAAATAGTCCCATCCTTAGCCTCGACGACTGAAAAGAAGGAAGCAGCAGCAAATTAATAATACATGATAGACACGACACAAGCATGATCCATAGGTAGATTCTCTTATCTGAAACTAAATTTGCTTGGCTTATCAAAGAGCACCTTCAGTCCAAATGGAACCACATAACCCAGCAAACTAAAACTATTTCCTAGTTCATTCTTCTCTATGACATATGCAATTACCCGAAAAAAATGGTACCTTGCCCCACAGTAATGATGCGATATACAACAGTAGAGAGAGAAGGGGGCGGGGAGGGAAGCTTGCAAAGGCATCGATCAAGCAAAGGAAAAACAGGGAACACGAAACCGTGTTAGAGAAGCAATCTGCTGGAGCCAAAACCGTGTCCTCGTCAAAGAATTGTTGCTGTGTTATCACCTAACTCTCCCACACGAAAGCTAATGAATGAAGCGATACGAAAAGAAGAATAACACGAATTCCAGGACTCGATCATCAATTGGACAGTAATCTACTAGTGCTCTGTTCAACCGACAAAAACACGAAGCTCCACTTACAGCGGAGAATCACCAAGACAGAAGAGCACAGAAGTGATACCGGCAAAAACGGGGGAAAAGAAAAAAAAGGGGAACTTTCGCATCCAAATCGCTTAGATTAGATCACACCAATCGAATACCATAGATTGAAACGAAACAGCAACCAAAAATGGACAGAGAACCAAAAGGGTGTCTACCATTAGCCTCCTTCACCTCCATGGTGATGCAGAAAATCCCAGAAAGATGAGAGAATAATTCAGGAGAGGAGAAGGACGAGACTCGATAGGACAACTGGTATATACCCTCGATTGTTGATGTGTTTTGGAATCAAAAACTTGGGTTTTAAGCGGAATAAAAAGAAGGGAATGTGGATCTCAGAGAGAGAGAGAGAGAGAGAGAGAGAGAGGGGATGGAAAAGGGAAGGGCTTTTCCTTTGGGTTATGGACAGGGAAGAGGGGACCTCCGACGTGTAATTAAAGACGAAAAAGAAAAAATGTGAACGGTGGGCATTGAGAGCAAGCAATGGACAAAAAGAGAAGAAGATCAAGGCAAAATAGAAATTTGCTTTTACCTTTTGCTTGGAAGGTTGAACTTACACCTGTGGTGGCTCTTTGCTTGGAAAGTCCCACATGTGAATGGCCTCTCTCTCTTTCTCTCTCTCTCTCTCTCTCTCTCTCTCTCATATTGAAGATTCTCTTACCATGACCATATGAGTTTCTCTTCCCTTTTTCTTCATAAGGTTTGGTAAAGAATGGATAAGATCATATCTGAGACTCTCAAGCCTACCAAATTCATGTCTATAATGCGAAGTTTCCTAAAGAATGGGAATACCGTAATCAGCCTTGCTATGCAGAGTAAAGCAATAAAGTCATGAAATTTGCTTCCGAAAAGAATTACCAATACTTTCCTCATGAAATTCAAATATAGGACTAATATGGCAAGGGGAAAAAATAAAGAAAGATGGAGGAATTAAATTGACTAGTAAATGCACGAACATCTTAAATCTTTCGATATGGACCCACCCGCAAGCAATACGGACCACCAACTTCATAGATACAAGAGAATGACACATTTGATACCATGAACAAGGCGGCGCAAGATCGACAATCGTACCAACTTTAATTAAATTAGATTCCGTTTGTTTCGCAGAAAGCGAATGGTTCGGAAAGTATTTTCTTAAAATAATCACTTGCATTAGTTGAAATAATTAAACTAAAGCTTCATTCATAAACGATGAAGATCTTTTGCGCTTATTTATTTTCATAAACGATACAAATGATTATATCTAGGAAAAAAATTTCGAAGTCATTCATTTACCGTGAAATAGACGGAGTCTAAATTTAAGGGCGGTAATTCATTCCGAGAGTGTCGATGGCAAGGAGAAAAAAAGACCAAAAGGGTCATGAGCGTGCACCATCATGTTCATTAAATTAAAGACTACTTTTGTGGAGATGGTGCCGTGCTAACCGGCGAGGGAATCTTGCCATAAAATAAATGTAGGTCTTTGTCTCCTGAATAGTGAAGATTACTCTGATGCATCGGTGGTCCATCGCGGCAACGTGACCCCTCATCGTTATCATTTTGTCCCATTTGGACTAATTCCCCACGAAACGTTTTTCAAAAGGGGATCCACGTTCTACGAAAATCCCAAAAGGATAAAAGCACAGCACGGAGTGATTCTGTGGGGGGGAATATTATAGAATGACCAATGAGGGGAGACTTGGAAAGTTCGAGCCAGTTTGACGTGATACATTGTACACATGATAAAGGTGAATCTCGCATTAGTTGTCAGGAGGTAAGAAAGTGATCCGTATCGGTTTCTTTTAAGCTTTTTGAGATTCGCTTGTCTGAATGGGAAATCTCGGTTCCGTTTCGCAAGGACAATTTTTCGGATGAATGCCACGATAGAAGTATCTTCCTTATCTAAACCTTATATAGCATTACCGAATTAGATAGTGTGAGTTTTTGGCATGCCCCTAGGCCAAAACGAATGAGAACTTGTATCATGTCATGCTCATAAAAAGCACTGTTGAATTTATGTAAATGTACCGTGATATGGTTGTTGCTAGAAAAAGGAATTGCTGTTGCCGCCCAAGCAACTTGTGAGAGTCTCTCTCTCCCCCTTCTTGATAAGGAATTCTGTCCAATCCTACTCTACACGAGTAAATGTAGAAATGAAAGATTGAGTTTACTCAATTTTGAGAAGATAGAGTAGCTGATTCATTTAATGGTAATTTTTAGTGCTTTTTTTTGTTTTGTGTGTGCCCTTTTTGGCTCCACATATACCATGGAAAATATGTTAGGGAGAAAGTCACCAAAAATCAAAAATTATATTGACTCATGACATATTTGTTCTAAACTTCATTTTGTAATATCAAAAAGCTCAAACTTTTATCCTAGTGACACATTTACCCTTAGCTAGGGTTTTGTTAAAAATCTTATGTGGACTTGACATGGTATTATTAATGTTTTCTAGGGACAAGTGCACATCAGAGCTTGTGATCGCTCGACCAAAGCTCCTCCACTGCTTGGTCATTGCTGTCCATTAGGGGTAAATACCAAGAAACTGAGAACCATCCAGACCACTCAAAATTGGACTGAATTGGCAATTTTTATGGAGATTGATCTAATTCTCGATGCCAGGCATGGAACTACTCATCTGCCCACCTGTACTAGACCAAAATATATAAAATCTAGCTCATAAAAATGCTTTTGCTATTTACCCCACAGTCCCATTCTCGTCTCGCAGAGAGGGTGGTGAAGATGATGGAGGCATCTTGGTGGCGAAGTACGAGCTCTTCAGAAGATAAAGCAGAGATGGTGAAAGATCAACTGTGTAAAAATAGGGCCAAGAACATTTTAGTGGTCGTTTCTTTGACTAGGAGGGAGGCACCTCAGTCGCTTTAAGTTTGGTCCATTAAATTCAGGAGGCGACACAAAGGTCCAACCCAGCTTTGGATAAGAGAATGCATCTTGCCAATGTAAACATGAAATTCTATAAGAACGACCTTAATTATCTTTGATTTGAGGATTATAATTACTCATTATCTTAAAAAATCCATGATGTATAAAGCCGCTCGTGTAAACTTTCTTTTTTATCAATGGCGTGGAAGGTTATTCCTTCTGTTTTCTTCTATTTTCCAAACCAAATTAGTTAAAGATAGTATGATTTTTCACCAAATCGAACCATGCCGAATAGAGTATTTTCATGAGAACGGTTCCATGAATTCACTTGAAAATCAGATTGGAACCAAATTGGTAGTTCTTAATTCCAATTTTTCAAAAGTGTTCCTAATGATACCGCCCACTATTGCATGGACCTTCAATGATGCTCGTCAACACTTGCTCGACCATGGACCTTCAATGATGCTCGTCAACACTTGCTCGACCACCCACCGTATTTTGAAGGTCTGTGGCATGGAGGAAAGTATATCCTTACCCCTTCACTTCACTTGAGCAGGTTCTACCGTTCCGTAGTCTTTTCTGTCAAAGAGGCCTATTGAGGTTAAGAAGATTTCGTGCTCTGCATGCTTTGACTGGGACGTGATGGGATCCTTGCAATCAGAGACCAAACTTTCCTTCTGCATTTCCATCTCATTCCTGACAGCTTTCCTAGAAAAAGAAGGAGGAGGGTGACTTGTAGGTTTGGACAACTTCCCACTTTTTTCTCCTTCGTTTTCATCTTCTTATTTCTTTAACCAGCCTTGAATGACTCACAAATGTCCAAAGGTAGCTTCGAATCGAAGCCAAATTCGACCCTGAAGCTTCCGGCTGCCATGGCCAGATTTGGCGGGTGGTCAAGTAGGGGCCAGCCAACGCCACCGGAGGTCAGGGCGGCAACAGGCAGCCACGGAAGAGTGCCAAAGAGCTTTTAGCCGAGCTTGGAAGACCATGACCAGGAATTTTTTTTTTCTTTTTCCTTTTCATTTTTTTTGTTAATTTTTTTTCTAATGTGGCCACATCAGTGCCACTTATCCATGAAAAACATTAATAATGTCAAGTTGGTTCATGTCAGATTTTTAACATCGATTTTTAATAGAACCTCAACGGTGGGTAAATTTTTCGGATATTTTATGTCGCAAAAAAAATTAAAGTAAATATATACATTTGTCATAATTTAGAATTTTCGATAGCTTGTTCCCCAATATGTTAATAGGCAATCCATTGACTTGCCTATCTTAGCATCAACCAACCCTCCATTCCCCATTTCGCTACGTATAGGCCACGGGAGTTTTGACCCTTATTTTCAGGAAAATTCGTCGGCTACACTTCAGAAATTTGTCAATGAAAATGTCGGCTGAAGATAAGGAGGGCGATCCCACCGTCTTTCTCGATTCGCATTTGGGATGGAAAGCGTCCGCTTCCTTGTATATTGAATCGAAGCCTATTTCGAATAAAGAAACCAAATCGTGCAATCCAATCGGCCAAGGCTTGGCTGCATGTGCCGCCCAATTCAATGACGATGGCGTTAAGTTATGTTATGATAATGTCTCGTGAACAAATATCATCACGTCAAGTTTGTGGGTAGGATTTCATTTCGATCGAGGAGGATTCGGCTGTCTATATGTAAGTCCTATAGAATGATTAAGTTCTTATTTTATTATTATTATTATTGTTGGACATGACTCTTTTTATGTTAAAAAAAGACAAGTGGCAAAAATATTATGCTCGCCATGGTGAATCGAGCATGATCGTTTTACCTATAATCTTTATGAGATATTATATGGATGTGTTGTTCTGACTTTTGTTATTTTGCAATGCTCATCTTATGGAGTCTCCATGCATGCACATTTAATATGGTTCAAGGGTCGAGTATTAAACTTTTTTATCGTTTCAGTGTAGTTTTAAACTTTCACACGAAATTTCAAATTACTTCTTTTGATCAATTTTCACTTTTGATTGGCCAGCGGTTCAATCATCACTAATCATCATATATGTTACAATTAGCGATCTGACTTGGACAGAACGTTGCCATTTTTATTTTTATGATTATTTTCTCTTTTTCCTTCCTTTTCTTTCCTTCTTTTTCTGCACATTTGTTGTCTTCAACCTTGCCATTGTTTGGCCAAAGCTCTTTCATCACTACTCACTGCCCCCGGACCTCTAGCAATATTCGTTGACCCTTGCTCGCAAGTGATGACAAGCTTTCCTTGTTGGCCATCGATCCACAGATTATCGATTATCACCAAACCCAAAAATCTCTGCATAGAAGTTATCCTAGGTTTTGATTATTGTAATGAGATAAGAAAACGTAGACCTCTCACTACTCTCATTTGGGGTTCGAGCTCCATGCTATGGCAGAGTTGGAGTCGCCAGATCCGGGGCTTGAGCTTGATGCTATGACGGAACATGGTTTGACTTGACCAAGATATTGAGATGCCAAGTTTCATTAAAATTTTCAGATGACGACGCATGATAGAGGTGGTTTGACTTGACCAAGATATTGAGATGCCAAGTTTCATTAAAATTTCAGACCACGGTGCATGATAGAGCAACATGAAGATTGGATCGTAATATATCAATTATTTGTTTCTACATTTGGTGATGATGGAGAATAAAGTTAGAAAAAATGAAATAGTTACTAGAAAAGAAGGGAAATTTAAAAAAAAAAAATCTTAAAATTGAGTAAATCACTTTTTGAGTAAATTTGTTCACGTTAGATTGTTCACATGCCACTTAAGATGGTTGTTGATAATTGTACTGTTACGTAAGCAATTTCGAGCGAAAATTTGTGAAAATGATTATTTTGAAATTTTATGCAAAAGTTGGAGACAAAGCTGGAAATGTTTTACCACCCGCCGTGGTGGCTTGAATTGATAATTTCCAAAATACCCATCGGGCCTGATAAGCCAAGCCTCTTCCGACATGTCCACTTCTTTCTAAGTCCGACTTCGGCCCGCTCGCTGATCAGGCGAATGGTACTCTCTCTCTCTCTCTCTCTCTCTCAATGTGGCAGGCATCCTCTTCATTCGTTGTCAAGGCCATTCCGCCGTCGCCGGCGGCGAGGCCGCGCTCTTTTCCGGCGCTGAGTGCCCGGAGAAACGCCAATTCGATGGCCTCCCTCTCCACCGAGGACGTCACAGCACCACCCTTTCCGACCCCACTTGAAACGCCGAGGTCCGGTACCATCTCCGCTCGCCAATACCACTCTCTGGTTTCTTCGCCCTCTACGCCCGTCCGCGCCCTGAAAGATTTGAGCTTGCGACCTTCTCCTGAGCTGGGTCTTCTCTCTCTCTTGTTCGTGCTCTTCATGGTAATCTTCATCAAATGAGCCTCAATTTTTAATTTTTTGGAACTTTAGTCGGCCTTCTGCGACTTGGGTCTCTCAGTTTTTGGTGTTTGATTGCGTGTTAGGCGATCGGTTCGGTTCTCTCTTTGGCTATCGTGTCTATCCCAGCTATGAGTGTAAGTGCACGGTACCTGTTTGATAAAATGCTTGTGAGGGGAGAGGGTGCTTTGCTTCGGAAACGAATGTGAAGAATTATGTGGTGGAATTGAAACAGGCGTTTAAGAGATTGGCAGCCTCAATGAACGACTTGTCCAAAGTGGTGTCCGAGGAGGTGCCGGGGACTTTGTCTTCTCTGAAGCTCTCGGGTCTTGAGATCAGTGAATTGACCCAGCAGCTCAGCCATCTCAGGTATATGCCATTTCCAGTTTTCGTTGTTTTCAAACAAAGAACATTGAGGGATGACCTGGGCGATTGTGGTAACTTGTTTCTAATTTGTGGACTTTGAAGGCAAAAGATCTCTGGCAGTAATGCGAAGAGGGAGACGGGCAGCAAGTCTAGCTCTTCCTGGAGGAGGAATTACCCTTTTGTTGACTGATGGATTCAAGCCGGATATTCGATCCACAATTGTGTTTGTAAAGCATCTAGCAATGTGAGTTTGATGTGTGTAGATGCCCTCAAAAGTGATACCCTTAAAGAAGCTGCAACTGCAATGAACTTGGCTTGCTTCTGCATGAAGTCTTCTATGTTGAAAGAATGAACTCCTAGCAAATAGTTAAATAAATGTTTGTATATGATCGAGTTCGGTGAACACTGCATTCAGAAGTGGATTTTAGAGGTTATGATTCGTGTTGGGGAATTTCTCTCCTTAATCCACAAAAAGAAGCTTGTTAGGAAGATTGTTAATTTTGTGATTCCTTGTGATATGAGAACATTGTAAATCACACTATTGAATAATTGAGGATCACTCGTGAGTTGATTGTCAAAGCTCGTGTGCACTATCATGCACCGCGGTTGGTTTTATCTTACCATGCCAGTACTACATTCTTGGTATTTTAGCGGGACTGCACTTTACTTACTGTGTATCCCAAACGACCAATTAACACTTGAACTAAGCTTTCCTTACTGCTCTATCACCCATTTGCCGGTTGGTTCAGTAGATTAAGATCCACACTGCTGCTATATCACCCATTTGCTGGTTGGTTCAGTAGATTAAGATCCATACTGCAGCCTCACATATAGGTGTGTAACAACAACGCTTTGCCTGCATTTCACTTTCAATTCAATCAGCAAAGAACGCTCGCCACAGAAATGGAGTACAAGTCATTTGGAGCTTGGCCTCGTAGTGGGGCGAACAATCTCCATCAATTTGAGTGTTCAATGCTTTTGCTGAGAGGTGGGGTTTGTTATTTGCACATCCATAATTTTTTGATTCAAGGGAACTCTAGTCATATAACTGGCTCCTACTTTCGGGTTTGATCACCGCAGCGAGCCTGCTGATTCAACGTCAGTAGTCAGAGCTTCGCGTACTTCTTGAGATTCTTATCTGCGTCCTTCAAGTGCTCGGGGACGGGCATGTTGCTGAGGAGAGTAACCCGAGATGACGACACCAAGGATTTGCTCTCGGAGTTTTGTGGGTTCACCTTCCACAGTTGCACCTCCCATACCTGCTCCAAAGCATTCATCAGTGCCCGGGATGATAACCCAAATCACGCAAAACTAGACAATCTTAGAGGAAAACATTTTACATGAACTTGGAATATGAGAGCCCACAAATTTTAAGCCCTAAGTTCATGAACATGCGGGCTTTTCATTATAAATTAGTTGAGATTGAATGGGCTCACATATGAGACGGTGGAGAAAAGAATCGATGAGGCAAAACACGACGCGACATCCATTGCTCAAAACTGCTGCTTAATTCGGTTTAAGACGATGCTACTTTGCAGTCCCAACTACCAGATGGTTAGGGCAAGTCTACTTTTGCTATGGCAAGGACCATACTCATCTACGACCCTGTTGGGCCGCACCTAGCCGTAGTACACTACGCGGCGACTGTTTGTCAATCCACCCATATAACGTATGCAACTTATGCAATTTCGAAATCAGGAGGATAATCAATCACAGTTCAATACGTATATGGCAGAAGCTACTTTCGAAGTTGCAGCATATAAAACTTGCCGTGTATGGCAACATTTATATATGGTCAAACATGGTTTTGCTACCAAACACCCAAATCCTCTCGAGATTTATCAGTTCAGCTGGTGAATTAGCGAGGAGCGAGAGAGAGAGAAGGAGGGAGGGGGGGCTGACCTGAATGGTCTTGCCGAGGCTGATGGGGGTGGCCTCGGCGCGGACGAGGTCGCCGACCACCGCGCTCTTGACGTGGTTGATGCTCAGGTGAATCCCAGCCACCCTCTTGAAGCCGGACGCGACGTGGGCCCCGATGCTCGCCAGCCCCTCCGCTATCATCGCCGACACCCCTCCATGCAACACCCTGAACGGCTGCTCTTTCCATCCCAGCCCGACCGATCCCCGCGACACCGTCACAAGAGAAGACGAAAGAAAGGTCAGATTTTCATTTCATATGCAGTCCATGAGCTGAATTTGATCGTCCGAAGACGACTATTCTCCAAAACAAGAAAAGGAGGAAGTTGGTAACCTGACAGGACTTGGGGGAGACGAGGATTTTGCCGGCGACCCTGTTGGCGGATATGTGTTCCAACTCGAACCCGACCGCGTGGAGGGGCGCGTCCAGCTCCGCCGTCTTGGGTTCATCCATGGCGAACGCGCGGCGGACGATGTTCGAGCCTTTTGCAGTCTCCAGATAACCGGCGCGACCCAGAAAACGATGATCGCCTCTCACATGTGGGGAGGATTCAATCCGAGCTCCAGCTCCAGCTCCGTCTCAGTAGTTCAGAAAAGGGTCGAAGATGAAGATGGGTTCTGGCCACGATCTTGGGATGGAATTGGGAGGGCACGAGCGGTCCAAAGTCCAGAAGAGAGAGAGACAGAGAGAGAGGGAGGGGTTGGTTCTGGTTTTGGTGGTTAGGTGAGAGGACGAGGGGAGGAAGAAGGGTCAACCAGTTCTTCCCATTTTTCCTGGCCGCATCTCGTTATCCTCCTACACCCTTCCCCCCCAACCAACCAACTTCGACCAAAGGAATAGAGATACGATACGATGATCTCGTCCATCGACTCAGGAGGATATATAAATTTCAGCAGGATCATGGACAGTCCAAAACATGAATTATTCACAATTTTCACTCTTGAAACTAACGGATCTCGGCCGTTCAATACATTTCGACCCGGAACGAACGATTGTGATTTATTGCTTTTCGCTCCGATGGTGAAATGCCTGATAGTGAGAGGTGGGGTACCTCCTGTCACCATAGGATAGAATCGCCCGCTTAAGGATTTGTTGCGTACTTGCTTTTTCTTCGTCAAAATCATTTGTGTTGAGATGATAATTTCGTTTAATTTCTCTCTCCTCATTTTCTTTTAGACTTATAAATCCATAGCTCATCTCATCATATGCGGTCTACAAGAATATATGATTGATCGATGATACTACTCCAAACACATAACATAATAATCGTGTTATGTTATACATTTTTAGATAGGATTTCTTTATCGTACTCTTACCTTAAGGAGAAAATTTGGAGTTAATGTGCACCTTAGGCCTCATCCCCATGTCCTTATGAATTTTCTCTTTTTTTAATATATAATTTTTAATGTGGGCATCACACTTGAGTTGAGTTGCCTTATCCTATGTCAATCAGACCACTTGATCAAAGGACTGGATCTACCCGATTGAAAAAGCATAAGCACTAAAATTTTAACGATTAAAAAAACTAAAAAGTTCTAGTTTTGTGGTCGCTCTCCATAATTTTTAAAAAGGCTAAGCTGGCTATTTGTGACAAAGTCCACTCGCGAGACGAAAGCGTTTCAAATTATTTTCGCAGGTCCGTTTACAATTAGGCCCCCTAAGTTTGTCATTTCTTTGTAATTAAGGCTGCTATTGTCGCACGCATTAAATTATAGCCCGTGACTATGTGCGTCCGTGGACCACCTAATTCGTGATTGACATGAAGAATTCAGTTCCTCACCTACCACACGGTCCAATCCACGTGCTCGAGTAGTTGAGCATCTTATCAATTAACGACCTTTAATTAACATATATCCGATCATATATTGTATCAGCATCAATGATTCAACAGCACCCTCGTCAAAGTAACTACTTATCTATCTCATGTACAATCTACCAAAACCTCTCTTACTCCCTTGTTCTGCTTAGAAAGTTACTAATTTTGTTCTAAATCCGTTGTGCGGATGTAAATGCAATCATCAACTTTTCGATTTATCAATGTAGTCCTAAATGTTTGCACGGAATGTAATTCTTTTGACCGACACCACCCGAAAACCACTAACATTGCGATCCATTTAGGACATAATTTTGAGTGAAGTTATGTTATATAAGTAATTTCCAACGGCAATTAGACGGAAATACTGCATTGAAATTTCATGCAAAAGTTTAAGATTACAATGATAAAATTGAAAAAGTTCAGAACTAAATTATCATTCATATGATAGGTTTCAAACTGATTTGGTAATTATCTCCCCAGAGTATCTCATGCTACTTAAAAATAACCGAAACTCCTATTAATTCTCAAAATGTTACCTTAAATACTCTTCCTAGAAATCAACCCTTTTTAACTTTTCCTTTTAACGAATTGTTTATTGCGTTTACAAAGAGTTCCACAAAAGACAGGAACTTGGTTTTTATTTAGTCATTGGAAGCGCAATCGAATAACAAATAACAACGAAATGCGAAACGTAATACGACTCCAATAACTGTTGGCCAAATGAAATTTACCCAAATAGTGATCTAGAACTGATAAATCAAGATTGTCCAATATAAATTCAAAAAAAAGAAAATCTTCACATTGCTGGGAGAAGGAAAAGTCCTTAATTTCTAGGTAGTCATTCCAATAACCTGATATGACCTAATTTTATTCACGATCAAATCGAGTGCAACAAGGCAAACAATATCATTTTCAACGCCGCATTAGAAGATTGAGCACTAAATCTAAGTTGGGAATAATTTACCCTGAACAATTATTTTCTTGGCAATTTACAATCATGTTGTATTCATGTAAAATCGATGCAGCGAGCTGCTGATTGTACATCAGCAGCTAGAGCTTAGCGTACTTCTTGAATTTCTTTACTGCGTCCTTCGAATGCTCGGGGACGGGCATGCTGCTGATGATAGTAACCCTAGACGACGACACCAAGGATTCGCTCTCGGAGTCTTGCGGGCTCACCTTCCATAGCCGCACCTCCCATACCTGCACCCACGCAATTCATCAAGACCGGACCGATGGTACAACTCCGAGTCGTGGGAAACCAGACTATCCCGTTTTTAGTGCACTTGATGCATGAGGCCGACTTGTTCTTGGCCCTTAGATAATGCACGCATCGCACCATTTAATAGTCGAGATCAAATTGGGCTCATACATCGTGCGAAAATGTATCGTTTAATGGTGGAGAAAAGAATCGATCGAGGCAAAACACAAACACAACTACGTGTTGCTCCAAGCTGCTGCTTTATTCGGTTCCAGACATTGCTTTGTTGTCGGTCCAAACTCACAAACTTGTGTTCGGAGCAACAGCACCTAACCCATGTACACTGCGTGGCGATTGTTTGGTCGATCTACCCATACGCGCGTGCAGCATGTACAATTTTGATACAGTCCATCGCAATTCTATAAGTAAAGAGCTAAAGGTACCATCCAAGTAGGAGACAAATATTTCTAAAGGAAAACGGCACAAAAAGTTCTTGAACTTTGGTGTAATATATAATATTATCCCTAAACTTTTAATTTGTCTAAAGTAGTCCATAAATTTTTTGTACATATTCAATTTAGTTCCTAAATTATATGAAAATGCTTAACACTATCTATCCATTAATTTAATGGAATTTTGCTGATTTAGGTTCCAATCTAATATGTTTATATAGTAGATAAAGGGAAAAGTTACATGGGGTTTATCCATGTAAGATATTCAACTCAAATTAGAATTGAGGCATGGCACAAACAGTTCCCGAACTTTGACCTAATATGTAATTTGATCATGCACTTTCAATTTTTTAATGTGGTCCTTAAACTTTAGGCTAATGTGTGATATTTGTTTATTGTAGTTTTTGAACTTTTGGTACATATTCAATATAGTCCCTGAATAGCATAAAAATATTCAATATAGTCCATGGTCTTGAACGAATGGAAATAGACTATAATGAAAATTTTCATACAGTTCAGAAATTATATTAAATGTGTACCAAATGTTCAAGGAATATATTGAACAAATTTAAAGTTCAAGGACTACTACATTGCACATTGGGCTAAGGTTTCGAGAAATTGAACAAATTAAAAGCTCATGAACCAAATTGCAAATTGAGCTAAAGTGCAGAGATTGTTAGTGTCATTTTCTCTATTAGAATATAAAAATCATTTTAACTAGTCCGTAATTCATTAGCTTAAACTATTAAGAGAAGGTGTGTCCAACTATATATGTTAATGGGTTCATGCTTGAATTTTCTATTGGCGATCTACCTATGTGAAGGTATTGCGCTTTTGCAATTTGATGACATTGACTTTATATCCTAATTTAAGTTGAATATCTTACATACAACCCATTTTTATTTTGTTCATCATTAAGTCAACTCAACAAATTCCATTAACTTGAATTAATGGAAGGATAACATTTAATATCTCTATATAATTTAGGGACTAAATTGAACAATTACCAAAATTTTAGGGACCACGTCAAACAAAGAAAATTATCAAGAAAATCCTAAAACCGTTACATGTAAGCCAATTCAATTTGGCCAATTGAATTTTAAACCCTTTGATGATTTGCCAATGGAGTTCATCCATCAAATTTTGGTTAGAAATTGCTAACATAGACATTAGCCGTCCTACATGTATGACTGTCATTAACATGGATAATTTTTTAATATTTTTTAATTTTCTTTTCTTTTTTTCCCCTTTTCTTTGCTAATGGCTAGTAGCTAGCCACTAATCATAGGTGATAACTTGTGAGGGCTAGCCTTGCCTAAGCGAGAGTTAGCCTGGCCAAATCTGTTGCAAGAGGCCCTCACCTCACTCTTGCCTAGTCCAAGCTGGCCCTCACTTTTAGGCCAAGGCGACCTTGCTAGGCCTCATTTTTGTCCAAGCAAGGCCATCCAATGGCAAAAAGAAAAGGGAAAGAAAAAGAAAGAAAAAATTTAAAATTTAAAAAAAAATTGTAAAAATCGTCCATGCTATTGTTAGCCGTGTTATGTTGAATGACCGATGTTCACATTAGTGATTTCTAGTTAAAATTAGGTGAATGGACTCTATTGGACTTAATTGGGCAAATTGAAAGGCTTATGACTAAATTCACACAAAAATAATAATTTTAGGACTTTATTGGTAATTTTTCAATTGTATACTAGGCTAAGGTTTAGGAACCATTTGCATGAGTATCTTTATTTCTAAAGAACAAGATAGATTACAGGAATTATATTCTCATGCACTAAAAATATGGTTATGAGAAGACATGTTTGATAAATCAAAGCTTATTTTGGTTAGCTAACATGGGAAGAATTGTCTAAAAAGTTATAAACCTACTACATTATGGCCATTTTGATCCTAAATCTTTCAATATTGCTAATTAGATTCTAAACCTTTTGAAAATTTGTCAATTGAGTCATTTTGGCCAATTTTGGCTAGAAATAGCTAACGTCAATTGCAGTCATGTTACATGATACCATCGACGTTGGCGTGGAAAATTTTTGTAATGTTTTATTTTATTTTTGCCTCTCTTTTTTTGTGTGTTAGCGAAGGTCATTGATGACCTTCGTTGGCCACAAAGATCTCGCCTGGACTAAGCAAGGACCACCTCCCCTATTGTTGGCGAGGTCATGAAGGCCCTAGGCAAGGGCTAGCCATTGTGGCCTCACCTGCCCTCACCTATGACTAGGGGGCATGTGAAGGCCTCACCCGCCCATAGCTATGATGGCCTAGCTGTCCTTCTCAATGTTGCTGGCAGAAAGCAAGACAAGGGATGCTAATGACTCTCACCAACACTAGAAAAAGAAAATTAAAGAAATATAGGAAAATAAAAATTACAAAATTCATAAAAATTACAAATATTGTCAACATTAATGTTAGTGATGCTATGTAAGACGACTAACATCTACCTTAGTGATTTTCCATCTAATCATTTTTTATTGGATGAACTCAATTGACAAATTATCAAGAGATTTAATACTTATTTAGCAAAATTGAATTGGCTAAAGCGCAACAAATTCAGGACTTTTTGGATAATTTTCTCACTAATACGGCAATTCATGAGCTTAACAAGCCTATCGATTGGCACACCACATGCTTCCTAGCCGAAGATGCTCGTCTGCCGAAAACCTCAGTCTATATATCATCCAGCGAACCCATCTCTTGCAAAGCCAACTCGCAGGCCATGCACGACTCATTTGATTCTGGTCAAAAATGTATTGCTGCTAGACACCCTAATCCTCTCGGAGAGAGGAGGGAGGGAGCTGACCTGAATGGTTTTGCCGAGGCTGACAGGGGTGGCCTCAGCGCGGACAAGGTTGCCGGCTGCCACGCTCTTCACGTGGTTGATGCTCAGGTGAATTCCAGCCACCTGCTTGTAGCCGGACGCGACAAAGGCCCCAATACTGGCCAGCGACTCCGCTATCAACGCCGACACCCCTCCGTGCAACAACTTGAACGGCTGCTCTTCCAGCCCCGCCCCCACCACCATCATCCAAAGAAAAGAAGAAAAGAAAGTTCAGATTTTTTATTTGATACCCGGTCTGTCGGAGATTTTAAGTTCCCAAAGACTACTCCAGAAAAAGAAGGAAGTGTACCTGGCAGCACTTGTCTGAGACAAGGATCTTACCGGTGACCCTGCTGGCGGAAATGTCTTCGAGCTCGAACCCGATCGCATGGAGGGGCGCATCTAGCTCCTCCGTCTTGGACGGAGAAGAAGGAGGAGGAGGAGGAGGAGGAGGGCAATCCATGTTAAAATAATATAGAATTTGATTGTTGAAGATGTGAGAACGTTGGTTATTGGATTCTAAATTTGGTCGCTAGTGCTCTTCAGAGAATGATTTGATTTGTGGCAGGTGTTGGAAGAAGGAAGACGAAGGGAATTTCGCTTGATTCATGGTGGGCTATCTTTGGGTAGAGGCTCTTTTTGGATAGACTATCACGCATCCAACAATGACTATCGAGGCGGGGCTCAACATTTGTCAAAAGCGGCCCCAGCTATTATTACATAGGAACGTGAGGGTGAGGACAGTACTATCGAGGCGGCTACCGGGAAGCAATCCTAGAATAGTTTCCCCCGCCAATTTCGTGCCCTTATTCCGAATTCCGAAGTCTACAGCATTATTATCTTGCTTCCAAGAATCCGAGGGAATTGGTGCTGAATGATTCAGGCTTTGTATCTTCTCCATATCACCCTCTTTCATGGAGTGGTGGGATCGCTTCCCCATGCCAAACCGGGTCATGCTTTTCCTAGGGACGATCTAATTCAAGCTCGAGCTCTAAAACGGTAGGTAAAGACCCGAGAAGGGTAAAGATGAAGAGGGTTCTACGAGTCTAGAGAATGTGGGATTCTCTGGAATTGTGCTAAACTGCTTCCTTAGCGGCATCTAGTGAGCTACTTATGGCAGCATCTTGTGAGGGCTCGAGCTTTATCTTGGCTAGGCAACGCTTGACCTCATCGAATCTAGCAAGGTTGAGTCTCGTCCATGACAAGTGAGGCTTGACCATGGCCGTCAAGGCTCAACTCTTACCATATCTAAGAGGGGTGGGCCTTGCTAGCCCAGCACGAGGTCACCCTAGCTAGGCCTCGTCTATGGTTGGTTGCCGAGGTCTGATGACTGGCTAAAAGAAGAGGAAGGAAAAAAGAAAGAAACAAAAAGAATAAATAAATGATTCAAAAAATATTATTAAAAATTATCTAATCATCCAGCCAAAATTAGTCGAAATGACTTAATCAGCACTAGATCAAATTGTTTAGGACTAACTCGGTACCAATAAAATGTTTATGACTAAATAGATTTCAATATAATATGTTTAAGACTTTTCTAACATTTTTTTTTCTGATTTGCTAGGTACATGCCTCCTTCGTAAAACCTATTTGTATCGGCATGAAATATTTGGGTGAATATTCTAATTTCCTTCTTTCCATTTATCAAGACTTATATATATCTAGATTATCTCCTAATATGTAGTCAATAAGAATATTTAATCGATTGATGTTATTGCTTCAAACACATCGTGCGATAATTGAGTCAAGTTATAAGTTTTTTTTGATAGATGACATTTATTAGCCGTACTTTGATCTTAAGTTGAGGAGAAAGTTTTGAATTAATACGTATCAAGTGCAAATACTCGATCGCCCCATCCCCATCTCCATCTCCACCTACACTTCTTCTTCTTTTTGGCATAATTTTGAAACTATGACAGTCAACCACATCAGCAAATGCGGGCATCGCAGCAGCCGGATTGAATTGTCAAGTCAGATGTCAATTGGAATCAACTCGAAGGACTAGATCTATTCATTCGATTCGAAAGAGGATAAAGACTAAATTGAGCACCAGAAGAGTAAAAAGGTCTCATTTTCTATTTGCAAAACAGCCCATTTGTTGCGGGTATTTGCGGTCAAGTCCACATTATTCGAATTATTTCTGCGGGTTCTATTTTGCAATTAGGCCCCCCACCAGATCGTGTGCGAGGGATGGCCACCTAAATACGTGATTGACAAGAAGTAAGTTTGGCCCCGGCCTACCACCATACGGTCCAAACCCACGTGCTCGAGTCGTCGAAGCATCTGGAAAACCGATTACCTTTGTATTTTATTTTGTCCCATTTGTCCTCTTTAGCACCAATAGCTTCCCCAAGAATCTCTACCTGCCTACCTAATGCGTAATCTACTCAAGCCTCTAGACTTCGCACCTATGCGCAAGGTGTTTTCATAAATGTAAATAGCATTTGGTAAACACTTTGCAAAAAGATAATGTAAGCTTGGGAAACTAAGGAGGCTTTGTGATGGCTCGTCGCCCAGGCCGTGTTGCCCTAGGTGAGCTTGATTTTGGAGATAAGAGGCTCGCGAGGCGCTGGTGACCCCAGATGAACGTCAAGCAAAGGCTGGCGAGCTAAATCTGGAGCAATCAAGAGAGATGGATGAACAATATCTAGAATGAGGGTAAGACAGAGATATGAAAAAAAGAATGAGACCGCTATTGGAAGATGAAAATTCATTATGTTTCCTGAAATATCATTCTCAGAATGTCGAAAACCAAAACCGATCCCGAGTTGCATTGGGTCCTTGGCATTTGCAAAGATCAAAACTTCGGCTTAAAGACTTTCAGGATCGTGTTATCAAACACCCCAGCTTTGTCACAAGTGGTTTTGGAAGCTCAAAAGACTTTGGAAATGCTCTCTTAAAGGAATCCTTATTCCCTCGTTACGCCCACACCGTGTCTTCATGCTGGGGAAGAAATAATTGCAACTTCCAATTGATTCTCATTATGTTACCTTAAATCAATAGATGTTGTTGTCAATGGCGCTCTTTCTAGAAATCAACCGTTTCTAATTTCATTGCGTCTACAAGAGTTTCTATTGGAAACCCAATTGGATAATAAATATAAGCAAAATCCAAAAAATGTCACTACTTCAATATCCATGGCTAAAATAAACGGTGCACAAATAGTTTTTGAATGAAAGTAAATCTATGTTAACCAATTTTTAGATTGTGCGATATATTTCAAAAAATTCCACACCTATAAATACCTTAATTAGATTATTCTTGAATATATCTCCACACGGTTTATGAGAAGGAAAAGTCCTCAATTTTAGGTAATTATCCTGACGGTGGAATACAACCTAATTTCATTCACAATTGAATCAAGTGCAACAAGGCAAAGGTTTTCATTTTCGATACTAAGCTACAACATCACGTACTAAATCCGAGCTGGGAACATTTTGACCCATATCTTGAAACTTCGGGGAAGTGCTTCATAAAAGAAATTATGGAAAGTGATGTGACTCATAGAATTAGGAACTGAGAACTACCAAAAGCTATTGGGCTTGGACTGCATAAAAGTTAGGCCCATGAAATTAAATTCCCTCGGGCGGGGCCCCACTTGCAAGAAAATTGTATCATCCACTGGACCGTCATTTCAAAAGCTTTAATATAATAGGCGAAACTCCTAGAGCCTTGTTAAATCCTATGTTCTCTGCCTCGTGTGAAATGCTTGATGACCAGAAAAAAGGAAGATTCTTCATCTTTATGATTGTCATGCAACAAGCTAATTCTCACTCTATATAACTCAAGCCACGACAACCTCTGCAGTTCAGGTTTTTAGTGCGAGAGTACCAATTTGGTGAGCATTACTCTCCTTTCGATATGGGATTGATTCCTAGAGGAGGCAACAAACATGGGAAAGGGACTAGCAGCAGCAGCAGCAGCAGGTGCTCATGCTTCTCTTTCCTGAAGATTTTCGGAACCTGCCGATCCCCGTGGCACTGGTCGGAGAGCGAGGACGGGTCGGCGAGTAGCGCTAAGCCTTCACACCTGGTCGTGGATGATGAGTTTTGGTGTCCGATCGTCGTGGAGCCCGAAATTGATAAGAAAGCTACCGAGTTCATCAAGAAGTTTCACGAGACCCATGTACCGTGAAACAACAGCGCTTTACTACTCCACGAATTGGAAGTCTACCTCTCTGTCTGGCCATGTCTTTCATGTTGTTCTACGTTATTATTATGTTGTGAGTTTGGAGGAGACGATGATGAGCAAAAAAATAAAACAAGACCTTGTGTCTCTCTATTAGTGGAGGGTTATTCTACTGATGTATTTTCTTAAATTGCCTTTCTTTTTTGGTTATGTTCCTTCTTTATACGTTGCATGAATGACCTTCTACGGCTATATAAGAATCGAATTCTACATGTGGCGAAGTTTGGTGTGTTGAGACTCTTGATAGTAATGACAGAATTGGGGACCGAAGTCCTATAACAGTGAAAGAGTTCATGATTATATATTGCATTTAGTTACTATCAATCCTCAAACAGCAGCACTTGCAACTTGCAACATGAATTTTTTTTTGTAACCCCCAAGAACTACAATTGAGAGAGGAAGTGTGGAAAGATAGGCGTTCCGCCCGGCGATAGAAGGTGGATGCCGGTGATGGTGGTGGACGCCGATAGTGGGCGGTGGACACCAGCGACGGTAGGGGGATAGGGCGGTGGTAACTAAAGGCCAGAGAGATGGTTAGTTTTAGTGTTTAGTGGTGTTTTTATATAATTAAGCGATGGGTATGTATGTACGCACGCCACACATCTGAAAGGGCATAAGGAGATGGGGTAGGAAGCAATCCAGCCCATACTTGAGTTAGTCCTCTAGGGGACTAGGTCCAATGGACTCAACTTATTGCAATAAAGGTCACAACTAACTTAAGAGCGTGTTTCGACTTTGAGGAATGTCTTTGGAAAAATGCAAGTCTTTTTAGTTAAAGGGGTTTTTCAAATAGCAAGTAATGTTTGATAAAATGTATTTTAAAAATACATTGGAATGCTGCTTTGATATAAATACTTTTGTAAAAACGATACTTTGTAAAGGATTTTTGCTAATTTTTTAAATAAAAAATCTCAGACTATTTGCCAGTGGAACTCAACAGCCAGTGAGGTTGGTGGTGGCTCGTCGACTACTTATTGGTGGCATGCTGGCCACTTGTCGGTGGCAGATGCTAAGTTAGGGTTTTCAAGGACATTTCCAAAATTATGAAAGTAGAACAAGGACAAAGTTAGAAAAAAAAAACTATTTGCATTATGAAATTCAACATTCCGAAGTATCATTCAAACCTATTTTCTAAAGACCTTTAGACTTTAGAAATGCAATTGCATCTCTTCAAAACACCCCATAAATTTGCCAGCATTTGTATTTGCCCAAGGAGTTTAGGGCTCTAAAGGGCTTTGCAAATGTTGAACCAAATGCACCTTTAGTCTAAAAGGATCATCTTGAGTTCTTTATTACCCATATAAGACTAACTATACAGGAAGGTTCTGTTCCCATTCGACACGATCGACTTGGAGTCGGGCTATAAGGAAGTAACCTTTTGCAAATTTCGTGACTTCGACGTGAATATGGTTTGCCTTTGCTTGGATCGGAAATAGACTTAACCCTATAGCCTAAAATTAAGGCAGGATACCATCTAGCCTCTATATCTCTGAAAAAAGATCGCCTTCATTCCGATGAGGCGTTAAATTCATATGCCGAGGAGATGATGAGTTAATTTGAGGATCATTCTTCTAAGTTTTCTCTTCCTTTTCTTGTTTTCCTTCGTGTTGAACTGAACTCTTGCAAAATATTGAGTCAAGCCACGTTTAATATTTTACAGGAATTCCTATTTTGTTTATACATTATGCCTCGTATGAGTACTATGATTACGCAATGTTATGAGGTTGCACTAGCTAAAATCATTACATTTGATCCTGATAGAAACAAGGCAATCCCATTATCTACTTTTGTCAAATCAAATGTGCACGGAATCCTCCTTTTGAGTTAGGAATCATCAGGGAAACAAAACATAAAGCGCCAGCCTAATTTGTGTTGAAAAACAACACTAACCTTTACCTAATCATCCGTATACGACTATAATTGGTCGACTGGCCTAACAAAGTGCCGTATGATTATTTCCCTCAGAGAGGTTTTTATACGCAAAGTGAAGCAATATATTTAAACATACACCAAAAAGAAATGTGAACCCAACATGACAACATTTTAATCAAATTAAGAATGTTGTGAGGGACAGGCTAAAGGCAAAAGGGATCGTGCATGCATATAGAAAAGTACAAGTAGAAGGAAATCTCCATGCAAAATCTAATAATTAATCATTTAAAAATTGATTTCTTAGAGATACCTAAAAGTTAGACAGCTTGAAGGCACTGCTGGGGTTGGAGGGACGTGGGGACTCTCCCGGAAAATCCAGGTCCTCTACCAGCCAATTTTCTTGCCCTAAAAGTCTAAAGGGGAAGAGAAAAAAGAAAGGGAAAAGAAAACGGAAGAAAGGAAAAGAGAAAGAAAGTATCCTGAAAGCTTTCTTTTATTATGTAGTTTGGTTTTCCTCCTTTCAGCTTCTTAAGCACTAACTTCTCTTCTCGAAGGAACTCTCTCAGCTAGAAACGATCTGGTTCAACTTTACCATGACCAAGTGGCATTCTTTATTATAAAAAAATTATTCTCCCTTGACGCCAATAATGTAACGTATGTAGCGTATACGATTATAATTTCCCAAAAACAAAATAGTTACAACTTTTATTCTAGATTCCAACGAGTAGAAGTTTTGTACTACTTATGAATTTTGGCGAACAAAATTAGACTTGGCATTATTATCCATACACTTATGTGGATATGGACTATCAATGTGACACCATATAAACAAAATAAAAATGGCTTATATATATATATATATATATAAAGAGAAGGTTAAGGCATCGGTTCCACCGTTACATATTAACTAGCAAGAGGCCAACGACCCCTGTCGTCATCCAGCAACGGCAGAGGACCTCAAATAGGAGAGGGTGTTGTCGACCCCTCTGATCAACGGTGAGGGTCGTGTGGCCCTCATTAGGGCTCATGATGCTCCGATAGTGAAAGGAAGGTGACAATGCTCCAGGAGGATTGAGATAATGTTTTCTTTTAACAGAATAAAATACATTTCAATTTCGACTCATAACTGAAAACATTTTTACTACATCAGAGAGCAAAGAGGCTTTGAGAATCCGAGAAAGGATGCGTCATCCAGCTGGTTCAATTCGACTAGAAAAAATCACTAGAGTTAGAGAACTTGATTGCATAAAATTCGAAGCGCCCAATTGCGCATCTGACAAGAGTTGAAAGGGACTAAATGAAAGGGAGCTTTTAACTCCGTGGTTAAATGACTAGATTTATCTAGGCCTACGAATTGAATTAGGTCAAGTCAAAGTCCAATATGTAGAAGCTAACCATTACTTGGTGGATACGCGGGACAGGTAAAAAGGTGGTCTAATACAGAACGGAAACCATTTGTTTAGCTGATTGCTGTTATATTAATGAAAGATACCTAGCATCCATTGACCAATTCCAGAAATCGAATTTCTGGTGTTAGACCCTTGGATTCCCACAAACCAAGAGGCGCGTCGATCTGAACTTTGAACCCTAGTATTGACGGACGGCCGTCGAAATTGATCAAATCTTTTTAAATTTCCTTAAGAGTGCATTGTATTGGTACTCGACCCTTCTCTTTGATCCTCACTGTCCTACTTTTGTGTTCTCTTTTGGTGAGATATTAGCATAATTTAACTAAATATCTCCTGTCACAGCTGTTCCCAGATGACCTTTTCCTGAAGGTTTCATATGTGAGAGAGAGAGGGGAAGGGGGAGGTTCATGGAAGGAAGGACCGAGGAGTACAATAAAGCTCTAGTTCCGTAGGGCATTGCTTTTTGAGGAGTTGTTTTGGGGAGATTCCCTTGGGGCAGCCAGTAATATATAATCAACAAAAGATAAAGCGGGGGGTTGGCTCTACAGCACCTTGGAAAAACAACTGTTCATGGTTCAAATTCAAAGCAGAGGACAACATCGCTTATGCTTCGTCTCAGTTTCACAGCCATTATATCATAAGAAATTAAGATGAAATGTTCCAACTTTCTTACTAATGTCACATCGATCAATCCTGGCCGTCCATTCCATCCAACAACCTCCTCAACACCCCCCCCCCCCCCCTCTCTTTCCTCTAAGCTCCCATCTATAAATTGGAAGACCCGCAGTTCATGTGACGGCAGAACTTGAACACCAACAACAGCTTGTGTCTGTTCATTAGATCAAGAAATCCTTTGGGTTCAAGAGTGTGACATTTTTGTAGAGAAGAGAGGCAGATATACTGAAATGGGTCATGGAAGTCATCGTTCTTCTCCATGTTCAACTTCTTCAAGTCTTGTTGCTCCAATGGTAGTGACTACATGTCTGACGATGGCGGCTATGGAAGGAGGATACGCCCGAGCGATGAGGACAGAGGGGACTGGGTTGCTGAGCCCGGATCGACCGCAGAGCGACGGCCTTCATCGCCCGGTTCCACGAAAGCCATGTCTCGGACCCGAGAGGCAGACTCTTGCAGTTTGACGGCGATTGCTGTCTTTCTTCTCACCCTGCATCTCTCACCATTCCATGCGTCTCTGTTGTAGATGAAGCTCAGCAATCCTTTCCAAGATTTTTTCATATTTCTTCTGAGAATAATGCTCTCTCTGATGTCCTGTAACGCACCATGAGTGCGCCTGATTTGTAAGTTCATTAGAATGACAATAATAAATGTGACAGTGTAGCTTATCCTTCTCAAAAATCCTTCTCCTTTACAGTTTGTGGCATTTGCAAGCTAACATGCCTCTGTCAATCTCGGAAACCTTCATGCTCAGTGCATAATCTCGTGACCATTTTAAATGATCGGTAGATGGTTTGAATCTAAACGACAAAAAAATGACAGACTGTGCACTATATTTAGTCCAGCCTGAATCAAGAACTCAGGCGAAACTTTGTGAATTTTCGTTAAGACTCTCGATCCAAGAGCTTTGCATCTAGATTCAGAAATGGGAAATCCTTAATCATGCAATGTTTCATTTACGAGTTTACAACTAGCGTTCTGAGTCCTTAAATATCACTGAAGTTCTTCACAGCAATAACACCTGTAGTTGAAATATGAAAGTGATTTTTTGTCACTTTTGAGTGGTAATCTTTTCACAGAGCCATGAGTAGACGAAGAGGCCTGAACATAGTCATTTTGCTATCATCAAGTCCTTCAAGTAATCTGAAGACTTTTGATAGCATCTAATATGGGTTTACCAATGAAATGCAATTGATCACAGATAAATTTAAAGTCACCACGATAAACAAGTAAAAGACATTTCTTTCCCGGAGTTTTGAAGTTGTCCAAGGGAATCAACTTCATGAGTCACCGAGCTTTGCTTGAAATGATCGGTGAGAGCTTTCCATATTTCTGCTACTGTTCGAAGGCTAACAGCATGTCCAGGAACCTCTTCTGAGAATGGCCCTGGGATCCATGATTTTGTTAGGCGATCGGTATGCATTATCTCTTCTGTAAGGCAACCAAATAAAAACATAACTTCCAACAAGAGACAATACTTGTGTCTTTCAAAGTATAAAAGTTATTTGCATTGAGTTTCAATGGAACAAAGTTTTCCTCAGTGATATTCGCAGGAAATGTGAATTTCGGGTTTGAAGAAGAAGACGACATGGCTATATTGATTTTCTTTTTTTATATTTTTTTATCTAAATAGGAAAAGATCAGCGCACCCTTGCGTATAAACAGAGAACTGAGTCAATTAAGCACATACATTTCAATGATTCTTCATACAAAATAAATACAAAGATATCACATCCTATAATCATAGTGGAAATTAATATAAAGATATCATTCGGTATGCATGAAAACTAAATAAAAAATAAATTGAAGAGAGAACCAATGATTAGGAAGTGCCTCTACATGCTTATTTGTGAAAAAATTCGGCATTATTTTCTTATTTTTTTGGTCAAAAAAGATTCAGCATTCTAAATATGCTGATTTTTTTGTTTTATTGTTTTTTGCAATTTGGTTCGTCCTCCAATAAATTAGCCTGGAGTTTACCTTTGAAAACGACACTGCATGACTTGCAGTACATATAATTGTGCATCGTACACACTGATCAGTTGTTCTCATCTTTCCTTTGAAGACTTTGGGTCATTTCTATGTTCCCTCTTTTCTTTGTTCTCCTTTTGGCATTATATTCCATCTTAGTGTTCTGTATAAAACAGAAAGAAAGAATTTCTCTGGAGGGCATGTGCATGTGAGTATCACTGTCTGAAATGAATTGCTCAAGTCTAAATGATTCAGGCATACATTATTACAGCCAGAGAGCTTCAGGATTGGTATCAGCAAACTTAAGCAAACTTGTTTGTGTCCAAAAAAGATAAAAAGACAGAAAAATCTGAGCCTATCACTTCTTGTCTTGTACCTGCAGCATTTGAGATGAGATGCTCGAAGATCCTTTATTTGATGCTTCTAAAAAATAACTCCATAGAAAAATGTCAGGAGATATGCATAGTTTCACGTCACTGTAGATGAAGCCGAACCTCTTAGCCAAATGATAAGTGCGAATATAGCCAAAGTTATCATGATGTAGTATTTTCAATTTTTTCCCTGAAAAGACTGGTTGATTTTAGAGATGAAGAGCTTTTTTAAATGCTAGATTGGTTTATAATTGTAATATCTGGAGTTTGATTACTAAAGGTCTTTACTAACTCGAGTGCTTAAATTTTTAGCACAAATTATTCAGCAGGCAAAAGCACTGATGAGCAAAAGAAGCAAAACTAATCCGGCCTTGAGACTTGGGGCTTTACAAAATGTCAGAGAAAGCAATAATGTGTTACATTTTCATATTCAATTGGCATTAGTACAGGAAGCTACCTGAAGGAAACATGGATACCCCACCACAAATCTACAGAGTTCGGCCTAACCAGCAGTCACTTTGAGCTAGATGCAATTGTTTAATCGGAGTTCACGTATTAGTAATGGCGAGATACCGATTTCAGACAGGGAATAAACAGTCTGGTCCATTTCACGGCTTATATTTTACTGAATCATCCCAAGACACATGACACATTCTACCAACAATGTCAATCTATGGTGAGAGGACGAAAAAGTGCACTAATTCTCGCCCTATCTTTGAGATTTAAAAGGTTCGAGGCAAAATATTCATGTTGCTGCATGATGATACTGGAAAGTGAGTTGTCAAGTGAAAGAAGAAATGTTTGGCTTGGCTTGTAAATGGGAAGGAACCTAATGCTCGTTGGGGTCCAGCTCAAAGGCCTACGAGCCCCGGCCAAAGCAACGCAAAGCAAAGAGCGCACCCTCAAAGTGGCTCCCGGTGACCCCTATGAGAATGAAAAGGATTGGTGTTGGTGCAGGAGTGCTAGTTAGTGACTGCTTAAGAATTAAGTAGACACCCACATGCTGAATCGTCAATTTTTAACTCATCCACTCCAGGTTGTCTTCTGGATTCGGTGTTAAGTAAAGTAAAAATCATCGTGATTGTGCCAGGCTTGAGAAAAAGTCAAAACTTCTCTCAGGGTTCTGTTTCTTAATGCTTTCTTTTTTTTCTGAAGAAGCAGAACTGTATCGTGGACCTGTTGCTTTTTGGGAGATTCCTCTGTTTAGGTTCTTCCTCCGAAGGTGCTTCCTTAGGACAGTCGGTTACCCTGAGGCCAACTATTATAACCCACCCCTATTCGCTTTACTATTTGACTGTCTGAATTACCAACTGTTGGTGATTGACAAATTGGAATGTGAAGCCCCAGGGGTTGACAGATCCCCTCCGTCTGCTATTTGCTACCCCTTCCTTGTCAGCCACCTGCATGGGCTTGTAGGGTGTTGATGGACCTCGGGCTTAGTCGGGCGCAGCCCAGATACCCCTTGTAATAAATACAAAAAAAATTAGAATTTGATTTTTCTCCAATTTTATAGCTTGGTTCATTTTTGTCCCATAACCATGAAATCCAAGAATGTTACGCCTCCGAGCTACTGTTTTCCCCAAAAAGAAACGCCAATTGCGAGCCCCAATGCTGGGCGGAAGCCTGAACTAGTGAGCTCATATGGGAGAGGTGAGGAGGTGCAATGCAGACCATGACAATATTGTATTGCAGTGAGTTACCGCAATGTCCTTTCTTTATTTGTTGTTTTTTTTTTTTTTGGTAAAACCTTTCTTTATTTGTTCATCTGGCTCAGGTTCAAAATCTTTTCTTACTGCAAGATTGTTCATCTGACATCTGAATTCAGTTCATGCATGAACTTCTTTGGCTTATTACAGCACAAAACTTTCCCTTTGAAGGGATAAGAACAACCAGCAGCCATTCATTTCATTCATGAACTTTTCCCTTTAAGATCAGCATCGTAGTTGGATGCTTGAGACAATTTCTCACAAGATTCTCACACTTATCAAGCCCACACCAGAAGGGAGGGTCCTTCAAAACTTTCTATATTCAAAAGAATCCAGTCAAGCCTTGCCTTTACTCGCCTTCCATGTCTTTCGATTCAAATTAATTATGTTTTCTATTAATCTGATTCTTCCTTTCACTACCTCCCTGAAGATCTCATCACGCTTTAGCACAAAACAAACCACGCCTGCACCATTAAAACTCTTCGCTTTTGATGATTAGGAGTCCCTTTAGGAGGTGGGTGATGCCACAACAGAGATTGTGCAAGATCAAGTAGCTTTTTGGGGACCTGAATTGTTTTTGAAGATTATTGAATTGAGACACCTATAATGTGATCAAGAACAGCTAGTACGGTGTATCTGAGCTTTCTGAAGTAGGGACTAGGAAAGATAGCATTAGTTGTCTCACACTGACATAGGATTCTTTCTCATTTACAAGGTCTTCGAATTTCAGGCCTCTTAAAAAGCTCATCTGTGTTAATGATGAGGAAATTCACTAACGGCGGATATATGTCAGGTCGATAAACATTCCATTTACTTCTTGGACTAGATAAGGCGGAAGTCATGGCCTGGGTGAGTGGTCTAGCCATGAAATTATTTGCACATGGTGGTGCGTGAAATCGAATTTGTGCTGTGTGGATAATTCAGAAAGGTATGTTACTTAACCATTGAGTCTGTAGTAATAAACTAAGCTGGCAATGCTTGCTGATTGTTAACTGGGAAAGGTCCACAATGGTAAAAGCAACAACCAACTATTCCCTTGTCCTTGAGAATTCAGCAGAACTTTAGTAGGTAAAGATGCTTTATCTTATATATACAGTGCGGTCTTTACTTCTTCAGTAGCGTGAATAGTAGCGCGCACTCGGGTCTGGACCACGTGAAGCATTCCTAAGATTTGGAAGTTCTGAGGGAACAAGGTGCATCTAAAATAGGTGGTCCAAGGTCCATCCAACTCTTAACCGCACAATCTAAGATGGAATTCTGGTCAGGTAACCAAAGGGTTTGTGGCAGGATTCATAAGAGTTGTAGATGTTCTTCATGACTAATTTTCGAATGAATTTTCAATGAAGTCCAAATTCTAGGACTGAAAATGCAGTTTCTATTTCAGCTCTAAAAGTGCAAGCAGATTTTACAAATGCAAGCCCACAAATTCATGCCCTCAAAGATCATATCCGACTTTGAATGATCTCATGAGAAATTATTCAGTATCTGCATTGCAATTGCTGAGACTCCCTTGTGGGACAGGAGAAATTGCTGCTTTCTAGCTGAAAGGATAGACCAGGAATTTACTCCAAGATTGGAGTCCTGATGAACGATGATGGGTGAGACCCAATAAGCCCACTGGGCCATAAACTCATAAAAGGAGTATGATCCAACATTATGGGGTTGTTGCCTTGCCCCATGTTTGCTGAGCAGTTGGCTGAATTGGTCCCCCTCCGCTCCAAAGTCCAATCTTAAGTTTCAACTAAATTATGGTAGCCTATGCTGGATTTGTTCCACGTCTAGAAAAGAACTAGTTAAACAGATTGTTACATCGCTCGGGACCTGTGTTAAAAACACGTTCAATCGTGGGATTGCGCGCGAGGTGGATGTGCATTCGATACGTAATGTGGACTGACCCTGCCCGGCATTCTTCCACAAATAGGAAACGGACGAGTCGAGCTCGAGTTAATTAGAGAGAGCTTGTTCAATGCAGAAACTCAAGGATCAACACATCGCAAGAGCTTCAACTGAGCAGAAAAACTCGACCGGATGGCTGGACAAATCATATGTGCACGCCTTCAAGATGGTACCGATGACGTTAGCTTTTAATCTATGATGAGTTTGAGCTCAAAACTCACGTATATGTCCAACTAAATTTGCAAATAAATGTTGGAAAAAGGTGATCACTGGAAGCTGAGATTGTATGGCTTGGAGGAGGAAATGTGGGAGCTTAGGGCCCTCGCCCTCGTGCTTTCTTCTCAGTCAATCCCACTTCCATAGCTCTTGACCTTCATCAGATTTTGAGCTCCTCACGATTCACCATACAAAAAGTAAATGCCCAGATCCAGAATAGGTAATTTTATGATGGAATTTTTTTGTTTATATTATTTTGCTGAAATTAGCGAAAATGTCCTTTATTTAAAAGCCGGTTAGATCATCCTACCTCCTTTTGAAAAATAACTCGCGAAATAATAATAATAATAATAATAATAATAATAATAATAATAATAATAATAATAATAATAATAATAATATTTATGGACCCGAAATTATTAATGCATTTTAAAAATGACCGTTGCAATTAAAAGTCATTAATGAAAGATCAAAAAATAAAATAAAATAAACTTTAAGCTCTATCAATGAATATATGCTTCTTTTCTCAGTTAATGCTGGTCCACACGAAGGCTTAGGAAATTGTATAACTACCACTAGGATTAAAGAAATAAATTGACTTAGATTCCGAACCATGTGACCTTTGCAAAAATCAATATCAGATTCCGTAAGCTTGATTTCCCTTATGATACCAATGTTCAAGATTCATTAAGACGTCCCGAAGTAAAAATTAATGCCACATTAAATCAAGGCATTACTTATGAGTACAACTGTGTTGTGATTCATCATTTTCGTACTAAAACGTCGTATGTTGGTGATTGATGAATGATTAATCATCACTTAGCAGGGATCAAGGTTAAGATACTACCATTACACAAATCTGTCTTTTTGTGCCTACAAGATTCGTCTCGACAATTTCCCACTTCTATGTTAGTCTTTTACTTCTGTAAATCTAATTTGATTCGCAGATTATAGCTGCTTTCTTCGTCAATCATAATTCGTTCTTTTTTCACTTTTAATATGCCCCCTCAATCATTATTGTTAAAAATATAACGAAATAATGCATACAAGAAACACTTTCCTAAGTTAAGTCGCACATATTAATAGAAGAGCATGTGTCCTGATTAAGGGAGCTTTCCATTCAATTACATGTTGTGTTGCTACTTGAAAAATTGCTTCAAAAGAAAAACCAAACATTTCTCGAGCGGCTTTGTATATATTCTAGCGCAAGGAACTTTGTTCATATAGTCTGATTTTCCTTGTGAATCAATCAACTTTGGTTTAAATCCTAAGTCAGAAATAATTAAATTGGAGGCAATGTCAACATATGTGAACGCCAAACAGAAGGAGCACGAGGCGGGGCCGCTTCCTCCGCTTTACGAGACAAGAATCACATTTTTTGCAAGCAAAATGTCGGACTGAAGCATCCGATAATAATTATTATGGGAATAAAAAGACTTTATTTATTCTTTTCGAAAAAAATAATCAGAAATCATTTTAAGGATATAGAAACTAGTTTTGAGGGCCCTTTACCATCATCATAGATATCTTCTTTTTGCACTTGCAAGGGGCACTCTATGCATTACCTTATTTTTTCACAATGAATAAACGAAATATAAGGACAACATTGACAATAGAAATTGATTGATTAAAAATCAATGTGCAAAATGAGGAGAAGATGTTAGTAACTCTGGTATAGTCCTCTAAATTGTGACCTTGTTACGATTTCTTAGTTTAAAGTTTTTTTCAGCAATATAGTCCTCTTATTCTCTCGGTTATTGCAGTGGAGTCCTTCCATTATGATTCATCACAAACACACTTAAATTACATATTCACCATCAAATTTAGCTTGTGATACACAAGCTCAAGCACTTGTGCACAAAGAGGCGACATGGTAGCCAAGACAAGGGAAAATTTGTCCAAAAGTCTTGAAGTTATGGTACTTTTGTCATTTTAGTTATAAATCTTTTAATTGTATCAATTGAGTCTTAAACTTTCTTCATGTTATGCCAATTAAGTTCATCTTGCTAATTTTGATTAGAAAATGCTAAGATGGATACCAACCATCATATGTGGCATGGTTGGATAGGACGGGCAACGTTAATGTAAATATTTTTTTAATAATTTTTTAGCAAATTTTTCAAATTAACCGGATGGACTTAATTAGAAAAACGCAAAGATGTTAGGACTCAACTAGCAAAATTGAAAGATTTAGGACTAAATTGACAAATATGGAATAAATCTAGGATTTTTTGGACAATTTTCCCTTCGAAACAAGTTTGGTTATTTTAAATTTGGGCCAAAAGAGATTCACCTAAAATAATTTGTACTAACTTAAAAATCAGAACTTCAGCTTTATTATGTTGGCGGATATGTTTTTATTTTTACTGGTTATTTGGCTCAGTCTCCCTCCCTTGAATAGGAATCTCTGGTGGTCTCCACTCTGTCGGGCTGAAGTGGACGATGAACATTAGAAAAGAAAGAGATGTCGGATGCATCAAAACAAAATTAAGAAACTAAGGTCTCTCAGACAATAATCCCATTCCTAATCCTAATCCTAATACAAACCCTACAAATTTAAAAGAGCAAGTAGATTTTTAGTTTAATCAAATTTAAACCTATGAAAAGAAATTTCTATTTATTCTTTCGAAGCCCGTCACATAAAAAAATAAAAATAATAAAAATGAAAAGGTCGAATATCCGCACAAACTAACAAACCAAACCGACCAAACGATTCAACTCCCCCTAGAGCCTGCAAATTTGACTACATATGAAACCCTAGGTATAAATTATAATTTATCGTGTTGATATTTTGTATGGTCATTTAAATATGACGAATTATTCTCTAGAAAACTTGAACCATAATCATTTATCACTGACCCCGTGTCAGATAATTTTATTTTTCCTTTTCTTCTCTGGACCCGAAATGGCTTTAGAAATTTTTTTTTGAATAAAATAATTAAAAATTGTGAAAATCGGATAAGGGGGGACGCACTGTTTTCTTTTTCCCCCCATCTCGATTAAAGCTCACTTCTTTCGATGCGTTCAAAGTTAGACAATTTCGCATTTTCAGGACCGCCAAAAATAAAAAAATAAAAAAAATATTTTTAATTAAAAAAAAGGAAGAAAGAAAAAATAAAAAGGTTCCTTTAGTTTGTTATTATTATTTATTATTTATTTAAATAAACGAACCTGCGAATTGCCGAATTAAGACGCTAAATCGAAATTGTTAAATTATTGCCTTGGGCGGCCTTGCGAAGCAAAGCGACGGTTTTATGGTCAACCTCATGATTAAAAATCACCGGAAACCTTAGATATTTCTTCTCGATCTTAGTGCAAATGTATTTATTTTTATTTTTATTTTATTTTTTTCTGTATCTCGTAAAAAACTTATTTAAATGATTTCCCGCTCTTGAAGCGAAGTTTCGCTTGGTGATTATTTTAGTAGAGATTTTTCATATTTAAGTTATGTTCTTAATCAAAGTATTCTGCTTCCTTCCCTTTTTCTGAAGGCCAACGTATATCCGCCTCCCTTATTGAAAATGGCCGTTTGAGGGAGGTCTTCATTTCCCCGGTAAATCATGTGCGCAGCCACATGCCCCATCTAAAATATTGATTCAAAATTCAAACTTTGATATATATAAAATATGTATGGCATTATTAGTAGAGACCAAGCATATAAGTCATAGGTCAAATCTTATTCTGTCACTAGGCCATTGCACATCTAGCTGCGCGAGTTCTTTTACTAAAATGGACTCGATCAAGCCGGGATATATGAGTCGAGGGGGCTGCAGAAGTCGCCTAGCTTATGTTGACTGTCTTATCAATTAGGCACGTAGTGAAGAAGCTCTTGGTGCTTCTACAGCATAAAATTTGGTTGTTCCACCAAGATTTCTGTGCTCAGGCTAGTAAACTTCCTAGTGAACTTTCGGTCCAGGGTAGACTTTCCATGTCGTGGGTCCTTGGAATAATTACGAGCTAGAATTGGTCAACTTCAGCTAACAAATCTCAATTATACATTTCGTCACAGTAAGGGGAAAAAGTACATTTTAACTTTCACGCATGAGACAAATTATTGGTTGAAAAGGTCATTTCATCAAGGGACACGTGACACTAGATAAAGAGAGGTTTACCAAGGACAAAAAGTTTGGTTGTTAAGATATTTTCATTCGTTCGTTTATCTGCAAACTTAATCTATGTGCGCAGTTTCAACTCTTGACAGTTGATTGAAATGAGAAAGGAGCTGTCTAGTTATCATATAACCTCATCTTTTGGTTTTGAGAAACTTGGTAAATGTCGATCATGTCAGTGTTATGCTTAGCCCGAGTGTTTATTTGGCATTAATTGCGATGTCATGTTCATAAATACTTATAACTTTTCAATTAGTTGATTTTATTTATCACATACCTGAGTATATATCCTCAGAACATAGTGATTGACTTGGTATTGATTGGAATGTTGCGTTCATAAGTACTCACTAATTTTGAATTGACTGATTGCATTTATCTAGCATAATGTAAGATCTTTTTAATTTCAAATGTGCTTTTAGGATATGTTTGGTAATATTACTATTCTTGGGTATAATTTTTTTTTGTAATAGTTCTTTTTTATTTTTAATACTTGGAAAATTTTCAAAAAAAATTATATTTTTTTTTCAAAGGTGGCGGTGACTGACAACGGGTGGATGGGCATCCACTGGCAATCGGCAACGAGCGAGCGACCATGACCAAGAAACACTTATTCTAGAAATTGTTCTAGGGAACAAGAAACTATTTATTTCTACTTATTATTTTTATTCTAAATCTATTCCCCAGAAATTTTTTTTATTCTCAAGAATAAAAACACTAGTGAATATCATCAAATGGATTTTTTTTTCTTTTTCTATTCTAGAAAATAAAAGAATAAAAGAACAGAAAAATTGGCTAGTTGCCAAACGCACCCTTAATTTTCTATTACCATAAAAAAGATTTTATTGTTCTATGACACAATACAGTTTTTAAGCCTACTTAGATACAATAAAATAATTGTTTTTCAATTATTTTGATATAGGTGGCTTGCCATAAAAAATTAATAACGACGATAGTTCTAACTCAAAGGAGGCACAAATCAAGAAATCATTAGAAACACTCATTTTTATGATAAAGTATTTGAACGGTGAAAACGCTTCATGATTATCTCACGAGTCACTTGATGTGGTGTTGCCAATTCATCAATCCCGTCACAAGTGAAGGAAGTTAGTAGTCAGCGCCACAAATTTTCTCCCCAAAATTGCAATCCCCATTTTAAACGTTTAAAACTAGGAAAACCCTCCACTTTTACTTCTCCATATGTATTTTTCAGGACATAGAATGGCATGCTCCATGAATCTTCCTTTCTCTTTCCTTTAATTCATCACGAAACTTCACATTGAAGACGAAGATAGATAGACGAAAGGAAGGGATTCACGTGTAGGGGTTCTGTGTGGGGAGCGTGCACCATGTGCCGTCTGCGGTTGACCCAACTTTTGTTAGTTAATAAAGAGAAGAAAAGAAGAAAGAAAAGAAGAAAAAAGAAAGAGAATTCGAAAAGCAAGTGATGATTGATTAGCTCGTCTCACGGATCTTGTCGCTTTCTCTCCCCCTCTCTGTTCTCTCGTTTTCACTTTATGCTGGGTTCTTATATAAGCTCCTCCGTGACCTAACCGTGAGAATCCAGTCTACAGGACTCGCCACGAAATTTACCAGACAGAGAACCCAAGAGAGCACAGCACGGGAGCAAGAGCAGCAACAACGACAAGAACAACCTCAGAGACACCAAAAATGGCTTCATGGAAGAAGACCATCACGTCCCCCTTTCGGAAAGCCTGCACTTTCTTCAACCAGAGCCCCTCCCGAGACAAGAAGTCCCACCAAGGTCTGCATATTTTCGCCGCCATCTCAATCTCCCCCCCCCCCCCCCCCCAAAAAAAAAGAAAAATCTCATCTGAATCCGTACACTTTTATACTGATGCGTTTCCCGGTGGCGTTTTGTTTGTCCTGCAGAGCGTGAGAAGCGAATAAGCATGATGAACTTGCAGGGCGAGGTGATGGCCTGCGCTTACGATGACGTCCAGGTGATGTGGTCGATCCTCGACAAATCCAAGGCCACCACTTGCGACTGACCGAAGAAGGGATTTTCAAAAGAATAGCTCCGATCTTTGCACCGCCTTGAGCTGCCAATTTCTATTGTAGATATGATGACCGGTTGGTGGAAATTAAGTTCGTGTCGGGATGGTGCCCAAGAAAGGAGGAGAAGAAAACCCAGAAAAGAAGGTGTTCATTATCATTAGGGTAGGCTTTGGAGACCCCCACCACTGTAATTTTGATGATGTGGGGTTTCCCATGAAGAACGTTTAGGAGCGCTTTGGAGTTTGATTAAAGTTTGTGTTTTCGGTTTTAATCTTTCTTTTTTTTCTTTTTTCCTGTTGGGTCAGGTTGTCATCATCTCCATAGCGAATCCCCATGATTAACGATAATGTCATGGCGAGATTTAATGAAAAGGTCTCATTTTTCTGTCGTGTTCCATTATTCACCATCCATTCTTTCTTCCTTCCTTCCTTCCTTCACTTCCCTCTATTTTGATTTTCTTTTTGGGATTAGTACTTGCTTAATTTTGATATTAGGACTTAGAAATCCTCAATGCTTTTAGATAATAACGGTTCTTCTTGTTTTTCCCCCTGTTTTAATTGCACCGACCACGGTTTCACCCCCTTCGTCTTTATGCTTATCCGCCACCTCCGTGCACCGACCGCAATCACCACATATGGTCGAGTCCAATGTATCCGTACTTGGGGTCTTGTCTTGGATGTGGCAGTGGAAAAAGAAAGAGTCATGGGATTTTTATGAAAAACCCGAATTTGTGTGGACAGTATTTGTTTAAAATAGGACGTGTTTGGTCCCGCATAACTTCACCTAAATTCTTTCGCTATCGAGGGTCTGTTACTTGCCTTGCTCAACAGTAATTTATTCTATTTTTTTTATTTTCGAAAAAAAAGAAATTTATTTGATAAATTTTTTGTTCTTAAAAATAAATTTGGAATATAATCAAGAAATAGAAAAAAATTATTTATTTGTTCCTCAAAACAACTTCAAAATCAATTCTCATTTTTTCTTTATTGTCCTTTTCTTCCTCTTTTCTTTCTTTTTTCTTTTATTCTTCTTCAATGTTAAGCCAATTGTCGGCCTCGAGATGGCTGATGACCTCGCCAAAGGGTTGTCAACCGTAGGTAAGGCCGAGCCTCATCGGATGAGCTTCCGAGGCGATTGGACGAGCTCGACTCATTGGGGCACGCCAAGATGGCCTTGCATACCAAAAGAGGCCTTGCGGTGGCCCAACAAGGTTAAGCTCACCGGTGGTTGGGTGAGCTCAACATTGCTAGATTTGAGTAAGCTCAAGCTCGCCCAACAAGGTTTGGCCTCGTTGGGGGTTGGTGACTTTCTTGGGAGGTTGTCACCCATCCTTAGGTCAGCGATCGACTCAAGGTGCGTTTGGTTTAGCATTTGTAAGGAGTTTTGAGTCCAATACAAATTTCAAAAGCCCAAAGCTACTTTGGGAAATACAATTATGTTTGGTAAAATTTCTTTGCAAATGGATCTTGAGTTGAATGTGCGTTTGGTAAAAAAAATTTTCGCAATGAGTTTTGATGGATATATATATATATATATATATATATATATATATCTTTTTTTTAAAAAAAAATTGGATTGAATCCTTCGCTAGTCCAACAAAGGGCTACGGTCCTAGCTAAGGGCCGTCGGAGGTCGCTCGACCTCGAGTGATCCTTGTCGAGGGTTGCTCGACCTAAGGGCCGTGTGACCTAGGCAATTGTCGCTTGGGTCTCACGGCCACAGGCAGCCCTCGCCTGGGTCTTGCCTGTGGCCACGAGACTTAGGTGGTGATCGTCGGCGGCTCTTTGTTGGGTCGCACGACCCTTGTCGGAGGACACCCGAGGTCAAGTGACTTTAGCTGACGGTTGCCGAAGCCAGATCTTACTCATCGATAGCCGTAACCCTTTGTTGGACTAGCGATCGTAGCCTTTCGTCGGACTGGCAAATGACTGCCTCATTTTTCAATTAAAAAAAAATAATCAGGGGAAAAATTAGAAATATGAAGAATTAGTGAGGGTAATTTTGGAAGGGAAAAATAATTTTAGCATTTCGCCAAATGTTGAAAACCCAAAACTAGTTTTAGCACTTTGAGAGCCATTTGAAAGCTAAAAGCCAGCTTTAAAGTTGAACCAAATGCACCATAAATGTTGAAAAAGAGGAAGATGAAAAAAGAAAAAGAAAAAAACAGAAAAATATAATAAAGGTATTAAAAAATTAAAAAAATTCTAAGTCATACAAAAATCTAAGATTCCAAACAAATATATTTTTATTCTAGAAATCAAAATTTGAGACAGTTATCAAACATCTTCAAATGCCCATAAACTCATATAAGAAATAAAATAAAAAATCATTTCTTAATAGAAATTGCTTTCGAGAATAGAATGATTACCAAACATGTGACAAAAAAATCGATTGAAGTCAACATCAAGGGACCAATTGTCACCAATTTCAAAGGTTAGAGGGTAAATTGCGAAAATTGAAACATCAGGAGATGATTCTCCGCAATCCCAAAATAATCTTGAGGGTGCAAAATGTAATTCTTCTAACAAATGTCCTCTTCCGGTACGAGATTTTTTTGGCGGACTCAAGATCAGAGGACACTCCACTCATGTTGCATTCGGTTGGATCACGTGTGCGCACCTCATGGGCCTTACCAGGAATCCTATGACAACCAATGAATAGAGTTTATGCGATCGCATGGTGCTAGAGATCATGTGAGATTTTAGAGTTTTCAAGTATTATCACAAACTGTTAATTGGAAAATGATTTATTGCGCACGACCCCACACAATCCAAACTTGTGTATGGCCAAGAGGTGTATGGCCAAGAGTCAATTGGACGAGGAAGATGAGTACGAGAGGACCACTGGGCTGTCGTTTTCATCAAGAGCTTGGGAAAAAGCACTTCATAATCAATCAGATTCCTCAAACTTTTGTCGTTGCTTCTGTATTTAATTTGATCTTATCACCTTCCTCCTTGTTAGATAAGATCTTCTTATATATATACAAATTATATTTATTTATTTATTTATTGGACTGCCTTTCGTTTTGTCTAAGTTCGGTGGATTTCATCATGGCCAAGAATAAAATCCACTTTCCATGCTACCTGAAAGTGAAAGAAAGATTCCTCCCTCGCGTCCCTTCCATATCTCAAGGATAATAAAGAAACAAATTTATGATTGAAAATAATATCTAACATATTATTTCGATATTGTAAGGTCTTGAGGTAAATTGTGCTCTAAGATAGACTCATTGCAACTTGTCGTAACTTTCAAAACTTATTATTCACTCCTAGTTATCGATAGTAATACGTCTAGCATTTTTTCTCCTCAGTCGAGCCTCAATTCTCTTCATATGGCTATATTTGATTTGTGATTGCAAATCCGAGGCATTATCACAGGATTATTTGGCTTGTCAAACTACTTAATTCATGATTTTGTCATTGTCCCTATACTTTTTTTTCCTAGGTATAGAGGGTAAGACAAAGAGACGAGGGACATTTGAGAATCCCCCAAGAAGCATGTCTCCAGTGACGAGTTCCTACAGGGAGGAATGATCCAATCTTAGAGCTTGGAAGGGCTTTTTCACTCTCTTTGTATCCGTGTTTAGGAAAAGTAGCATTGCCTAGAAAACAACACAAAGCCCTTGAGCTAACCAAGTAACCATGGTCTTTCCAAGCTCCTTATTGAAATGGATGCAATGGTGATCGTTCAAGTTTGGTGAGCCAAATTCCGGAGAACCACCTTTAGTTTTAAGTACTACCGGGAAGCAAATTGCTGCACAGACCATTTCGCAACCAGCTTTTGTTCCGGTAACATTAGGAAGGAATTTATCAACAACATTGGTGGCGGTACTACTTCTAGTGATGTATTTTCTGTCAAGTTTATTAAACATAAACGAGTAAATAATTGAAAAAAAAAAGAAAAAAAAGAGACTTCATCACTGATCAGAATTGAAAAACACAAGACCCGTCACTTGTCTAGGAAACTTAAGATATGACTTAAACATGCTACCAAGGGTAGAACACTATGCTTGAAAAACATAAGAGCTGTCATTTGTCTAAGAAACTTAACATATGACTTAAAGATGCTACCAAGGCTTGAACACTCTCAGCTGCACAACAAAATAACAAAAATGATTCTGTTTACGTCCCTCCTTTCTTGTTTTTTTGTTTTTCTATTCATGCGATCCATTTCACAGGGCAGAGCAGCAAACTGACCAGTTAAGAGGCTATCTGCTGAAGGAATACAGTCTCAGAAGAACACCCTCAGCTACCATAATTTACTGCAAGCAACTCATAAATTATCCAAACAAATTGTCTTATCTAATGAAGCATATCACACAAATCACTCTCCCACATATAAACACCGATCACTCCAAATAGTAATAACATTTATAATCTCTCTCTCTCTCTCTCTCTCTCTCTCTCTCTCTCTCAAATTGAGAAAACCCACAACCAGTAGTTACTACCCATGTGACACAAACCTAAAAGAAGGGAAAAGAACAGACTCTCACTTCCATCAAACAAATGTGAATGGGTCATTACCCTCTATTTACATTGCTAGTAATATGCAGGTTAAGACGACCCCAATACAACTATGAAATAATATAACAACTAAGAAAAGCTGACCAAACAATGTTTCAAGTTTTCCTTTTGTACTTTGATTGCTCTCACGTGACTTTCTCTGCACCCTTGGCCTCTGTCATTAGTGTCTTTGAGATTGGAGATTTCCCGATGATGGCTTTCTTTACCTTCCCGCCTAATTGCTTCATTTCAACATGATTTTTTTTTATAAATCTTATCAAAATCTTCAACATTATGTTACCTGAATGCTTTTTCGCCAAGGCCTCTTGTGCAGGCAGGTCTCCTGATGCTTTGGTGTTGTTGCCATCCTTTGCAGGCTCCTTGGTTGGAGGAGGCGAGGGTTTTGCTTCTTCAACGTCACCTTTTGCAACGCCATTCCTGGCCTCCTCCTCTGCCTTGACCTCTTTGGCTTCCTGTGTTCAGACTGGAGCCATCGTCTCTTGCAAAAAAAAGGAGATTAAATTGGAAAGTAATCAGAACTTGTACGGGTTGATTCCCATTGAACATGCCTGCCATCATCCGGTCTCCTCCCGTGTCTTCATAGATCAAAACATGGGGACTTTGTCATGATAAGCTCTCCTAATTGCTTCACCTTCGACATTGTGTTTTTTTATTTTCGAAATCTTCAACTTTATGTGACACAAATGCTTTTTGGTTGAGGCCTCTTGTGCAGACAGGTCCCTTAATGCCTTGGTGTCGTTGCCATCCTTTGCAGGCTCGGTGGTTGGAAGGGGCGCGGATTTTGCATCTTTAACGTTACCTTTTGCAACGCCATTCTTGGCCTCCTCCTCTACCTTGACCTCTTTGGCTTCCTGTGCTTCGACTGGAGCCATGTCTCTTGCAAAAAAATGCTTTACCCTGTCATTTCAAAATCAACCCCGATCCTGATTTATGTAGTAATTATGTTTTAAAAATCACTTTTTCCACCTTATAAATGTAATGTTGTGCCATACCTTTCATACTCATAATATAGACAATTGTTACTTGTAAATTTGAGTTAAAAAATTTATAGTGGAGATAGCATTACTCACCTTGGAACACTTATAACCAAACAACAAACGTTACTCGAATTGTCAAACTTGCATTCCTGTGAAATAAACGAAAAAAAATATATTAAAATTGAATAACATGTTACCTCAAGTACAAAATGATTATGCTGAGTTTAAACACTAATGAAACAACTTTTACGCACTAACAGATCACATACTCAAAGTGATTATTCAAATTGTTCACAAAGCGAAACTTGAGCGCTAAATTGGTCACACCATAACTCTGTCCATGAATCTTCATTCATAGGCACTTATTGTCAATAGAAAGCCCTTATAATGCATTGCAAGAACCCTAACTTGATTGACCCAAAATCAAGCCGAAAATTAACCAAATACGGCCCCAAAGTCTTTGGACGCGCACTGTTCATCACATGTGAGAAACTTCAAAATTTTATTTTGAGTAAACCATAAGCTCAATTTAAGTTTTATAAAATGCTATGAATGCACAACACCCTAAATATATATACACATACGTAGCTTAACCACTCCTTAATTGAACCTTGCAACTCTCCTATGACTCCACTACACCCTAAACTATCATTTCTATATAAATATGCAGCTTAATAACTCCTTAATCAAACCTTGCAACTTAAATTTCACTTATTTCCGGATTTAAGCCTTAATTTTGAAAGCTAGTTAAAATCAAGTTTTGTAAAATCTACGACTTCATAACGTCCCAAACTATCATTTCTATATATACATGCTGCTTAACTACTCCTTAATTGAACCATGTAACTTATATTTCACTTGGCAAACCAATTTTATAGGTAAGTTTTTAAATTGTCCATCATTGCTCTCAATTGTTTAGCACGGGTTAAACATAACACATTTTCAACAAAACTTAATGTTTATGGAGCATTTAGGCTCATCCATTATTCACTTGTTAAACAAAGCACATTTTAGCCGGTTTTTTAAGTCGACTAGATGAAGGGGCGGGCTATGTTTTGGTTTTAGAATTAGAAAAAGAAAGAAAGAAAATGGACTTTAGGTTTCGGGTCGGGCTATGATAAAATAAATAAAGAAAGGTCTCACACCTCTTGCACTAAGGGTGCATTTGGTAACATTTTTACTTTTGAGAACAATTTCTTTTGAGAAATAATTCTTTTGTATTTCTACTCCCTAGAACAATTTCTGAGTAAAATAGGGCATTTGGTAACTACAAAAATTTCTTATTCTCAGAATAGAAAAATAATAGAAATGCGTTTGGTATTGACAAATTTTTTTTATTTCTTTCTTTCTCGACAACTGCGGAGACCAGTGGGCAGGGGCAGTGACTGGCGGCGGCAGCGGCAGGGTGTGTATGGCGATCGGGGGCAGCAATCGGCGTTCGGCGGCCAGATGCCAATTGCCGGCCGCCATCGCCACTGGTCGCCGTCGCCAGTTGCTGGCCGTAGGGTGAAGGACGATGGCAAGAGGCTAGCAACTGGCGGTTGGCCGATGGCGAGTGGGTGGGGGCGACCAACGACCAGCGATAGGTGGTGGCGATCGGTGTCCGGTAGCGGCGGCTGGCGACCGGCGACCAATGGTGGCGGCGGCAGGCGATGGGCGGGTGGTGGCTTGCTATAGGCGGTGAGTAGTTTCTAGAAATTGTTCCCAAGAATAAGAAGTTACTTTTTTCTATTTTTCATTTCTACTCCAAATTTATTTCCAGAAACAACTTTCTGTTTCTGAGAATAGAATAATCAATTGGTGTTACCAAACGCATTTCTGTTCTTTTTCTATTCCAGGGAATAAAATAACAGAAAAATAAAGAAATAGAACTGATTCCAAATACACCCTAAGCTTCCTCCAAATTGCCCCCAAACATCCTTGTGCATGTTCCCTCCATAATCCTCAACCCGGTCGCGTGAGCTCTCTTGGGTACCTCTGTAATACCTATCGCCGCCCAAACCCCCTTGCTAACTTGCTTTCTCGCTCACAATGGAAATTTGAGTAACGCATTTTTTGGCAGAGAATATTAATATACGTTCGACAACAATAGACAGGACATCATAAATTTCTATGGATGTGAGTCGTGCATAGATTTCAATGTAGCCGTTTCAGTGACCAGAATGCCATTTATTCATTCCTATATTATGCAATGACTTGGTTAAATGCCTTCACATTGTGACTAAGGTGACATCATTCTACAAACCCATCACGAGTCAGCTTACTTCAATGGACAATACTATTCTACGTTTGATTTCAATTGTCAGACCATCAATATGGGCCTGAGTCTTCCATCAATTTTGACGGTGCCCGTCTCATTGATTAATATATGTTCAACGACAATAGACAGGACATCATAAATTTCTATGGATGTGAGTCGTGCATAGATTTCAATGGTAGCCATTTCAGCGACCAGAATGCCATTTATTCATTCCTATATTATACAATGACTTGGTTAAATGCCTTCACATTGTGACTAAGGTGACATCATTCTACGAACCCATCACGAGTCAGCTTACTTTAGTGGACAATACTATTCTACGTTTGATTTCAATCGTCGGACCATCAATAAGGGCCTGAGTCTTCCATCAATTTTGACGGTGCCCATCTCATTGACGAGAATGCCATCACTTTTGCATACAATGAGTTGGGTGATTGCCTTCACCATGTGTTTGCAATGACCTCATTCGCCAAAGTCTTGGGACGCACATAGTTCATCACGTGTGGGAACTTTCAAAATATTATTTCGGACAAATCATAAGCTCAAATCAAGTTTTGTAAAATTCTACGAATTCATGACACTCTATACTATCATTTCTATATATATACATAGTTTAACGACTTCTTAATCAAACCACCCACCTGAGTGGCATTGCTGGTTCGCGCTCTCTTCCTCTCGCAAAAGGTCAAGAGTTCGAATCATAGCTTCGTCATAGGATGACTTACTTGGTTGCATGTGTATAGTGGCTAGTACGTGTGGCTCCTAGAGTTTATTCCCCTAATTGTCGGTGGGGTGCGGGGTTCCCTGGGTCATCAAAAAAAAAAAAAAGACTTCTTAATCAAACCTTGCAACTTAAATTTCACTGACCAGATTTAACTAATTTTAAAAAGTAGCTCAAATCAAGTTTTGTAAAATCTACGACTTGACAACACCATAAATTATCATTTATATATATACACGCGCATGTAGCTTAACAACTTCTTAATTGAACCTTATAACTCAACTTTCACTTGGCAAATCAATGTTATAGGTAAGTCTCTCGATTGTTTAGCTCAGGTTAAACAAAACACATGCGGAAAACTTCAAAAAAAAATTGGGCAAACGGTAAACTCAAATCAAGTTACATAAAATCCTACGACTCCACAATATATAAGGAATAGAGGAAATTACCAATCACAAATCACCAATTACCAAAAGAAGACAAAGGCCAAAAGAGACAAAAAAGATTTTCATCAAGAGTCTCATCATATTTCTTTTTGAAGATAATACCTGAAGATGCTACTGTTGTTGACCAAGCACCAAAATGGGCCATAGCTAAAGAAATAAAAAATAAAAAATGCTGGTTATTTCATCCATGCTTGCTAGAGTTTGCCTATAAAAGGAAGAAGAGAAGAAGAGGGAGACACCACTTGCATTCAAGCCTTCAAGCTCTCTTGTTCTCTTACTCTTTTGCATCCAATAGCTTCCTTTGATCACAGCCCTTACACTTTCATCCCAAATCCACTTTTTATTACTTGTACCATCTTGTAATCATTTCTCAATCACTTGTAATTACTCCCTAATCACCTGTAATCACTTGTAATCACTTTAAGATATCTTCAATCACTTGTGCTCATCATTAGTAAGTTTTCTATTACTCAAGAATATAACCAACCAAGTTTTGGTCGGTATCATTACTCCATACTCTTAGTTCTTTGTATCTTTTATATCTAGTGTGATCTCTACACAGGTGTGGAATACTGCCTTTGTAAAAGGTCACATTTTCTTTTCTTTCGCATGTCAGTATGATCTTTGCTCAAGTGCGAATTACTGCCTTTGCGTGAGATCACATTATTACATTGCAATATATCTCACTTGTGCACAGATTATCACCCCATGGAAGGTCATTATTCATAATTATCATATTTACTTGATATTTATATTTGACATTTATATGGGTCATTCTATATAATCACTAATTACCAAGAAAAATTCTATATATTCATTTGAAATCACTCTACGTTCATTTCTTTCTTTTTTTATATAAAACCCCAGTTCCTGAGGGCTATTTGGTGTGTGTGTATATATATACACACACAACTCAACGACTCCTTAATCAAGCCTTACAACTTAAATTTCACTTGGCAACCCATTTTTTTAAGTACATTTTAAATCATCCATCATTGCTATCGATTGTTTAGCACGTGTTAAACAAAACACATTCTCAACAAAACTTAATGGTCATAGAGCATCTAGGCTCATCCATTATTCACGTGTTCAACAAAAACATTGACATGTTTTTTTAGTCGACCAAGTGAAAGGTCAGATGGGAAAAAATGTAGAAAGAAAGAAAACCGGATTTTGGGTTTCGGGTCAGCCTAAGAGTAAATAAACCAAAAAAGCTCTCACACCTCATGTCCTAAGCTTTCTCCAAATCGCCCCCAAACCTCCTTTCGCATGTGCTGTCCGCAATTCTCAACCTTAAATCATCCCAATCCCCTCTTTCTCTGGATTTGATCACGGCATATTTCGGTGGACAATACTATTCTACGTTCGAGTTCAATGGTCAGACCGTTATTATGGACCTAAGTCTTTTATCGATTTCGACGGTGTCCGTATCATCGGCGAAAATGCTATTGCTTTTACATTCAATGAGGTGATTGCGTTCACCTGTGTTTGCAATGACCTCATTTGGTAAACTTGTTACACATCGAATCTTGAATCTTAACAAAAAATGGAAATGACGCGGTTTTTCTTCCAGCCAAAGGACGTGGCATTTAACTGCCAAAATCCAACTCATTAATATACATATCAAATCATATACAAGTTGTTTCATTATAACAAACTTTATACAATTAAGAAGATAGTCATTTAAACCATCATAACAATTTAAGCATCAATGGTTAAGTCTACTAATTATTCTCTATAAAAAAATCACGTTAATAGTCCATCCATGAATCCATCTCATATCAAAACACACATTGATAGTCCATCCACCAACCTATCTTTTGCTCAATATCAAACCATGGTCATGTCACAATACTTGTTGACAAGGCAACTAAGATTCCTCCATTGGCAAAATCTCCACCTACAAAGTTGGTGACTTGTCCAGAATGATATCCTAAATTGGTATATATACCCATAAACCCCTCATTTTGTTCACAGTTATATTATGTATAAACCTCATTCTCTAATAATCCAACAATCAAAACCATAATTCACCTCATAATTCAATTGCACAAGCCAAATCAAATCAACTTTCACAACTCAGTTTTCAAATAGAATGCATTTCAAAAAACATATTACAAATGCTCATGAACAAAAATGTATGACCTTTAACAAAAGATTTTATAAAGATTTTTCTCAATTCATTTCATGATAATCGACTTGTAAGCCATTTTAAAAAATGCTTTATCATGCCATTTTAAAATCAATGAGATAGTAAATGCCCGATTTAGATTCATGCAACAACTATGATTTAAACATCATTTTTTTCCGCTTTATAAATATAAGGCAAATACCACCAAAAACCTTAAACTATGTCTCTTTTGACAATTTTACCCTGAACTTTTTTTTTGCACCACCAAAAACCCCCCAAATTATGTCACTTGCAACAATTTTCGTCCTTTTACATTTCTTTTTCTTTTTTTTTTCTTTTTCTTTTCTCCTGACAGAGGGAAGTCAGCGAGGCCACCCTTACTGGTGTTAGAGTCGTGCGAGAGCCGCCCAAGCTAGATCCAATGAGGGCTGCTTGAGCCTCGCTGGTAAGGGCCTCCCCTGCCCTCGCTCGACCTAGGAGAGAGTCGCCCTCACCTGACCCAAGGGAGGGTTGCCCTTGCTAGATTTGGGTTGGGCGAGGGTAAGGGAGGTCCTTACCAGCGAGGCTTGGGCAGCCCTAGCTTGACACCGACGTGGGTGACCCTCGCCCGCGTCGAGCAAGGGCGACCTCGCTGGCTCCCTTTTGTTAAGAGAAAAAGAAGAAGATAAAAATGGGAAAAAGGACGAAAATGCCCTTCAGCTAAAAAAATTTTGGGATAAATTTGTCTTAAGTAGTATAGTTAGAGTTTTTGGCGGCATAAAAAAAGTTCGGAGTAAAATTATCACAAGCGATATAGTTTGAGGTAAAATTGTCACAAGTGGCATAGTTTTGGGTTTTTGGTAATACAAAAAAAGCTTAGGGTAAAATTGCCACAATTGGCATAGTTTAGGACTTTTTGTGATATTTATCCTAAATATAATGTTGTGTTATGACTTTCATACTCATAATATATCCAATTAGTACTTGTAAATATGAGTTTAAAAAATTATAGAAGAGATAGCACCACTACCTTTATAAGCTTTTGCACGTTAATCCATGAAGACACGTGAGGAGACTGGATAATGCTTGGGGACTTGCCATGGGAATCAATCCGTACATTTTCATTACTTTTCCAATTAAACCACCCTTTTTTTTGCACATTAGGACCGGCTTCCATAATGTTGGCGGGTGAAGCCAAATATTTTGTAAGGGCTTTTTTTTCCTTTTTATTAATTTTTTTTTTAGGTTAAAAGCTACCCCTTTATTTCATCAAAATAGTTAGACGTTAGTAGTCAATGGGCTGAAAAAAGAAAGTAGAGAGGAAAGAAAAAGTAAGCTTTCATTTACGAGGGTTCTCAATCTCCGTGCCAGGAAGAGTGAGTAATAAGATTGGGAGCTAAGACGAAAAGTGATGAGTCTATCTTAGAGCACGATTTACTTTAAGTTGGAATAATATGTCGGATATTATCTTTCACTAGAACAGCACCTATGGCCTCCTTTTCATTCTCTGCTCCTCGGGAATTATGGATCGAGATCTGGAAAATGCAAACAATCCCAAAGATTAAGTTTTTCTTGTGGAATGCTTGTTGGAATAGTCTGCCCACTATGGAAAATTTACATAAATGGAAAATAGTTCCAGATCCTCACTGTTCGCTGTGAAAAATCCAGGTGGAATCTACAGAGCACCTCCTTTTCCCTTGGAGGCAAGAAATCTGGGCTCATCCAGACATCTTCCCAGGGGTTGAGTAGAACAGAGATTTGGCTCATGCAGTTCCTTAAAACCTCAGGAAACCCACCTTCTCTGGCACTGGTGACCTCCATCTTCACCTTCTCTAGCATTGGTGATCTCCATCTTCAGGTTTATTTGGAATTCTACGGAACAACTTCATCATTAGTCGGAAACCCCTAGACCCAGCGCAAGCATTGCAGGGAGCCCTAACATCCCTCAGTAATCACAGGAGGTAAAATTCAAAAACAAAAATCGGATCTTTATTCACCTTACCTCTTCCCAAATCTGGAAAACCCCAAGGTCGGATCTTTAAAAGATTTAATATAGATGGTTCCTTCGCCCAAGACTCCATGGATCAAAAGTTATCAAGGAACGTGGATGAAAATGACGAGGATTATGAGAATGTGATTGCCTTCCGAATGAATGGGTACCTGTACTCTTGAGTGATTTGGCTTCCCTGCATTGTAGAACATCGGGTCAACGCCATAGTTTGTTTTTCACCTCAATTTTTTCTGCCCATATCTCTCATTAGCTGTCAACATTCGATTTGCAAATTCTAGCAACGTTACGAAAATCAAAGCACCCATAGGGCATTAACCCAAAAGAATGGGAAGGAAAATGCAAAGGTTGGAAAAAAATGTACTGACTGAATGTGGCAGAAGTGCTTTTTGCTTAGGAGCAAGGGCTCAGCTTCGATTGCAGAACGATGTTTACGTCTTTCCAATTGTGCAGAAGAAAGGATCCAGATCGAATGGCCACGAGAAAAGATCAAAGAGACAAGGCACGGGCAATGACATTTTTCGCCCCTGAAGAACCAAAGCCCGAGAAGGACAGCCTAGAAGAATCACAAGGATGAAGTGGCCATTGATCATAAAACCCCCACGAGTGCAAATGTTCATTTGTATCAATCAGAATGAGGCGCAATTAGACCCAACGAAGGCACTCTGATCAAACCAGCTCTTATCTGAGAAGGCTGTGATGGCAAGGATGGCAGACATTGAGGGACATGGAAGAGAAAATCAGGACACCCCTCGTGACAGAGCGGCTAACCAGACGCCACAACAAACGAACACCAACTCCCTTCCAAGTTAAGAGCAATAACAGACCAAGACAGAGTAAAACAAACACCCACACGTCCTTTTCAATGCCAATCTTTCACACACACAGAAGGAAAATTCGGAGGAACAAAATTAAAAAAGGGAAAAAAATTCGTTGGATAAGATATTCTTATATACAAAAATTTATTAAGTTATTTATTTGACTAAGTTTGGTGGATTTCATTAGACAAAGTAAGAAAATCTACTTTCCATGCAACCTGAAAGTAGGGGTGTGCAACTGGATTGGGCCACTCCAAAAATTGGGTCGGGAACTAGTTCTAGTTTTTGAGAATCGGTTGAAATCGGTTCGGGAACTAGGTCCAAGCAAAGACCCACCCGAAACCAGATCGGTTTTGGAACTAGTTTTTACACTGTTAAAAAATAAATTTGTGTAGTGTCTCTAAGTTTATTTGTTTTCGAAGAATTGTTAAAAATAAAATAAAAAAGCCTCTATCTAAATCTAGTTAAGGGAGCATTGTTTTCGAAAATTTATTAAAACGAACTGTTATCATGAATTGTTTTTTCTCTTTTAATGATTTTACCTTCAATTATAGTAATAGTCACAAGACAAGTGCTATCAACTATTGTAGCACTAATTAAAGTATTTTTAGTTCAACTTAGGAAATATGTCCTTTTAATACGTCGTATATACATAAGTAGGCGCATTAGATCATATCAATAGTATTTGTGGAAATGAGACTAATATTATATCAATATTTGTTACTAATGTTTATGCAATATTATGATTTTTGCTTTGTCTTATAATATTTGAAGGATTATGTTGTTGTTTTCTCGCGAATTAATGCGAAATTTAAAGCCGTATAAGATATCAAGTGGTTGCAAAATATGTTCCAATGAAAACAACCTAGACCCTGTTCCTGGATCGGAATAATATGATCATGTCCAAAACAAGGTCAAGTGAAAACAAGGTAGCGTACATGGTCTAGAAAAGGTGAATTGGTTATAACAGGGTTAGGTACAGGATTCAAGTCTAGACCCTACCTACCCTAGACCCAATCAACCCTACCTGAAAGTGAAAAAAAGATTCCTTCCTGAGATGCATATGATATCCCTTCCATATCTCAAGAATAATGAAGAACCAAAATTATGACAGAAAATAGTATCCGACATATTATTCCAGCATAGCAAGGTCTTAAGGTAAATTGTGTTCTAAGATAGACTCGTCACAATTCGCATTAGCTCCAAAATTTATTATTCACTCTTCTAATTATCGATAGTAATACATCTAGCATCGTCTCTCCTCGGTCGCGCCTCATTCTCTTCATATGGCTATATCTGATTCCTGGTTGCACATCCGATGCCTTATTACGCGTGAGGACCAGTTTCAAAAAAGATAATCACTAAGAGGAGTAATTTCCACAACGTACTCCAACCTCAATACTTTTGATGGGTTTTGGTCTTTATTTTTGTTATTATGACTATTTTGGGTTCTTGCGGCTTTCCATCATCCTAAAACCTAGTTTCAGTAAATGGATACTATTACAGCTGCTGGACTTTCAAAATCCAGCCCAAATGAAAGATCTTTGAGTAAGGGATGTGACTAGGCCCAGTTTTTTGTCTGCCTATCAGGCCTGCCTAGGCTCATACGACCCACTCTTCTTCTTTCCCAAAAGTGGGAATGAAGTATCTTTGGACAGTCCTCTTATTCATGATCATCACCCATGTCAAAAATTCCATTTCTCCATGCGACGCTAAATGCACTGATATGTTTCCATGTTTAACCAATCTCTTGAATAATGGAAACTTTCCTATACATCATGAGCATACGGTTGATCATATGCATTCACACAGCTCATGCATAGTAGACTGTCCGTTGACCATGGAAGAGCCTGAAGGTCCACTCTACTCGATGGCGCAAAAGAGGATGGTTATCATCAAGCTGCTGGAAGCCTGGAACATGATCCTGGGATGGAGATAAAACCCAATCGTTTTCCTATGTTTTTGGAAAAATGTAACATTACGAGTCTAAACTGAAGCATGTACGATGAAAATTTATTGGGTCAATTGTCAATGTAAAGAAAGAAAAAAAGAAAAAAAAGAAAAGAAGAATGAACAGTATCAAATGCGTGCATTCGAGTTGATTACACATAAAGATGAAAAACAGCGTGTCCATTGCATGAGAAGAGATATAGTGAATATTCTAAATTAGAGAAATTGTAAAACACCGTAAACACTCTGATATATTTTAAATATCTCATTGAAGAAAAGATGGGAGGTTGATGGAGCTTTTGATAATTACTTTGAATTTAAATTACGAAGCAAGAGATTCATCAGCTGCTTTTCTTTCATCTTAATTCTCATAAATTATGATTTCGTCCGTTTGCAGTTGTGTCTATATATATACATATGATTCTCTTTTCTTTTCTTTTTTTGATTTTTTTTAAGATTCTAAGACCTCTGGGTTTGCTTAATTAACAGTAAGTTTCATCCTTCCAATGATGCTCATGTAAAAGGTGAAGTTTAATTAGGACCTCCAATTCAAAAGGTTACTTCCAGAGATAATAATTCGCGAGCGAAAGTAACTCCTGTTGTGAACACGAGGTGCTAGAGGACCACGTGAATTAAAGAGACGAACAAAAGTAAAAGCACAATGAAAGGCGGGGATAAGCGAAGAAAGAAGAAAAGAATTGAAAGTTCAAGAACAAAAAGTACCCAGCAATCAAATGCACTCAAAATCTCCAGATGTTCTTCAAATTCTTTCCACATTTTTACTGTTGTCTGTCAATGTGTAGTGTAATGATTTTCTCCAAGTTGCAAAAACTGTAAACTGACTAAGCAGTTTTAGGACTGTGTATAATAACCCATGTCATCGTCGTCATCATCATTGTCGTCGTCGTCAATTCGACATGAAACTGTACATCTCTGTATGATTGGTCTTCTCTCTTCAATGAGAAGACAATCTGGAAAATGGAAAAATTGTCCAGAATGCTAACATCTGTCAGCTCTCGTTATCTTCAATCTCTTGACGGTGGTCATGAACATCCTATGGAAGCCATAAGTGGACAAACCGTGAGGAATTCTGGTTGTAATGTGCAAAAAAGAGTGATTAAATTGGAAAAGTAATCAAAACTTGTATGGGATGATTTAACTCACTCCCAGGGAACATCGCCAACCATCATCCAATCTCCTTCTCTGTCTTCATATGTCAAAACATGGAGACTTTTTGCATGATCAGCTCTATCTCCAGCAGGACCTGCACATTTAATGCCATCTTTCAAGAACCAAAGGAAGAAACTCATTTTCAGATTCACGGATTGATATAAATTCTCCCAAAGATTTAAAAACCCATTTCTTGTTTCTTTCTGGTAATGTATACACTTACAAATAATTGAGGTTGCGAACATGTGAGCAAGAGTTGATATGAGATCATCATAATTGTGAAGAGCTAGCAGGTCGAGCTTTCTTCCAATTGGGACTCCTTCCATGTACACCTTGACAAACAAAGAAGCCCTCCTCCTATCGCTGTTATTATTATGTACATTATTAACATTGGTATCAGCTTTGCCTGCTACAGCAAGTGTGGTTCTCAGGAGGGACTTGATAGGTGGCCAGTCTTGTCTTTGTTCCCTGAAGTCAAATTTATGTTAGAAAATGATGTTGTCTTCAATTTCAAAAGAACCTATTGTTGATTTTCTTATAATGCACTTCAAACATAAGCTAAAAATGTTTGGTGAACTATGACTTTCGTTGTCTGCTAATTTCCAGAAACCAGAAAAAGGAGGAATCTTTATATACATTTCCAGCTACACCTTTGGCATCTGATTCTCTCTTCTCATCTGCTAATAACATGCAATAAAAGAAAACCAGAAAATTCGAAAGAAAAAAGACTGAAAAGAAATCTGAAATCTGTTATAGCAATGATGGGAAGCAACAATTTGGAAGATGATGATGACAATCAATTCTACAAAGAAATCAAATCATACCTCTGCTTTGAAACTGAAAGGTCAATCCAGTTATCTTTCTGGGCATCAGGAGAGACTATACTGAGTCCAAGCCTCAGATCAGTGTTGAGATCTCCTCTTCTTATTCTTCCTCTTCTTGTTGATGATGAGCACCCGCTGTTGCAGCTGGAATTCCGGCATACTGAAGAAGCAAAGGAGAGAGAGGTTTGTGGATGGTTTTGTGGATGGTTCTTGTGCTTGCTGCTATCAACTAAAGAAGGTGAAGATGACGACGAAGACGACGAAGGTGAGTAATCTTTAGCTGAAGCTCTTCCCATTTTTTCTCTCTTTCTTTTCTTTCTTTTTCGGTGGGAAGTTCTTGTTGAGGAATGAACAAAAGCAAGCTTGAAGCAACAGGAAACCAAATGTGAGAAGGCCGCCACCTTCGGCCTATTTATAAACCATGCACTCAAAGTCACCAATATAGGGCGTGTCTAGATGTATATGTGTGGGGCACGTATGTCAGAGAGAGAGAGAAAGAGAGGGACGTTTGGTTGGGTGTAGTGATGGTGGCAGACATGTCCATGGGGACATGTAGGTGGCTTTTCTTTATTAGGTTGATTCTGGGACATTGATTGTTAATTTGAGTTTGGCCTCTTGGTTTTAGACTCTGATCAAGACTATTAGGACTAAAAAAAAAATAGTGAGTTTATTGCTGTTTAAGGTCTCAATTTTCAGAGTGCTGAGCCAACCCTAATGCCTTAGCTCACCAATGCTGATGTGGTCCTCCTCTTGAGGCAAATTGTTTTGCAGGAATCTGGTGCTAGATTTGGTCAACACCACATACATGAATGTTTACACCAACTTTTTTCTCCTTGTAATAAATTCCTTGTACCCAAAACATGGTTGATGTCATGCTGACATTTGTGATGGCTCGACATGAAACATTTGGATGGAGAAGAGAGAGAAATACCAAAGTGGTGAATTTGTGTGTGGACATTCGCTTATGAACCACTTTGGAGCAAATTTCCCACACTATGAAAAGTCTCAAGTCAGAGGGTTTGGACACACCTACAATTGAACCTGTTACATGGGCTCCACAAATTGGTCCATATGCACTATGCTTGAACAATATCTACATGATAAGCCTACGTGAAGTTTATGGAACATCTCTTAAAGGAATTGCTCTAATGACGATCTCTGGAGTATGATTCCATCGATTGATCTCTTGGTTACCTCTCTCCCACAACTTGAAATTTGAGATATTACAAGACAAGATACGCATCAACAGGTGTACGTATACCCTGAACTTATTGCCTACCTTAGAAAATACTGATTCAAATTCAACAATCTTCCTAAATTCTCATGAACAATATGAAATGTTACTAACAAATTTATATAACTACAATTGAATCAGGCCAGGGTCTCATCCGCAATTAGCAATACCTAATTGCGTGAATTGAATGGACTTATTTGCTAATTTGACGATTTTGGTCTAAAACATCATACCAAACCTAATTTACTTGTCTCTTTGCTTGAGGACTCCTAAAACAGATCAAAAGCAAAAGATGAGATAAAACTTGTGTCTTCCCCAGCTTAGGTTAAAGTCTCGGGAAATTAATACAGTGTTTGACCCCAAGAAGCTAACTTTAGCACAGTTGATGCAAATCAACTCGTGGTTCCGCCGCTAACTGACCCCATCTCTCTCTATGTTGCAAAATCTTGCTAATATTCTCTGTCTAGTCTTATAAGGTAATTAAATTGGGAGGATGAGTAGTGGGGTGTAATTTGCATTAATGACAGATTCGATTGCAATAGTGAGTCCTATGTAGAAATAAATTAATTTTAGTAACAGATGAGTTGATCAGGCAATATTTCAAAAGACAGGTTTATGTAATTGTTTGTAGGCACTCTCATGAAGAAAAGTGTCACTTACTTTCATGCAAAAAGGAAAAGTAATGGGATCTCTACTATTTCATGAATTCCCGTCTCATCATCCAGGATACAATTCTTCATGAGACGGGTCTCTACGAGACTTCAGCATCGTGCAAATAACAAAAAAGGGTCGTCGTCGCGGATGAAGTTTTCCCACTACGATCGCTATCAGGCAGTGGTGATCTGAACACACATTGCGAATTAGCATCAGTACTCTTCTCAAAGAAAAAAACTATTGTTTTATCTCGTATCATACAACCTTATTGTAAACTGTTCTTGCTTGACTTAGTGCAGAAGTTGGAGAATAGAGGGAGGCATAATGTCACTCACTGAAGTGGCAAGGTCACTGTCAATGACCCCTCTCGCTCTTTTGATGGGGAAACAACTTTGCCCGGTTTTCCGTTTAGCTTCCAATCCTCTCTCTCTCTCTCTCTCCTCCCCCCCCCCTTCAAATGAATGTGAATTAATGCCAAAGATGACCTACTTTTTTTCCATGATAAAACACATGTACTTTATTTCATAAAAAAAATGATAAAACCATATGCAAAGTAATCAATGTCTTTTGGTATGTCAAGAAGAAAATTCCCATAAAATAGTTGTGAGCAAGAGTTGATAACTACATCTTGCATTAGAGGTCACAAAAAGAGAATATATATAATAATATACATATATAATATCATGGATTATATATAATATTTCATCTCTCGTGGCTGTAATAATTACATGGCTTAATATTGTCAAACACACAGTTGAATAAGTTAGTGACAAACTACCAGTCCCATTTCTTTAGAATATCCCATTTCTTTAGAATATTGGTTGATCACATTTATTTAAGATAGAATTATCAAAGTAAAAACATGAGTTTTAAATAATCACTTTTTATTAAAATTACGTATGGTCATCGTTTTAAAATTGACTAGGCAACCATTCATTTTAAAAGTTTGCTTGGCACTTGTCATCTTTGATCATTGTCAAAATTAACGTTCGAAACTAATCTCTAATTTCTTTTGAATGCCCCGTAAATTAAGACAACACTTATATTCCGGACATAAATTTAGAAAATGCGAGTTGTCCAATCGCTGAGAAAACAATCCAAAAGTGGGTGGAGACAAAGAGAAACTTAAAGGAGTCACCCATGCTAAGGAAGGCCAGGCAGTGTCTCTCCTTATCCCATCCTCTTGTCCCACGCTTTGTTAATTCGAACTCCTCTTGCTGACAAGCGCGAGTCTACTAATTTAGTTTATTGCAAAAAATTAAATAATTTCTCTTATTTTCTTCACTAAATAACAATCAAGGATATATAGGCATTTGCTCGAATTAAGGTGGTAGTCAAATGAATTTTCCTCACTAGATAGTTGAGTTTTCCATGTATATAGTATTAATAATAAGGGTGATTTATCATTATAGGAGTAAATTATTTGACGTCCTTGCACGGTTGCTATGAAGTGTGATGAGGAATTATTGCTCTTTTTCTTTGACCACCTTTTATACGACCATGTGATATAATTATAAATATATAAATATATACTAAAAACATAGAAATCCTCATAAGAAAAGATTGGACAATGCATATGCTTTGTCTTTTGAACTGGGCTCCCTTTTTTTTCTTTTATTTTTTAAATCACGTGAGACATAGATCCAACTGTCATGTCCCTCACAATCATTACTCATCATATCTGAAGTAAAATTGTAAAATTATGGATTATTGAATAACCGAAGGACGGTCGAATCTGGTTCTTTCTTCTACGCGTTCTTTCACTTTCTTCTCTTTCCATTATTATTATTGTTGTTATTATTGCTTTGCAATGAATCAGATACATGTCGCCACGCTTGCGGTGGCAGCTTCAATCGAGCATATATTAAGGATGCCTTTTCTTTCCAGACCACTTTTTCTTTTCGGCTCCATCGACGCAAAAACTATATAATTTGTTAAAAATCATGTGAAGAGATCTAGTCTGAGCAATTCTTTGATAATAAAAATGGGTAAAAAAATATATTAACGTATAGAATTTGTGTTTTTCATAACAAATCAGTATCATAATTAAGTCGCCTTCCAATGAAAATAAAATGTGAATCCCCTTGTATATGACTGACTTAGCCTTTAACTGGACTAGAAATGTACATGTAATATGAGACATGAAAGGTTGATGACAACTCTGAGAAAAAATATTGCAAGGTGAATCCTATTTTGGAACCAACCAAATTATTTAGATTGATGTCTTATAAGTTAACTTTTGCATACAACTATATATATGCACCCTGTAAAGCCGCCTAACTAATCAAGAAATCATGTTTACACAATTTAATTGATTGAACAATATTGACTTGAAAATAGGAGGATAATTACCAAATAAAACCTTAAATTTATTGTATGAATACTAAGTCGGTTGTAAATATTTTAATTTAGTCAATATAATCTTAAACTTATGACCTTTTGTAAATATATTTTTTAGCCAATTTTAATCAGAAATTGCTAACATCAATGCCAATGCACTAACTGTCATACATGATAGAGTCAGCATAGACATGGATAATTTTTTTAATTTTTGATGTAAATTTATTTTTTATTTTATTTTTTACAGTAGTTGGCTAGAGCGAGGGCAACCAAAAAAAAGAGGATAAAAATAATATATATAGTTATAAAAAATTATAAAAAAATTTACTGGTTGTGCCATTTACAATAGCATATATACATATTAGCAATTTCCAGTTACAATGGACTAAATCTAAAGATTTGTATGTGAATGGGCATGTATGTGTAAAAGATTTAACATTTTTTTGGTTATTATGCTGAAAATGGATGGTACAACAATCTGAACTATAGGAATTGCTCCCTGAAATTTTGTAAAACCAACAGGGACATTTGAGTAATTAATTTTTTTGGCAAAAAAAGAGAGTATTTTCCTTTGTTAGTTTGGAGTTCAATGGAGAGAGAGAGAGAGAGAGAGAGAGAGAGAGAGAGAGCATTGGTTGGTTAGGACAGCAAAAGGGGCAAGAGATGGACGTGAACATTGAGACTTTGGACGGCCGAAAAAGAAGTAATGTTGATGATGGATAAATTATTTTAAACCCCATCTGGCTTTTGGTCTAATCCATGAAAACCCTTTTGAGAGAGACACAGAGAGAGAACATGGCGCCAACTTTAAGAGACATGCAATCAACCAAAATTCTCAGCCCTATGCGTGCAATCCCACCACTTCTTAATTTTCACAACCAAAAAATTCATGATCACACCGAACATGGCCTCCTTATCATAAACTATATATATTTTCTGAATATGTGTGATTTCTCTCTTTTTGTAATCAAAACCTACGACCTCAATGTTGCAAACCAATGTTTTTTTTTCCGCAATTTTGCATTTTGCTCATGTTTCCAAGGACCACTCCTTTTTCTAACCCAAAGTAAGTAATTGTTCCCAAGGACCACTGGGTCATGCAATGATAGTATTCATATATTGTACATGACATTCCTTTTTTACATGACACAATGCCACATTAGTGATCCCCAAAGAGTGGACGATTCAGTTGCACTTCTTCAGAGAAAAAAGATGTTTGAAAATGATGCAAAGGGAGGAAATTGATGTAGAAAGAAGAGAACGCTTTTACTAATGTTGCTGTCATTAATTCCACCTTCTACTTTTCCCCATTTTTTAGGTCATCGTGTAGTCTAGGGTTTGGAGAAAGAAAAGTAAAAGGAAATGGAATTCTTCTTGTGAATAATGCCGTTTCTTTATAAGGTCATCTCCTTCATGAATGTGGAATGAGGTTCAAGTGTTAGTCGTCCTCGTCAAGAAAGAGCAATGGAGCATCAACCGGAGACTAGCAACGGGAATGAGGTTCAAGTGTTGGTCGTCCTCGTCAAGAAAGAGCAATGGAGCATCAACCGGAGAGCGAAAAATTAGGGAGGCTTGTTTTTCAAGAAAAAAGATTAAGGAGAGAACGGATGAAAAAGAAGCTTAGGGTTAAAATCAATTTTGTAGCAAAGGGGAATGGGAAAAGAAAAGGCTGTTCCCCAAATGTTGCTTCATGGGGGCATCTTTCTCTTGCTCCAATGCCTTTGTCAAGGCAATTCTCACTTTGTGTACAGTTCAAGCATCCTCCAAGCAAGCGCTCTCTCTCTCTCTCTCTCTCTCTCTCTCATATGCAACTCTGAAAGAAGGGACATCAGATGTGAAGGTTGGCCTTTGGGTGAGGAGCCCCATTAGAGACCTGCTTTTGTATGGGGAGCCACATTAGTGACCAACTTTTGCCAACAACATATCTAAAATCACTTTGCTCCAGAACTCGAGCTAAGCCTACAGAATTTTGTGAACCCAACAAAGCCCGCTAGGTTGATCTTTTCTCTCTTTGCTTTATTCTCTGCTTTGAGTTGTCTCTGCCTGTTCTTGCTTCTCTTTAATCCGCAACTTCGGAAAAAAAGAGAAAAAAGAAGCAGTCTTTCCCACTTTCATATTGCATCTGGATCTCTAGCTTGTTGAACTATATAATTCAAGATTTTGTTATTGTTCCACCTTTCCAATCCCGTTTTCTAGGTATAGGGGGTAAGAAAAAGAGGGGGGGACATTTGAGCACCCCCCACGAAGCATGTCTCCAGTGACAAGTTCCTAGTGAGGGGGGCACGTTCCAATCTTAGAGCTTGGAAGGGCTTTTTCACTCTCTCTTTGAATCCTTGTTTAGGAAAAGTAGCATTGTCTGGAAGGCAACGCAAAGCCCCTGTGCTAACCATGGTCTTTCCAAGCTTCTTATTGAAATGGATGCTATGGTGGTCATTCAGGTAATGGAAAATAATATAATAATTATATTAAAAGTTTTAAAATTTATCATAAAAATTAATTAAATCTTATAACTTTCAAAAAGTCAATTAGATCCTAAAATTTATTACGAAAATGCAATTGAATCTTAAAACTTTTAAAAAGTACAATCAAGTTATAAAATTTGTCAGAATAATTCAATCAAGTTCTTAGGTTGATTAAGCTTTTTGAAAGTTTTATGACTCAATTGCAATTTCGTGACAAGTTTTAGAATTTGATTGCACTTCTAGAAATTTTTGGGACTTGATCGAATTTTGTAACAAGTTTTAGAACTTAATTACACTTTTTGAAAGTTTTAAAACACAATTGTACTTTCATGAAATATTTTAAAACTTTTGGGCCAATTCCAAAATAAAACCCCAAACTTTAGGTCCAATCTCAAATCTACCTTAAATTTTTTTTCTCTTAAAAAATCCTAAATTTTAGATCCAATTCCAAATCTATCTCGAATTTTTCTTTGTCTCAGAAAAAACTCCAAACTTTAGATTTAGTCCCAAATTTGCCTCAAACTTTTCTTTTGTCTCAACAAAAATGTCAAACTTTAGGTTCAATCCTAAATCTATCCCCATTTTTTTGTCAAAAAGAAAATCATCAATTTTTACTCTAGTCCTAAATTTTCCCCTGTTTGCCCTCTATTCCAAAGCCGTGTTAGTAATCCTAATTTTTTATATCCTAAAACGGTTTCATTTTGAAAATAATTGTCCATGACTCTTGCCAATGTGTATTTATTATTTATATGGAAATGCCATGTTAAGTTGGGGACCATAGGGTATATTTGAGAACAAATCAAAAATTGGTGATTTATTTTAGTATAAACGAAGGGTAAAACCCTAAATTGGTATACCTATCAATTGTTACATGTTATTTAACTTAGCAATTTGACAGTAAAATTTAATGGAAACTAATAGAGGGTAAATTTGTTTTGTTGGTCAAAAAATTAATTTTTGGTAAATTTATCACATGTGTATTAGTTTAGGGTTTTTCATAGTATTGACCTTTTTTTAGACAAAACAAAATTCGGGACAAATTTAGGACTAAAATTAAGTTTAGAGTTTTTTTTTAGACAAAAGAAAAGTTCAGGGCAAATTTGAGACTAAACCTAAAGTTTGGGATTTTTTTTTAGACAAAAAAAGTTTGAAGTAGATTTGAGACTGTACCTAAAGTTTGGATTTTTTTTCGAATTGACCCTAAAAATTTTTGTACATTTATCCGAAAATAATTTAGTGAGCCGTGTTCCGGAGAACCACCTTCGGTTTTAAGTATTACCTGCAAGCAAATTGCAGCGCGGACCGTTTTGCACCCAGCTTTTGTTCTGGACAACATTAGGAAGGAATTTGTCAGCATTGGTGGCGGTAATACTCCTATCAACTTCTCTTTTAGCATGCTCGGTGTTGCCCATGTTTTACCATCCTCTTTGTGGAGCCAAACCACTAATGGCCCCAATTCTGTGTCTCACTATGGTTGATTTCTAGTGATGTAGGTACCGTCCGGTTTAATAAACAGCCCTCAGTCACTAATCAGAATTGAAAAACATAAGTCCTTTCACTTGCCTAAGAAAGTTAAGATACGACTTAAAGATGCTACCAAGGCTAGAACAACACTCTCAGCTGCACAACAAAATGCAAAAAATGATTCAAATCATTTGGCTCGTTTCTTTACCTTTAAATTCATGATCCATTTCGCAGAGCAGAGCAGCAAATTGACCAGTTAGGGGCTATTTGCTGAAGGAATACAATCTCAGAATTATACCCTCAGCAACCATAAAAGTGTATAATTTATTGCAAGCAACTCACAAAGAATCCATACAAATTGTCTAATCCAATGAAGCATATCACACAAATCACTCACAACAAATAAACACCAACCAATCCAACAAATAGTAATAACATCTATAATCTCTCTCTCTCTCATTATCTCTCAAATTGAGAAAACCCAAAACCAGTAGTTACTACCTATGTGACACAAACCTAAAAGAAGGGAAAAGAACAGACTCTCACTTCCATCAAACAAATGTGAATTGGTCATTACCCTCTATTTACATTGCTAGTAATATGCAGGGTAAGAACTTGATGCAACTATGAAATAATTTAACAGCAGAGAAAAGCTGACCAAACAATGTTGCAAGTTTTTCGTATCTTTTGTCCTTTGATTGCTCTTACTTGACTTTCTCTTCAACCTTGGCCTCTGTCATCAGTGTCTTCGAGCTTGGGGATTTCCCGACAATGGCTTTTTTTACCTTCACACCTAATTGCTTCACCTTTGACATTATGTTACCCGAATGCTTTTTCGCTGAGACCTCTTGTGCAGGCAGGTCCCTTGATCCTTTGGTGTCGTCACCATCCTTTGCAGGCTCATCGGTTGGAGGAGGAGTGGGTGTACCATCCTTTGCAGGCTCATCGGTCGGAGGAGGAGTGGGTTTTGCATCTTCAACGTCACCTTTTGCTACGCCATTCTCAGCCTCCTCCTCTGCCTTGACCTCTTTGGCTTCCTGCGCTTCGACTGGAGCAAGTGTCTCTTCCTTCTCCAACCCAGCAGTGCCTGTCAAATTTTTCTCGGTTACGGCACTCAAAGTTTCCACTTTAGTCACCTCATCTTTTCTGGTTTCTTTGTCTTTCTCCTCAAGTTTCTTGATCTTTTCTTCATCCTTTTCCGCCTCAACTTTGGCTTCAAACTCTGCAATGCCATCCACTACAGATGCACTTTGTTGACCATTCGCATCCGTGGGAACTTCCTTCTCAACAATAGCTTGCGCTTCCTCAGCGGCAGTTGAATTAGTTTCTGTAACAGTGGGTGCCTCTTCAATCTTTTCTTCCTTGGAGGACATGACGCCGTCGAACTCATCCATCACTGACCTGAGATCTCTTGCTACCTTAACCTCCGTCTTCTCTGTGGACTTAACTTCCTCAACACTCTCCAGCACATTTTCCACAACACTGGCAACTTCTTGGGGTTTATCCTCTACTTCTTTGGTCAATTCTGGCTTATCCTCTACCTTGATTTCTGCTTCTGCTACTGTTGTCAGCTTGGCCACTTTGCTGGCTGCTGCTTCAGCCGGCTCGCTGGTTTCAGTGGCTGATATTTTCGGCTCATCAATTGCCTTCTCTTTGACTGGTTCAACAACCAATTCTTCTTTTGGTTCGCATACAACAGGTTCAATTGCTCCTTTTTCCGGTTCTTTGGCATCAGCTTCCTCCACGAGTTTCTCCTCACGTTCTTTTCCGACTTCTTCATTTGCAGGCTTCTCCTTCACTTTGTCTTCAACCAATTCGGCTGTCGCTTTCTCCTCTACCTTGCTTTCAACTTCTTCGCTAGCCAGTTTTTCCTCGGGTTTACTCTCAAGTGCATCCACCACAACTGCTTTGTCCTCTGCCTTATCTTCAATTTCTTCAGTCACAGGTTCCTCCTTCGATTCAACTTTAACTTCTTCAACCACTGCTTCTTTTTCTTCTGGTTCAACTGCCTGAGGCTCGAGTTCTTTAACTGCTTCGACTTCTTTCTCCTTTGGTTCATCTGCAACTACCGCCTCGTCTTCCTTCTCCTTTGGCTCAGCTGCAACATCTGCCTCGACTTCTTTCTCCTTTAGTTCATCTGCAACTACCGCCTTGTCTCCTTTCTCCTTTGGTTCAGCTGCAACATCCGCCTCGACTTCTTTCTTCTTTTCATCTGCAACAGCCACCTTGACTTCTTTCTCCTTTGGTTCAGCTGCAACGGCCACCTGGACTTCTTTCTCCTTAGGTTCATCTGCAACTCCTGCCTCAACTTCTTTCCCCTTTGGCTCAGTTGCAACAACTGCCTCGACTTCTTTCTCCTTTGGTTCAGCTGCAACACCTGCCTCGACTTCTTCCTCCTTCAGTTCAGCTGCAACAGCCACCTTGGCTTCTTCCTCCTTTGGTTCATCTGCAACAGCCGCCTCGGCTTCTTCCTCCTTTGGTTCAGCTGCAACACCCACCTCGACTTCTTTCTCCTTTGTTTCAGCTGCAACTACCACCTCGACTTCTTTCGCCTTTGGTTCATCTGCAACTACCGCCTCGACTTCTTTCTCCTTTTGTTCATGTCCCACAACTTTGATCAGTGTCTTCGCTTGAGGCACATCAGTTACGGTTGTATCCTCCGGTTCGGTACCAGAAGGCTCAGTTGCTGAATCTGGAGGGTTCGGTGCTACAGAAACTTCTTCAGCCTTCAAGCCAACCTCAAAAGGTGCCTCCAAAACAGCTCCACCTTCATCTGCTGCAGGAGGTTTGATCTGCTCCTCAGGCGTCGGTTCTTCTGCTTTAGGGACTGGAATATCTGGAGTCTTGATTTCAATGTCTTTGGTGATCTGTTCCTTTGTTTCCTCCCCTTTGATTATCTTGTTCTCTTCATTTTCCCTCTTCTCAACCGTCTTACAACAATCAACAACATATCAGGAGTGCGTTATATGATATAGGCCATAAAAAGAATCCATCAGAAAAGAACTTAAGCAGGAACTAAAAAGTGAGAAATTCCAGGGTAGGGAACAGATTTATTGTTTCTGTGCAACATAATCTGTCATAATCTGAATTCTTATCGGCAGCAATTTGATGGATCTCAGTCTAAGCTACTGATATATGTATATCAAGATATAATGTATATCAACAAAGGCCTAAACTATATGTGGTTAAGCACCAAAAAGGGACAACTGATCAATCCATATCAAGTGAGGTAACATAACAGGATGCCTGAAATTTATGAACTTTATCAATGACAAAGCCATTAACAAGAAAGACATAAATATAAAATGATCTGTTGATTGATATCAGTACAATTACACAACGAATAGCGTGGAGAACCCCTTGGGACGTTGTTAGGGGTTTTGAATGAGAAGCTAGGCAAACTGAAACAGAGATACTGAAGTCTTTATAAGCTTACTACTCAGGGGAAATGAAATTAAGCAAGGATCATATACAAAATAGATAATTCAATATCTAATAGTGCTAGAAAATGGTTGAAAGAGGTAGAATTTATGTTCCACTGGAAACTCTGAATTTCACTTAATCCAAGTTGTAGTTGGTCTAAATACACAAGAAAATTCGGAGACTTGCAAAATGAAAACTGAAATAAATAAACTTCTTTCATTCTGAGTCTGCACAACACAACTTTTCTAGACTTCAGGGAAAAAGACAAAAAACCCTTAAATGGTTTTTCATAAGAAATAAATCTTTGCTAGATAGTGAGGGGAAAGAAGATCAGGATGAGAGAATTCAACATAGATCATAGTCTAAATTAATCCTTCCTAGAGCTTCATTATACTAAACATGTTTCAAAACCTTTTTTTTTTTTTTTGGTCGGAAACATGTTTCAAAACTTAGAAATCCTCAGTTTGAAGCATGAAAAAAGCACATGCAATCAGAACATCCAACATATGGACTCAAACACCCATCTACTACTCTGAACAACAAGCACAAGACTTTGTTCTTAAGTGTTTGATAATCTTTGTGAAACTTACAAGGACATGAATCAAATCGAACTTATAAGGTTCTACCCAAAGGTTCTACCCATGATCAAGACAGTTCACATAACCCAAAGCTTCAAAAGAAACAGAGGAAAGACAGAGCAACAGAGGTTTCTGTAGTGACTTACTTCATCAGGAGTGGGATGATCAGATGCAACAGTCTCGGAAGCCATGGATGGATGAAATGAGTACTCAAAGAAGGAGAAGAAAAAATGAAAATTTCTTTCTCTTCTCTCCTTCCGGGGTGGCTTTTGGATTCAAAAGAAAACTGAAGGGTGCCAAAAGGAAATGATTGATGCTGAAAAGTAAAGGAGGAAAGCCAGAGAGCCCCACTCAAACTTGGATTGGCAATTCAAAAAAGAAAATGGAAAAGGAAAAAAGGAAAAGACAGGGTGGTCTTAGTGAGCTGGATGATTATGGAGGGGGCGAGTGTCTGTATGGCTGCATCTGTATGTATTTGGGATTATCATTCCAAGAAGACAACTCACTTGACCCCAATTTAGAAAAATATCTTCTCTTTTTTCCTAAAATGCTGTATCCGCGTGTAGCTATCCAAATTGTACTTGGGATTTCATGGCCCTTTTGTCAGAACCCAAAAATACAATGGAAATGATTCCATGCATTTTACCAATTTTGCTAGAATTGAATTTGACCACGCAATGTACATATAATCTTAATATGTCATCATTTGAGTGAAGGTTATGGCACAAAAATTACTTGCAAATGGGACTTACGTATAGCTATTCAAAAAAATCTAAAATTCTTAAATGATTTCGCATTATAATTCGATCTATTTATCGTATCTCATCGTAATATCAAACAAATTTGTCAACTAACGTGTGAAGTTGTCAGTACAAATTCCCATATTTTGTCAGCCTTTTTCAAGTCTTGATTCCTAGAATTGCACGATGGCCCTGCCAAGTTCATCAACTTCAGCAGGTACAGGCTGCTCTGTTTCTTTCCTCTCCTGTACACTTTTGGGTTGAGGCTGTACCGCCTGGGTGGTGGGATGGGATCCACGAAATTTCCTAGGATACCGCGAGGCGCAAAAGAACGATAATTTTGCTTGTACCTTATCTTCTTTGCTCTTGCTAGTTAACAAAAGGAAAAAAGAAAGAAAGTGTGTATCGCTTAAGCACCCAAAGAATGTAGTTATCTTCTCTCTCTCTCTCTCTCTTTCCCTTTCTTTTTCAACTTTTGGGATTGAAGCAAAGCATTGAAGAAAACATGGGAAAAGCAGATTCCACTACTGCATATAAAAATCATACCTTAGCGCCACCCTTCCACCCTTTATGAGAAAAAGGTCAGGATTGATAACATGTGAGAAGTTGGGCATTATGAGCTTGCTCCTGGACTTTACAGCAAACCGCCCAGCTCATTATGCACCAAGTTGAGCACACTAACGGTGAGATTCCCTTGATGTATTAGACAGACAATACTGCCAAAATAAGGTGACATAAATTACGACCCCAGTTGATGAAAAGGAATTAAGAATCTTAATCCGAATTTTAAAAGAGCTGATTACCGAAATCCAATTTTAAAATCACGAATTCAAGAACTGGATCTCGAGCATCCGTCGCGGGCGGTGATGGAGGGGAAAAGGGTGATTAGTTAATTAATCGGTCCGTGTACAACTCGGACTGTCCTTGTGATGATGATGACTGCTAACTAATTTTCATCAGAGAAGATCAGGAATATTTTCAACATCATCTTCCTTAGAGACACAAAGAAAGAATGTCAAAAACAGGACGGCAAAAGAGATGATTGGAGGGACTTTCTGCACACTATTGTCCTCGGTCGAATTTTCAATTTGTTAGAGAAATGATTCGTTCAGCAGGATCCTAACTAAATGGCTATTGCCCATTGTCTCCGTCAATCTTTTAGTGGGATTGCGCTCTTTATTTTAACATGCCGATACTCATATGCCGATACTCTTAATTCCCTTTGTATCTCTTTCTATCCTAAGATGATGTAATAGCTTTTAGGCGTTTTACATTCAAAGGATGCCGAGATCTGTAAGAGGCATTAACGAAATAGTTTAAGGTTATACTTAGGATAATAAATTTTAAATATATTGGAGAGATGATTAGTTTAGCAGGATCCTAACTAGACGACTATTTCCTTTTGTCCCCGCCAATCCTTTACGTTCTGGAAATAAAGATTATTATTAAATTGGGTATATACCCCCCCTCGCTGGGAATCTTCAAGGACTGAGAGGATTTGTCAATGGAGTTTCACAGGAACTGATGCTGATATGTTCGAAAGAGAAGGAGGACCCACGTTGTGCCTGACCCGGACGCATGTGAATTTCCAGAACACGCACAGACTTTTTAAAATCGAAGAAAATAAATTTCGCAAAAATTGAAGGACAAAAATAGAAGAGAAAGAAAGAAAACCACTTTCTGTCATCACTACGTACCTCTAGAAATGACCGGGAGCGCTTTATGTGAAAACAACAGATGATCCTTCCTGGAGTTTCTGGTGATTTCACGTCTAGTGATCTCATTTAAGTCATTGATGTATATCTAGTTCAAGCATTGATCTAATTTTCTCATTATGAAAAGGAAAAAAAATCAATGTGATAATGTGATAATTCATGTGATTACTTATCATGATGATCCGTCTGATTCTTCTAGAGCTATTAATTCGTTACAGCGATTTTTCCATACACTTTACATTCGCTTTCGAGGTTTTATTATGCCGGAAGATTAGGGAGGGGGGCATTGAAAACGAGGCTAGTAGTAAGTAGTCATAGTCACGGTGTGGACTTGATCAGATCGAAGCATGGGCGATGAACAGCATGAAGTGATTTCTGGTCCAATGACAATACAACGTATGAATCGGGTGGGGAAATGTCACATATCAAGCCAGTTCATGTGTGCCCGCGACGCAGACATCTCGTTCTAAGGCTAAATTTTTGCAAAGCTCAACCGAACATTGCAGAGCCACATCTGTGGGGATCATATCTCGTAAGATGGTCCAAGCATAAGAGCCTTTTGCGGGTCTTTTCTCGAGGCTAGGAGGCCAACCACGCTGTCCACTTCTTGACAATACAGGCTAAAGCTGGTTCATATGAGTTTGGAAAACTCTGCACGATGCGTTGCTCTCAGCTCATCTTGGTCTGATACATCACACTGCTTCACTGGAATCCAAGGATGGCAAGAGCAAGATGTTCGAGTGGGCTTCTAGCAGGCTTCGGACCCACTACTTTAGGACGTGGCGGGCTGGACTGGTTGGCCAATCTTAGGCTTGTTTCTGGAGATAAAGTGAGAAAACGTCAGACTATAAAGTTACATTTGGTGAGTCAAATAAAACACCGGATAGGATAAATTTTATCCTATTCAATCTAGATAAAAAAATCCCACCAAGGAGGTGGGACGATTGCATGAAAAAATATTTTCCCAACACCACTCAGAACATACAGGCTCGACCCATAACTTCATACGGTTGTTTTATTCTCCAGGCTATGGTTCTTTGTCAAACCTAGTGGAGAAATAGAAATCATGACGGCGATTGCTCTTCCTCTCTTTTGCCCAGCGCCACCATAATCAGAGTCCAATGGCAGTTCTTCAGGCTTCAAGCCCACTGCTTTAGGCCGCGCCGGGCTGGGCCGGTTGGCCACTCTCTGGGTAGTTTCTGGAGATAAAGTGGGATCATGTCGGACTGTGATTGTTTTTGTAATGTCAAAGTTTCAGATGTAGATAAAGTTTGTAGATCAAAGTAAAAGATAAGCGGACCTTCTGAGCATACAAACATCTAAAGGTTAAGAATGGCTACCTAACTCTTGTCAGGTTAGAACCTTGATATTGATAGGAGAGATGCGAAGACCCCTATGCAAACTCTAAAATGGATGTCCAACTCTAAATTTTCTCACCTCCCCCCCCCCCCCCTGCCTCCACCTAGTCCCTTCCGCCTCTACCGCCGCCGCCGCCGCCCCCCATGTCTCCTCCACCCTAAAAGGAGAAAAGCAGATAAAACAGGAAATTAATGTCCACCATTCAATGGGGATTCGTGCTGAGGTGTTGATTTTATCAAGATGATAACTTTCGGATGTGCAGTCATACAATAAGTTTAGAGGACCTGATTGCTAAATAATATGAGAATGTCAATCTTGTCTCGAAAAGCTAAATTTGGCCTTCATTATATCAAATCTAAAAGCTGGAGTATGACATGTTTGGGTAATAGATTATAGGATACGGAAATATCTCTTCCAGATGACGATATGTACATAATCAAGAAATGCTCTTTAATCAGCCCACTCGATCTTGGCCCAAAATGGTACCTATTCAATAGGCCCATTGCTATTTAGTAGAGTTTTTTGGCACCTATAATGCTCTCCATCCATCCGTAAAATAGCTTACCGAAAATTTGTTGAAATCATTTATTAATAGCAAATATAGAAGAGAGCTACATAGAGAACCTTAAATTGCTATGTGACTTTTGCCCCTTTTTAAATTGTTCAATTCTCAATTAAGTTGACACACTTCGGGTACAAAAGATACAAGAAATGCTCTAAAATCGAACAAGAATAGAGAATTTGCTTGTTGAGATGCTCCGAGCACTCTGGGAACTTGAATATTTGTGGGCATCACCATCAAGCAAAAGCCCTCATTGAAGAATTGAGAAACATTTCTCTCGGGGAGAAAAATCTACTTGTGCAAAATGGATTGTCATGCTTGGATATGTGAAATTCCCCCTAGGAGTGTTATAGCACAAGTCCATTGATATTGATGGACTAGGTGCAGGATGCCAATTATATTTCTCGAGGAAATATTGGATTATTTCCTTTTTCACGATGTCATAAGCAGCATGAACAAGAGTAGTATGAGGACTTCCAGAGTTGAATATAAACCCACCTGTGCGATCCGGTCTCATTCAAAAAACTGCAGGATCTATTCGTGGGCACTTTCCAGCAAGACTAATACCCACGACCTCAACTGCATAAGGGCAACATTAGGAATCAGTCTAGTCATATATAATATATTTATCTAAAATATATTATATATAAATATATATTTAATACTCATGATTAGTCTAGATTAAATCAACTCTAAACTCCCAGGATCAAAGACTAACCTGCACAATATTAATTTTGGAATTTCAGGACCAAAGGCCGATCCAATCCTCATAGGAACTGGATCAAAACCGACAGGCTTGGGCTGGTCCAAAGTCAATCTAGAGTTGACTCTAAACTAATATTCACTCTGAATTGCGATTCACTCCTGATGAAGTTTCATTGCCTTACATGGAAGCATCGGGTGCATCCTTCACATTGCATCCCTGGATCCGGACTACCAGTATCCACCATTAAGGTCAGAGCATGTGGACGCGTGCCAACTGACAAGGTGGTTAAGTCATAGCCGTAAGCATCCCTAGCGACCGGAGGCTGTAGCGCATTCTGGCCATGCTCTGCCGAATCCTTCCAATTTAATAAATTGGAAGAAGCCATCAACTCGAGTCGCTGTACACAGGCTCGAGATATCTTGGAGATCCTTTCATAACTTTCTTCGAGGGAGAGGTTCTTCGGAAAGAGGGTGGTGTCAAATCTGTCTATAGGGACGAGCTTGATGCTGAAACCAGAGGATCCAGAGGACTGGGTGGCGATGAGAAAGCAAATGAAGAAACTCAGCAGAATTAGACGTGATGTTGACATTGTCTTCTGAGTTTTTTTTTTTTTTTGGTGGTGTTGTTTGCATGTACTTTAGAATGGATTTTATAAAGGTCCCTCCCGTTGCTATAGTCTTGCCTTTCTCCCTCCTGATAAATCATATCGAGACAAAATTAAATGCAGCAGCTTATGCAGACCTCGTAGAGATGTATCGGATTTTCTTCCGGATATCCAAGGTAAATGCAAAAGGTTCATGACATACATGCATTTAAATTTACTTCTTTCAAAGTATAACCGGAAACCTAGCTGCCCTGCAAGTTCTTAAAACTATTCTCAAACATAGAGCTTAACTGTCAATTTCACACTCTTAAGTACCTAATACTTATGTAAATTTCTATTGATTTAAAAGATGTGGCATTTTGTGTCGGCAATTATACAAAGTTATAAAACACGACAACCTCAAACAATTAAAGTAAAAATGAGCACGGATTGTTCCTATTGTTATGCGCAACATTTATATTTCTTACACCTGGTAATTATTCAAGAACTTTACAGCTGAAACATTTACCTCCTCTTACTGCACCTACTATTAATGAAATTGAGAAGTAATTAATATTTTATGATGTGGGACGTGATAATCTTCAAGACTACAATTTGGGTTATTATTCTTTGTTTTGGCATTTGAATTTTTAGGTAGATTTCCTGGGGACTAAAAAATAGTTTTATTTCCATTTATTTGTTATCTGGTTAGGTTCTAAATATATTCTCAGAGATTTTCTTTACTTTTTTTTTAAATAGTTTTCTCATTATCTACTACTAGGAACTCTATAGAACTTTGAGGCTATTCATATTAGTATTATACCATTCTGTAAATAGTACATAATCCTATGGACAAGCAATTGGGTTATCCATCACATTGCATCCTTATACCGTCACTGCACCATATCTAGTATTAAATTGGGTGTACAACGTGAGTCGATGATCTTGGACGTGATAATACAACACAAAGTCATAAATAATATGACTCTGAAGGAACTTTAGTCTGACGGTCCACTTGTGCTGGTTCCAAATTGAATGGATTGTTTGTTAGTCTAATATAGCCTTACTTGTTTATCAATTGATTATTGTCACATGTAGTTGATCAGAAGGGACAATTGATTAATAAAATGGTGCATGCTATTTCCTAATTCAGGTTGCAAAGCGAATATTGATCTTGTATTCTAGAACTAGCAGTTCACCCTGTTAATCCTCCGTGGCCCAAATAACTCAATTTTCTGCCATGAACTAAGCTTTCAAAGAAATAAACTTAATGAAAAGTTATCTTTATTGAATCCATATCACTAGCAAAGCTAGAAGAGAAGTACACAGAGGACCTCGTACATTACTGTCTATTTGATTCTCAATTGGACTGCCAGATTTCAGGTCCAAGAGAGACGGTTTATGCTGTAAAATCGAACAAGAACCGAAAATTTGCCTGTTGAAGTGCTCCAACTTTGCTGCGTCCCGGCTCTCGCATGAACATCGCCATCAAGCAGAAGCTCGCATTGAATAAATGAAAAACATTTCTTGGGGGGAGATCAAGAGCAGTTCCCCCTTGGAAATGATATGTCATGTTTGGAGCTGTGAAATTCCGATGAGGCATGTCATAGCACGAGTCCAGTTTCTAGTTCTGGAGGCAGAGGATGCCAATCATATTCCCGGCGGAAATATTCGGTTATTTCCTCTTTTACTTTACTATAGGCGGCTCGAACAAGAGCTGTATTAGGAATTCTTGAGTCCAAAATAAAACCGCCTGAGTGGTCCGGTCTCATCCCAAAAACTGGAGGCGGTATGTTCAGGCGCCTCCTGTTGATACTAATGCCGATCATTTTAACCTTGTACTGAGTTAAGATAGGAATCGGTCTCGCCGTCGTGATCCTAGGTCCATTGCCTATTTGGGCATCATCCCTGAAATGAAGATACGTGAAAGTGCCTCGGTTGTCAAGCGAAGGCAAGCAATACGATATACGGCTCCTAGTCTCATTGACGTATTGCATAAAGATAGACCGTTTTCCTGATACCAAGCCAAATATCCCCGCTATGTTGTTATATTGTCCACTCTTTTCCCGACCTAATCATTTAGGCCGCAACCAAACACGGTGTGGGGAAATCTTTTGGGAGATCCCCTGTTATTAAAGGTGAAGGTGTCTGATCCAATCTGCCCCCTACTATAGCAACCATCAAATCTAGGTCCAAAGTACATTTGGTCATACATAAAAATGTTGTTTTGACAGCGAAGAGGAACACAAAGGGGATCATTACAAGGTAAGAGCCAGTATGATTGTGATTGGCTTTTATTGAAATTGCCTTGCCTATTGAAGAAACAACGACTCCATCCTTCACATTGCATTCATGTATCCACTCCCAAAATTTGGGATGAAAAGTTGAAGTATATTGGAAGGAAATGGAACATGCCTAATCGAGTACTTACGAATGATGTGTCATTCGATAAGGCAATTTAAGAATGATACTATTCCTCTAATTATGTGATTTCATCTCCGTTAATACTACCCTTTGTAACCAAACACATATGCATTAATAACCAACTTTTTTGTAATTATGGCGATTGATTCGAAACACTAACCAAGAACCAATTTAGTTTGGAGCCTATATATGTATCGTTAGACTCAATTTTGTTCAAGTCATATTGCCTTTTTATTCATATAATTTTTTTTTGGATAATTTAGGGACATGGACAGGAAAATTGGCTACCTGAAGCCCATGAATCACCCTGCAAATTTCATGAATTGGTTAAGTCCAAACTTTTAATTTATACAAATGAACTTGACCATTACACATGGTTGTTGGGATTCCAACCGGTAACTTTGGGTGAGTTTGGTAACATTTCTACTTTTGGGAACAGTTTCTTTTGAGAAATAGTTCTTTTCTATTTCTACTCTCTGGAACAATTTCTGAGTAAAATAAGGTGTATGGTAACTACAAAAATTTCTTATTCTCGGAATAAAAAAAGAATAGAAATGCATTTAGTATCGACAAATTTTTTTTATTTCTTTCTTCCTTGACAGCGGTGGCGATCGGCAGGTGGGGGCGGCGACCGAGCGGTCGTCGGTCGCCAGTCACTAGCGACCCCCGCCCACTGGCCGCCGCTCGCCGCCGCCGCTCGCCAATCGCCGCTAATCGCCGACGGTGGCAGCAGCAGGCGGCAGGCGGTGGTGGGTGGATGACTGCGTGTTATAAGGGTGAGAAGTCCCTAAGAAATAGTTTCTAAAAATTGTTCCCAGGAATAAGAAGTTAGTTTTTTCTACTTCTCATTTCTACTTCAAATTTATTCTCAGGAACAACTTTCTATTCTCGGGAATAGAAAAATCAATTTACCATTACCAAACGCATTTTTGTTCTTTTTCTATATCGGGGAACAAAAGAATAGAAAAATTGAGGAACATAAATGTTGCCAAACAGAGCCTTTATTTCTTGAACCTAAAAATTTGTCAATGACCTAATTCGTTGCGTTACTACCAGGAGTTAATTTGTTTTTCTCTTTTTTCTAAATGTGAGAAGCCTTTGAAAAGGAAGAGATCCAATGATCTATTGAGAAATCAATGGAAAAGCTTAGAAGGATATGTTTTGATATAGCTTAAGAGTTTTATATTTTTTATGAGAAGAAAAAAAATGTTTACTTGATTGTATTTTCTTTTCGTTTCCAAGTGAAATCTCCCGGTATATGAAATGGAGTTGTTTATGGTGTGTTTGGCAACATTTCTACTTTTAGGAACAATTTTTTTTGAGAAATAGTTTCTTTATATTTCTACTTCTTAGAACAATTTCTAAGTAAAACAACATGTTTGCTAACTGTATAAATTTTTTATTCTAGGAATAAAAAAAGGATAGGAATGTGTTTGGTACGAACTCAACAAATTTCTATTCTCTCTTTTTATTATTATTATGGCGCTGGTTACCGTGTCAAACCTCGGTTGCCAACCATAAGCTATTGGACACCGGATGCCGAACGTCGGTCCCTAGTCACCGGTCGTAGATCACTAGAAATTGGTGGTGGGTGGGCAGTGACCAACTATGGCAACAACTAACGGCAAGCAGACAGTGGTGGCGGCAATGACCACGAAACACTTATTCTAGAATTGTTCTCAAGAAAAAAAAAATTACATTTTTCTACTTCTTATTTCTATTTCAAATCTACTCTCTAGAATAATTTTCTATTCCTGAGAATAAAAACACTATTGGATGTTACTAAATGGATTTATATTCTTTTTATTTTCTAAGGAATAAAAGAACAGAAAAATTGGCAAGTTACCGAATTCACCCTTGATCGCTTTGAAAAGTTGAAAAGTTGACAACATGCATTGGATACTTGTTTGTAGCTCTTAGGTGCAAGATGAGTTGACTTTTGAAAGATGAGATAAATATGGATCATTAATGTAATGGTCTTCATAACATGGCATATCATTCACTATTCTTATGCAGCACCAGACCCTAGTAGTCTTTTGTTCATCATATGCAGTCCAAGAAATGCATCAGTTCCCTCTATTTTGATATGCTCTCTGCTTCTTTTTCTTGGGTCAGAGAGAAATCTTGAGTCCTGGAAACAAAGCTCATACTTGTAGAGAGAGAGTCATCATTGCTGGCACCGTTGTTATTAGGCCCAGCTCTGAGAAGCATCTCCTCATCCCCAGGCACATCGTTCTTGTACTTGTACCAATTGGCCCAGAACAGGTAGTTCACAAAGTTTAGCACACTGAGGATGGCCAAGAACCAATAAAACCGCTCCGCGTGATTCGCATCCATGTCCCTTCCTTCGAGCCACCCTGTCTTGCTCTTGCTAGTCCTCTTGGTCACCGTGTCAATGAGCCCGACGAACGCCGAGCTCAGGTAGTACCCGATCGACAGAGAGAGCCAGGAGAAGGAGGTCGAGAGCGACCTCATGCCCAGGGGGGCCTCTCTGTAGAAGAACTCCATCAGGCCCACGAGGGTGAACATGTCGGCGATCCCGAAGATTGCATAGTGGAAGGAGAGCCAGAAGAGGCTGATCTTGTGGTTATGCTGGAGGAACTCGTGCTTCCTCTTGACCTCCACGAGGCCGGCGATGCCCATCGAGATGGCAGAGAGAACAAGCCCGACCCCGACCCTCTGGAGGTTAGTGATCCCATTTGGATGGCCCGTGAACCTCCGGATGATGGGGACAAAGGCAAACTCGTAGACCGGGATGAGAACGGACATGAAAACTAGAGGGATGACCGGGATCGACGCCGGAGGGACTTGGAAGTGGCCGAGGTTTATGTCCATGAGGGTGCCTTGCTGGACGGACACGGTCTGTAATTGGGCCAAGCATGTGTTCATGAGAATGGTGCTCAGGAGGATTGGCATCATCCTAGTCAGGATCTTGACTTCCTCCACTTGGGTCACTGTGCACACCTTCCATTTTGCTGGGTCTGCGCCCTTAGGGAGGATTGCTGCTTTGTCTAAAAAACTGTTCATGCACAAATTTTACACATACTAATGTAAGCAAGAGTGATTAATCACGAAACAATAAGATTGATCTTAGAGGTTTTCGTGGCCAGAATAGAATGATACAATTCATGCCGTGTCATTGTGTTGGTGTTTGCAACTTCTGTTATCATGTATCAATATTCATGTCAATTTGGAATCAATCGAATCCGTGCTGGTTTCGTGGGTTGGGCGTTAGAGAGGACGAACCCGAATTGAGAAGTGTGGGGGATGAGCTCTCGTCTCCTAGCGGACCTGAGATCTCGCACTTCGTACAGCTCGTCTGCGGTCTCCGGCACTTCCATTCTCCGGTTCTTCACTGCCACCACCAGAACCTGCGCAAGAGTTTCAAAAGTTTCCAATGAAACATCGTCTCTGCACTGCAATCTTGTCGATTTTTTTCCACACACCAGAGACACCAACCATCCTATATGAATGTTCGATTGGAAAGGTGAGGCATTGCCATCCCCTTAGATGGTGACACAACACAAATGTCATACACCAAAGTTGTGTGGTAGATCTAGCCAATCACGGTCTAGAAAGAATATGGATCTGATCATATTGGATCTATCAATTCCCGTTCGACATGATGAATTTAGTAAATCATAATTCAAACCATTGACGAGGGAAGCCAAGCAATGCCTTGCCTTCTACTTGTACAATGACGGCCTTATTCTTTGATTAGACAGCGTGGCTGCGCTCGTGTGCTCTGAGAGAGAGAGAGAGAGAGAGAGAGAGAGAGAGAGAGAGAGAGAGAGAGAGAGCAAGAGAGGCCTACCTGAAGGACCCTCAAGAGCGGGCTCTCTCCGGGCACCCGGACCCTATAAAACCTCTTCCCCAAGGCCACAAACACGAGCCCGAAAAAGGCGCAGCACAGTGAGACCGCAAATCCGAGATCCCACCTCACCTGCGTGCTCAAATACACCACGAAGGTCACTCCGAGGGTGGCTCCGATGGTGATGCTGAGCAAGAACCAGTTGAAGAAAGTGGCGATGTCCTTCCTTTCCTTCAGATTGCGGTGGTCGAATTGGTCAGCCCCAAGGGCAGGGATCGACCCTCTTATGCCTCCTCCTCCAAGGCCCAGGAGGCATATTGATATGTAGAACAAGAGAGCCTTTGAGCCATGAACGCACGTGGATTCTGCACACGGTGCGGGTTGGAGGTCCTTGTAGTGGGATTGGATGATCACCAACAGATATCCCTGGAAAAAATTTGAATTCGATGACCTATGCATTAGGTCACTTGGTGGGAAAGAAGATACTTTCATGTTGTACAAAGTTGAACTCAATATTCTCGATAACTAAATTAGCTCCTATACAGTAGGTTGATTGACGGAAACTTGGCTAGACTTGATCTGTGCAGACTAGATCGGACTGGCTCATCAAAATAGGTTTTTTTTTTTTTTTTTTTTTCTGTTCTGGTTTTCTTGAGAATGTACGCGTGTGGAATAGTTACCGTCAGCTCAATGGCGCCGAAGACAAGGGCAGTGTTGAGACGGGTCATGTAGGTGTCCGAGATGAACCCTCCGACGAGGGTCAGCAAGAACGCGGTGCCTAGGTAGTTGGTCGTGGTGGTGGAGGAGCCGGAGAGGTCGAACTTCATGACGAGCATGAAGTACAAAACCATGCTTGCCATGTTTGCCACAAAGCCTATGTTGTCCAGGAGCATCATGGCTGCAACAAGACAATGTTTGAGAATTGTGTCTACTGTGATGCATAGTAGACTTGAACATTGAATGATCATCACTTGCAAATTAACTTACCGAATATGAAATAGGTGGCCTTGAATCCACCTTGCCCTGAATTCTTCATAGGCTGGTAATTCAGTTCCTTGGTCCCTGCCACTTCTTCATCCCGCCTCTGCACATGTTGTTGCCACATAACCAAAATGAGGAATGCCAACAGGACTCGTAATTGTTCTCATACTTATGCCTAACAAGTTTTGGGTTGCTTGTACATATTACTTTGGCCGCTAAATCGGCTTGACTCTCTTTAAACTTATCATTACCCAACCATCATCTAGACCTGGGAGGTATCCCGCACGATGAGATTCGCATGATTTAGCGATCATGACAAACTGAGCGCACATGCATGCGGTTTGCCCATATACGGCTCACCGAGGCAGCATGCGCAATGATCATGATGTGACTTTGCAATTCAGCTATGATCAATAATGCATTATTGAATTGCAAAGTAGAAAACTCTGCCTCATCCCTCTATTGCATATAATTAAGGTAGATTATTACCATGATGCTAGTATGCTTGAAGCGAGCTTTGCTAACAAGGTGACGGTTGGGGCATGAGTGATAAAAAATGAAGGGCCCTTTATATATAACGACCAAAATGTGCGTGGCCCATTAATAATAATGTGGAAAAGTATTACCATGGATTAAAGATAAGACACATAAGGCCCATCGAACCGGCCTGATTAACATTATCGCCAATCAACATCTTGTTGATGTCGAAATCGTTATACGGTTGACACATTTTTTAATGACATAGCGACGTGGAATAATAAGTCCCTCACCCTAAACGACAAGTGAAAAATGGTAGTTCAAAGGCGACCTGATTGAGAGATTCTGGCTCTTATGTGGGGCGTGAGATTCTTGTGCTAATTAGCTGCCCAAAACAAAAAGATTCCATGATACTTAATTTGATAATTTTGTAGTATAGTCAATTGCAATGTCTTCACGTACACTTGCTAGAAGGCCACGTGTGTGAAGGTGGCGCACTCCCCAATACACGATGGACATAATCGAATGGAGACAAAGATACAAAGTGTTTTTTTTTTTCTCTGATAGCGACTTGCTAGTAAAAAAAATTGAATTTAGGATCTCAAGATCTTCGCACGAAGATGTTCTGTTCTATATCTTGTAACTTTCATCGTGCATCGACACAAAAAAAAAAAGAGCTGTGATCTGCTGTGTCAGCTGCTACGTTCAAAGCCAGGGGATGGAACATGTAAACGTTGACCGGGGCAATTTCCAGTGGAAACGTAACCTACCTACCGCAGCCTCTAGGCGTGGAGCGACGAAACTTTTTCTCCCCGAGGCTTTGTGCATCGATTGGCGACGACTCGTTGGCTTGAGATGGAGCATGATTAGCAGACCAACCCATGATGCGGCCGGCCGTTCCCTTTCGACAGAACATGATGTTCTGTTGTGTCACTGAGGATTGGAACCAGGGTGCTCGAGCATATGTTACTGATCGAGCCGTATGGGTTTCGGTCGAATAGCCAAGATGTGTCAGAGGAGTCTTGAACGACCGACACCGATGCTACCTTTGTGATATAGGGACTGTAACGTCCCGGTCTGACGAGGGTGGGGAGTAGTCGCCAGGGTTGCAGGACCTGAGTAAGAAGCAACTCCTACCAAGCTTCTAGGATGACAAAGAGAGCAGGAATGGACCGAATTGTGTACTGAACAAAAAAAGAGCGATTCTAGAATATATATATGAAAATTGAAATTAACTTAAGTACCTTTGATGTAAAGGCAAGCTTTGTTTTAAACTTCAAAATTAAGTGAATCCATGGTAGAGCACCGTCAAGATGGGTGACCTCATAGAAAAGTGTCTCCGTATACATCAAAGGACCAAACTATGAGGCTTGATATAGGACTAGATAAAATGGATAGTACCCTAGGCTAGAGCACTACCAAGATGGATAATCTCTTGGGAAAGTGCTTGCTTATACACCAAACAACAAAATTGTAAGACTCAATATGAGATATACTAAAGCAAACGATATCTCAAGTGAATTGATCTAAAAATGTCACAATATGGTATCAAAGTGAAATCCTCTCTAATAGGTCTATGGTTTGAGAATGAACCACATGAAAGCTAGTAAGCTTAAAATGGCCCAACCAACCACACAAAAATTGGTAAGTTTGTAACAACCTAATCAGACAAGAGCAAGAAGTAGTCGCTAGGGGTATGTAGCCTAGACAAAGAGTGGCTCCTAGCAAGGTTTTAGAATGGCAAATGCGGCAAAAATGAACTCAACTATGTACCAAATGGGGGGAGAGCAATTTTAAGATATATATGTAAAAATTAGAATTAACTCACAGAAGTGACACATAATGGCAAGCTTTGCTTTTGAACTCCAAATTAAGCAAGCCCATATTAGAGCACTAATAAGATGGTTGACTCTTAGGAAAATGTTTGATTGTACGTCAAATAAGAAAACTGTGAAACTTAGTATAAAATGGGTCAAAGCGGATAATATCTTGAGTGGGTTAATTTAACCAAGGATTTCACTATATTGTTTCAGAGTGGAACCCCCTCCAGTAGGTCTATGGTTTGGGATGAACCATGTGGAAGCTAATGGGCCTATAATGACCTAGTTCGACAAGGGTGAAGAGTGGTCATTGGGGGTAAATGGCCTATATAAGTAGTGGCTATTAGCAGGCTTCTTGGATGGCGAATGGGACAATAAACTATCAATTGTGCACTAAATAAAGAAAAAATGATTTTGAGATATATATGTGAAAATGGAAATTAACTCACGGAAGTGTATTTTGATATAACGGCAAGTTTTACTTTGGAATTCCAAAATTGAAAGAGCCCAAGGTTAAAACACTATCAAGATGAGTAACCTCATGGGAAAATATTTGCCTATACGCTATAAGATAAAACTGTATAGTTTGATATGGGACGGGTTAAAATGGACAATACCTTGAGCGAGTTAATTTAGAAATATCACACAAATACTTCAAAACCTGCATTGAACGCAAGAGAATTTGTCATGAGATTCGTAAATTAGGACACGCCAACAAATGACCCCCACTTGAATACCCCATGCGTCGGGCATGTCGGCAATTGTTTTATGATCAAGACATTAGGATGGGTATCCATAGAACGACTCGTTTCTGGAGGGAAACCCTAACCTTTGCCAAAATGAAGAGCCAAAAAAATTCACCAAGCCCATCGCAAGTTATATAACAACAGTTCCTAGACTTTCCGGTAGGCAAATTGGTAAATCATCTATTTTTTAAGTAAATAAAAAAGGTGCGAAAGGTAGAGATGGATTTGAAGCAAGTAAGTGCTCGCCAATCCCAACCCATATAAACGAGAGAGGTAGAAAAGGATCTCCTCACTGTCCCATATTCAATTCCTAGATTCACTCTCCCCATGCAATTGGTAAGTCCCAAATGCCTTTTCTTGAGTAACGAGACTAGTTTCTCGAGAAGACTTTTAATCCAAAAGACTCAGTCTTCCTTATCGTCTGAAGGGACCATTTCATGGTAGAAAAAACCACCACCTTGAGAATTGTAGGTTGGTTCATACAAACTTTTGGATCTTTGTCTTATAATTTGCATGTACAAATTAATCGGTAAGCAATAGTTGACATTCTTCGAGCAGTTGAAATTCACTCACTTAGTCGATGTCTTCTATCCTTGGCTCCAAGAGGGCATTAACAAACACCCATTCGTGAGCGGCCCTATGTTGAGAAGGGGGGCGGCAAGTTGGGGAATCATCTCATTGACAAAAAAATAGGGAAGTTGGTAGTGAGCAATCGGTTGACTTTTGAGTTGATAAGATAATGATTGGTTTCTTTCTCTCATAACTTTGACTTCTTCTTCTTCTTCTTTTTTGATAAATATAAGGTACAAAATTAAGAAAAATTAACATCTAAAATCTACAATGCCAACTTTATCACAATGCAAAAAATGAGATAATTCTCTACGAGGGGCAAGTAAAACGTAATATCTAAACACTTTACTATGCCAACATTGACAAACATATCAGCAGGCCGATTGACTTCATAATTTTACTTCTACTTCAATCAGGGCGGTCTTCAAAGATAGATCAAATCCTCAAAAGAAATCTTTCTTTTCCATTAGGTAATAGGCTTGGATATCTCTTTGGAACGTTTTGAAGTTGAAGATAAATTTTCTTCTGGGAAATTTTTTACAAGAAGGGAGGATTGCTTCTCCACCCGATCTATCCTGTCATGCTAGTATAGAAATGTCATGGAGGAGGACTCGGCAGGCGGAAACTCTCTTTCGGTGGGACATGTTTTGGCACGAGGTCAACGATCATGGGACGTAAAACCAAAGCTGACGAACGGGGTATTGTAAATGGCTACGGGACGTGAGAATGAAGCTAATCTCTGCGTCGATAGGAGGCTACACGTCCCAGGAAACAGAGCACTATAAAGCCAAGAGGAGACTCGACCACAGCAAGAGACCATCCTAACTCAATTCCAACCCAGAAAAAAGAGAGACGAGAGAATTCAATCCGCTAGCTGATCATCATCATGGCCGAATTGAAGGGTTGCTCTCAGGGGTCCGTTGGTATGTTCATGGCTTCACCACATTCCTACTTTGTCAATCTGCAGTTTCTACTTGAATATTCTCTCTTGCTTCTTATTTTCCCTTGCTTTTCTTGTTCCTGACAAAAGAAATTCATTCTGATGCCCTATGTTGTCAACGTATATTCTCTTCCAATTCATCTACATTCTCTGTCTTTGTGCTTTTTTGTTTTATGGCCATGTCCTGATCGCATGATTGCAACCACTGATGTATAGAGCCGCTGGTCTTAAGATTCTTCTCTTGAATGATGGATTGAATCTGTCACACCCCAAATCCTAGCCAGAAAGGGGAATGACACGGCCGTCCTTCCTCTCGAAGGACGCAGCCTCTAAGCTTTCAAAAGTCTGCTCCCAAAAGCCCCCTCAAGGCTATCGCTCTCGTACTACTCATCACTAGCTAAAAAACCTGAAAATTTTGAATAATAGAGGGGTGAGCAAACCACAGCTCAGTGAGTAACACATTTCTTCCAAGCGGATCGGGAAATTACTATGCACATTTACAATACCAATATAATCCACTTTGAAAATAACATATATATACGTACTACAAATATCTCGAGAAAATAACAAAATAGGTACCAATGGTCGAATCCACTGGTTAATCTCATCAAACACATGCCAAGGGTCCATCCCATCGGCTAAACTCGTCAAAACACGGATCAATGGTCCATTCCACCGACCAAGCTCAAATCAAATGTCAATGGTCCATTCCATTGACCAAACTCAGGCTCAAATGTCCAACCATGGTCACGCTTAACGCCCGTGACAAGACGACCAAGATTCCCCCCTTGGTTAGGTCTCCACCTACTATAAGCCGGTGGCTCGGCCCACAAGGATATCCTAGACTAGTATGCGCATACCTACACACCCCTCAGGGTTCACATAGACATTGAGCATCAACCACAATCACAAATCCCCACTAATCCACAAATAAAATCAGAATCATCTCATTGGTTAAGCATTTAATAAATATGGAAACGCTTTACATAAACCAAAAGCTTTCCAAGGTCCTTTGATAAAAGTTTCTCAAACCACTTTCAAACAAATATCCCAACTAAAATCAAAGGATAATTTCCTCACTTAAACAACAAATTGCAGTAAAAGCCCGATCCTATTTTTATGCAACAAAGAATGCTATTTTTCAACTAATAGCATATATTACCCATAATATTCTTCAAATATGAGTTTAAAATACAAGGAAGAAATAGTGCCACTCACCTGAGAAGAGCCAAAAACCAACTAAGCCCTTATTTGAGCCGACGTACTCGAATTCCTAACAATTAATCCAAAAATAATATTAAAGACCGAGTAAATGGACATTCTAAATAATGACTTGGCTATCCTATGCCTATTTATTGATAACACGACACCTACGTGCCCACGGAAAGCTCGCCTAAAAAGGAAACCTATTTTATACGCGAAACACGGACACGCAAACAGCTTTGTCGCCCCATAACTTCCTCCACAAAAACCGGTTTCAAGCCAACTTATAGTCATTAGAAAGCTCTTTTGATGCTCTACAACAATCCCCATAACAGCCGCCTCAAAATCTCGCCAAAAACAGCAGAAAACCAGGCTCGAAGCTACTGTTCGCTACAGTAACAGAACACGCGCCGAACTTCAAAAACTTATTCCGGACAAACCGCAAGCTCAAATTCGATTCCGCAAAATGCCATAGCTTCACAACATCCTAAATTATCTTTCCCATAAAAATTTGCAGCTCAATGACCCAAAAATCAGACTTCGCCGCCCAAATCTCCATAAACTCCGAATTTCAAGCCCTAATTGCGATTATACCTTCAAATGACAATTAAAGATCTTAATCACTTACCGGCGTCGTAGGATAATATCAAGATAGCTTGGTGAGTCATCCGGATCATGGGTGCGCCAAAAGTTCTCTCGATTTGCCCATTTTCCTCTTTTCCTTCTCTCCCTCTTCTCTCCCGTTTCTGCTTCTGCTCTGTGTTCTCTGTCTTCAGCAGCTCCACGCAGCAAGAAGAAGCAAAAATATAGGTGGGCTGGCCTTACTTTTAAAGAGAAAAGAAATGGGCTGCTTGTTTGGCCCATATGTTACAGTCTACCCTCCTTAAAAAAAATTTCGTCCTCGAAATTTTCGCACACCTCAATTATAAAACAAGTGAGAGTATATGCGTCTTGCCTCCTCTTCAAGTTCCCAAGTGACCTCCCTTTCCATGTGATTTTGCCGTTAAATCTTCACATATGTTCTAAATAATCATGACGATTTGTGATATGCCATACAGGTAAATCTTCATACTATGTTTTCTTTTGAAGAGAGAAGTTCTTATGACATGGCTCAAATAAAGAATCAATTTTTCTAAGAATCCATATATGTCATTCCTCTCCTTCTCCATTGAACAAGCACCACGATGTTAGGATGCATGGGAGTTCTCATTATATTTCATAACAGAAGATCCCTTGTTTGCATAGACTCTTTTAGTAGCATGCACATGAGAGAGCAACTGCAACTTGTTCAACCACTACTTCAACGAGCTCTAGCTCATAGACATCCCACTGCCTAGCACTGTCAAATGGAAGTATCAAAACCATACTATGTTGTTGAAAACTTAGGCTAGTTATCAATATGGAAATAAGAGAGATGCAGCATAGAAGCCCACACAGTGACAACCTCACTTGGAATGTTTTCCCGAGAAAGTGGACGTATCCTTGCAACAAGTGAATTTGATGATATTTTCACCGTACGATTGTTACTAAGCACTCAAGTGATTAGAGGAATTGAATGGGTACAATGTATCTGACTGAATCCTTGATACTGCCAAAAAGTGTAGGATAGCTAAAGCTCCAAGCCACTTTGTGCTAGCATCCACAAAGCACACTTTCCCAATGCCAAAGTTTTGCCGTGTATAACCAAAGTAGTTTTCAAATAATATGTCCATCAAGAGCACTCCTAATTTTTATGTGTTATCTTCTTAACAATCTGCCAGTTTCCTCTTAAGTACAAATGAAACCCATTTCCCTATTAGGTTCTACAGCTTTGTTTTTCATAACTCATTCCCCATTTTTCATGCCAAGTAGATCAAGGATGATAAGCACAGACATGAGAGCAGTAGCACAAGGTACACTATAGTCAAAACCTTTGCATTGGTCATAACCACTTCTACAGTTCTTGAATACATGGTAAATGTCCACAAGTTGATCAGATGGGTTGTTTCACATAGAATGATGAAGGCATTACACTGAACAAAAACCTTTCTATAGGGAAATAGCAAATTCTTAACACAAGTTCTAGGAGGATGGAAAAGCAAGCCAGAGCAATAAAAATTTGAGATGTATTAATATTTCATCAAAAGCTCATCAGCTAGCCACTATGACCCAATGCACAATTGTAGGAATCCATTGTATGGCAAAACAACCTAAACAGTCATTTTTTTTTTTTTTCACATGCCTAATCAAGTCAACCAAGTTCAAGCACGAAGTCAACAAACGACTGAAGCTTATGTTGCCTCTTCCCTAGATTCGAATCATTCATGCATCTCGATACATGTGACTAATTTCATAAGCCTCAATGATGGTAGTCTTAGTCATAGAATTCTTGAATGCTAAGAGAGAGATCCAGCAAATAGAGACCCAACCTCGCACATGCATCTTAAACCCTATTAAGAAGTCTTCTATGATGGAACCATATATCCATCTAATCTCTTTGCCCCACTCAATCTGTTCCTCATAGTTGCCGCTAAAGATATGAAACGCTTCATTCAAAAGTGTTGCCGGATTAGTAGATGGTTGAAGTCTTCCTTATTCCATGAATGCTGCTACCATGAAGAGTGGCGATTAACCAATGCATTTTTTTTCTAAGCTTTTGGGGACATAAGCAGTGATCTCTCATCACCATAACCTTCAACCTCCTCCTCAATATCCTCCACGTTGAATATTGGAATGTTGGATTCAGTTCTTTTGGACAGCTCTCTTCTTGTCAACATTTTCCTTGTCATCACTCTTATTTTATTTTCTATTATGCCAGTATAAGCACCACATGGCTCAAAGGTAAACTAGCATTTTTACCCATTTGAAGTTTTGCTCTATTAGAACCGGTCTCTTTTATGTCTCATTTTCCTTCCAAGTATCTACTAGTCATGTAGGGAATGTTCTTTTCTTGCTTAAATTTTCAAGTTTAAACCATTTCTTTTTTTTATCAACATTTCCAAGGCTATAAGAGTTCAAGTCCCTTGAGGAATCCACAATCCACATATGAACTTGTTGTGTATGATCAACATAATGAACTGAATGTCTATCATAAATGACCAAAGATCCAAATGTTTTCAAACCAAATTGATTTCCAGGTATAGCACAAGGGAATTCACCATATACTGCTGCCCATTTGTGAGAAGTGGCATTAGATATTAAGGTTTATGTCTAGAAGAAGACAAGAAATCAGGATATTCTCATTTCCACTAGCACCTCTTGATATTTCCTTGGATATCATTGAACTCACTCTCTAGATTATTGACAACATCTTCTCTCACTCAAGGACTCCCTTTGTGCCTTTTGTAGTTAGTCATACTCTGAGGACGACACTAATTACCATCTTTCCTCTCGCATTCATAACAAGGACGGCACACTAGGAATGCACTCTCCTTGCAAGCGACAAAGACTTCATCATTGGCTGTAAATCTAATAATATCACCACAAATCTGACATATCTGGTCATTCGAGTGCTTTAAGGGCTAGGGCGCACTTCTAGAGTCATGGCGAATCTAAACCAACATGTTCTTCTTATAAGACCCGGCCACCATTTGGGCACTTGCTTCTAAGAGATGATCTTGACCCTTTGTTTTTATCTAGTAGAATTTCCTGAGGATCCCAACACATTTTATTATTTCTGCTAGAAAGTTCAGAACATGAAACTTGTAACTTGGCCAAGAACGAGAGTTTCTACTCCTTCAATCAATAATGTCACATGAGTCCTAGTTGATTTGCCCTATTTAGAGAAAATCTTCCGTGGCTGAACCAATGACTTCCATTCTATCATTTTTGTACTAAATAATTTTACAAATTGAACAATTTCCTGCTTTTGGAATGCAGAAGGTGAATCTCGAAGAATAGGAGTATAGCCACTAAAGAAACTCCATAACTCACCAACATCAGCATCACCCACAAACTTTCCATCCCTTATTGTTGTCACCTTACAGTTCCATTAATGTTTATTTTCCTTAATGTAGTGAACAACTTCCAGAGCTTTAGCTCTTTCTTGTGTGCTAGAGATGCACCCACTGAAAAATATATTTTTGAAGTAATGTCCAATCTGAACACATCATAGTGATTCACGGATGGCTGACCAAATGACGTTATTAACATGAACAATATGCTCTCCTTTGCATGCAAATAAGCTGATGAAGTGTTTTTCCCCATTCAGAACTGATGAAGTGCTTTTCCCCATTTAGAATTCTTGTCTCTAACTTGTACACCCCTTCGATGGGTATAATGCATGGGCTAAAGAAGGATAAGAATTTCTCCATTTATCGGCTTGAAACTTCCTCGCAAAATAGAATTTGCCATGTGAAGTCTTTGAAATGCAAACTAAGCGAAGATTCTCGATGCACCATCTCTCTAAACCACACTTCATTTCCACAACTTAGAACGTCAATGTCCTTAGACAAATGAGACATTTTCTCTCTTGAGAGAGCACTCCACAAAGTTATGAGATTTAAGTCAGAATTGAGCGAGAAAATGACAGTCGACTACAGCAAGGGAACTTGGTATTAGAACTTGCATCGAACAAAGAAATGTGTCTCTCCATCATTGTTCTTTGCTTCTCCAATTCAAATTCTTTCTTTTCCTCTTCACACGTTAAAGTCTCAGAGGCTCATTCTAATTTTGTTTCTCTTCATCAATTCCTTTTCTCAAGTTCTGCAACTAAAGTCAAGATTCTTTGGCATTTCTCCATCCAATAGCATATATCTCAGAAAATAAAAAGCTCATTAAATCCACATCCTCAAAACCCTGAAAGTCAAAGTGCATAAGAACCGACACAGACTTTGAAGGAAGGAAGAATCTAGAGTTTCCTCCTCGGATTCAGTAGCGACACCACCAAACTTAAAATTTTCTTAATTGCTTTGGCTCTCCCACTCTAAGTTGGACCAATAATTATTTGGACTTAAAATGAAACATACGTCCTAGTAAAACAAGACTAACACGTGTTATAAACTAACACACAATCTCACAACGTCCCATTAAAAATCTAAACCCAAATATCATAACCTAGGCTCTGATACCACAAGATGTCACACCCCAAATCCTAGCCAGAAAGGGGAATAACACGGCCGTCCTTCCTCTCGAAGGATGCAGCCTCTAAACTTCCAAAAGTCTGCTCCCAAAAGTCCCCTCAAGGCTATCGCTCTCGTACTACTCATCACTAGCTGAAAAATCTGAAAAGATTGGAAGAATAGAGGGATGAGCAAATCACAGCTCAGTGAGTAACACATTTCTTCCAAGCGGATCGGGAAATTACTATGCACATTTACAATACCAATATAATCCACTTTGAACATAACATATATATATATATATATATATATATATATGTACTACAAATATCTCAAGAAAATAACAAAGTAGGTACCAATGGTCGAATCCACTGGTTAATCTCATCAAACACATGCCAATGGTCCATCCCATCGGCTAAACTCGTCAAAACACGGATCAATGGTCCATTCCACCGACCAAACTCAAATCAAATGTCAATGGTCCATTCCATTGACCAAACTCAGGCTCAAATGTCCAACCATGGTCACGATTAACGTCTGTGACAAGACGACCAAGATTCCCCCATTGGCAAGGTCTCCACCTATTATAAGCCGGTGGCTCGGCCCACAAGGATATCCTAGGCTAGTATGCGCATACCTACACACCCCTCAGGGTTCACAGAGACATTGAGCATCAACACCAGCAATAATCAATCCCCAATAATCCACCACATAATCAAAATCATTTCATAATTCAAGCATTTAATAAATATGGAAACACTTTACATAAACCAGAAGTTTTCCAAGGTCCTTTGATAAGGTTTCGCAAACCACTTTCAGGCAAATATTCCAACAAAGGACAATTCCCTCATTTAAACATCAAACGGTAGTAAAAACCCGATCCTATTTTTATGCATCAAAGAATGCTATTTTTCAACTAATAGCATATATTACCCATAATATTCTTCAAATATGAGTTTAAAATACAAGGAAGAAATAGTGCCACTCACCTGGGAAGAGTCAAAAACCAACTAAGCCCTTATTTGAGCCGACGTACTTGAATTCCTAACAATTAATTCAAAATAATATCAAAGACCGAGTAAATGGACATTCTAAATAATGACTTGGCTATCATACGCCTATTTATCAATAACACGACACCTACGTGCCCACAAAAAGCTCGCCTCAAAATGAAACCTATTTTTATACATGAGACACGGTCACGCACTCAACTTCGTCGCCCCATAACTTCCTCCACAAAATTCGGTTTCAAGCCCACTTATAGTCATTGGAAAGCCCTTCCGATGCACTACAACAACCCTATAACAGCCACCTCAAAATCTTGCCAAAAACAGCAGAAAATCAGGCTCGAAGCTACTGTTCGCAACAGTGACAGACGCGCGCCGAACTTCAAAAATTTATTCCGGACAAACAGCAAGCTCAAATTCAATTCCGTAAAATGCCATAGCTTCAAAACATCCTAAATTATCTTTCCCATAAAAAATTTCAGCTCAACGACTCGAAAATAGGACTTCGCCGCACAAATCTCCATAAACTTCGAATTTCAAGCCCTAATTGATATTAATCATTTCCAAGGATGATTAGAGACCTTAATCACTTACCGGCGCTGTGGAATGGAGTTAAGATGAGCTGTGGAGGCATCCGAGGTGAGCACGTGGAGGTTTCGCCTCCATTTTTCCTCTTTCCCTTCCCTTTCTCCTCTCTCCCGTTTCTGCTTCTGCTGTTTTTTTCTGTTCTGTGTTGTTTCTGCCCATTGACTGGGCGCAGCAAAATAAGGGGAATGAAAATGGGCTGGGCTGGCCTTTTTAAGAGAAAAGAAATGGGCTGCTTGTTTGGCCCATATGTTACAGTCTACCCTCCTTAAAAAAATTTCGTCCTCGAAATTTACACGTACCTCAATCATGAAACAAGTGAGGATATTTATGTTTTTCCCTCGTCCTCAAGCTCCCAAGTGACCTCCCGCTCCATGTGATTTTGCCATTGAATCTTCACATATGTTCTTAATAATCATGACGATTTATGACATGCAATACAGGTAAATCTTCGTACTCTGTTTTCTTTTGAAGGGAGAGAAGTCCTTATGGCGTGGCTCAAATAAAGAATCAATCTTTCTAAGAATCTGTATGTCATTCCTCTCCTTATTCATTGAACAAGCACCACGATGTTAGGATGCATGGGAGTTTTCATTTCATATTTCATAACAGCCAAAAATCATTGCGAGTACGAGTTGCTATTTTTGCTTAACACAACTTTTTGCCACATGAGAAGATCCCTTGTTTGCATAGACTCTTTTAGTAGTATGCACGTGAGAGAGCAACTGCAACTTGTTCAACCACTACTTCAACGAGCTCTAGCTCATAGACATGCCATTGCCTAGCACTGTCGAATGGAAGTATCAAAACCATACTATGTTGTTGAAAACGTAGGCTAATCATCAATATGGAAATTAGAGAGATGCAGCATAGAAGCCCACACAGTGACAACCTCACTTGGAATGTTTTCCCGAGCAAGAGGATGCATCTTTGCAACAGATGAATTTGATAATATTTTCACCATATGATAGTTACTAAGCACTCAAGTGATTAGAGGAAATGAATGGGTATAGTGTATCTAACTGGATCCTTGATACTGCCAAAGAGTGTAGGATAGTTAAAGCTCCAAGCCACTTCGTGTTAGCATCCACAGGGCACTCTCCCAATGCCAAAGTTTTTGCCATGTACAACTAGAGTAGTTTTCAAATAATATGTCCATCAAGAGTACTCCTAATTTTGTATGTTATCATCTTGACAATTTGTCAGCTTCCTCTTGAGTACAAATGAAACCCATTTCCCTATCAGGTTCTGCAGCTTTGTTTTTCAGAACTCATTCCTCATTTTTCATGCCAAGTAGATCAAGGATGATAAACACAGACATGAGAGCGGTAGCACAAGGTACACAATAGTCAAAATCTTTGCAGTGGTCATAACCACTTCTACAATTCATGAATAGAACTATGAAGGCAGTACACTGAACAAAAACCCATCTATAGGGAAATAGCATATTCTTAACACAAGCTCTAGAGGGATGGAAAAGTAAGCCAGAGCGATAAAAATTTGAGATGTACTAGTACTTAATCAAAAGCTCATTAGCTGACCACTATGACCCAATGCACAATTGTAGGAATCCATTGTGTGAAAAACAACTTGAGCAATCAAAGATTTTTTTTTTTTTTTACATGCCTAAATCAAGTCAACAAGGTCGAGCATGAAGTCAACAAACAACTGAAGCTTATGTTGTCTCTTCCCTAGATTCGAATCATTCATGCATCTCGATACATGTGACTAATTTCATAAGCCTCAATGATGGTAGTCTTAGTCATAGAATTCTTGAATACTAAGAGAGAGATCCAACAAATAGAGACCCAACCTCGCACATGCATCTTAAACCCTATTAAGAAGTCTTCTATGATAGAACCATATATCCATCTAATCTCTTTGCCCCACTCAATCTGTTCCTCATAGTTGCCGCTGAAGATATGAAACGCTTCATTCAAAAGTGTTGCCGGATTAGTAGATGGTTGAAGTCTTCCTTATTCCATGAATGTTGCTACCATGAAGAGTGGCGATTAACCAATGCATTTTTTTTTCTAAGCTTTTGGGGACATAAGCAGTGATCTCTCATCACCATAACCTTCAACCCCCTCCTCAATATCCTCCATGTTGAATATTGGAATGTTGGATTTAGTTCTTTTGGACAGCTCTCTTATTCTCAATGTATTTCTTGTCATCACTTTTATTCTTTTCTGTTATGGCGGTATAAGCATCACATGGCTCAAAGGTAAACAAGCATTTTTACCCATTTGAAGTTCTGCTCTATTAGAACCGGTCCCTTTTATGTCTCATTTTCCTTACAGGTATCTATTAGTCATGTCGGGAATGTTCTTTTCCTGCTTGAGTTTTCAAGTTTAAACCATTTTTTTTTATCAACATATTCCGACGCTATAAGAGTTCAAGTCCCTTGAAGAGTCCACAATCCACATATGAACTTGTTGTGTATGATCAACATAATGAACTGAATGCCTATCATAAGGAACCAAAGGTCCAAATGTTGTCCCACCAGATTGATTTTCCAGGTGTAGCATAAGGGAATTCACCATATACTGGCTACCCATTAGTGAGAAGTGGCATTGGATATTAAGATTTATGTTTAGAAGAAGACGAGAAATCGGGATCTTCTCATTTCCACTGGCGTCTCATGACATTTCTTTGGATATCATTGAACTCACTTTCTAGATCATTGACAACATCTTCTCTCACTTAAGGATTCCTTTTGTGCCTTTTGTAGCGAGTCATACACTGAGGATGACATTGATTATCATCTTTTCTCTCGCACTCATAACGAAGACCGCACACTAGGAATGCACTCTCCTTGCAAGCGACAAAGACTTCATCATTGGCTGTAAATCTAATAATATCATCACAAATTTGACATATCTAGCCACTCAAGTGCTTTAAGGGCTAGGGCGCACTTCTAGAGTCATGGCGAATCTGAACCAGCATGTTCTTCTTATAAGACCCGGCCACCATTTGTGCACTTGCTTCCAAGAGATGATCTTGACCCTTTGTTTTTATTCAATAGAATTCCCTGAGAATTTCAACACATTTTATTATTCCTGCTGGAAAGTTCAGAACATGAAACTTGTAACTTGGCCAAGAATGAGAGTTTCTACTCCTTCAATTAATAATGTCACATGAGTCCTAGTTGATTTGCCCTATTTAGAGAAAATCTTCCGTGGCTGAACCAATGACTTCCATTCCATCATTTTTGTACTAAATAATTTTACAAATTGAACAATTTCCTGCTTTTGGAATGCAGAAGGTGAATCTCGAAGAATAGGAGTATAGCCACTAAAGAAACTCCATAACTCACCAACATCAGCATCACCCACAAACTTTCCATCCCCTATTGTTGTCACCTTACAGTTCCATTAATGCTTATTTTCCTTAATGTAGTGAACAACTTCCAGAGCTTTATCTCTTTCTTGTGTGCTAGAGATGCACCCACTGAAAAATATATATTTGAAGCAATGTCCAATCTGAACACATCATAGTGATTCACGGATGGCTGACCAAATGACGTTATTAACATGAACAATATGCTCTCCTTTGCATGCAAATAAGTTGATGAAGTGTTTTTCCCCATTCAGAACTGATGAAGTGCTTTTCCCCATTCAGAATTCTTGTCTCTAACTTGTACACCCCTTCGATGGGTATAATGCATGGGCTAAAGAAGGATAAGAATTTCTCCATTTATCGGCTTGAAACTTCCTCGCAAAATAGAATTTGCCATGTGAAGTCTTTGAAATGCAAACTAAGTGAAGATTCTTCTATTCACCATTTCTCTAAATCACCCTTCATTTCCACAACTTAGAACGTCAATGTCCTTAGACAAATGAGACATTTTCTCTCTTGAGAGAGCACTCCACAAAGTTATGAGATTTAAGTCAGAATTGAGCGAGAAAATGACAGTCGACTACAGCAAAAGAGCTTGGTATCAGAATTTGCATCGAACAAAGAATTATGTCTCCATTATTGTTCTTTGTTTCTCCAATTCAAATTCTTTATTTTTCTCTTCACACGTTTAAAGTCTCAGAGGCTCATTCTAATTTTGTTTCTCTTCATCAATTCCTTTTCTCAAGTTCTGCAACTAAAGTCAAGATTCTTTGGCCTTTCTCCATCCAATAGCATATATCTCAGAAAATAAAAAGCTCATTAAATCCACATCCTCAAAACCCTGAAAGTCAAAGTGCATAAGAACCGACACAGACTTTGAAGGAAGGAAGAATCTAGAGTTTCCTCCTCGGATTCAGTAGTGACAGCACCAAACTTAAAATTTTCTTAATCGCTTTGGCTCTCCCACTCTAAGTTGGACCAATCATCATTTGGACCTAAAATGAAACATACGTCCTAGTAAAACAAGACTAACGCGTGTTATAAACTAACACACAATCTCACAACGTCCCATTAAAAATCTAAACCCAAATATCATAACCTAGGCTTTGATACCACAAGATGTCACACCCCAAATCCTAGCCAGAAAGGGGAATGACACGGCCGTCCTTCCTCTCAAAGGACGCAGCCTCTAAGCTTCCAAAAGTCTGCTCCCAAAAGTCCCCTCAAGGCTATCGCTCTCGTACTACTCATCACTAGCTGAAAAACCTGAAAAGATTGGAAGGATAGAGGGGTGAGCAAACCATAGCTCAGTGAGTAACACATTTCTTCCAAGCGGATTGGGAAATTACTATGCACGTTTACAATACCAATATAATCCACTTTGAACATAATATATATATACGTACTACAAATATCTCTAGAAAACAACAAAGTAGGTACCAATGGTCGAATCCACTGGTTAATCTCATTAAACACATGCCAAGGGTCCATCCCATCGGCTAAACTCGTCAAAACACGGATCAATGGTTCATTCCACCGACCAAACTCAAATCAAATGTCAATGATCCATTCCATTGACCAAACTCAGGCTCAAATGTCTAACCATGGTCACGCTTAACGCCCGTGACAAGACGACCAAGATTCCCCCTTGGTTAGGTCTCCACCTACTATAAGCCGGTGGCTCGGCCCACAAGGATATCCTAGACTAGTATGCGCATACCTACACACCCCTCAGGGTTCACATAGACATTGAGCATCAACCACAATCACAAATCCCCAATAATCCACAAATAAAATCAGAATCATCTCACCAGTCAAGCATTTAATAAATATGGAAATGCTTTACATAAACCAGAAGCTTTCCAAGGTCCTTTGATAAAGGTTTCGCAAACCACTTTCAAACAAATGTCCCAACTAAAATCAAATGATAGTTTCCTCACTTAAACAACAAATTGCAGTAAAAGCCCGATCCTATTTTTATGCATCAAAGAATGCTATTTTTCAACTAATAGCATATATTACCCATAATATATTTTAAACATGAGTTTAAAATAAAGGAAGAAATAGTACCACTCACCTGAGAAGAGCCAAAAATCAACTAAGCCCTTATTTGAGCCGACGTACTCGAATTCCTAACAATTAATCCAAAAATAATATCAAAGACCGAGTAAATGGACATTCTAAATAATGACTTGGCTATCATACGCCTATTTATCGATAACACGACACCTACGTGCCCACGGAAAGCTCGCCTCAAAAGGAAACCTATTTTTATACGTGAGACACGGTCACGCACTCAACTTCGTCGCCCCATAACTTCCTCCACAAAATTCGGTTTCAAGCCACTTATAGTCATTAGAAAGCCCTTTCGATGCACTACAACAACCCCATAACAGCCGCCTCAAAACCTCGCTGAAAACAGCAGAAAATCAGGCTCGAAGCTACTGTTCGCAATAGTGACAGACGCGCGCCGAACTTCAAAAATTTTTGGACAAACCGCAAGCTCAAATTCAATTCCGCAAAATGTTATAACTTCACAACATCCTAAATTATCTTTCCCATAAAAATTTCAGCTCAACGACTCAAAAATCGGACTTCGCCACACAAATCTCTATAAACTCCGAATTTCAAGCCTAATTGCTATTAATCCTTTCCAAGGATGATTAGATGCTTTAATCACTTACCGGTGCCGAGGAACGAAGTTAAGATGAGCTGTGGAGGCGTCCGAGGTGAGCACGTAGGGATTTCGCCTCCATTTTTCCTCTTTCCCTTCTCTTTCTCTTCTCTCTCGTTTATGTTTCTGCTCTGTTTTTCTGTCTGTTTTGTTTCTGCCCATTGACTGGGCGCAGCAAAATAAGGGGAATGAAGATGGGCTGGGCTGGCCTTTTTAAGAGAAAAGAAATGGGCTGTTTGTTTGGCCCATATGTTACACAATCCTGCCTCACTTGTGTTGAAGACAAAAAACACAATGATAGTGTTTTGTGCAGGAGTCAACTCGCCTGGATTTAGTGAAGGCAAGCTTTAATAAGGGATTATGTACTTTAACGGAGAATTCAATGGCACATATCGGGCATGATGAGAGACGTCGGAAGAAACACAATTTCACACAATATATATTGATTTTGCTTTATATATATAATGTGCTTTGAGGAATTCTTGCGGGTCCATTTACATGCCAATATACATAGTCTACAACCGAAAAGATCAGCACTCAGATTGAATTTTGATGCACAGTGCACTCCTTAAGCCTCTCAATCCTGTCCTGTCCCAAAAGCTCCGAAAGGACTAGAAATGCCCATTTGGCTGTTCGAATCCCTGAAAGTTCAAGTCTATGCTTTTCGGGCCTGGATCAAAGTCGGCCTGATATTGGCTATTCAAGTCGAGTGTTGCTGGGAGTCCACATTTTTTCAGCTTGTAACTTGTCTTTGGAGAACTTTTGCTGCTATATTGCTCTGCAATGAGACTATTATCATCGGAACTACTGCTGGCACATCTCTTCCTCCCTGTGGTCTTGTTGCATTTGTTCTGTGAAGGTACTTCTTCAGGCCGTACGTTGCCTAACCGAAGCTCAATTGAAGTTGGACTAAAGTTGTGCGTTTCATCATGCTCATTGCCTTTCTGCTTCTCTTCGTTTTGACCTGAGCTCTCAGAAGAAGTTAACGAACTTTCTACTGAGCAGATACCTTTCAATTGTTTCCTAACTGCATCATTGAGGTCTGAACTTCCTAATTCCGTCAGTTCTGAGAAAGGAGAACTGGGGCAACCGGAGCTAACCATTGAAACTAATTGAGACAGTTCGGCTTTGGCAGCTTCGATGCCAACCGAGGAGTTATTGTACCGAGCTAATGTTTCCTGAGCTTTCCTCAGTACAGATTGGAGATACTTGCCTTGGGCCTCGATGCGTAGCTGCAAATGCTTCTGCACCTGAGAGGAAAGTGGAACTGTATTAGCATCTGCAGCATGTTAAAAAGACTTGCATGAGAAATGTGCATACTGATCTTACCTCAATTTGTTCATGAAGTTTTCTCTGTACTTCCATTTGCATTTGGAGAGCCTGAGCTATCTGCAAGCTTCTGCTACATTAAAAGGATGGGTAAGTACATCCCTCTGTAATACTATTCCAATCACCACACTATCAATATTTAATAAGATGTGATGTATCAGTTAGTCTTACTCATTGATTTGGAAGGTTGAGGGATCGACTATTTCGGTATTTTGATATTCTTCTGTACTCTGAACCTCTTTGTTTTCTGCAATTAAGTAACAAAATAAGTTCATCATCGAAATCGATTAAACGCATGCTCTAAAGATTGGGATCATTAATTAGTGGCTCAACCTATTGCATAGAATTCGCTCTCTTGCTTCGTGTCGATGCAGGACTCTGACTGTTGGCTTTTTCCAAGCCTGTACTTCTGCAGAAAAAAGAAGCAAACTTTTTCATTTAGCTTTCCCAATTGGTATCGGTAACAATGATAACTGTAGCGATTTGAAGCATAAGAAAATGCCTGTAAATGGCTCTTCAGGTGGTACAGAGTCAGTCCGGGAATGGCCATCGCTCTCATCAGACTTTTCGGGGTCGCCTCTGTCCACCACATAAAATCACGAACGTCAGATGGCACTCGCAGACCGACGATTAAATCTTTCAACATTTTACCCCAAAAACGTATGTCAAAACAATCAGGAATATACAAACTTAACTGTCTGCTCCGCCCAACTGCGCGACCGCTTCGACGAACCGATGATGAAGCTCGGGAGTCCACTTCAACCTGGGCTTTGCATCAGTGGACAGCACCAGATTCATCTTGTGATGGTTCTGCAGACCCATTTGAGCTGTGGTTTGTAGGATGATGGGAGTGAGAGGCAGGGTATGGGTGATGACAGAAACATAAATATAGGATTAGGAGGGTGGTTTGGGTCTCTGATCCTTCTTCTTTCCTTGGGTGCCTTAGCTTTGGTTTGATTATGTGGGAGGGTGTCTCTGGGGTTCTCTATATAAAATTTGGGGGAGTTGTTGGGCTGTCCTATGTTCCTTCACTCCATATCTGGAAACATGAGTGGGGCAATGTTGGGGTAGGGGAATATATGCCCTCGCTCACTCAGTCTCTGGCCCCCTTGCCCCTCCTTTTCTTTTTCCATCTCTCTCATATCCATACCAACTTTTCTTTTCTAGAGAATTTTCTTTTCTTTTCTTTTCTTTTCTTGCTTTCTTTCTTCTTTGACTTGAAAGAGGGGAGGGTGGGGGTGGGATGGAGAGAATCTCTGGTGCAGCTAAATTTTAAAGAAAGCCAACACGCATCAATTTGATGAGTCTCAAAAGGATAGAAAAGAGGGCCAAAATAATAAAGTACATGGTTTGTTTCTGTCTTGCTGTTTTCCCACCTCTATCTCTCTCTCTCTCTCTCTCTCTGCTTGATTCCCTGGTGAATGAGAGGCTTGGCCCACCCAGAGTCCATGCATGCTCAATGCATGTAGTACAGTTTTCCTTATGCTTGAGAAGCCTTGAGCGTTCAAGAATAATCAAAATAAAACTAGAGGGGAATGCTGTGATGCTGTGTTGTGTTCCCTTTTCTTCTTAGATTAATGCTAGATATTATAAGATCAATTTGCTAAATTAGCATATTCATCTATGTTGAGGAATCGAACATAGGCTTGTCAACAAGCGGGTCATATTCCCGGTCTCTTTTAACGGATGTCTCCGCCTACTCAAAGATGATGCTCGTGAGTGTCATTAGGTGCATCATTTGAAAAAACAAAAGAGGAAAAACGGGTCTCCGGTCCCTTGTCGTGCTGTCATCTTTCCAACAGTACCCGTTCCAACGTTCTCCGGAGCGACGGGTGACGTTGGCAGATTCCTCTTGTTCTTAGCAGAGGAGGATAAGAATGAATGAATCCAACTTAGGCTTATTTAATCATTTATTCTTGTACGACAGCACCTCACCTCACCTAATGTTTTTTTTCTTGACAAAGAATTCACACCAGAAAAAGGAGAAGAGAATCGAGTCGTCCCTCTTATCTCCCCAAGAAGTTCTTTTCTTTTCTTTTATCTCCGAAAATGTATAAAAAGGAGTTGTGTTCAATCAGTCTTCGTCATCATATCCAAGGGGGAGGACTCGAGTTCCTCATAACCCGGCTGAGTTCATATTTCTTTTCGTAGAAAATTGAAGGCCAAGCATCTGTCTCTCTTTTTCCCTTTTCTTTCTTGTGGTGAAATATCCACAGAGAAGGGAATCTCAGCCCTCGCCGGGTCCTTCATACAACCTGTCAAACGATGGCATTATTCTATTTGCCAACCACAAACCTCATTGTACCTTTTCAGCATCTTGATGCACCGCTGTCGATTTTACAAGCATTCGTTAACCGGCATACGGAGTGTAATACTGCTATTGATGGTTGAACGTTCGTCAACAGAGACACGGAGGAGGCGATTAATGTGGCACGAAATAGGTGGATCAAGCCTTAAAAAGGACCCGTCATGACAGTAGTCTTGTCCCCGACGTCCAAGTAAAACGACACGACTATTTTTGTGTGTATAGACCCTTGATAGATCAACCTCAATGGACAATGATCTAAGACTGTAAACCACCTTTGCCAGGAAGGAGAGAGAGAGAGAGAGTAATCACCCTCAATGGACAATGACCTAAGGTTGTCAACCACCTTGCTAGGAAGGTAGGGAGAGAGAGAGAGAGAGGAATCGAACATTTGGTGTAAAAACCAAAAAAATCCTAAACATATTATACGGCTGTCAATTTAGTCATAAACATTTCGATTGTACCTATTTAGTTCTACAGTTATTGTACAGTAGTCACTTTAATCCTAAACATTTCAACTATATCAATTTAGTCCTAAATATTTTAACGGTTTGCCAAGTTAATCCTAAATATTTTAATGATTTGCCAATTTAGTCCTTTGATGATTTTTGACCAAATATTTGGAAAGACTACATTTACAAACCATAAAAAAGTTTAAGACTGAATTGGTAAATTATTAAAAGGTTTATAATTAGATTGACACGGTAAAATGTTTACAACTAAAATGATTTCCGTACAACATATTTGACATAGTTGAAAGGTTTATAATTAAATTGGTTGCTAGACAACATGCTTAGGACTAAGTTGGCATAATTGATTGAATTAGCCGCCATACAACAAATTAAAAAAAATTTGGACAATTATCTCGTAATTTTTTTCTAAGGTATTCCAACAAAGTGAAGTATGATAAATGTAGCCCATATTTGATTACTCAATGGCGAGCCAATTGAATTGAGAGAGTTCAATCTATTCGATAGATCCTATCTTTTTATATCAAGATTTACTCGTTAAATTTACAAAAATTCAATTTATCCGGCTAACCCTTTTCCCATGAGAGACAACGTTCTTATTTAGTCCCTCATGGCTTCAAAAATTAGATGCACAAAAGAAGATCTCACATTCTCAACTAGATTAGAGATTGGAAGGAGCCCCACTCCATGAAGTGACAAAAAGGCACAAGTTCTCTGGCTTTTCCACTTTCTCTGACATATAAAAATGCAATCAAAGAACTGAATTATGATAAAGAAACATATTCCAAAGGGGAAGGGGGGTGGGAGTGCATGTGCTTTATTAGCCTGTATTCCACAACCAAGGAGAGTGATCCTGCCGAGCAAAAAGAAATTTCCACCCAAGAAAAAAGGGGCGAAAAGAAGATAAATACATATGTCATTGGCAAGCAAAAGATCGTGTAAAAGTCAAATTGAATCAGATCGATCTTTAAGGGTTTTGCTTTGGGCTGCGGCCGATAGTTGTTGTCGTGTTTGATCGCCGGAATCAAAATCCAATGATTGATCACTCCCCCCACCCCCAAAAGCACTGCCTTCTCAGTGCCATTCATTCGCTCGGTCTGCTACATTCATTAGTATGTTTCCTCATCATTATCCTATGTTGTTCAGAAGTTGATTACAAGTAGTTGGTAATGTTGGAGTCCATTTAAGATCTGAATTTGGACCGAAGTACTCTAGTGTGTACATATATGTCCATTCTTAACCTAATTATTTATTCTTATCAACTTTAGTATTCAGGACAAACATCGCATCATATCACGCCACTGAAAAGATAATTAAAATCTTTTCTTGTTTTCTGCATTCTAAATCTACAAGAAGATGTAAATGAATTTGATCGGATGTTGTCTCTTATACCATTATGAATTAGATAGAACCAGGCATGCAAGCGGATAAAATTTCGACCGACCAAACAGGGTTATTTAGTAATAAACATAGTCACCCTTTCACCTAGTCTAAGTCTCGAACTATATGATTTGGCATGATACAAAAACCACATAGTCCTTTGCTTTTAGATCCTCGCACCATCGTTTTCTTATTCCACCATTTTTTGTGCTTTTGATGAGCTTTTAGGATTCTATCAACTTATTGGCCTTTTAAGAAAGGAATATTGTTGCCCAATATATGACGAAGAGCATTGAGACAAAACGGATGAGCAGTCTAGGAGCGTAATTTGATTGTTTAATATTTATGGAAAAAAATTATAATTTTCTGGTCTAATTTTCTGAATCTACTGACAAATGTCTTTTGCTTAGGTATTTATTGGAGCCTTGTTCTAGACAGCATTGTTACATGGAGGGACCGGTTAGAATTGGTGGCAAGATATTGGATTATTTCTATCCAATTAGGATATTTTAGAGAGTTTCGATTAAGTGAATTCTGGCATGACTCGTACCTTTTATCGAAGGACTAGAGAATTTGAACATATTCCCTAGTCCTTTACAACGGGCTTGATGTTGGCCTGTGTCATCTCGACATGCAGCAACCCGTCATTAGCTCGTGCTCTCCTTACATGAGGCAAGTATCATCGGTTCGTGTCCACCCAACATGCAGCCACCTATCCACCATCCATTTCGTACACCAGAATTACCACATGGTATAATCCATTTTGCTTACCATCATATTCTCATCCCTATAAACACCTCATTAGTTCATTCATTTGGGATATTTTGGTTGATGGTGCTTTCAACTATGCATATCTAGACTTTATCGCCGTCATCAAATTTTGGACTTCGATAGCGAATTTTTTAGAAAGTTTCTACAACAAGCTTCTAGTGACTCAATACTCTTCACCTGACACCTGACATTCAAGTTTCTATGACAAGCTTCCAGACTTTATCGCCTTCTCATCCTCTTTTTACTAGGAAAATTATTCAAAAAGTCTTAAAACTATTAAACGTTGGCCAATTCAATCAAAAACCTTTAAATGTGCCAATTTAGATATAAACATTTTGACAATTTAACAATATAATCATTTCAAATAATTTTGATTAAAAATCGCTAACGTGACAATCTAGTTAGTATCGATCATTTGATGTTGTACAGCTAGCGTTGACATAGGCAATCTTTTAAATTTTCTAAAATTTTCCTTCATTACTCCCTTCTATTTTTCTTTTCTTTTTTCCCTCCATCAGCTATCCTAAGCCTCAGTTATGGCCAACGTAGGTCGTCGCCCTTAGAGAACAGCCACCCTCACTAACCCCAACACAAATGACGTCGTTGAGGCCCTCGTCGGTGGCTGGCAACCTCCATCAGCCATCAATGAGGCTCGACAATGGCTAATGAATGGAAATAGGGGGAAAAAAAAGATGAAGAAGAAAATCAAAATAATAAAAAATTGTAAAATTTGTCTACACCATCCTCAACCATGCCATGTATGACGGTCAACGCTAACTAGACATCTATATCAACGATTTCTAGTCAAAAATAGTTTGAATGATTAAATTGATAAATTGTTAAAAAGTTTAGAACTAAATTGGTATAATATAAAGGTTTAGAACCGAACCGGCCGTTGTGTAATAAGTTTAGGACTTTACAGATAATTTTTCCTCTTTCTACTTTGTCACTTCAAGTCGTAAACCCTTTCACAAGGGAAAAGGACCACAATGAGAACAAGCCCCTTTCAAGAACCGATAAGCATATCCCCGCGTATATGTGCGGTCCATTTCTTCTCCCATAAGATCAAGGCGATCAAATTCGTCACCTATCCATCTTTTTGGCCAAACTGAAATCCTCACTCCAAAGAAAGGAATATAAGAAATTGTCGATGATATGCACTTGCCTTGTGGCCCTTAAACTTTGAAAAAACAAGAAAAGGTAAGCGAAGGGACGCAAGTGAAGCACACAATTTCTCTTTTCATCAGGCTGCTGCTGGCTGTACTTGAAGCTCTCTCTCTCTCTCTCTCTCTCTCTCTCTCTCTCTCTCTCTTTTTCTTCGCTTTAATATATTCCCATAACGAGTAAAGTAGATTCTGGGATGATGCCCTAATGGCCCCCCCTGCCCCTCTCTCTTTCTTTCCTTTTTCTTTCGTGGGTCGGGAGAAGGTCTGGTGAATCAAAAGTCACATGAAAAACTAAAGAGAAAAAAAAAGGAAAGTTGCTTCCCCCTCCCCTCATCGATTGCGCACACATTATTCTCTCTCTACGCACAAGTCCAAAGGCAAAGGAAAAGAAGGGAGATGGAGAAGAATATGGTGGCCTCAGGGAATCAGGGCAAAAGCGAGACACGAAAGGGGAAGCGGTCACCGTCTCCCCCAGAAAGAATATAATTGAAACCCTAGTGCTCTTTTCGGACATAGATATATAGATTTCGTGGGATGTTTTTACGCCTGCCCGCTCGATGGTGACGTGAGCTTCGTGTCACTGTGAGGGAAGCTTATCAGAGTCGCCATTGGAGCGTTCGCTGTGCTAGGGTTTAGAGAAGCAGTAGCATGGCGTACCCACGAGAAGTGGAGTGGAAAACGATCTCATCGTTCGCGCGCTCAGATCTCTCCCCACCGGCGATGTCGACACGGTCAACAGCCTCGAGCTTGAGGGTCGCCGGCAGTCATGGTCGGCGATCTCTGATCATTCAGGCGGCAACTGGTTTGTGGAGTTTGGTGAGGGTGGCCAGGGAAGAGAGTCGTTGGTTTCCAATCATGGGCACGTCTATTTTTGAGAGAGCTTCTTAATTTTGATCCTCTGGTATCATCATAGTCCACTACGTGCAACTTTTGATCCTCTGAACGGAAAGAAAATGATATTTCAACAGTGATAACAATAGTCGGAACATCAAACCACCCACCTCGGGCTATCGGTTTCTGCCGAAGAAAAAACAAACCCTTCCCCATCTTTAACGGCGCAATTACATCGCTCGATTAAGAAAAACAATCGTTATCCTACACACGACGACAAGACCTAATGATAACATTAGATACCTCGAACTAACTTGCCCCTAATCTCAGTGCCAAAATGACATGATTAGTTTGTTGTAAATTGTCCATGGCAAGCTTCGACGAGATTAAAACTCTGATTTTGCGGGAAGATGTGTGATTTACCTAATATTCTCCAACGAGTGTCGGATCATCAGAGATGGCCACATCTTCTGCAACGTCTTTGGAGTCTGTACTGAGGGGAGAGCATCCGTGTCGCCGAATGGGGACAAAATAGTATCATGCACAAATATTCCCCCTCCAATTATTCAGGCCAAATTTGCCGTGCCCCCTAAATAATTGGCTCACCATATGTTACATCCTGAAATTATTTATTCCCCATTTTTATTTTTCTCTTTCTAAACGCCAACATAAATCATATACCTGCTCAAATCGAGAAAATTGTCTAATTGGTTTTAATCCTATTGACACACTGCCAAGACAATAGTTTCCAATAGAAAATTAGTTGATTTCACACAAAAATTTAGGACTCAATTGATAAGATCAAAAATTTTATAATTGAATTGATATTCGTATAAGAAATTATGACCGATTAATTCCCTCCCTCCAAAAAAAGCTAATAAGATTCCTCCCACCATATTTAGAAATCCGTTGCTCTATTGGATGCCAGAAAAATGATTGTGCGTTTGGAATCTGAGAAATGGGTTGGTATGTGGATAATAATTGCAATAAGATTCTAGAAATTGCTTGCTTTCTTTGTTTCTTTTTCTTTTCTTTTCCTTTCTCCATCTTTCCCATCAAGCCAACAAAGGCGAACAACCGCCATGATTTTCTTTGCCACTCACGCTTCAAAGTAGATAGAACTCATCAAATCATAGAGGAGTCCACTCAACACGGACAAAGGTAAAATCAATCAAATCTCAGTAAATATGAAACCTGGACAAGAATCTTACCTGAAAAGCAATGGAAGCTTAGTACTGGTTTTATGACAAACCTCGGTTAATCCGAAGATGGCTTTGTAAATTTCTGATTTGAGGCCACTACACACGTCATTCACGTTTGACAAAGTTCTTTGATTCTTGGATAGTTTTTGAGGATAATCTGTCATGTCGGTACGTTGAAATTTAGTTACATGCCACTTCTAATAGCTTTTTGTCACGTTAATTCTAAAAAAATTATCTAATCAATTCTAAATTTTATCTTACTAATATCAATTTAATTTTAAATTTTTTAATTTGATTAATTGGGTTCTCAATTTTGCGTAATATTCTAATTGAGTCCTTCTGGATAATTTTTGCCGAAAACCACTAGCATCCGAGTCTAGTCAGCACCTCCCATTCAATTTTGCCAAAGATTTTCGAGAATGTTCCCATACAATTTTGTGTTTTTTTCCATTCCTAGTAAGTATTTTTTTAAAAAGCTAGTAGGAAAAAAAGAAAAAAAGAAATCAAGATACAAAAGAGAAAAGGACAAAAGCAAAAGAGTGCAGAGGAAAAGGGAAAAAAATAAGAACGGAATTTGACTTGTGAAATCTGCATTAAATAAGAAAACACTCTTCCGCTACACTAGTCAAATATTGGTCAACCTAATGGATTTTACAATCTAAATGAGTGGAGACTTGAGAGGCCACCATTTATAGTCTGGAGATGCTGATTTGAGTCCTGTTCCAATGATTATCTGCTTCTGTTTGTTGGCCTTTCTCACACAAATAAGAGAAATGTTACCATTGGCTTACTATTTAAAAAAAAAAAAAATTGTTGATCAATGCATCAGGTCGTGGTCAGTTCTCCAAAATGATATACTAATTAAAATTGCCCCAACTATAGTCTAGCAAGTTATGTAATAAACTGATCTTATAAGATAATATTAATAAATTGGACGTCGCTATTCACATAAAGTCTAAAACACATCATACAGACATTGCTCTTATCCAAATTGCCATTTTGTCACCCCGTGAGTTTACCTGAGTCATGTAACTAAGCGCGATGTCCGGGCTACTCACTTGAGTTATGGCTCGGGGTCCAGTCAGATTTCGTTTTTACCTATTTAAGGTGGATTTTGAAAACCAAACGAGACACCCTTTATCTCAATTTTGCCCTTACTCAGGAATGGGGCTTTCCATATTGGGCCATTCACTCTCAAGATTTAGTTCTTCTCTGCCTTTGATGGGTTTCCACAGAGAGGAGTCATTTCCAAATCCCACAAGGCCGTATTGGGCCCAACTGCTCATTCGATTGCCTGATTTATTCAAAGCTAACATTTCAGGTACTAAAACTTTCAACGCATCAAAGAGTATGTTCGGACGATTTCACAACATGCATTTTCACAAATTACTAAGTAATATTCAAAGGAGATGTTGAACCACGATCACCACTCTTTGAAATGAATAGTGAAATTCACGACGCTCGAATCTAAGTAATAGTCGGTTCTGATTTCAAAAGGATCGTATTATAATAAAATTAGACGATAATAAGGTTAAAAGTGGATAAAGATAATGTTGTATATGATAAGCCTCGTGACATCCTTCTCACCCGACGATGCGCTTGTTGCTGTCCGTCGCCCGCACTTACTCCCACCATCGCCCTCGTTTTCCGCCTAACACTGCCAAAATAAGAAGGGGGATTATCGAGAATTGTTTTCATCGCTCTGTGGATTATCTGAAGCCACGCTTTCCCCGGACCTTTTCCTAAGCCTTGCCCCACGAATTCTTCAAGCTTATTTCTCGGGGCCGGGGGCAGCCCGTGGCCGACCCCATGAATCATTTTCAAGTCTGCCCATGCAATAAAAACTACTCAAATCGTCCCGGTCCTATCAAACCGATCCCAACTTTAAAAAAATTTCGTCTCATGAAAAAACATCAACAAACTTATCCTAAATTTTTATTTTTTTTGTCTTGTATAAAATCTTAAACTTTTACTTAAATCGTCTATTTGCTCTCGTTAACCTTCTATTCAAAAATTATCTTCTAGTAATGTGGCTTTTCCATGCCATTTGTTCTAGTTTTTTTCTCTTACTTTGCCTCTGAAAAGACATCATTTAGATATGAATTTCCACGTCGGCCCAAACAGTATCTTCTTCAATATGAAATTTGGAGAAAACTAGAGCAATTAGGATTGGCTTTCTTCAATTACTTTTACTCTTAAGAGAGTCCTCATTCCATCTCGTTCGGGGGATCCTTGCTTTTGTGCTCAATCTTCAACCTCTCATGTTTGAGTCTTGGCTCAAAATGCTCGTACAGCTTGCACTCGGGAGTTTTTTCATCTTTCATCTGTCAAGAGAAATTTTCAATGCACGGTTAACGGGGGCCAAATTCTAGCCTTAAGTACAAGTTGGCGGTTTTTCACAAAATAAAAAGGAAAGTTTAGAATAGACTGGAATTAGGCTTAAAGTTGAAGGTTTTATGCAATGAAAGAAATTCAAAAATAGAATCGGGACCAAAGCTAGAGTTATGATTCTTTTAAGGACGTTAGACCCACCGGACGTTGATGGATGGGGCCTATCGGCGTGTGGGATTGCCAAGTATAACCGAAATCATTTTTTCGATCGTAAATGCACACGTCATTTTTTATTTTCCTTTTTGCCCCTGTTAGGGTTAAATGAGTAAAGTCGTGCTCAAAGATCATCATGGCACAAACGGGCCACACCCCTCCCCTCCCCTCCCCTCCCCTCCCGCTCTCTCTTTCTCCCCTCCTCCTGTGGGGGCGAAACGCATCGGTCGCTCAGAACGAATGCCCAAATCATTTATTTCGATCATAAACGCACACCTCATTTTTCTCTTCCTTTTGCCCCTTTTTAAGGGTAAATGACTAAGTTGTGCTCAAATATTTTATTTTAGAGAAAATTTCAAAAAAGGATTCGATATAAATCTATTTTCTCAAATAAGGATCCAAAGTCGTCGTTGTCTTAAATGAGAACCTCAAGTGACTAAATCGATCTCAAATAAGGATCTCAAATCGCCAGCCAACTAAATGTTCACCAGCCGGCGAACATATGGCATTTCCGGTGGTTGGAATAAGGGCAATTTTATCAAAAAAAATATTTATAGAAATTAACAAACCCTAAAAAAAAAACCCCAAACTCTTCACGTTCTTCTTCTTCTTCTGCACTTCATCTTCTAGGTTCATTGTCTCCTCTTACACAGAGAACCCAAATTCTTCGTTAATGGAGTAAGATCCCTAACTCCCTAAGTTCCAAACAAACGTGCTAGCACCCCCCTCTCTCTCTCTCTCTCTCTCTCTCTCTCTCTCTCTCTCTCTCTCTCTCTCTCTCTCTCCCCCTCTCTCTCCCCCCGGTGGAAATGGATTCTAATTATGCCCGAAATATGGGTCCTCGACATCGAGATGTTTTCCGTCTCTCGATTGGGAAAAGATGATGAAGAATCGAGGCTCTCGTATTACATACAAATGTCTAAATAACGAAGATGTGGCTTTACTCAAAATTTGCCTTCTTCATTGGAAAGAAATCAAGACAAAAAAAAGAAAGAAAACATGAAAAAACGAAGGTAGGGGTTTCTTATTGTGCTTCAATTCGTGCTCCATTAACAAAAAATTTGAGTGCTCCAAGCGAGAGAGGACAAAGAATAGAGAAGATGAAGAGCATAAGAAGAAAACGTGAGAACGTGAAGAGTTTGGGAGATTTTGCTTTTAGGGTTTTTAATTTTTATCAATATTTTTTTTTTGACAAAATTGCTCTTATTTTAGCCATCAGAAATGCCACGCGCTTGCTAGCCAACAAACATTTGACTAGCTAGCAATTTAAAGTCCTTATTTGAAATTGGTTTAACCACTTCAGGTCATAATTTGAGATAATGGTCACTTTGGATCTTTATTTGAGAAAATAAGCTCACTGCAGGTCTTTTTTTGAAATTTTTCCTTTATCTTATTGTATTTTTATTTGTGAATTTGAATTAAATTAATTTGGTATATATAAAAAAAATACATTTAATTTATAACAAGTCGGAATTTTTTATCTTTTAAAAATTATATGTCAATATATCGTGTCGCAGATCGTGTGTTAATATCGATGTTATTTATGTCACTAGATGCTCAAAGATCATCATGGCATAAACTAGAGGTGTCAAAAACCGAACCGAAAACCGAACCAAAATATAAAACTGAACCGAACCGAAATTTCGTATGTTTTCGGTTCGGTTTGGTTTCGGTTCAGTTAACCGAAAAATAACCATTAACCTTTTCGGTTCGGTTCGGTTCGGTTAACCGAACCGAAAATAGAATTCTTAATAAAAATTGAATAATCTCTCTTCTTTATCATCTCTTCTTTACTTAAATTTCAATAAACAAAGTAAAAATAGGAAAACCGAAAAACCGTCCCGAACCAAACCGAACCGAACCGCATATTCGGTTCAATTCGTATTCGGTTTGAGACGGTTTCGGAAAAAACCGAACCGAACCGAACCGTTTACACCTCTAGCATAAACCACCCAACCCCC